>CM056573.1:158845421-160045421 GCA_029721435.1 Gymnothorax reevesii
TCCTACTACAACTACTCTCTCAATGTCTCTCCTTATATACTCTTTTGCAGCCCCCTCCCACATTTAGACTTTTTTTTAAAATTCTCTGGGACTTTCCATCTCAGACATGCCCAGGACATGCCCAAACCTAGCTCCAGACTGGGCTTAACAAAAAAAAAGGTCAATACTGCCATCTAGTGGCTTCTTTCCACACTACAGAAGGAAATTACATCATGAGAAAAACAGGTAAAACAGGATATGTGAAACCTTATAAACAATAATAAAGCACACAATATCGCACATATTAGGGGAAAGGAAAAATAAGAAATAAGAAAAAACTTACATAAATGTGTGTACCACCCAGAAACACAAACATATGTTATATAAATGGAGAATAGTCTATTTGTTCATTTAAACCTGGAAATTCCATGGCCTTTAGCTGGAAAATCCAAAACGTCTCCCGTTGTAGGAGATGTTTAAGATGATCACCCCCCCCCCCCTTCGAGATCTATGGACCACCTCAATAACCATAGCTTTCAAAGAATTTGGGTCTTCATGGCCGGCCAACCTATAATGTTTAGCCATGGGATATTTGTTGTTCGCTGTTCTGATAGCATTAATATGTTTGAATATCCTATCTCTCAGTCTCCGTTAAGTACGGCCTATATAAAAGTCTAAGAGTCTATAAGAGTCTAAATTGAAAGAGGACATTGACATACTGCACAATTTTTTGAAACGCAAGAAAGTGGAGAAGTTTCACAGGGATACCGAGGACTACAAAGGCGGTGCATCAGTCTATACGTGGACCAACAGCAGTGGATGTGTGGATCTCGTTTCCCACACACACGCTCCCAGTCCGTGTCCTTCAACCTCCCTAGTAGTGACAAAGAGGAATCTTGCAATCGACAAGAAAGTTTCCACTGGTTTTTTAGACAATTTACAGAGAGGAAGAGGAGGAAAACGCGGAGGGGGAAGAAACGAAAGGTGGAGTTTGGGGATATAATTACCAGTAATCAGCGGATTAGATATACTGTACATTTGTATTCACTTTTAATGAGAAAGTGAAAAGTATGGTGATCAAGCACTCTGCCTGAGAGAGTTTGAAAAAGTTGCGCAGCTAACCTCAAACCACTTCTCTAAACAGAGGGATAGAGGAAGAAAAAATGTGAGAAAGACAGAGAGGATGTGTTCTGAGAAACATAAAAAGTATCAAGAAAGATGAAAAAAGATAAATGGCATGTTATGTCTCTACCCTTCCGTACCTGTGTTCTTCATAATATTTAATGATTACATAATTCATTTAATGAACCATAAGATAATGGCTGTAACTTTACCAACAAGAATACCTCAAGACATTAGTTCATTAAAACACACATAACACATGTTCCGCATTATTAGATAATGATTCCACAACATCAGAAGAAAGAGAGCCTTATGTTAAAAGTACTTACGTCACATTTTTATGCACCTTAAGGAAAGAATTCCTCAGTTACATAAGTACTTTGAGCACTACTTTTGAGTTTTCCATTAAATACTTGCAAAAATGGCTTGCACAAAATGGAGTGCAAGGATTTATTAAATGGTATTAAAAATAGCTTGGAATTATTTACTGGCTAAAAAAAGATTTACTGATTATGAGAAGACCAAATGATGAGTGAATGGTATTAAAAAATTTCACGGCTTTCTACTTGCATTCATTATGAATGCAAGATAATTCAAAGAAAGATAACTATGGCTATGAAAAGGTACTTGTTTCTGTATGCATCCAGAGCCAGTATTTGTAATAAAAATTGAGTTCTCACTTGAAATTATGGCTCTTCTTTCTTTTTGCCTCTCTGCTTTTTTCCTCACAGCAATGGTGGCTGCCCTGTCATTTCCTTCCTCTGTGCTTATCATTTCATGTACCAGCATGTTTGTAATAGTTTGCACTACATTCGCTGTGAACATGACTGAAACCAGAATGAAGAGAAATATATAGTCCAGTTGTGGTCAAAAGTTTGCACACCCTGGCTGAATTTGTGAAATAGGTAACATTTTAAAAAACACATTTCTTTTATTTGGGCCTGAGCACGACTGCAAGTCGTCCGCGGAGGACCCTATTGAAATCGCGCTTTTTATTATTATTAGGGCCCGAGCCGACTGAAAGTCGTCTGAGGACCCTATTGAAATCAAACTGTTTATTTTTATTATTATTATTATTATTATTATTATTCTTACGAGAATTCAAAGAGCAATTTCACCCCTTTCCCAATGATTAAAACGCGTCTAACTTTCCACATACGTCCGGCCACATCCGAAATTTGATATTTTTGTTCGGTCGCACAGGTGCGACCCCAAATGCCGAAATAGCGCCCCTAAACATGTTTCAAAATTCCCATAGGGAAATTCGGTTACTTGGTTGTAGGCAGACGAAATTCAGTAGTTATGTGCTCTGTAACGCCCCCTTAAAATTTTGAAAAACCCCTCCCCATAGGAGTTTTTTTGGAAAAGGAAGAGAAAAATTGGTACACATGTGTATGTTGCCAATATGAACAAAAAAGTCTCTGGCACCATTGGTCAATTCCAAACAGGAAGTCAGCCATTTTGATTTTAACGTGTCATTTTGGCCTGATTTCCACACATTGTATTTTAACGAACTCCTCCTAGTGATTCCATCCAATCCACCTAATATTTATGTCTGATCATCAAGAGACCATGCTGATCAAAAGTAGTGCTCTGCATATCTGTCGCAAAATGGGCGTGGCCGCCATGGTGTCCCCATTTCAGATGCCTAGCCAAATGCATTCGAGCAGCTCTCTCTCCCTCATACTTCATCCAAATGGATTTAAAATTCCTGTACATGGTAAAAGCCCCACCCTGAACGCCTCGATGTGCTGCTAAGTAATCTAACTCATGGCGCCCCCTTGAGGAAACAGGAAATGCCACATTTTACGTTGAAATTGGCAGATTTGCTCAAAACTTCATATTTGTGCTTAGGGTCTGACCCTGAATGTGCCTGCCCACATTTGGTTACACTCTGAGGGCCCCCAGGTGGATGAAGTATCAACTTGTCATGACTTCTTCAGCTTTGGCCGATTCGTTCGACACTTTCTCTCAGGTTGGGGCCAGCACTTGACCTGTCCAATGCTCATGAGTGCAGAGCGGCACCCGCCAGGATCTCACCACAACCCCAATGTGAGCAATGGGGCGAGGGCCCGTTCAACGCTGCTTGCAGCTTTAATTATTATTATTATTCTTGCGACAATTCAAAGGGCAATTTTGCCCCTTTCCCAATGGTGAAAACGCGTCTAACTTGCCATATTTGTCCGGCCGGATCTGAAATTCAATATTTTTGGGCGGTCGCACAGATTCGACCCCAAATGTCGAAATAGCGCCCCTAAACACGTTTCAAAATTCCCATAGGGAAATTCGGTTACTTTGTCGTAGGCAAACGAAATTTGGTTGTTATATGCATCGTCCCAGGGCATACAAAAAACTTAATCGGAGCCACGCCCTACTCAAAAGGAAGTCAGCCATTTTGATTAGAATTTTTTAATTTTAAAATGAACTCCTCCTGGGGATTTCGCCGGATCGACTTCAAATTTGGTACACATCATTGAGAGACCAAGCTGATCAAAGGGCGTGGCTGCTAGGGCGTGCCAAATTTTAGTGACTTGATGAAAAAATTTCACAATGCTCTCACACCCAGCTTCAAACTTGCGAAACAAAATGACTGCTCCGCCCTGAACGTCCTGATATATTAAATTCCTACTTTGCTAATAGCGCCCCCCTGTGGTGACAGGAAGTGACCACTCCTTACTTACACTTGTACTGATGACACATTGTTGAACCCATCAATTCATTCTACTTCTAAAACATGCAGAACAAGTTGCTGAAGCTACATTATGAACGCTGTGTAGCTACGAGTAATGGCGTCTGTGTGGCAAAGCGGTGACTTTGGATCCCTCGCCATGAAAATACTGTTGGGATTCCCAATGCTTTCACGCCCACATACTTGACTATAGTAGCTTCAAACTTGCTGGTCATGATGATTGCTCTGCCCTGAAGGTCCAGATGCATTAACTTCCCACTTTGCTACTAGCGCCCCCCTGTGGTAACAGGAAGTGATTACTTTCAGGAAGTTTATTACTTTCACTTGTACTGACGACACATAGTTGAATACATCAACCTCATTCCACTTCTATTACATGCAGAACATATTGATGAAGGTACCTTATGAATGCTGTGAAGCTACGCATAATGGCATCCGTGAAGTGATGTGGTGACTATCCATCCTTCGCCATGAAAATACGTTTGGGTTTTTGATGTCTTTAATAAACTTGTATCATCATGGAAATTGATAGACAGGCCAAGGGTGGCAAGCTCTCACATCTGATCGGGGCTTTGCTCATGAGAGCAGCAAAATGTCTCGATAGCGCCCCCCTGAAATTTTCAAAAACCCCTCCCCATAGGGGTTTTTTTGGAGTAGGAAGACAAAAATTGATGCATATGTGTATTTGGCTAAGACGCACAAAAAAGTCTCTGGCATCATTTGTCTACTCCAAACAGGAAGTCGGCCCTTTTGATTTTACCGTGTAATTTTTGCTTGATTTCCACACTCTGTATTTTAATGCACTCCTCCTAGAGATTTCATCCATTCAAAACCAGATTCATTAATAAACATTGAGAGACCATGCTGATTGAAAGTTGTGCTCTGCAGGTCTGTAGGTCAGTGGGCGTGGCCGCTAACAGGGAGTGACCAGTTTTTACAAAACCCAAAACCAGTGAAGTTGGCACGTTATGTAAATCGTAGATAAAAACAGAATACAATGATTTGCAAATCCTTTTCAACTTATATTCAATTGAATACACTGCAAAGACAAGATGTTTAATGTTCAAACTGAGAAACTTTTTTTGCAAATAATCATTAACTGTGTTACATCGCCTGTCCTTTTAACGACACTCATTAAACGTTTGGGAACTGAGGAGACCAATTTTTGAAGCTTTTCAGGTGGAACTCTATCCCATTCTTGCTTGATGTACAGCTTAAGTTGTTCAACTGTCCAGGGTCTCCATTGTCGTATTTTACGCTTCATGATGCGCCACACATTTTCAATGGGAGACAGGTCTGGACTACAGGCAGGCCAGTCTAGTACCCGCACTCTTTTACTACGGAGCCATGCTGTTGTAACACGTGCAGAATGTGGCTTGGCATTGTCTTGCTGAAATAAGCAGGGGCTTCCTTAAAAAAGACGTTGCTTGGATGGCAACATATGTTACTCCAAACCTGTGTGTACCTTTCAGCATTAATGGTGCCTTCACATATGTGAAAGTTGCCCATGCCTTGGGCACTAATACACGCCCCATACCATCACAGATGCTGGCTTTTGAACTTTGTGCCTATAACAGTCCGGATGGTTCTTTTCCTCTTTGGTCCGGAGGACACGACGTCCACAGTTTCCAAAAACAATTTGAAATGTGGACTCGTCAGACCTCAGAACACTTTTTCACTTTGCATGAGTCCATCTTGGATGACCTTGGGCCCAGCGAAGCTGGCGGCGTTTCTGGGTGCTGTTGATAAATGGCTTTCGCTTTGCATTGTAGAGTTTTAACTTGCACTTGCAGATGTAGCGACAAACTGTAGTTACTGACAGTGGTTTTCTGAAGTGTTCCTGAGCCTATGTGGTGATGTCCTTTACACACTGATGTCGGTTTTTGATGCAGTACCGCCTGAGGAATCGAAGGTCACGGGCATTCAATGTTGGTTTTCGGCCTTGTCGCTTACGTGTAGTGATTTCTCCGGATTCTCTGAACCTTTTGACGATATTACGGACTGTAGATGATGAAATTCCTAAATTTCTTGCAATAGCTCGTTGAGGAATGTTGTTTTAAACTGTTCGACAATCACAATGGGCTCTCCCGCCCAAATACTTGATTGTAGCAACTTCAAACTCGCTGGACATGATGATTGCTCCACCCTGAATGTCCAGATGCATTAGAGTCCTATTTTGCTAATAGCGCCTTCCTGTGGTAACAGGAAGTGACCATTTATTACTTTCACTTGTGCTGATGACACATAGTTGAACACATCAACCTCATTCCACTTCTATTACACGGAGAACAAATTAGTGAAGCTAACTCAGTGGTTCCCAAAGTGGGGGGCGCAGAGCAATTGCAGGGGGGGCGCGGGGTGCGGGAAGCGAATTTTTTTCCCCGACTAAAGTTCCGGACACCAACAGAAAATTATTTGCATACGGCAAATCGGCAACCTTGTTCCGGACCACTGAATGAGTGTCTTGAAACAGTTTAACTTTTTCTCTCTTTACTGGACTTGCACCGAGATATGGTCTCGGAACCACTGACTGCACAGTCCATTCGCCGCCCAGAATTCTGCGATTACATTGTAAATGCCCGCCTTACTCTCAACATAATTGTCAGCCAAATCATTCATCTAGCCTGTCATTTTCATAAATAATTTATGAATGTACTTTTGTAGAATGACGAAAAACATGCTGACAGGACACTTTACGTGACACCTGTTTAGTGTTGTTTAGATAAATCGTATTTCAAGGATCGCATGTAAAATAAATAATGTAGGCTACTTTTGTCAAACAGATGCATGAATTCACTGATGATTATCTCAGAAGCCTATTCAAAAACATGTTTTCTCAAGAATCACAACAGAAATTCATGAATATTTGACAGTGTGAGTTTTTACGAAATGAACAAAGAGCGAGAACCAGTAAAATACAAAAGGGAGGCTTTATTTCTGAAGGGGGAAACCCCCCAACAGAGCAGGCAACAGTACAAAGTCCACAATCCAAAATCAGAATCCAAGGGGCGAAATCCAGGATCGTAAACACCAATCACAAAAATCACGGTCAGACGAAAAAAGGTTCAAACACAAGAAGGCAGCAAAGTGCAGGGAGAATGCAAAACTCGGTAGTCAAGGGCGGTCAGAAAGATAATCACAATGGGTACAAGGCGAAATGAAGGTGACAAAGGTAAGCAAAGGAGAATGATCTGACAAGGAAGTGCTGTGAACAGACATCTAATATACATTTCCGGGAGGTCACATGGTAATGGAACACAGGTGAAAGCAATGGTACTGATTAACAAGGGAGAAACACATTGGGAGGAAACTAATCACAAGAAATTGGCAGAAGCCAAAACGTGGACAAGGATCACGGGACAGCCAGCCTATAGATAGAACAACGGATCCGATTAGGGATTTCTAAGTGCACAGAGTGAATGGCAGAACAGAGATTGGAGCGGTGCAGAGAATCTGCAAGAAACACAGGAAAGTAGATTGAGCGAAACAAAGAGGCGGAGACTAGAACATGGCAAATGCTGAGAGGTCATTAGTCAATCAGTAAGTACAGCTATACAATCCCGAGTGCTCGTTAGTAAGTTAGTCTACTATATAATGTTAGTGTTGATTAGTAAATTAGTGAAAATAAACTGTTAGTAGGTGTTAGTGATTTAGAAAAAGTAAGGGGAAGGAGAAACACAAGAATCAAGAAGGAAGATTGAAACCAGAAACCATTAAATCACCCGAAGGAGTGAGACAAATTACTGGGGCAGTGAGCAAAGAAAGACTAATGACAAGACAGGGGGAGACGAAGTGCAATGCATGGAAAAATCAAAACATGGCATGGAATAAACTATGGTCAAAACTAAAACATGGAAAATAAAGCATGATTTCTAAAATATCCAAATCACAATACATAATCTAGAGAGTGGTCAGACATAAGCAAAAAATCCAAATACACAAAGGTCAGTCAGAAACATGGCAAGGCAGAATCATAATCATAAGGCATGGCAGAGTCAGAACACATGGCATGGCAAAGACAGAATCACAGCAGACAGGCCAATTAAAACTAAAACAGAAAAACATGAAATGGGCTACACATAGCCTATTTGTTTGACAAATGAAAAGCGCCGCACTTTTCTAGTTGCAAAGTCATGTATAATATCATCGAAATCAATTCTCTTGGCCAGTTCATGTTCTATCGAGATCATCGCTAAACCATTTAGTCTCTCATGTGACATGGTGGCGCGCATGTGATTTTTTATTAATTTAAGTTTACTGAGAGTGCGCTCGCCTCAAGCCACCGTTATGGGCAAAGTCAGAAAGATATGCTACAAGACACAAAGATCACCATATCTACTTTGCAGCCTCATGCTGTAGATGGCGTTTAGAAGGTCCAAAGGCCCAAAACCTTCTTCAAAAGTTGCATCTGTTCTTCCAGTGACTCTGATAGATAGATTTGAGTATTTTTCAGACAGCTTTCTGCATGATGCATTGATATCATCTTTCCACATATTCCTAAATTTCCATAAAACACCAAGCTCCTCACATATTTGTTTAACTGATTTAAAACATGTATCTAACTGAGAAACGATGCTGGTCATGGTGCCATAAAATACTTTATTTCTATCTAGAGTTGCTGGGCATTGCTCTGCCGTCATATTTTCTCCCCCCGTCGTATCAATTCCTCCCCGTCTCCTCAAAAAAGGCCTTTTTCTTTCTCTGTTTCAATTCTAACTAGGGTTTGATTTTCATGGCACTGACAACAGCAGTTGCCTCGGTCAGTAAACAGTCTTGATCCGCGCAAGAGGGTCATCTCCTCCTCGAGTGCTGTGATGTGGGTTGCCTGCATATCCAGAGAAATGGATGAGGACTGCAGGACGAGGTTTCTGTCCTCTATGCACTGTAAAAGCTTCACCCAAATTGTAAGAAGCATAACTGCATTGAATGACTCATCTCCTCTCATCATCTTCCGCTTAATCCGGGGCCAGGTCGCGGGGGCAGCAGTCTAAGCAAAGATGCCCAGACCTCCCTCTCCCTGGACACTTCCTCCAGTTCTCCCGGGGGTATCCCGAGGCGTTCCCAGGCCAGCCGAGCAACATAGTCCCTCCAGCGTGGCCTGGGTCTTCCTCGGGGCCTCCTCCTGGTGGGGCATGCCCGGAACACCTTCCCAGGAAGGCGTCTGGGGGGCATCCGATATAGATGCCCGAGCCACCTCAACTGACTCCTCTTGACGTGGAGGAGCAGCGGCTCTACTCTGAGCTCCTCCCGGGTGACAGAGCTCCTCAACCTATCTCTAAGGGAGCGCCCCGCCACCCTGCTGAGGAAACCCATTTCAGCCGCTTGTATCCTAGATCTCGTTCTTTCGGTCATGACCCAAAGTTCCTGACCATAGGTGAGGGTAGGAACGTAGATTGACTGGTAAATTGAGAGTTTCGCCTTTCGGCTCAGCTCCTTCTTCACCACAACAGATCGGCACAATGACTGCATTACAGCTGCCGCTGCACCGATCCGTCTGTCAATCTCACGCTCCATCCTTCCCTCACTCGTGAACAAGACCCCAAGATACTTAAACTCCTCCACTTGAGGCAGGAGCTCTCCTCCAACCCGGAGGGTACTAGCCACCTTTTTCCGGTCAAGAACCATGGCCTGGGACTTGGAGGGGCTGATTCTCATCCCAGCCGCTTCGCACTTGGCTGCAAACCGCCCCAGTACATGCTGAAGGCCCGGGTTTGAAGGTGCCAACAGGACAACATCATCTGCAAAAAGCAGAGATGAGATCCGCTGGTCCCCGAATCGGACTCCCTCCGGCCCCTGGCTGCGCCTAGAAATCCTGTCCATAAAAATAATGAACAGAACCGGTGACAAAGGGCAGTCCTGCCGGATTCCAACATGCACTGGAAACAGGTATGACTTACTGCCGGCAATGCGAACCAAGCTCCTGCTCCGGTCATACAGAGACCGCACAGCCCTTAGTAGACTCCCGAAGCACCTCCCACAGAATGCCACGAGGGACACGGTAGAATGCCTTCTCCAAGTCTTTGAATGACTCAAAGTAGGATTTTAAACCCAGTGCCTCACTGGTTAGTTTCTCAGTGTCTACTAGGGCGTCTAATGCGCATAGCACATCAGGCAAATGCTGTGCCACTGGACGCACAGCCTGTATGCGCGCACTCCACCTGGTGTCAGACAAGCAGTGGAGAGAACACCCCATGATCTCTTGTAGCATTCCCCCGCGGGTAAGACTTGCACTGAATAGCTTGTACAGTTGATTTATGTACCCAAAGAACGTTCCGATCTCTGAACATGCTTGGACTGCATGAACTCTGTGTGCGATGCGCGCAGGGAGAATGTGGCGAGGGGGTTTTTGTTCAGTATGTGAGCCTGCACTCCCTTAACCTTTCCTGCCATGTTTGCGCCATTATGATCACATTGACCTCCACAGTCAGCTATATCTATTCCCTTTACACTCAATGTTTTTTTTCCCACCATTTCTTCTATTCCTTTCCCTGTTTTCTTTTTTTTTGAAAAGTGACTAAATTGTAAGAAGTGTTCCTGTATTTTCCACCCCTCAGAGCCTGCTGCTCTATGTACACATCTCACCATAACTACATTTTGCTCCATGTTTGAGACATCTGGGGTTGCATCACACATTACGGAGTAGTATGCTGCCTCCTGTCTTTCATCCAAGATAGTACTTAGTACACACTGAGCACATAGATCAATAAATTCATTTTGGCTGTCTCGCGAGAGGTAATGGGCTTGCACTTTTTTCCCCTGTTGCTGGTGCACTCTGATATTTCGAAAAATGATCATCTAGGATATTTTCATACTTTGCCAACAGCTCAATTATGCCCAAAAATTCCCATTATCTGGCTCATCAAGTGTGTTCGCATTACCCCTGAATGGGAGATTCCTGGAGGATAAATACAAAGGGACATCCAACAACCTTTTAAGTAGTGCTTTGTTTTTCTCCATTTCTAACTCAGTGGCTTTCTGCTGCTGGCTGTCAACCCAAGATGCATGTATGAGAGTGCTGTCGGTTTTTCCCTTTCCAGTAGCACTGTTTATGTGCAACATTTCTCTCGTGCTCTGGGAATTTTTCGTAAAGCTTTGCCATTTAACATTGGGAATTTTCATCCCATAACTGGAATGAAGTGAACTGCACAACTTTGCCTTTTGTTGAAAAGAAAATAGTCGACACAGTAAGCAAAACAAAGCAGTTTTGGAACTGCTATATCCTACCCAGTCCTGCTCCGTCTTTTCACAGCCATCTGGTGATTTAGAATTCGTCAGGTAATTTGGGAATGCCCTACCCTCTGCATCTTTTGGAATTTCTTTTGCAATCTCTGTTAAAGGGGTTCTCTTGGCCGAGATGGGTACAATGTTCAACCTGTCAGAATCTGACATTTAATCCGGCCATAAACCAGGATCACTGATATTAGACTCTTCCATTTTGCTTGTGCTCACAGTCACGTCATCCAGCGGCAATTGAAAGATTCTAACGGCATTCGAAGTGCAATCCTGCTGAATTGTTTTAATATCGAAATAGATTCCTGCAGCAATTGAAATGCATTCTAGGTGCATTCAGGACATACTGGTAGGATTTGACGTGCCTTGCCGTTTTGAATCTCCCTCGAATGCAATCAGAATGTTTTGACTGCTGTTTGAATGCCTTAAAAATATTTATAATGCAGTCAGAGTGCAGTTAGAATACACTTTGAATGCCGTTCGATATTTCTCCACTTCGAATACACCTGGAAAGTTTTGAAGATGAGCAAAACATTCAGGCCGGTCAGAAGAATGGGCCTGAATATTTGGATTACACTCAGAATGCAGTCAGAATTTTTAGGACGCACTTTGAATATCCAGGGATAAACAAAGAATTTTCATTCCGACAGCATTATGCCTCATTCCGCCTCAAGTGTGATTCGGGTTTAACCATAGTATTTCAATAACTGAGGGATCTCAGGCGAGTGAGTGTTGTAGCTGACATCATCAGTCTTGTATTGTGGCACTAAAGACGGACCAAACCACTTGCATTCTATTTCTACCACTATATAAAGCTTTTATGTAACTGAGAAATATTACACTCAACAAAAATATAAACGCAACACTTTTGTTTTTGCTCCCATTTGTCATGAGATGGACTCAAAGATCTAAAATTCATTCCAGATACACAATATTACCATTTCTCTCAAACATTGTTCACAAATCTGTCTAAATGTGTGATAGTGAGCACTTTTGCTTTGCTGAGACAATCCATCCCACCTCACAGGTGTGCCACATCAAGATCCTCATCAGACACCATGATTAGTGCACAGGTGTACCTTAGACTGTCCACAATAAAAGGCTACCCTGAAATGTGCAGTTTTTGCTTTATTGGGGGTCTGGGGACTCAGAACCAGTCAGGGGACTCAGAATGGTGTGACCACCATTTGCCTCATGCAGTGCAACACATCTTCTTCGCATAGAGTTTATCAGATTGTCAATTGTGGCCTGTGGAATGTTAGTCCACTCCTCTTCAATGGCTGTGCGAAGTTGCTGGATATTCGTGGGAACTGGTACGCGCTGTCGTATACGCCGGTCAAGCACATCCCAAACATGCTCAATGGGTGACATGTCCGGTGAGTATGCTGGCAAAGCAAGAACTGGGACATTTTCAGCTTCCGAGAATTGGGTACAGATCCTTGCAACATGGGGCCGTGCATTATCTTGCTGAAACATGAGGTGATGTTCATGGATGTATGGCACAACAATGGGCCTCAGCATCTCATCACGGTATCTCTGTGCATTCAAAATGCCATCAATAAAATGCACCTGTGTTCTTCGTCCATAACAGATGCCTGCCCATACCATAACCCCACCACCACCATGGGCCACTCGATCCACAACATTGACATCAGCAAAGCGCTCACCCACACAACGCCACACACTTTGTCTGCCATCTGCCCTGAACAATGTAAACCGAGATTCATCCGTGAACAGAACACCTCTCCAACGTGCCAGACGCCATCGAATGTGAGCATTTACCCACTCAAGTCTGTTACGGCGACGATCTGGAGTCAGGTTAAGACCCCGATGAGGACGACAAGCATGCAGTTGAGCTTTCCTGAGACAGTTTCTGACAGTTTGTGCAGAAATTCTTTGGTTATGCAAACCAATTGTTTCAGCAGCTGTCTGAGTAGCTGGTCTCAGACAATCTTGGAGGTGAACCTGCTGGATGTGGAGGTCCTGGGCTGGTGTGGTTACACGTGGTCTGCGGTTGTGAGGCCGGTTGGATGTACTGCCATGTTCTCTGAAACGCCTTTGGAGATGGCTTTTGCTGTGAGACAAAACTGCACATTTCAGAGTGGCCTTTTATTGTGGACAGTCTAAGGCACACCTGTGCACTAATCATGGTGTCTGATGAGCATCTTGATGTGGCACACCTGTGAGGTGGGATGGATTGTCTCAGCAAAGCAAAAGTGCTCACTATCACACATTTATACAGATTTGCGAACAATGTTTGAAAGAAATGGTAATATTGTGTATCTGGAATTAATTTTAGGTCTTTGAGTCCATCTCATGACAAATGGGAGCAAAAACAAAAGTGTTGTGTTTTTATTTTTGTTGAGTGTATGTTAAATCTTCACAGATATTTATTATGATGAATTTTCCAGCAGATTATTTTAAAATCAGGGGGTCAGTTTCATGCCCCCCCCTCGTCTGATACCCAGGGATAGTAGTCCCCTTTGACCCCCCGTTGACGGCCCTGTATGTATATCATTAGGTTTTGAGTGTGATTTAACATTTTTAGTTAATTCAGATGAAAGTGTTCTGATGTTCATCTTCCAAAATTTTTTCTGATCTTTTGTTGACAGACGGCCACTCAAGGTGATGAAGCAACCTACGCCAACAGGACACCACTTTCAGGTGTAAACGCAGTGGAACAGCTGACCCACGCCCCACATTATGCCACAGTGGATTTCTCCAATCTCTGTAATACAGGTGGTGAACAAGGACCGGGCATCATCCGAGGAATGTCCAAAAGATCCGACTACGCCGTGATCCGACACAAATCCGTTGAGGAAGATGGAGGAGGAGAAGAAGAAGGTGAGGAGGTGCAAGGGGAGGAGGAGAAGGAGGACCAGATGGAGGCAATGGGGTTCAAAAAAGGGGCACTGGAGGGGGAGTCCCAGCTGAATCTGAGCCAGCAGGTATCAATCAGTCCTGAACCCTCTGATGAGGCCACGTACGGTAACATCAGCAGCACCAGGACCACTAAGAAAGCACCACGGGGCCAGGAGCAGCTGCACAGGAGCCTTGCGGCAGAGGAGAAGGAGGAGGAGGTGGGGCAGAACCTGGAGAATTCTGCAGGAGGTCAGGAGGACATGTATGTGGATGTCATGAGCCCAGTGACTGAGGGTGACGGAATGGGAACAGAAGAGGACGAGTATGCTGAGGTCAGGAAGATCTAATGACAAGGCACGGAGATCGCCTGAGCTATGTGTTCACACTGGCAATGTATTACCACAGTGTATGCTACATAACACCTGTTACCTCACAGCAGTGGTTCACACAGTTGGGCTTGAGGCCCCCAGGTGTGTACATGTTTTTGTTCCAACGACAAATGTAATTGGAGGATTTTTACAAACTGTGAAATTGTCTCGATGCAGTTCATGTTTAAACCAAATATACACAATCTCTTGCCACATTTAGACAAAAATATATCTGCATGCCATAAAGAATAAAAATTGTATAACCTCATTGTGATGTAATGGAAACATCAACATGCCTAAAAAGAGAGGAAAAATGTTCCAGATCACATAAAAGAATCAGCACATTCCTAATTGTGGAAACCATGGAATATATTGTAAATACAGATGAATTAGCATTAAAAAGTGTATGAGGCTTTTTGCAGCAGCATGTGCATTGGGCTAAAATTCCCAGAGAAAAGAGACATCATATGACTGAGACATAACAACATCTTTGCCCATGCTATGCTACATGTAGATTTGTAATCTTTGGCGTGGAGGGCAGAATTAGAGTACTTTACGCTAACTAACTCTTATTAGCTGATATAAAAGGTAGTGCTTGCTCCTGCAGATCTTGGCCAAAGCAGCATAACATCAGCTCAAAATGAACTTCAATCCAGGCTGGTTATATGTCAAAAATAACAGCCCTTGCGGACGTCTCTGCTGTAAAAACACGTTCCTGCGTACGTTCACCCCGTAGTATGCAGATCATATACAGTTGCCCTCTCCACTCGAACCATCTTCTTTGTGCCTAAACAGTGACAGAAAGTTGAAACCAAAAATCAATCATAATGAAAAAAACTGTCATAGAAAGAAAACTACCATGGGGAAAAAAAAGTGATCAAATTAAAGTGACGTGAATAAAAATTCAGAATTCAAAAGATATTTATTGACACACAGCAGAATGCAAAAAAAAACCCAATCAAAATAACAAATATTTTATAATGCCTGTATTTTGTTTTTCAGTTAACTTTTCAATAACTTGCCAATAAAAGTTTTTACTATAGAAGAGTTTCAATGCCAATATTTACTTTTTCAGTTCAGGGTTTGTTTTCATTGCCAAACTTTATTTTTGATGCCAAATTGTATAGTGTCTGTTCTGGCCCCATATGTGACACAAAAATTCCACAGCACCAGATCTATGCATTGAACGCGTCAGTGTACGCTGTCCAACTCTATGAGATGCAAATGCTTTTATATTCGAGCAGAAATATGCCATTTTTGACCAATGAAATTGGACGTTACATTACCACATGTATTTTTGCTTGCGAAGGTGCAAAAATAGGGCCCAATATGTCTTTTACACTTTAGGGCGTGTGAGTTTTTCTGTGAAATTGTGGCTTAAAGGGGGAAAAGAACTGCTCCAAACATTAAATGCGACCAATTTTGACAAATTATTAGCCCATTTAAATCTTATAATTCTGACTGTGGTCAGAACAAAAATCAGCATACACCAAGGGGCCCATGGACAACATTGAAACCCACTGCTATGTTACAATGACATGGTCTCATTCTAAACTACTAGTACTGTTTTAACAGTCTGTCAAGTGTTTCATTGACTGAGGGTGTCAAAATACAGTGCTTACTTGTAACAATTAGCAATAATGTCTGTCTCAGTGCACAACCATTGTCAGGAATCCTGCCCGGATCAGGTGATTTCATTTTCTGAACGTACAGTCATTAATTAATTTTTTATTTGCCCTTTTGTTCAGGTTGGTTTTCCTCTCCTGCTCTGTGAGTCCTTGTCCAGTCCCCATACTTCCAGCCCCACCCACCTGAGCAGCAATCGTCTGGCTGACCTGTTTCGCCTCCTCTTCGTCCTCTACCTGTCATTCTGCCAGGCTGTCTCCAGTTATCATTAATTGGATAATAAATACATCTGCTGCCAGTCTTTGCCAGTTCGTCCCACTGATTTTATCTTGCCAGTCATTCAAACCCATTTTTGATTCCTGTTAGTCTGCAACTTTTTTTTTCCATTTTGCTAGTTTTTTCTGTTTCCACTCTGTTTTATTCCATTGTCCCGCTTGATTAGATTCTTTCATATTGGCTAAGAGCGCATAGTTGGATTTTTGCGCAATAAAAAAAAAAAGTTTCACTTTTACTCCTGGCCCTCACTTATATTTTCTACTTTTCGGATTATATACAGACATTGCTTGGTTGCATGACCTTAAGCATTAAGCTCTCCTTAAGCTCTCCGCTGTGTTTATGTTGAAATATGGGTTATTAGGCCATATAAAAAAATGCTTTGATCGGCTTCATTCACATTTCAATTTTCAGGGGCAAGCGGGAGGTTTTTAATTTTCATTTCAGTTTGAGATCCAAATGGCACAACCACTCAAAATCACAACTAGATGCATAAACATAAAGAATCAAACCTGCCTGACTGTCAGGGACCAGGCAGTGGGGAAAACAGGAGATTGTTAAGATATGTTTCACATTTTTGGGTACATAAAAACCCTAAAACAAAAGCTCAATATCAAGGCCTATAAAAGAGGTCAAAATAAATACCTCTACTCAAATAAGAAAAAGGGTGTCATCAGAACAAACTCAACTAACAAAATGAACCATGAGGGAACATAATCTGGCTTAGCCAAACCAATTAACACATAGGGGGAAAAGAACAAAAATGGAAATCAACTAAAATACAAAGGAAAACCTAACTAAACCGAAATCCCCCTCTGACATGGCTGGAGATGGTACAGCCTAACAAGCTGGCCGCTGGATTTAGCAGGCTCTGTCCCTTAACTGCGCTTTTGCCTCTCCAGAATGACGCCTTCCACCGACATGGTAACTGAAAGACACAAAAAAAGATAAATATAACAGCAAAAAAAAAACAAACTTACATTAACCTTACAGTGTGAAAATGTGTGCACTTCATTTAAACAATGTAAAGCTAAACGAAAGTAAAGAAAGAGTAAATCAAATAAACTGTGTAGTGTGAACATGAATTGTTTGGGGTATGGTTGACTGCAAATTAAATTGACCAGTGTTCTTACAAAAGTGAGGTGAGTGTGTGTACCGTATTACCCCTTGTACTGCTCTACTTGTGTGGCCTTGGCCATCACACTGACCCATAAGTGCCGCAGTGAGTGAAAGCTGAAGAGATCGTCCAGGGATTCTGTGCATTTCTCACTTACTTTTTGGTGTTATTTTAAAGGCTTTTTTTCAAAATAAAAAAAGGTGGTCAGATTTTTCTGGGGTGGGCAGAACTGCCAACCAACTATATGTGCAGTAATGGTTATACATCACCACTTTTGTCTAAAAGGGGTCCTAATATGTTACTTATCCATAATTTTTGGCAAATTATTCCGGTTGGGAATCGCCGCACCCCCAACGGCGACTTTCACGATCAAACCTCTGGAGCCCTTTGACCTCTCGAGGCCACAGGAGTGGGAGAAGTGGATCAGGTGGTTTGAGCTTTTCAGATTGGCGAGTAACCTGAATAATTGAAGCACCTATTACTAAAACCCCATAAGTCACACTTGACTTGACTTGACTTGACTTGACTTGAGGGGTTTTAGTAATCAGTGCTTTAATTCCTCTGAAGCTAACCAAGTGAACATGCTTATGTACTGCATGGGAGATGAGGCTGACAATGTGCTACGAGGGTTGGATTTAATAGTTGAGCAGCGGCAGCAATATAATGTGGCGAGAAGAGGATTTGACACCTATTTTGTCCCAAAGAATAATGTGATTTATGAACGGGCCAAATTTAACAAGAGGGTACAGCAGCCCTCCTTTATCACTGCTCTTTATGCACTCGCGGAGAACTGTATGGTGAACTGCATGACAAACTTGAGAGATCGATTAGTAGTAGGTCTTCAGCATCATGCAGTTAGCTTTTGTGAGAGTAAGGTCTTTATCTATCACAATGGCTAGACAATCAGAGGAAATAAAGAGGCAGCAGACTAATTTGAGAAGAGAATGGTATGTTTGCAAAGGGGCTATTGATGCTGTACAAACTAAGAGAGGGAAACAGCACAAATATGTGGCCAAAGAACACTTACAGGGACAGTCAAAAGACTCGAAAATGTCTCAGCCTAGAGGGGAAATAAAACATGCCACAAATGTGAGAAGACACCCCCTCATTCAGCATTTCAGTGCCCAGCAAAGAGTGCTGAATGTCGCAACTGTGGCCAAAGAGGACATTGTGCCAAAGTGAGTAGGTTGTAAAACCCCAAAAGAGCAATAACCAAAAGGCGGATGTTGCCGGGGTGAAGGCCTCACGTGTTCTCTTAGTCTAACTTTAATTAGAGCATTCTTCTGGCTGGTGTGAATCACAATATAATGGATATTTTTCACCGTCCGAGGACGGGGCATGAAAGCGCAATGGTTACGATTTATCTGACTCCATATAACAGTTAGAATACAAAATTAAGCAATAATCTCGTTAGAAATCTGACTCCAAATTAGAATTAGAATTGAAACAGCATGCGTGAATCTCAGGGCAGTTACGCACCCGAACTCTATCTGCGAAAACCATTGTCACTAAGCAGAACACCCCCTAGGGTTAAAATAGGCGTCACTGCCTGGTCTAATTCGACAATACTTCCATTGGATAGAGGAGACTGGCATGGTAGCAACATCAGGCAAATAGCTCTGAGTATGAACGTACCACGAACCTAGTTTTATGTATATCAAAGGGCCCATTAGAAAGATTAACCAATAGCTAAATCTTAAGAGCCGGTAATTTCATAACCCCTTAATAGGTAGAACCCAATCTCAATCTAACTTAGAAGTATCGCTACCTACACATGTCTTGGTAGGAGTCTCCCCTTAAGTCCTAATCGCAACAAGGCCAGAAAGAATATACAATGAGAACACGCAAGCTGGAAAAGGAATAACAATAATTTAATTCGCCAGGTAGGCACAACTTGAATCAAACAAATCAATGATAAGCCAATTACCGTTACATATAATTTAGACGGATTTAGAGTATTTTCATACCTGGAAAAGATGAATGACCACACGGAGCTAAAATCGCTCCACGTGGTCGGGGAGAACTCACATGTTCCCCCGCTCCGGAACAAGGCAGCACGTGACCTCTCCCCACTTACCTATTCGCACGTCAGAAGTTGACCAAGAAAGGACAGGACAGGAAGAAGAAGAGCCGGAGCAAGAAGAGAAGAGCCAAGAAAAAGAAGAGAAGCCCGCCCCCTCAGGATCTCATACCTTTAAAGACTCCAAACCACGCCTCCGAAAAAGGTAGAGAGAAGGTTGGCCGAATCAGAGTTGTACTGGCCTAGGTGATAAGATAATTTGCACAGGGAGACTAGGATAGTTGCTTGAATGAATCTTACAAACGAACCATAATTCCAAGGGGAATGAAACATGTTCCATTCAACTCCTTGGACTCCCCCGAGAATAAAGAGACCAAACATGATAGGAATGTGTGCTAAAATGAATGTCATGGAAAAGCCTAAAATGGAATATTATAGCCCAATTGCGTTATCAATATATAAGAGGTTCCTTCCTTGGATATTGAACAGAAATATATTATGAATTTGGTAGAGGTTTAAGTTTTTTTAAGCCAATTGAAGTAGCTGCGCTTTAACTTCAATGAAACCAGTGAATTTGAGTTCCAGAGATGCTGGGCCTGCTAGACTTGATGGCTCTCACCCCCCGCCGTGGGGAACTAAGGATGCCACTCTCGCAGGCAGGCAATAAGACCATTCTAGGGTTATAAAACTTTACTGCTGACTTTTTGAGCTGCTCCAGATCAACCAAACATTCAGATTTTACATGCATAATGGGCATGTGTTCCAACAATATGATTTTTGGCATATGTTTTGAGTAAAATCAAGCAAAATGAAAATTTCAGGTTCTACAAGGTGAAGCAGCTCTGTGAATGAGATTGCAGGAGATATGGATGGACTGTTTCCGGGTGAGTTAGCCTCTGGCCAAGAACCTTGGATGATTGACATCAACATTAGGGGCATGAAAGTGACCCTTAAAATAGATACGGGAGCAGATGTTACGGCCCTCCCTGAGCAAGTGTACAAAAAATTAAAGCGCGGCGATGTGAAACTACAGAAAGCTAACAAACCACTTTTTGGTCCAGGTGGAGCGCATTTAACAGTGCTAGGATCTGAGACAGAAACTTTCACACGGAAACAGGAGCATTACAGAAATGTGTTTGCAGTGAGAGATCTGCAGTTGGCATTGTTGAGCAGATTGGCTTCTGCGTGGCTCAAGCTGATAGCAAGAGTTGATTCCATCACTTGAGAGACTGTAACACAGATGTATCCTAAACTCTGTGATGAAACTTAACATGATTAAGCTGGAATCAGATGCCAGACCATTTTCACTGAAAGAGCCACGCTGGGTCCCAATGCCTCTCATGGCAAAAGTCAAGAAGGAACTGGAGAGGATGGAGAATCTAAGGGTCATCAGCCGAGTGGAGGAACCAACAGATTGGCGCTGTGACATGGTAGTAGCTCCGATAAAGAACAAAGATGAAGTTGGCATTTGTGTGGATATGACACCTTTAAATGAGTCTGTGAAAAGTTCATCCTCCCTTCGGTGGAGCACCCAAGGGATGCTCACTGGTGCACAATTTTTCACCAAGCTTGACGCAAACATGGTGCAGCATGAGCAGCATGATGACAGGATGCAGACTGCACTAAAGCGAGAAGAAAAGGCAGGGGTCACACTGAACGTGGCAAAATGCGAATTTGGGAAAAGGGGAGTTTCTTGGTTACGTTATCTCAGCAGGTGGCATGAGGCCAGATCCTGAGAAAACCCATGCTGTGCAGGTCGTGAAAGAGCCCACTAACATAAGTGAGGTCAGGAGCTTCCTTGGAATGGTGAAACAGTTAGGCAAGTTCTTACCAAATCTAGCAGAAAAAGACAAACCACTCAAAGACTTGTTGTCTGAAAAGAATCAGTGGTGTTGGGGTCAGGAGCAACAGGGCACATTTTCTAACCTCAAACATGAACTTCTCTGTACCAGTACTTCAGTTGTATGACCCTAATAAACTGCTGAAGATATCAGCTGATGTCTCATCCTATGGGATAGGGGCAGTTATGCTACAAAACAGCGGAGAGAGAGACCTGGTTGCCTGTTGCTTAT
This sequence comes from Gymnothorax reevesii, assembly GCA_029721435.1. Taxonomy (NCBI): domain Eukaryota; kingdom Metazoa; phylum Chordata; class Actinopteri; order Anguilliformes; family Muraenidae; genus Gymnothorax; species Gymnothorax reevesii. Next base: position 158,866,780 of record CM056573.1, read on the forward strand.
GCCTCCAGGTCACTGACGGACACAGAACGGCGCTACGCTCAACTGGAAAAAGAGGCGCGGGCACTGACTTGGGCTTTTGAGAGATTTAGTGATTTCATTCTTGGACTACATTTTGAGTTGGAGACCGATCACAAGCCTCTTGTGAGCTTACTATGGGTACAGCATCTAGACTTGCTGCCACCACGTATCCAGAGATTCAGGATGCGCTCGATGAGGTACTCCTACACAATGAAACACACGCCAGGGAAAAGTCTCTCACAACAGCCGATACGCTCTCTCACTCTCCTCTCACACATTGCACCACGCAAGCAGACTGCGACCTGATGGAAGATAGGAACATATATATTGAGTCTGAGCTGGCCAACCGCTCAATTAGGTCACAGGTACCTGACGTAGCTTCGCGAGCAGCTGTGTGCCAATAGTGTTTGCACTCAGGTCATGAAATACTGTGAGGAGGGCTAGTTTGACAGAAACCAGTTTCAAGGACCGGTCAAGTATTACTGGTAGGAGAGAGCATTTCTGAGCGTTCTTTGGGGCACAAGGTTAGTCATACCTGCAAGTATGAGGAACAGTGTGCTTGATAAAATACATCAAGGCCACCAGGGGGGTAGCAAAGTGAAGTGATCAGGCTACTCAGGCAGTGTGGTGGCCAGGACTAAGTGCGCAGATAAGTGAGCTGGTCCTGAAATGCAGAGAATGCATCAGAGAGAGAGAGAGTAAATACGAAAGAACCTCTGATGCCAAGCAAACTTCCAGCCAGGCTATGGCAAAGACTAGGTGCAGACCTATTCACTCTAGAAGATAAATACTATCTGCTGGTAGAGGACTATTTCTCTAGATATGTAGAGATTGCTAAACTCAGCCCCACAAGATCAACAGATGTAATTGTTCATATGAGCTCTATGTTCTCTAGACATGAAATGGCGGAGTTTGCAGCAGATGGATTCGATCGTGTGACCAGCAGCCCTAAATACCCACTGAGTAACGGCGAGGCTGAGTGCGCAGTTCAAACAGTGAAGAACTTACTGAACATCTTACTGGACACCTAATGTGCCTTATTAGCTGAAAGGGCCACACCCCTGTGCAATGGATACAGCCATTGTGTTGTCTCCGTACCACATTACCCACTCTTCCTGAAAAACTGTAACTAGCTCTCCCGGATCTGCAAATTCTCCAGTAGAAGGAGGAGGTAAAGAGGTGAAGAGATGCTAAATGCTTCAGTCGGAGGCACAGGGCAAGAGAACTTGGAAAACTGCAAACCGGGGATAACGTCTGGATCACTGAGGCAAAAACACAGGGCACAGTGACAGCCGCTCATCACAGCCCACGGTCCTACCTAGTAAGTGGACCACAAGGGACACTAAGGAGGAATCCTCACCATCTAGTACCTTTGTCTGCATCAGAGTTCAAGAGTGTGAGTCTACCTGAAATCATGCAGGAGGTGGATAGTCCTCCTGAAGCAGAGCCAGGGACTTTGTCACATTGAACAGAGCCTCAGGGCACGGCTGGCATCATGAGGACAAGGTCGGGCAGAGAAATAAAAAGACCACTGAGACTTAACCTGTGAATAAAAAGGAGAAAAAGAAAGTTGTTCAGTTGTGTTCTGTTTCTTTGCTGTTTGCATGATTTACTGACTGAGGTAAAAGACATCAACAGTTAAGTCGAACCTAAAAAAAAAAAAAAAAACTGCAAAATTGAGATGTTAGGTTATTTTATTAGTCAGGTGACTGGCCACTGAGAGTCTGAACAGGTGTGTAAGTAAATGAAAGTTGTTCATATTCTGTTTGTTAATGGAGCTAATGTCACCAGAGCTATTGTAAGGGGGATGTGGTGTAATGCTTTATTGACAGGGACCTGTGTATGATGTTAGAGGCGGAGCCGGACACAATGGAGGGTGGGACTGGGAAGTTACTAGCAACAATAGTTGTGTTAGGATTTTTGCAACAGGCAGGCATTCCTCCAGGCATCCACCATATTATGAAATGACTGGTGTTGATTGTTTATGGAGGTATGAAAGGATAATGATATATGGGAAATCGGTATAAAGAACAAGATCATGACAAAATGTACATATTTACAACAGTTTCAGCCTGGAATCCAGGAATCTAGTCCTCAAATGCCTGCGGCTGAGGTTCGAGGAATGTCTGCCCAGTGCATAAACTGTGTGATTCTCGCGTGTGTATCCAAGTATTGCTTGGCATTAATAAACACCTTGAATGATACCTAAAGGCAGTATTATTGACTGAGAAAGAACCCAACACAATATTTTCCACATTGCAAAAATATACTGGAAGACGCGTCCCAGCCAGCAGGACCTGATGGACAGCTGTCTTCAGAGTAAGTGTAATGGCTGTCTCTTGTCTCTGACAATCATGGAATTCATAATTAGTTAGTTGTGAGAGTATTTTGGCAACAGAAATATGGAGGATCAAAACTGCCAAAATTAAAAATAAATAAATAAATAAATAAAAGTGAAAATAAAACAAAAATAAAAATATATACATAATTTAATTAATAAAAGTAAAAATAAATACAAAAATAAAAGTATACATACATAAATAAATAAAAGTAAAAATAAATACAAAAAGCAAAAAACACATTTCAAATATTAAAAATAAATAGAAAAATAAATGTGGAAATAAATACAAAAATAAATGTATAAATAGAATTAACCCCTTTCTGCAGATGTAGACGCCGGCGTCCGTAAATTCCAAAATTTAATTCCTAAACAATTCTGTAATTGAATTTCCAAATGTCTAGCTTCACTTGAATAATTTTCAAAAATCTCTGTGTCACAAATCCTGAGTTCTAAAGCTTAAATAGGCTCATGCACAACAGGAAAAATTGGCAAAATTTTGTATTCCGCGCAAAGGGGTTAAATATCAATAAATAGGTAAAAGCGTTCTTCTCTCATTTATTCATTTTTTGCTGTCAGCATGTAATGCAGAAGGAAATGTCATTCAAATGAGGGGGTGGTCCTAAGTGTGCCTTGGGTTGAACTGTTCGCCTATTGGTTGTTCGACATGTGAGTGCAGAGATTGACTAGGTACACTTGCCAACAGCCACGGTAAAAAGAAATCACCACGGGACTATTTCCATGGCGGTAAATATGGCTACAACCTCGAGGGATCTCCGTTTGCTTTCGGATATGGCTGATAATGCTCCCCTGGATTACCTACTGTTCCGGGCGGAAGCAATGTTGGAGCAGTTAATTTCCTCACATGAAACAACAGACTCGTAGGTCAACCCTGTAGTTTACAGGAACTTGTGTGAAGTTGTCGAGCAACTTATCATTCAAGTCGCAAGTGCAGGTGATAGTGGACAAGTTGGTCGTCCATCGCTGGAGTTCTCCATGCAAGCCGTGGAGACTTACTTGTTCGCGGGTCTGACAGTCCGCGAAATAGCCCAGCTGCTTGGTGTGAGTGAGAAAACACTCTACCATCGGATGGCAGAGCGTGGTATCAGGTGAGTTTGCATGACAGTTGCATATTGTATAACTTTACAATGAATCATGTGGTTACTCACATGGTATGCTGCCCCCTCAACACCTCTGACTGCAGCGGCAATCAAAGTTGGGTATAACTGCCCCAGTTTGGTTTAGGAGAGGTTACAACCCATATTTGAAAGTAAACTTTCTGCCTGTTCACCATGAAACTTTGTGTTTAGGGTTTCTGACTTAAATAATAACACTGACAACGCAACATTGCATGCAGCTGTCACAGAGATCCTTGGTTACCATCCGAACACAGGGTACAAGATGATGCTAGGACATCTCCGGGCTCGAGGTATAAAGGTTCAAAGTAAGTGAATGTCATTAAGTAATCCACCGCAGTTAAATCGGTTTGATATTGGATATTCGACACATTCAAAGACACTCATTTAACTTGTGCTGTATATCACCGATTCTTTTCAAACAACTTATGATGTGTTCATGGTCATCCAGAGTATATGTCACAAGACGGTAATTATTAAAAAATCATACTATGAGCTGATTTTATGGTCATCCAGGGAATATATCACAAGACAGTAATGACTAAAAAATGATACTATGAGCAGATTTAATACACCTTTATTAATTCCACCCTCATTTTAACTTGATTTATATCACAATTTATTTTCAAACAACGTCTAATGTTCTCATGGAAAATGTTTGATGACTATGATTATGATTTTGAAAAAAACTAATTTGTATCAGAAGTATCAGGCAAACTAATTCGACACCGAACAACCAAACATGACATTTTTTCGCTACTGATACCACTCGCTTAACTTTTTTATTTTTATCAATTCCTAATATAAGTAACAATGTAGTCTCAAAGAAATCATGACTTACCCATGGATGTTAATCCATTTTATTTGGCCGAGGCTTGTTTAACCTCTAGAAATGATTTCTTCAGCATTTATGTGATGCAACCTTCTGAACTGCAACTTGTTTTCCTGTTTAACATGGAGGCCTACGTGTCCAAGAATCCAATTCTAGTCCGCACACTACAACTACACACGGTCAGGCACAGAGGATATTCTGTGCCATCCACCAATAGTCTGTGGCATATAGATGGCAACCATAAACTCATAAGGTAAGGCTGTATGTTGAGAAACTAGGAAGTACATACAGGTACATCTCAAAAATTGGCATATCACGATAAAGTTCCATATTTTTTGTCACTCATTTCAGAAAGGTAAATCCATATATTATATAGACTAAATAAACATAGTAAAATACTTCAAGCTTTTATTTCTTGAAATAATGATGATTATGGCTTGCAGATATGAAAACCCAAAATTCACTGTCTCAGACAAAACGCTAAACAGAGATTTTCCTACGGCCTGCAGCACATCAGCTGTTGTTTTAGAAATTTGTGTTGCTACCTCAATGGTGAGAAAATTTGTGACTGAGATTTTTCAAGTTAATCTTAGTTAACATGTAAATTCATTATTTCAGTGTAACACTATGGACAATTGTTACTAAATATCTGAAATTAGATACTGTCAACAGAAATATAAATAGCAGGTGTGGCTTTTCGATTAACCTCTACATCAAAAACATTAAACATCTTCATGTTAAGGTGAACATAAAAAGTTTAAAGACAGTCATAGACACAGGCAAAATGTACAGTGAATTCATAGTCATACCCCTTGAATGCAAATTGGAAATATATTCACATTCTTATATTGTATGTTTATGCAGCGGCCATTAATGAAATTGTGTTATATTTCCCTTTACTGCATATTGTGCCTCATGGTGTCCTGAGTGATTCCTGCTTCTTTTACTGTTTTTACAGATGGAGAGTTGTAGTCCATGGTGGAATTGATGGCTTCAGCCATCTAATTATCTACTTTTGTGCTGCCACCAACAACCGTGCATCAACAGTGCTGAACAGCTTCATGCAGGCTGTCCAAACCTACGGAGTACCATCTCGTGTTAAGTCTGATAAAGGGGGTGAAAATGTTGCAGTAGCATGGTATATGGTGTCACACAGAGGAGTGAACCGCAGTCACCACATTACCGGGAGAAGTACACACAACCAAACATATTAAAACTTTCTATAAATAATCTTAATGTTATCATGGTTTGCCCAATCAGCATTGATATTGAATTCATGTGACTTCGGTACCTTTTTAGTTTGTAATATGTGTGTGTGTTCGCACTCTTGGGGTGGAGGGGGCAGCCAGAACAGCCTGGAGCTCTTCACAGGCACCAACCTTGACAGCATTTCATAATCTTTGGTGATTTCGAAAGCTTAGTGTGTTTTGTTTGTGTTTTGTTGTTTAAATTCAAGGATAGAGAGGTTATGGCGTGATGTCTTTGTGGGAGTATTAGACCTCTTCTACTCTTGCTTCTGCAATACGGAAAGTGCAGGCCTCCTCGACCCAGATGATGAAGTCCACATATATGCACTGCACTGAAGCTTTCTGCCGCACATCCAGAGTCACCTTGAGTTCTTCAAGGATGGGTGGAATCACCACACGCTGCGTACTGAAAGAAATCGGTCACCTCTTCATTTATGGACTCTGAACTAGCGTGAGAGACAAGACTACCCCAGGTTTGTTTTTCAGAGAGAAATGGAGACCTTTAAGATTGCATGTTGAATTGTAATATTACAAAAAAAAGTAACACTTGAGTGTACTCAGAAAAGTATTCACACCTTCCATATTGCAAAACGTCCTTCTTCCTTACAATCAACACTTTCACAAGTCCAAGCATTTGCAGGTTAGGGAAATCAACAACTCTAAATTAGCCATGTAGGTGTGAATGTTTAGTTATACTTAGGACTAGCTGGTTCAAATTTGTTTACATAATTCTTTAGGGGTTTATGTGACAACTGCTTTGAGAGACAATATTTTTTTATATACTACTTTTACACTTCAGGCAGACGCAGAATACGGAATTGAGTGGGAGGGTCCGTATGGTCATCACCATGTAGGTGTCACCGTCCCTGAAGTGCAGCTTCCACAGGCCTCGACTCCCGAAGAAATTTAGCAGCTGCCAGATCCTCATGTGTCCTTTTCTAATGTGCTGAATATGTACAGTGAGACAGTTGCCATCATATGTCAAATAACTGGATTTGTTTAAAGTGGCAGTCTGATGTGTCAGTTGTTGTTGATGTGACAATACTTGTACTGATACAGAAGAAACAAAGTGGACTTACAGGATTGCATTCACAGTGGACATCTGAGTTCATGATTCCAACAGTGTTAAGTAATACTCAATAAAAATTATGTGTATCATCTCTACATTGAGATTTGACTGAATAGTGTGTTCAAATTTGGCATTGGTTTCAACATCAGAAATATTGAGATGTGATCATAGTCATTTTGGCAGACTTTATTTCATTTCTACACAGAGCGAAAGAGAAAACATTTTAACATTAGGCCTTGGGATATTTTGTGTATTTTTTAATGCTTGCAACTGGTTTTTTGATGGAAAAAAAAAATGAATAAAAAAGTTTCTCAAAAAAACATTAAGCCTGCTCAACAAACACTTTACTCTATGCAAAAAAAAGTCTGAACAGTATAATGGTGAGCCAATTATGGCCTGATAACTTTTTTCTAATACTGGCCGAAGCCAGCATATGAACTTGAGATTCTCGCCATCAACTTCCTGCGAAATGCATCAAAATTGTCTGTGTCTTTGGGGAAGTTAAGAGTAAGAAAGCAGATAGATGATGTGGAAGTGTGATCTCTGCCATTTCTACATCAAGGTGTTGAGAAACAACATCCCAACCTGTCCAGAATTGCATGAGAAGTTAAAGCTCCTTGGAAGTACCTGCAACAAATAGATAACAAGATAAGTCTTAAGTTGACACATCAATGTTAGAAAAATCTCAAAATAGTCTTACTTGTCTCAATAAAGAGGCAGAGAAAATCCAAAGCCCTGTGCTGTTCTTCAAGGCAACAGACATCGTCATCGAAATTATCTTCCTCCGGCCAGACAATCTTGTCTCAAATCATCTGGGGAAAAAAAAAGAAAAGAAAAAAAGAATGATTCCCTGGTCAGGCCAGTCTGATTTTACTTAGAGTAATATAAGCCAAGTATTTTGTCATGCAGTTATCTTATATCAGTAAAAGCTTTACATTTATAAAAGTAGCTGTTCATTTACTCTTCCTCTGGTGTCATCTCTGACTCTGAGGCCCTTGGGGAAAAATTGGCAACAGCATCTGGCCTGGAGCTTAGAAATTCCCAGATTCCTGTCTTCTTCAATCCCCGTTTGATCTGCTTGATCTTCTCGGTGGTCTTTCCAAGAACCTTAAAGCAGGCAGATTAATAAATTTTTACCTCAGCAGGTGTGAAAGACCAACTTCAGTTAAAAAAAGTACAGTGTCATACTGTTCATGTGCATTCATGTTTTTACATCTCAGCATTTGGAAGACACTTACAGCATGCTGAAGAATTCTGTCCCTTAACCACCACCTGTTTCCAGCAGTGACACCAGGCAGGTCTGAGGGCAGGCTCACAGCAAGCACCTTTGATTTTTCCTCCTCTTGGAGGATCTCAGTTCCTTCCAGCTGCTGAAAGATGTAAGGTGTAATCATAATGTACTAAATTTAGGGATCAGTCCAGCCCATGTTTAAGATTGTGCTCACATGAAACAAGTTTAAATTGAAAAGGTCAACTGTTGCCATGACTTTGTACTGATTTAACACAGTGGAAATTATTGACATGGTAAATAGGTATTAACATACAATCATGTGCATAAAAATCCTGGGTAACAACTTGAATATTTTTTTCTGAAAAAAAATCAGTCAGTGTGAATTATTTACAGTTGCAGACAAATGTCAATGTACAAGAACTAGAGAAAAAATGTGATTATCTAAACACATAAATAGCACAACTGAAAATGCACAAACCAAACCTCGCGGACTTCATGATCAACACAATCCTCAATGGTAAGGGTTGCCATCTCTGGCGATCCCCCAAACAGGACATGGATCACAGCCTGGCTTAGGTCGTATAGACGTGGGCCATCATTTAGAAAGCAATGGCCCAATATACGACCTGCCACCACAAGCATGTCACTGTCCTGTAGTTCCCGGGAGGTGGACGGCACTAGAAGAGCAGAGTCTTCACTCCTGAGAAAAAAAAGGCCTTTGATTTTTCATCAGCAATCCATCCAGTTAAAAAAGGCTTCACACATTTGCTGAAGAAAAATTTCAGTTAATCATTGATATGATGAGAACAAAACCTTACAATCCGAATTATGGTATTGATAACGATATGTGACATTCATAAGAACACCAATATTAGGGTCAATAATTGCTATTGCGAATCTTAATGCACCAATATTAAAACATTAAGCTGTAATATTGAAATACTGTGACAAGTTTATAAATAGAGCGAAGAGGAGGGATAATGATGGAGAAAAAAAGGGGGGGGGGGTGTGCCGATAAGGTAGAGAGAGATGGAGAGATAGAGTGGGAAATCCAAATGAAGAGGTAGAATTCTGCTGGATAGACAATTTTTCAAGGTTTTTTTTTATTTTTTAAGACATGACAGAGAGCAGCCTGTACATGGCAGCATTGTCAAGCAAAAGTCTGGGATCTCTCATGGGATGTCATATGTTGGTGTGATTAAAACACACAAGTAAACTTGTGCTTATGTTTTGACAAATTGGTTTCATGAAATAAAAGTGTTTGATCTCCAGATTAAGTCATGCTTATTGTCCATCTATGATCCACTATTAACTATAAAAATGGTTGGTGTATTTTCTCATGAGTTGAAGCATTAAGCTTATTGACAATCATATTACATGAAGGCTATTTTATTGTTTTATATACATTAACCCCTTTCTGCAGATGTACTGCAGCTTCCCCGGTAACGATATATTGATAGACTCGTTTCTTATCCAATTCCCGAGTGTTTAAACTTTCCTCAATAACTGAAATACATTGATCGGACAATAGGAATAAGATACAGAGCTAAGCTTAAAAGTAAGGTCGGGTGTGTTCTTCGAATGTTGGCCACGGTTGCGCAGCTGAAAATGATGCAATATCAAAGAAACAAAGACACCCAAAACCGGCCTGAAGTATTAGGTTTCATTTACGAGATAAATGTTGTATGGACGCGGTCAATTGGAATTACACTCAACAAAAATATAAACGCAACACTTTTGTTTTTGCTCCCATTTATCATGAGATGGACTCAAAGATCTAAAATTCGTTCCCAATACACAATATTACCATTTCTCTCAAACATTGTTCACAAATCTGTCTAAATGTGTGATACTGAGCACTTCTGCTTTGCTGAGACAATCCATCCCACCTCACAGGTGTGCCACATCAAGATGCTCATCAGACACCATGATTAGTGCACAGGTGTACCTTAGACTGTCCAAAATAAAAGGCCACCCTGAAATGTGCAGTTTTTGCTTTATTGGGGGTCTGGGGACTCAGAACCAGTCAGTATCTGGTGTGACCACCATTTGCCTCATGCAGTGCAACACACCTTCGCATAGAGTTTATCAGATTGTCAATTGTGGCCTGTGGAATGTTGGTCCACTCCTCTTCAATGGCTGTGCGAAGTTGCTGGATATTTGTGGGAACTGGTACGCGCTGTCGTATACGCCGGTCAAGCACATCCCAAACATGCTCAAAGGGTGATATGTCCGGTGAGTATGCTGACCATGCAAGAACTGGGACATTTTCAGCTTCCAAGAATTGTGTACAGATCCTTGCAACATGGGGCCGTGCATTATCTTGCTGAAACATGAGGTGATGTTCATGGATGTATGGCACTACAATGGGCCTCAGGATCTCATCACGGTATCTCTGTGGATTCAAAATGCCATCAATAAAATGCACCTGTGTTCTTCGTCCATAACAGATGCCTGCCCATACCATAACCCCACCACCACCATGGGCCACTCGATCCACAACATTGACATCAGCAAAGCGCTCACCCACACAACGCCACACACGCTGTCTGCCATCTGCCCCGAACAATGTAAACCGAGATTCATCTGTGAAGAGAACACCTCTCCAACGTGCCAGACGCCATCGAATGTGAGCATTTGCCCACTCAAGTCTGTTACGGCGATGATCTGGAGTCAGGTTAAGACCCCGATGAGGACGACGAGCATGCAGTTGAGCTTCCCTGAGACGGTTTTGACAGTTTGTGCAGAAATTCTTTGGTTATCCAAAACAATTGTTTCAGCAGCTGTCTGAGTAGCTGGTCTCAGACGATCTTGGAGGTGAACCTGCTGGATGTGGAGGTCCTGGGCTGGTGTGGTTACACGTGGTCTGCGGTGTGAGGCCAGTTGGATGTACTGCCATATTCTCTGAAACGCCGTTGGAGACGGCTTATGGTGGAGAAATGAATATTCAATGCCCGAGCAACAGATCTGGTTGACATTCCTGCTGTCAGCATGCCAATTGCACGCTCCCTCAATGCTTGCGTCATCTGTGGTATTTTTCTGTGAGACAAAACTGCACATTTCAGAGTGGCCTTTTATTGTGGGCAGTATAAGGTACACCTGTGCACTAATCATAGTGTCCGATGAGCATCTTGATGTGGCACACCTGTGAGGTGGGATGGATTGTCTCAGCAAAGCAAAAGTGCTCACTATCACACATTTAGACAGATTTGTGAACAATGTTTGAGAGAAATGGTAATATTGTGTATCTGGAATGAATTTTAGATCTTTGAGTCCATCTCATGACAAATGGGAGCAAAAACAAAAGTGTTGCGTTTATATTTTTGTTGAGTAAATTTCCGAATGAAGCAGTACTGGAGGGTTCCTTCTACCCGATACATCTGTCTCTGGAGGAGGGCATCAATGAAGAAAACAGGTTATACTTCTACTCTTTTTGCATTTTGCTCTAATATGGCTTTTTGCTGTAAAATTTATATTGCGTTTAAAGACATCAAATGCCAAGGTTTTCGTTTTACCAAATGCATGCATCCCACGCACGTCGGTAGATCCCTTGGTACGTTCATTACACCATTCTGTTGAATATGGAAACATATGTCATTATATTTTTCCTGAAAGTGAAATTTCTGTTCTGTTAAAATAAGGTTTATTTCAGAATTCAGATATTACTGAGTTAGTGAGTTTTTACCCTTATAAGGTGTAAGGTTAAGAGCTCGGATGTGAGAGCGGTGAGCTTATCATTGCAGCGCAAATGTTATAGCTGTTTAATCAGCACTTTACTTCATGCTTGGGGGACTTCAAAGAAAAATGGACAATATTGTTAACTTTATTATGGAGAAAAGGCATGTTTTGTGTTTGGAGAGGTTACTGGTGACCAATGATGTCAATTGTACTGATATTGATAAATTCATGCTAAACTCAACCAGAAAATCATTAGTTGAGGCTGAATTTCATGCCCAAAAGTTAATTTGTGTTAAATATATGATTAATGTATGATTTGACAGTGAACCATTTTTATGGATCTCAGACTTTGGGGAGACACCTGGAGAGCTATCTAATTTAGCTCATAGTAAGTGGGTAATCTAGAATGTAATGTTCAAGATGAATTGTACTTGTGGTCAAGAAGTTTATGATTCCAGAAATGTGTAGTTTTAAGCCCCAGCAGTTTTTCAATGGTCAGTATTGTGTTTTTTTTTTGCTAATACAAAATTGAATTTTCATGAAGATTTTTTATGTGTGCATCCCCTTTTCTCCACCAAAATCATAAAAGTAAACTGAAATACGATGGGAGTCTAAATGCTTCAAGTGTCTAGACTCAATTGAGCCAAAGTTGTTCTGCCTGTAAAGCTGCAATCTTGAATTATAAAGCCTTAAATCAGGTAACACCTAAATAGCCAGATTTGGCTTCTGCGCAAAGGGGTTAAACATTTAATCTTCTGACAATGATACAATTAAAGGGTGAATATAAACATTTGTCGCATAAATGGAGATATGCCTGTTGAGCCCTGGGGGCATTTTGTGGAAAATTCTGCCTAAAAAACATACCTAAATTGTAACAGGTGTGGACACAAAATTACAAGGGTTATGGTTACAGTTGACCCACCTAATGAAAGATAACATGTTACATTTTTCTGAATGTAGAGTAAAACAGGCTATTTCTGTTACCCAATTGCCCTACTGTGACCAAATGTCCAGGAAAAATGACAGAAAAAAATTTCGCCTCGATAAAATTTTAAATTGGAGAGTGAATATGAGCCTCAAGGTCACATTTCAAGCCGATGAAATGATTACAAAATTTGTTCATCAAGCTTTCAACAGTTGCTATGTTAAATTTTATAATTGTACTCCAAAGCAAATAGATTCTACGGTGGTTTTAGAGAGAGTAGTTCTAGGCGGCCCCCATTGGTGGCCATGTTAAAACCAAAATGTACCCAAACATATTTTTTGACTTGCTCAAGGAGATTCCTGTTTGAGCAAACAACTCATATCCTCTCCAGTATGTTAAGTGAACATAATAAAGTTATTTTCCCCATCTTATTCACCCTGTTTTTTTTTTTTTTGCAAAAATACCATTGTGCATGGGCTGAATGTATATATATATATATATATATATATATATATATAAAAAACCCTGTATTTTTGACCCCAGATCTACTTTATTATTTATTTATTTTTTGTGTCATATATAGGAATGTTCAGCTTCTAAATGCTATATATCTATATTTTACAGAATGCACATTCTCACTTTGTCCACTTGAGGTCACTCTAATACCACAAATTCACCATGGAGCTCCATCTAAACTGTTTTTGATGAATGGACTGGCCAATTTTGACCAATAAAATCCTTCTCAAATCCTCAGATCTGCCAGAATGACGTGTTTTCTGGGTTTCCCCTCTCCTCTCTCTCACTCTCCTCTGAGAATCAGCCAAAGGCTGTTTGTATACACAGCTGTGTGGGGGAGGTTAGCCTGTAATTACGGATAAGATGCTTCACAGCATCACGGGACTTCCCACAGAGAAAAAGAGCTGGCCAAGTGAAAATTCACCCTGGAAAACTTTGGAAAATGTTTGGGTTATGATTTCTGCAGTTCAAATCAACCAAATCAAACTAAATAACTAAAGGGTGGAGGGGGGTGAGGAGGAGGAAAGGAGAAGGACCCCGCCGGCGGGGTGTCCGTGCCAATCAGGTTAATAATAAAATGCAGGGTCATGGGCAGCGTCACTGTGGTACAACCCTGTTAAAACAGTATTTAAAGATTTTACTTAGACCCAAAGAATAACTCGGAAAAAAATATTTTCTTCATTCTCTTACCCTTTGCTTCATCCAGAATGAATCCAGTTTGTAGGTGGTCCGTGACTGTGGCCAGCACATACCTGGTGACCCCCTCACCAATGGCAGCATCACCTTGCAAAATTTCAAAGTGAGACAAAAACAAGCCATGGTTACAGGGGCTATAAAATGTTTCAATTTCTAAAAAGGATATCCAAATATACTCAGTAATGAGCAATATACAGCAGGATGATGATGACATTCCACATTCTGAGGACTAATTTTCATCTTGTGCAACCTAATAATTTCATTCTGTTTCATCTCCTTTGTCTGATCATGCCTGTACAACAGTTAGATTAACTGTGGTTGCTTTTGAACATGCTATATCAACACACTTGACTTGGCCTCTACCTGTTAGTTTTCACTGCAGTTGATTAGCCCACTGCTCCCGTGGCCTCTTAAAAAAAAAATATATCTTATAAAAAGATAAAATGGCCCTGTCCCTCGCCTTCACTGAATCCTGCAGACTTTGATTAAATGTCAGGTAGTCACCGTCGCTGTGGGCCTCACGAGTGATGCGTGTCAAAAGTTGTGCTGCCTTGATGGGATCCAGCTCTGTAATCCAAGCTTAAGAACAGGTCTTTGGCCCGTATTCAGAATGGACACTCACAATAATTGACTGCGAGTGAGTACTAAAACTTAGTTAGTGTCAGGTTATACTAAATGAGACAGAGGTTATCCTAACCCTCATTTGTTTTCAGAGACCTCACTCACACTGAAAATAGCGTCTCTTTCTGAGTGAAGGTAGAGTGCAGGGAACACCTCCCTTAAGCCGCACTAACTTGTGCCGGTATTTTGTTCTCATGGCTTTCAGGTGGTTACAAACATTAGAAACTCTGGATCATTTAAAGCCACGAGCTCGACGCAATCGCAACTATGCAAATTTTAACTCTAATGATGATAACGATGCCGGTAACTTACTAACTGACCGTCTGGTTTCAGTGTTTACGAACTGCACTGTGGTGAACTCGAGGTTAGCATTTGTGTACCCACCAGTAACTACTGGTGAACTGGCAATAGGGTGAGCTCAAAACCATCCCTTAAAAATAATGATTGAAAAAAGGTCATATCCAATCATTTAATAAAATTTTATTGACTTGTACTCCAAAAATCCGAAGGATTATCATGTTTCGCCAGGTCAACTTGTTAAGTTAGAATGAGCACTGATAGTTATTGTCCTGTTTTCATTTCATTAAATTACCATTGCAGAAACTCTGAAAACTCTCATCATCGGGTGTGGCCAGTTTTAATTTATTACGCAATTCTGTCAACTCTCACGCATTCAGATTTCTTGCGCTTTTCTTTACTGATGGGTTGGAAAATTCTGCGCTCAGCTGGCTCGTGGGGCGCTTGTGGATCGGTCTGCGAGGCTCATGTAGCTGTAAGTCATGAGAATCCATTCTTTTCTACATTTTTAACCGCTGAATGTACTTTGTAGAAGGAAATGTTTGGCACGTTTCACAGCTTTTTGCTTAGTGAGCCTCGCGGGCTGTCCTTCAACTTTCGCGAGCCATTCGACCACAGAATTTATGAAGACATGCAGATATTTACATCGTCATTTATGTGCGAAAGAAACGCCTCAATTTTGTGAAGCAATGTATAACAACGCTACTAAAAATAAATTGCATTGTCGTTTTACCTGTCTGTCTGAGAAGCTTTCTAATCAAGAAAAGTAAACTGCGACAGGTTTAGGTCATTCAGCACTGAAGGGTGAGGATTGAGCGTCCCTTTGGACGCACCGCCTGTGGTACCAAGTGCCCACTACTGTCAGTTATGCTCGAGTGGCGTTTGCGAATATCAACTGGCGAGGAGTGGGACCGCTCCCTCAATTAGTGGTAGGTCTCTCTCTCTCTCTCTCTCTCTCTCTCTCTCTCACACTCCAGTTACATTTATGAGTGTAACTAGATCAGACAGGAAACTCGAGAAGAGCTACATCAGCTGACCGCAGCCTGGTAAGCTACCAGCACGTCAGCATCAGCAGGCACACAATTGGAGGATACACATCACAAGGTCATACAGTGGTCTATTTGAAAGACGACAAGCTCACTTACTTCCGCTGCTGTTTGCAATGACTTTTCATGCTATGCAACATGCTGTTTGGTTATTTGCTTGCCACCTCCACTCCAGCCTCCACCTGTTTGGTTCTGCTCACATCGGGGTGATTTTGATTTCTGTTCATGACTATGTTTGTATGTTTGCTGTGCCTAGGTAGGACATTCCTCCAGAGCAGAACCGCCGCCAAAATACAATGTAATGCTTATACCAATGAATAAATTGTTCTATTTTATTCAAACTTGAGTTTTCCTGACTGAACAATTGTACTCAATATATGGTGAGTGGAGGGTGAGTGTGAGTGTCGTTTCTGAGTACGGGCCTTTGTCAATGCAAGCATGAACATATTAACGAATAAGATAAAATGAGTACATAAAGAATGTGAGAACTGTACAATAAAGGCATATAATGAATTGACTGAGCAAGACATCCAGTACAGTGCATTCAGATAGTATGGGTAGATATTATTTTATTCACATTTTGACCTCCTGCTGATGTGATGAGCTTGCTGCAGATGGGAATACAGAAAAATATAGTACTATATAAATATAGTACTAGATGTTATGTATATTGAAAGTTAAAAATGTTCAATTTTAGGCGAGCAAACTTGGACAGGATGCGCTCATATCTAAGTGAAATAAAATGAAGGACATTCCTGGACTGTGAGTCCGCAAATGAGATGTAGGAAAGATATAAGGGGGTTATACTTGAATGACAATGCAGAGTCATTCCAAAGGTGTCCAAAAGTAAGCTGAAGAAGCAGAATCCTCAGTGGATGACCAAAAGTATTTGTAGGATTTTAAGGGAAAAGAGGAATCTTTATAAGATGTACAAAAACCCAAAACCAGTGAAGTTGGACGTTATGTAAATCGTAGATAAAAACAGAATACAATGATTTGCAAATCCTTTTCAACTTATATTCAATTGAATACACTGACAAGACAAGATGTTTAATGTTCAAACTGAGAAACTTTTTTTTTTTTGCAAATAATCATTAACTTAGAATTTAAAGGCAGCAACACATTGCAAAAAAGTTGGCACAGGGGCTTTTTTTTACCACTGTGTTACATCGCCTTTCCTTTTAACGACACTCAGTAAACGTTTGGGAACTGAGGAGACCAATTTTTGAAGCTTTTCAGGTGGAACTCTTTCCCATTCTTGCTTGATGTACAGCTTAAGTTGTTCAGCTGTCCGGGGTCTCCGTTGTCGTATTTTACACTTCATAATGCGCCACACATTTTCAATGGGAGACAGGTCTGGACTACAGGCAGGCCAGTCTAGTACCCGCAGTCTTTTACTACGGAGCCATGCTGTTGTAACACGTGCAGAATGTGGCTTGGCATTGTCTTGCTGAAATAAGCAGGGGCGTCCATGAAAAAGACGTTGCTTGGATGGCAACATATGTTGCTCCAAAACCTGTATGTACCTTTTAACATTAAAGTTGCCCATGCCTTGGGCACTAATACACCCCCATACCATCACAGATGCTGGCTTTTGAACTTTGCGCCTATAACAGTCCGGATGGTTCTTTTCCTCTTTGGTCCGGAGGACACGACGTCCACAGTTTCCCAAAACAATTTGAAATGTGGACCCGTCAGACCACCGAACACTTTTCCACTTTGCATCAGTCCATCTTAGATGAGCTTGGGCCCAGCGAAGCCGGCGGCGTTTCTGGGTGCTGTTGATAAATGCTTTCGTTTTGCATTGTAGAGTTTGAACCATGCGTTTGCAGATGTAGCAACGAACTGTAGTTACTGACAGTGGTTTTCTGAAGTGTTCCTGAGCCCATGTGGTGATGTCCTCTACAGACTGATGTCGGTTTTTGATGCAGTACCGCCTGAGGGATCGAAGGTCACGGGCATTCAATGTTGGTTTTCGGCCTTGTCGCTTACGTGCAGTGATTTCTCCAGATTCTCTGAACCTTTTGACGATATTACGGACCGTAGATGATGAAATCCCTAAATTTCTTGCAATAGCTCGTTGAGGAATGTTGTTTTTAAACTGTTCGACAATCAGCTCATGCATTTGTTCACTAAGTGGTGACCCTCGCCCCCGTGCCCAGCGTACCCTGGCGCAAGTACTCCTCTGTCCCGCCTCTGTCCCTCCTTCCAGTGCAAGTTGGCAAAGAAGGCGTGTTTGGGTTTAACACAGCCGAGAAACGATGGATAGTGTGTTCCTATTATTACAGCCTGTTGCTGCATAAAATTTTGGGATTAACACGCATGGACAACAATGCAAGATACGTTTCACATTTATTTTCAATATGTGATCTAAACTCAGTACGAGATCATAGCAATCAGGCTGTATTCCTTTCCCCCACTAAAAAAGATAGAACCTAAGTGACAATAATAGTAGCCGAGTATTATTGTGGCCGCTTGCACACTGGACCGAAACAAATTTTTCGCTCGACAGATTGCGTTGAAAGCAGTGTCTTGTGTCCGAAAGTCTGACGGGGTTTTAATATATCTCTGTGTACCACAGTCTATTATTGTTTTTAATTTCTTCAAATCTCCTGACTCTTTTAGACATTAAGCGTGAATGTTTTGATAAGAGGGCTCAGTTCTTCATGATGAGTACCGAGAATTTTTAAGCTCTGCTCAATAAAGTGAGTCGACATTGGCGCGAGACAATGTCCAATGCCTCCGTGTCTGACAGCCAAAAAAAAGAAAAGAGAACGATTAAAACAGATTGAAAACAAAATAAAGAATAAAAAGAAACATTTTAACAATAGATCATCCAACGAACACTGCGATTAATTTATTTGGGGGTCATCTTTTTTGGATGTTCTGTTGGTTGGTGATGTATCTGTATTTTTATTCTTTATTCCGTTATAAATCTGTTCTCATATCAATACTTTTATTTTTTGGTGGGTGCTGGACATGGAGTATTTTGCATTTTGCGTCGGACAGTCTTGATCGTGCATGCGATAATTTATTCACACTGTCAATGGTCATGGAATTGATTTGCTCTCTGACTGCAAGCACTATTTTATCTACCAAATGTTATGGCCCCAATTTGTTATTACATTACAACACAACAGCAACAGCAACAGCAAGGGATGACAGACACAGTTTTAACAACTAAAACACATTTAATTTTTAACAAAGACAATAATGACTAAACAACTAACAACTAAGACCAAGATTGATTATAACAAAAACAAAAAGAAATATTTACAGTCCCTTTTTGTGGGGCGGCTTGGTGATGTCCTGGGTGAGAAAATGCTCAAACACAGGCAAAGAAATCCACAAAAGAAACGTCACAGGTCTTGAACAGAATGGCAGGTCTGGTCATCTTCTTGCAATTTCTCCTACTACTTTACTGTCTCAATTCTTTTCCTTATATACTCTTTTGCAGACCCCACCCACATTTAGACCTCTTTTTTTTAATTTTCTGAGACTTGCCCCAGACATGTCCAGGACATGTCTATACATGACTCCAGTCTGAGCTTAACAAAAAAAAGGTAAATACTGCCATCTAGTGGCCTATATTCACATTACACCTCCATTCCAAAAGGGAAAAATTTTGACTCATAAAGGCAAAATTTTTCTTTTCAATACAAAATGGTTAAGTGAACACTTGTCTATATATACATATCATACAACGTTCAAACACATGATATATATATACACATTCAAACACGGGATAAGCAATCAGCAATTACATTGTCTGTACCCTTCACATGCTTAATTTCCAAGTCAAACTCCTGTAAAATCAAACTCCAATTCAACAATCTCCGATTCTTGTTTTTCATCTTACTCAAAAACATTAACGGATTGTGGTCAGTGTACACAATCATTGGCTTTTGTCCTGTACAAACATAAACCTCAAAGTGTTGTAAAGAAAGGACCAGAGCCAACAGTTCCTTCTCTATTGTGGAATAGTTCCTTTGGTGGCGATTGAACTTCCTGGAGAAGTATGCCACGGGATGCTCAACGTCATCAGAGTCACTTCTCTGTAGGAGCACAGATCCACAAGCTTGGTCGCTAGCATCGACCGCGATGGAGAACGGTTTGTTGAAGTCAGGAGATTTGAGCATGGGGAAGTGACACAGCAGAGACTTCAGGTGATCAAAGGCTCTCTGGCATGCATCATCCCAGGTGAACTTTACGCCTTTCTTCAGTTGGTTAGTTAGACTGAGAGCAATCTCAGCAAAGTTCTTGCAGAACTTGCGGTAGTACCCGATCATTCCAAGGAAGCGGCGCAAAGCTTTTTTGTTGTCAGGAACCGGAAAGTCCATGATGGCTTGGACTTTAGCATTTATGGGTGCCACCTTACCCTGGCCTATGACGTAGCCAAGATAGGTGACAGTAGCACAACCAAAGTCACTCTTGCTCAGGTTAACAGTCAGGTTAGCCTGGGTCAGGCGCTGGAACAACGTCTCTACATCTTTTAGATGTTCTTCCCAGGAGTCACTCCATGTGATCAGGTCATCAATGTACGCACCCGTGTGTGGCAATCCGGCGATTGAAGACTGTATCATCCTTTGGAACGTGGCTGGGGAATTTTTCATGCCAAAGGGTAGGACTTCATACTGGTACAATCCAGATGGTGTGACAAAAGCAGAGATGCTCTTGGCCCTCTCAGTTAAAGGCACACACCAATAACCTTTCAATAAATCAATCTTGGTCAGAAACTTTGCTTGCCCTACTCTATCAATACAATCATCAATCCTAGGTATTGGAAACACATCAGTTCTAGTTATAGCATTTACTTTGCGATAATCTGTACAGAATCTAGTACTTCCATCAGGTTTTGGAACTAGCACACAGGGTGAACTCCAATCGGAGTTGGAGGGTCTGATAATATCATGTTTTAACATGTACTCAACCTCTTTCTCAGCAATCTTTCTCTTTTCAGGATTCATCGGGTATGGATGCTGTTTTATTGGTTTGGCATCACCAACATCTACATCATGAGAGGCTATAGTAACTCTCTTTGGAACATCAGGAAACAAATCCTCATATTTCTTGATCAACCTTTCAAACTGATCTCTCTGTGAGGGTTCTAAGTGCTGGAGTTTTACATCAAGATTTCGCAACACTTCAGAATTTGACAATTTACATGAAAGAACTTCAGCTTTAATTCTTGGTTCATCATCTTGAAACTCCCCCTCATCTTCACACGTTTTGACCATAGGAGAATCTGAAGTGACAGATGCAACCCTAGCATTTCTGTCATGATAAGGCTTCAGCATGTTAATGTGACACAATTGTTTTGGTTTTCTCCTATCTGGAGTCTTCACAATGTAATTGAGATCATTGAGTTTTGTCAGAATTTCATAAGGACCATGAAATCTAGCCTGCAATGGATTGGACTGCAAGGGAAACAACACAAGGACCTTGTCTCCTGGTTTAAACTCACGGATTCTAGCCTTATGATCATACCAAGTTTTCATTTTTCCCTGACTTGATTTCAAGTTCTCTTTGGCAAGGTCACAAGCTGCACGCAATCTTTCCTTGAACTTGCTAACATAGTCTAACAGACTGATATGCGGCTCTTCCTCTTGCCATTGTTCACTCAATAATAGCAAAGGTCCTCTCACTTCATGACCAAACACTAGCTCAAATGGACTGAATCCAGTAGACTCCTGCACTGCTTCTCTAGCTGCAAACAACAGCAAATGAACACCTTCTTCCCAGTCTTTCTCATGGTCATAACAATAAGTCCTCATCATTGTCTTGAGAGTGGAATGAAACCGCTCTAAGGCACCCTGACTTTCTGGATCATAGGCACTAGAAAGAATCTGCTTTGCACCAAGTTCATACACAACCTGCTGAAACAATCCTGAAGTGAAATTGCTACCTTGGTCTGACTGAATTTCCCTGGGAAGACCAAACAACGTGAAGAACTTTATCAAAGCCTTCGAGATTGCAGTTGCCTCGATGTTACGTAGAGGTATGGCTTCGGGGAATCTGGTAGATGCACACATGATTGTCAACAAGTACTGATTTCCAGATCTAGTCTTGGGTAATGGACCAACACAATCAACAATGACCTTAGAGAATGGCTCCCCAAATGCTGGGATAGGCTGCAATGGAGCTACAGGTGGGTCTAACTGGTGTTTTCCAACTACCTGACAAGTGTGACAGGTTTTGCAAAAGTTGGAAACGTCTTTCAGAAGCCCAGGCCAAAAGAAGTGTTTCATGATCTTATCAACAGTCTTGTTAACACCAAGATGACCTCCTAAAGGTAAACTATGAGCCATTGTTAAGATCTCATTCCTATAGACCTTCGGAACAACAATTTGCCTGACCACTGCCCAATCTGCATTGGCAGGGATATCAGGAGGGCGCCACTTCCGCATCAACACACCATCCTTGAGATAATACCCAACTGGAACTGCGTCTATTTCTTTATCAGGAAGGGCTCTCCTCTTTAGTACACAAATTTCAGGATCATTAGTTTGCTCCTCAATCAACCGCTTTCTGGACAGAGACAAGTCTCCAGACACATCAGAATCACCAGACCCATCCGGCTGGCTGAATAGAGAACTGATAAAAGTATCTGATAAGTCCTCAAACGGAGAAACCATAGAGCCAATCAGAGTCATGAGGCGAACCACGTGAGTCCTGACTATTCAATGTACTGGACGGCACCACATCATCTTCTTCTTTAGCCTTCTTGGCCATAGCACGAGTCACTGCGCAAGAAGGATACAGAGATGGGTCCTCATCCCCATCTTCAGTGCTCAGCTGTGAAGTAAGATGTACAGGGGGAACTACTTTGCCCCCAGCCAGGTCATTGCCTAGCAACAGAGAAACACCCTTTATAGGTAGACTTGACATAAGTCCCACCTTTACCTGTCCTGTAACTAAATCTGACTTCAAGAATATAGAGCGCAGGGGTACAGATACAGTCCTCCCTTCAATACCTTGTACAAGTATAAAATCCCCTGAAGCGGTCTCATCACGTAACTCCAAGGAGTCCATCAACAAAAGTGACTGAGAAGCTCCGGTATCCCTTAGGATATATATGGGGACAGGAGTAGTATGCTCATTCAGAGCCACAAATCCCTCTGACACAAATGGAAGAAATTTCTCCCTCACAAAGTCAGCTGTATCAGGCTTTTTAGCCCCACAAGAAGCAGGCAATTTAGCAGATCGGTCATCTATTACAGGGGTTTCTAACCTTGTTTTCACAAAGGCATTTGGTTTGGTGTCCTTTTCTTTTTCTTTCTTAGCTTTAAGGAACCAACAGTTAGTTGTAACATGACCAGATTTCTTGCAATAACTGCAAACTAGACCACTTTTGTCACTGTCAGCTTTCACACTTTGATCAGACCTGTTACTGGATTTCTGAGCACCATCACCAGATTTGTCTTTGTCTTTGGGTGAGGAATCTTGGGTATCACCATAACCCTTTTTCTGAAATTGGGACCATCTATTATTACTGCTAGACTGAAATTTGGACTTATGTGTGAGAACATATTCATCTGCAAATTTGGCAGCTGATTGCAAATTCAGTGCTTGCTTCTCATTAAGGTAGGTCTTAACATCATCTTTAACACAGTTCTTGAATTCTTCAACTAACACCATCTCTTTTAGTGAGTTGAAATCATCCTTGACCTCCATAGAAGTACACCAGCGCTCAAAGCAAACCTGCTTTTCATTAGCAAATTCAACATAAGTCTGATTTTCAGATTTCTTCAGACCTCTGAATTTCTGTCGGTAAGCCTCTGGAACCAACTCATAAGCTCTCAAAATAACCTTTTTGACAACCTCATAATCAGAGGAATCATCTGCAGACAAAGCCGAATAGGCTTGTTGAGCTTTACCCTTGAGGACAGTTTGCAACATCAGAGGCCAGTGTTCCTTTGGCCACTGGCAACTCTTTGCTACCTTTTCAAAACACTGGAAATAGTTGTCTACATCCTTTTCAGAAAATGGAGGCACCAGTTTTACCTCCTGACTGGCACAAAATTTATTTTTAGTTTCAATTTTAATTTTTAGTTGCTCCATTTGGAGTCTTTCTTCTCTATCGAATTTCTCTAATTCAAAATCTCTCTGTCTCTGTCTCTCTCTTTCTGCTCTTTCCTCTTTCTCTCTCTCAAATTCTCTTTGTTTTTCTCTTTCCTCCCTTTCTTTCTCTTTTTCCTCCCTTTCTTTTTTCTCTTCTCTTGCTAATTTTTCCAACTCAAACTGCCTTTGTTTTTCTTTTTCTTCCATTTCAATCTCTAGCATTTTTAATTTAAGTTCCATTTCTATATTTGGATTTTCCACTGGAAACTGTTCCAGATCTCCTGGTGCAAACACATTTTCATCAATGTAATATTCAACTATCTCTCTAGCCAGTCTTGCTTTTCGCATGGCTGGTTTTACCTCTGTCAGCTCCAAATGTCTGCATATTTCCAACAGTTCTGTCTTTTTAAAAGACTTCAAAACCCCTACGGTTGGTGATGCCAAGAAATCATCCATTGCTGTTGTCAATATATATGTATTCAATTAAAAAAATCAATTTTACAATTTGAAATGTTAAATTTTCAATAAATTACTCACAAAATGGTCTATCCCAGACCTTGAGCCCCCAATTTGTTATTGCCCCAATTTGTTATTACATTACAACACAACAGCAACAGCAACAGCAAGGGATGACAGACACAGTTTTAACAACTAAAACACATTTAATTTTTAACAAAGACAATAATGACTAAACAACTAACAACTAAGACCAAGATTGATTATAACAAAAACAAAAAGAAATATTTACAGTCCCTTTTTGTGGGGCGGCTTGGTGATGTCCTGGGTGAGAAAATGCTCAAACACAGGCAAAGAAATCCACAAAAGAAACGTCACAGGTCTTGAACAGAATGGCAGGTCTGGTCATCTTCTTGCAATTTCTCCTACTACTTTACTGTCTCAATTCTTTTCCTTATATACTCTTTTGCAGACCCCACCCACATTTAGACCTCTTTTTTTTAATTTTCTGAGACTTGCCCCAGACATGTCCAGGACATGTCTATACATGACTCCAGTCTGAGCTTAACAAAAAAAAGGTAAATACTGCCATCTAGTGGCCTATATTCACATTACACAAATAAACACCGAATAAAGCTGTTGTCTATCTTCGACGGAAGAAATCAGACAAATAAAAAGACCAAGAAAAGTCGATAGCTCTCTGCATTGACTTTGACTGTAATCAGTCGTGCAAAAAATTTGTTTCGCGTCCAGTGTACAAGTGGCTTTACCGAGGATAGAACGCAGTTTGTGGTTGGCTGAGAAAGATGTGAAGTCGTTAATTTTCATCATTGATTCAGTTGCGTTGATTAAGTCAGGTCGAGTTTCCATCACGCGTGCCAACCGCCTTTGATCTGACATCAGGACAATCTATATAGATACTATAATTTCTGTGCTGATTCAGATAGTTACATTAAACAGTGGTTGCTGTAATTATTTACTTTATTGAAATGTGCCTGACATTCTGGAAACCTGCCTGTGAGGTTCCGGTGACGGTCAGCCAAATTACCACTGCACAGAAAGTGAACCAGGTTGGAGCTGGCGAGCTTTCTGTGCAACTGAAGCGAAGACTTTTTCTATGAAATTGTCACTGCGTCTTGATGAATAAGTGACACCTCCCCCTACTACGCCGCATGTTCGTCTGCGCACGGTGTTGCAACCTCCCGAAATTACCACTGCACGGGATGCGCTGGACGAAATTACCACTGCGTGGGCTGCGCCGCGCTTCGCCACCTGAGCTGCGCCAAGAAAGTAGAGCCCTAAGGCTGAATACGGTAAAATGCGAGCTGTGGTCAAATAAGAGCTGAGGAATGCTAGAAGACTGTATGAAAGACAAATTGCAGAGGGGGCAAAAACTAACCCTAAGTGCTTCTTTCAGTACTGTAGCAGAAAAAGGAAAGTTAAAGAGCAGGTTAAGTGCCTAAAGAATAAAAATGGATCGCTGCTATATGATAACAAGGATATTGCAGATGCCTAAAACAGTTACTTTGTTGAGAATTTTACCTCAAACGGGGTCTTTATTTGGCCAGAGGGCATGTCAAATGCTCAAGATTATTTAGCGGAAATTGAGATTCGGGATACCGAAGTATTAGACAAGTTACATAAACTAAAAGCAGATAAGGCGGCGGGTCCAGATGGCTTATATCCTAGAGTGCTCAGGGAAGCTGGTGAGTTCATCTTTTAGCCACTATCCGCCATCTTCAGACGGTCTTTAGAAACTGGAGAAATACCAAATTATTGGAAACAGGGCAATATAATACCAATATATAAGAAAGGGAACCGTAAAGAGCCAGGAAACTACAGGCCAGTGAGTTTAACTTGCATTTAGTGCAAAATATTGGAATCTATCATAAAAGATGAGCTGGACTTATTTCTTGAACGTAACAGTATCTTGAGGGATAGCCAACATGGTTTTCGGAAGGGGAGGTCATGCCTAACAAACCTTCTGGAATTTTTTGAAGTGGCCACCGAGACTTATGACCAGAGCAGGGCTTATGACATCATATACTTGGATTTTCAGAAAGCATTTGATACAGTACCGCATAAGAGACTAATTTTTAAAATGAGCTCCATTGGAGTTACAGGAGGTATTCAGGAGTGGATTCAAAACTGGTTACAGGACAGAACACAAAGAGTGGTGGTCAGTGATATCTCAAGGGATCAGTGTTGGGACCTCTGCTGTTCCTCAACTACATTAATGACCTTGATAGGAATATTGAGAGCAGATTAGTTCAATTTGTAGATGATACTAAATTGGGGGGTTTGGCAAATAGTTTAGAGTCCACCAAAGTGATTCGGGATGATTTGGATAGAATCCAGAATTGGGCAGAAATATGGCAAATGAAATTTAATGTAGTGAAATGTAAATTTGTACATGTAGGTAATAAAAACATTAGACAGGATTACTTCATGGGAGGTTTAAAACTGGACTGTGCTTCACACTAGCAAGATCTGGGAGTGATTGTTTACCAAACCCTCACAGGCTCTAGCCATTGTGCCGTAGCAGTTAAAAAAGCCAATTGGATGCTGGGATACATTGCCAAAAGTATTGAGTGCAAATCAAAGGAGGTGATGCTTCTTTTGTACAACACATTCGTCAGACCACATCTGGAGTATTGTGTATAGTTCTGGGGACCACACTTTAAGAAAGATATATAGGCTCTTGAGAAAGTTCAGAGAAGAGCCACTAAGCTAATTCCAGGTTTAAAAAATGAAAGCTATGAGAAGAGGCTGAAGATCCTTAATCTCTTTAGTCTTAGGAAAGGAGACTTAGGGGTGATTTGATTGAGGTCTTTACATATGTTAAAGGGATAAACAAAGTGAATTATGTTGGATTCCTTTGACCAAGTGTTGTGAGTAGAACTCGGGGTCACAAATGGAAGTTGACCAAAGGTAAATTTAGCACTGATATTCAGAAATATTTCGTCACCCAAAGAGTAATTTCAATGTGGAATAGCTTGCCTGATCATATTGTTGAGGCAGAGACCTTGGGGGTTTTCAAGAGTAGGCTTGACTTAAAGCTAGATAACATTGAGTCATTGAGTACCTGAAGGATATATTCAAAGTAGTATAAAGAAACTGGCGAGCGTAACATAACATAACACAACATAAATTACTCAATTTGTTTTTCATACAGTCTTCTAGCATTCCTCAGCTCTTTTTTGACCACAGCCCGCATTTTACAGTATTCAGCCTTAGTGTTCTCCTCATTGTTATCCTTTAATTACATCTTATAAAGATTCCTCTTTTCCCTCAAAATCCTACGAATACTTTTGGTCATCCACTGAGGATTCTGCTTTTTCAACTTACTTTTGGACACCTTTTGAATGAATCTGCCTTGTGAGTCAAGTAAAACCCCCTTAAATATTTCCCACATCTCATTTACAGCCTCACAGTCTAGGAGTGACTCCCATTTTATTTCACCTAGATATGAGCGCATCCTGTCAAAGTTTGCTTGCCTAAAATTGAAAATTTTTGGTTTTGAATACTCCTTTTTAACTTCCCATGAAACATCAAAATTAACAGCAGAGTGATCACTTTTCCCAAGTGGCTCCAGTACCCCAACATTGCTAATTCTATCTGGGTCATTACAGAGCACTAAGTCTAAAATTGCCTTCTCTCTGGTAGGTTTATTAACATACTGCACCAAGAAATTATCATTTATAACATCTATAATGTTATGTTCAAACCCAGTTTGTACATCTGTCAGGGATCACTTCTCCAAAACATAACTTTGCCATGTCATTAGCAGCAGGTTGAATGCATCACTTGAATGACATGCAAGTGCAAAGCAAGACATTGGACGCATAAAAGGCACAGTGATTCATCTCCATCAACATCAGTGTCAAAATTCCATGGCTTATAGAACAGCAGAGGGAGTGAGCTTTGGGGATGCTGCTAAGGGGAACATCTCAAAGAGAGGTTGCCCGCTGTTTCAGGGTTAGTCCATCCACCATCAACACACTGGAGCATCGCTAGCAACAGACAGGAAGCATTCACCACTGCCCCCGACCAGGACAACTTCCGGTTACGATGGCACGTCAGGACTGACACAGCCAGGGGATCCATCTGAGGAAACAGTTCCAAACAGCAGCAGACATGGCTCAGAACATGACGCCACGGATGCCCCATCCATGCCATGACAGTGATTCGGTGACTGCGAGCTAAGGGGTTAAGGTGCTGGAGGCCATATCGAGGCAACATCATAACACAATGTCATAGAACAGCAGACTCCAGTTTCCATTATTGGGTTTTTTCAGACGAATCGAGGTCCTGTGTCTCATTTGCTGATGGCTGACAACAGGTATATATGAGGCAATATCAACGTCATCAATATAAATATGTTCTGGAGAGAACTCGGTTTGGTGGGGGTAGTGTCATGGTCTGGGCGGCCATTAATGAGAGATTTTGGACTGACCTTGCTGTGATTCGTGGAGGTCTAATGGCACAGCAGTATGTGCATAAGATTTCAAGACCAGTTCTTCAACCACTGTTGAACAAACATGTACAACAATGATTACCGTTCACATTCCAACACAACAATGCCCGTCCCCATACTGCATGCCTCACCAGAGACTTTCACCAACAAGCAGGGGTCGATGTTCTGCCTTGGCCATCCATTTCGCCCGATCTTTACCCCATTGAACACATGTAGGATGAACTGGCTCGTTGTGTGCGCCTGTGTCGACCTTAACCAAGCAACGTCGCCAAGTTGACAGCAGCACCACAGGAGGAGTGGAGGAACTTTCCCCACCCAACTGTGTGTGAAACGATGCCTCGCCATTTACGCGCATATGTCCAAGCACAGGGAGGACACACTCGCTACTGACAGTTTGCGGAGGGTCCATGCATTCATAGTTGGCGTATCGGAAACATTTGTTGAGATAATGTGATGAAACTTTGCAGTGTTATGGACGATGAAATACTTTTTCTACTTGTATTAAAATTGAATTGAAAAACTTTGATTGCTTCTTCTTTTTGGTTATTAAATATGGGTGTTGTGTTTTCACTGTGTGTCAGTAAAGTTCAACTTCAGTTGTTTGAGCAAAAATATGCCTGTCTATTGAAAATAAATCCCTAAATTTGATGGCCTCAATGTTTTGAAAGTCTCATTGCAGTTCCATGAAAGATCACAGCGTATCATTTATGGGCTATAATTGTGCCAATATATTTACTGTAAGTCCATATATGATTAATATAGAATTTAGTTAGCAGCTGCGATGAGAACATTTATGAGAGAAAGAAGAAAAACAACTAAAATTTTATAACCGTAAAAAAACATGAATTATTTCACATGACCAAAAATTTTAAGTACAGTATATGTCTATGTTTTCTGCAATCAAAATAAAGTTAGGAATATATCTTGATTAGCAAGACAGAGTCCATAAAGTTCCCGAACATTGGGCCTCTTTCTCTAACCATTTTAAAACCCACTAATGCAGTTTTCAAGAAGATTCTGGCACCCATTCTTTTCTTATTTGAGATTAGTTCTTAGGTAAGAACAGAATCTACTCACACTCAAGAGCACTCTTAAAGAACATTTGAGGGCTGACATGATGGTGCGTAATGATTGGTCATTGCGTTTCCTTCAGTCTACAGTTTATAGGATTTAAATTAAAATTATACTCACTTGTGCAACATAATATTTTCTATTTTTTCACTATTTTACACAACACTATAGTCTTTTAAAAAATAAGTAATCACTACACTAACACTTCAATTCACATCAATTATGTTAATTGGTAACTATCCCATGCCATCCAATATTCAGTGCTTGATCATGGTATTTACAGGTCATTTCTGCACCCTAAGCTCTAACACATAATTATTGCAGCTAAAAGAACTTGTGGATGGTGCCCTTAGACGGGAACACATTTTCCAGGACCATGCAGACTTATTTGCAGAGAGTGAAGACTACCTCTTAGGACGTTTTAGGCTACTAAGAGCCGTCCTCATGGAGCTGCAAAGTATTTTAGAGCCAGCACTGGGGAGCCACACCAGACGGTCCAACCCTGTACCACCACTCATGCAGGTTTTAGCCACTGGGACTTTTCACTGGAAGCTAGCAGACAGGGTGGGCATATCACAGCCATCCATCAGCCGCGCTCTCCTGGGGGTGGTGACTGGGATAAATCGATTGGCCTCACCGTAAATTAAATTCCCATATACAGCGTAAGAACAGGTCCCAGTCAAGACAGATTTTTATTCCATTGCTGGTCTGCCAAACACCATCAGCACAATAGACTGCACTCACACGTATTAAGATGCCCTCTCCAGATACATTCCCATACCTCAAGCCCAAGCAGTCTACCAATGTTCAAGTCATGTGCAACTCCCAGATCCACCTTCTGAATGTGGTTTCCTGCTTCCCAGGAGGTGCACATGACTCATATATTTTATAGAACAGTCCTGTAGGTATGCATATCTAACAAGAAACTGCTGGAGATGCATGGCTCATTGGTAAGCATCTTTTACTAATTTTAAATTCCAGCAACAGTGTACTTCTATTCCTATAATGACTTGTTTTATTAGGAGATCGAGGATATGCCCTGGCCCCTTGGCTGATGGTTCATGTTCATGTCACAGTTTTAACAGTTTCTTGTATTAGGATTACACATTTCATGTTTCACATTCCATGTCCATGTTTTTACTTTCCCATGTTTTTGTTTTTGCCAGGTCTGCCATGCCACTCCACCGCTTGTCTGCGTTCCGCCTCGTGCCTTCGTTGTTGCACATTTCAGAGCTCTGGTTGGCTTTGGTATTTCCCTCTTCCTTCTGTGCTGTGCTGATTCGGGGCTCTCTAAGCTTAATTGACAATTAACTGTTTTTAAGTTACTAACATTTACTAACATTCACTGGGTGGTGTAATTCTTAGATAGGCACATTACTAATATTACTAATTTAGACAGGGAGTTTATTGTCATGATTCCTGCTTTGCTATTTCAAGATCTTGCTGTGCTTTTCTGTTCTTAACATTCATGCTTGCTTCCAAACTGCATACTTAATTGGTACTTAAGCTGAGCACGCTCATTCTCTTAATGAGCAAGTCTTGTCATCCAATCTCTGTCCATGTCTTGATCTTGCCATGCCTCTTGTTTCTCTTTCTCCAGGTGTTGCCCCTCATGTTCTGATTTCTAAGCCTTTATCTGGATGCGGTGGAAGTTGGCTGGCAGACAGTGTCTCAAGTTCTAGCTCATGTTTGCAAGTTTTGTCGCTCATGTTCATGCTTTCAAGTCCTTGTTCATGGTTCCAAGTTTTGTTCATAGTCCCTGTGTATATAGCCCTAGTCTTGTTGTTTATTTTCGTTCTTGAATTTCTACCTGGAGTTTCCAGTGGTTTTTTGTTCTTGCTGTTTTTTGCTATTTAGTTTCCCAGCCCTGTGTAGCGTACCTTAGTTTGTCTTTTGCAACCCTTTGGGCCAAGTTTTTCGTTGGCCCTCGTGCCTGTTTTGTTTTGAATAAAATCCTCATTCCCATCTCCCCGCATCTGGTGTCTACCTGATTCCATATGAGGAGTTAGTAATTAGTACTAATAAAAATCAAAAGAGCAGGCTCAAATATAGAACAGCTGCGAAGGAAGTGAAGAAATACAAAATGCCATCCCGAATGCAGTGATGGAACAACACTAGGAGATGCAGAACACTTGAAATGGAATGTGGACTTGGAGGTGGAGCCAGGCTGGCAGACCAGGCAGGGAACTAGTGAAAATAAAGCAAACATATGAACAAGACACCGGCAAAACACAACAGTTTGGCCTTTTTCTCTTCTGGTTGTCCAGGAGCGCATCTGAGATCAGGTGTGCAGGGCGGAACGGGACCTGGGCGCAGGCATGGTGCTGCTGCAGGAAGGGTCTGGCTATGAGGTGCAGGTGCCTCAGTGTGTCACTGTCTCACCGGGAGTTCAACTGTAAATTAAAAAAGCCATTATGAGCCATTCTATTTTGGGAGGTTTCAATTCTGCACTATACTGCAAAAAGCAAGTGTTTTTCACATACAAACCTAGGACTAAATACTTTTTGAACAGAGGGACATGTTGAAGACAACACATTCACAGAATCATCACCTGCCTTTTACACTCAGGAGTTAACATTTTAATGTGTCACATGTTCCATAGTTTAAAAAAGTTTATAGAGTAAATATACCATTTAAGAAAACAATTTAAGATATTGGTGAATGAGGCCCAATATTTGTAGTTTACAGGACAATTATTAATTTCATATTGGAGTGTAAATATCTCCGGGATTCTACCGGTACCACGTGCAAGCAGAGGAAAGCAGAATTTTATCTGGAGGTTTAACACGTGGCTACGAACCTGGTGGAGGAAAGAGGGGTACAAGTTTATGGGGCGCTGGAACTTTTTCTGGGACAGGGGTGACCTGTTCAAGCCTGAAGGGCTGCAACTGAACCGGAGGGGTATCTTTGCACTGGGTCAGCGTATGTTGAGAATAGCACAGGATTATTAGTCCCCTACCGGAAACGGAGGGGACTATTGGATTGCACTCCGTCCGTCCGTCCGTCAGTCCATCCGTCCGCATTCGTGTCCGCTCCATAACTTCAATACCGTATGACCTAGGAACATCA
The DNA here is from genome assembly GCA_029721435.1 of Gymnothorax reevesii. Taxonomy (NCBI): domain Eukaryota; kingdom Metazoa; phylum Chordata; class Actinopteri; order Anguilliformes; family Muraenidae; genus Gymnothorax; species Gymnothorax reevesii. The sequence continues at coordinate 158,899,564 of CM056573.1, forward strand.
AAGTTGGTGTGTGGATGCATCTTGGGGAGAGGGTGTGTCATGTGCCCTATTCAGGTCACTTTGACCTAGTTTTTAGGAAATATAATATGCATACACCGGTAGGGGACGAGTATTGCGCAGCAATAAAACATTCACCGATAGGCGGTGCACTTGTTTAAACTAGGGACTTGGGGGGCAGGGAGGTTAGTGAGTGTTACACATAGGGAAATGCAGACTGCCCCAATGGAGGCTGACGGCGTCACATGCACTACTGATAATATACTTTTTAAGCAACAAAGCGTAGTGGGGGCCTTGAAGCAGCGGACACATGGGAAATCAAGGGGGAAGAGCATTAGTAACAACCATGGACCTATAAGGAGATCTGGACGCACAACTCGGGTCGACCACATAATCCTCCATGGTCCTAGCGGTGAATGTGATATTGCAGGTCACGTGATGCCATGGGGGCTAAAAAGAAATTTCTCCATAGGGAATAATTGAAAAAGACACGCTGATAAATCCGTGAATAATTTTTTTTGACAGCCACAAATTAATCGATACCGAAACGGTTCATTTTTCTCTTTTAAATCATTAATGCCTCGTTTCTCAACAAAGACAAAATCTTTTATTTATATTCAGGCTATGCAAACACCAACGGGTCCTCATAAGCGCGTTCCCGCTCCTCCGAATTTAGCACTGCAGCGGATGTGAGTGGGTGGAGCAATGGGCTTTCCTTGCCGTCTGTCTGTTCAACATTAAAGACTTAGCCAAGTCGTTGAAGTGAGCAGGCAAGTTACGGAGCACATGTATTGAGCGACAAAAGACACGCAAGTTAATTAAAGGCAAACCGGAAAATAAGTTTGCGCGTAATTATTGAAAATCAAATTTATTACTAGCGTGTGCGCATTTACACTCGTTTTATCAAACTTTTCTTTGTTTTGCGGTAACTATGAGTACCCAGATAGCAAGCCCCTCCGCTCCGGATTTTCCCCGGCTCTGAGCCGGATCAGCTGGAGCCAGGGCAGATCCGGAGCGGAGGTGCTTGCTATCTGGGTAACTATAAGAGCACATTAACTAACTAAGTTGGCTAACTTGCGTTTCTTTTGTTGCTCAGTATATTTTTGCCATTTTAATTGATGAATGGCCGTAATACGTAATAATATGTAACTTAGCACCTCGATTGCTGCATTTCATGCAGCGCAAGAAAATGTAGAGTAGCCTAAGCTAAGGCCGCTGTTGTGACATTCAAGAACCATGTACGCAGGCAACACTCACCTTACTTTTTCATATTAAAATAAAATGGTTAAATCCATTAATTGCATTGTGTATTTCCATTACTTTGAATAGCACCAATTCGCATCACTCTATTCTGATGCGTTAGGCCCGGGCCACACTGCCTGCTGCTGCGTTGCGTCTTCCGCAGGTCGCATGCGTCTTTTCGTTTCGGTTCCCATGTTATTCAATGAGAGCGGCCACACTGCATGCCGAAGCTGCGCGTCTCACGCATGCAGAAGACGTACTGCTCGCATGCGGAAAATATAGATTCGGACTCTTGCCGAATTTTTCCGCAAGACGCATGCGGAAAAAGGCAAACCAGAGCTGAAAACGACTGTCAGAAACAGTCATATCGCCATAAATACATGAATTTCGATTATCTGCCGAGGATGAGCGTCTGTTGCAAGCATGAAGCAGACTATCAAAGATGTAACAACACTTCCGGCATGTTTATCATATTAAAAGCTCGTTTGTACGGACATAATCCCTTCCGCTCGATTCAGCAATGCTTCGTGAAATATTGAAACATGTAGTGGGAAATACGCGACTTTCATTGCGGGCTGCTGTCATTAAAGGGTATATAGCCTATGGAAAAGTATTTCGTCATTCTCAACTTATTTTTAAAAACTTTAATACGACGTTGCTCGTTTTATTTAGGATTTTTGGACTTTGCGGGAATATGCCATTGATTGCGGTGCCAAGCCAATGAACATAGCTTATTATGTTGATGAAGAAAGTATCAGAGCAGTACTTTTCCGTATCTCTCACTGGCCATGAAACCCCCGCGATCGATGAACCTACATAGAACTCCCCACTTGTATCAGCAAGTTCAGGTGATTGTTTCCACTTGTAAAGAGAGAAAAAAACTAAGCTGGATACAGCATGGACCTACAAAACATCCTTTGGATATAATGGCCAGACGAACGTACAAAACACCAGCCAGTTTTAGAATTGTCTGAACTGTTCCTTTCACAGTCGTTCAGCGCCTAGCCTTTTCAAATTGTTTCATCCTTGATTAATGTATATTAGATAGCCCTTGAAAGCACACTCCACATCCCGACACCCTCCCACTACCCCGAAAGTAGAGAGGAAGACCAATTTAAACGGGTTTGCTGTGTATTGTAATATGATCGTGTAATTAGATTGTTTGTATGATGCGCTCAAGCATGCTTCCCCCATTGTCAATACAAAATATAAATCACGTGTAGTAGGCTATAACGACGCGAGACGAAATAATATATTATTTTATAGTGATTTTTTGGGCAAAATCGTGCAGATCAAGAGTCGGACGGAGGAGCCCGCGGCAGACCTGACGCCGCAGACACGCAGGCAATGTGACCGAGACGCATGCGATCAGCGGCTGCAGTGCTACGCTTGCGGTAATGCGTAACGTGTCAGCTGAGTAGCATCTAACGCAATGTAATGTGCATTTATAGCAGTATATAAATTCATTTCGAACACTGCTTAGCGATCCATTTATCAGCCTAACCATTCTTCATTGTTAAATTACTTACCGACCTTCATACATAATGACGAAACTTTTCGGCAACTTGACTTATGAGATCCAAAATGATAACTATTTTTTGTTCATGATCCGAACCAAGTGGGAGGAACAATGCGCATTCCTTGCCGTCCGTCTGTGATGAACATTATATATGTGGCCAAGTCAATCAGGCGAGCTGGCGTTACGGTGCAAATATTTTATCCATTTTATTTTAATTGATGAATGGCCGTAATATACTCGATTGCCACGCTCCATTGTGTAGTGCCGCAAAATGTACAGTAAGCTAAGGCCGCTGTTGTGATATCCTAGAAGCATGTATACGCAGCAAACACTCACCTCACTTTTTTATAGTTCATGGTTATCATTGTAATGAGTTGTATATTTCCATTACTTTGAATGACACCAATTCACATTTCTGTATTTTGATGCATCATGTGTCAGCTGTGTAGCATCTAACGTTATGTCCATATGAGTGCATTTATAGCAATACATAAATTCAGTTCGAACACTGCTTAGCAAACCATTTATTAACCATTCTTCAGTCTAAAATTAATTACTGACCTTCAAATTTGACGATGAAACTTTTCAGCAACTAGACAGATGACATCCAAAATGTTTACTTTTTTGTGCATGATCCGAACATCCATGAAAGCACTGAACATGCATATACATTTTTGTGGTACAGCCTTCATTAGATCGAAGTTTTGGGTAGGTGGAAACGACAGAGTTCCGAACATCTAATGTTCGTGAGCAGCATCTGAGATCAACCGGACTGATGCAGGTAGATTCGACGGTGTGGCTGATTTTCATCTGAACGAAGATATATGAGACCTAAAAGAATGCAACTCAAGGTCACAAATGGAAGTTGACCAAAGGTAAACTTAGCACTGATATTCGGAAATCTTTCTTCACCCAAAGAGTCATTTTAATGTGGAATAGCTTGCCTGACCATATTGTTGAGGTAGAGACCTTGGGGGTTTTCAAGAGCAGGCTTGACTTAAAGCTAGATACCATTGAGTCACTGAGTATCTGATGGGATATATTCACAATAGTATAAAGAAACTGGCGAGCGCAGTTGGGCTTAAATGCCTGTTCTTGCCATTCATATTATGTTATGTTATGTTAAGTTAATATAGCATTTGTTCACAGAGTATGCACTTTAAAATAGTATTTTGTTGTAACTTAAGATCTGGTTGGAAACTGAACATTTTCAAGACAAAATATGTACAGTTAGTTCCAGAGGTATTTGGACAGTCACACAATTTTCATTTTTTTTTTTGCCTTGGTTCACCACCACAGTGGATTTAAAATGATGTGAGATGTGATTAAAGATGTGATTTAAGTGTAGACTTTCAGCTTTAATTCAAGGGGTTTCACGCAATCTTGCATTAATCATGTGCAGTTGCAGTCATTTTCATATGCAGTTCTCCAATTTCAGAGGCAAGCGGGGTGGGGATAAACGTCAATAGTCTCCATAAAGCTTTTAAAACCCCAAATGTTTTTTTTTTGCCAAATGTACATTTTTCACCAGAGCCCCATGAACCAGCGCACACTCATAAACAATGGCTTATTTAACTTTCAGCATGTTTACCAAGCAAGAAAAGTCATTGGCACATTCTTATTTATAAGGCTATTCTGAATTTGTTGTAATTTTATTCAAGAAAAAGATGTTGGAAGCTATAGTCTCTGCTCTGAGACTCATTAAAAAGACTTGTTTTTGCTAAGAGTCCCCAAAGTTCACCTGGAAATGGGTAAAGGGTGTTTCAGATTTTCTGCTCCAGCAGCTTGGAATCTGCGGCAGGAGGAGTTGGGTCTGAAGGAGCTGGTCTCATAAAATATTTTTAAATGTTGAATAAAGTGATTGGAAAATGTATCAGGCTGTAGATGCTTTGACTGCTGTAGATGCTTTGACTCTGTGACTCTGTGACCTTGTGTTTGTAAATTGCTCCTTGTGTTTTACGTTTGCAGCTTTGTTAATTATGCTGCTGCTTGTCTTGGCCAGGACCCTTTTGCGAATGAGATTGCTAATGTCAAGAGGGTCTTCCTTGTAACATAAAGTTTAAACAAAAAAGTAAAAAACACTTACTGCGTTTACAGTATACACACACAATATTTTGGTTTGTGTGTGTGTGTGTGTGTGTGTATTTATGCCCCCCCCCCAGGAGGGAGAGGGGAGACATATTGTTTTAGGCTCGGTTCCCGTTCTCGTTTGCCTTCCCACTTTGTTTCCGGAGAGTAACTCCAAAACTGTTCGTATGAACTAAATGAAACTTTGCAGACTTACTACTCTGGTCGTGAAGTGCTACCTTTGGTATATGCTTGTCTGTCCGCATAGCAAAGGTAATAAGCAAGCTCCTGCCTTATAGTGGCAGTTATCTTTATTGGGCTTAAAATAATGGGTTAATCGGTCAGCCCTACTTGGGGCAGTATGGGGCTATAATGGAGGGAGCAGGGAGAGAGGGGGGGCGGTGGCCCCCCCCCCGTTCCAAAGTTTATGTCTGTTCGTTAGTCTGGATGTGATCAATTTCCGTCCAGAGCCTAACTTCGACACCGTTGCATGATCTTAACGAAACTTTGCAATCTTACTACTCAGGCCCTGCAGTGTTGCCTTTTGGTTTGTCCCTGTCTGTCTGTCTGTCTGTCTGTCTGTCTCTCTGTCCTTCTGGTGGGTTAGGCAGGGAAGGGGGCTGGGGGGAGACTTATGTTTTTACGAGTAAAAACACATTATAGTTGTGTGCGTGCATGTGTGTGTGTGAGTATGTGTATCTGTGTGCATTTTTGTGTGTGTGTGTGTGTATTTGTGATTTGTATGGCCATACTTGCGAGGAAAGGCTCAGGCTCTCCTCAACTCTTCCATTTCATTTTCTTCCCCTTCGTTTCCGAGGCCCCGGTTGTCTCTCCTTCTCCTAAGAATGACACATGACTTCACTTCCTATCACAACAGGCAGCGCACATCTCATCATTACTCTGTGACCAAACACAGCAGCTTTACATTATTTCCCCCACTCAAAGTCAAAATTATACTCCTGCGCCATTTCAAAGAGCATTTTAGCGTGACAGATCAGCTACTCAAAACCTGCCTAACAGAAGCGGGTTCCTGCCTCCACTTCTCATCTCAGGTAAACTAAATGTTTGAAAAAAACCCAATCTTCGTGTTGCTTTATGGGCTGTTACCGACGCACTCGCTGATTGGTGGAGTGCCTCTGTTTCACCTCTGGGCAAGCAGATGTCATGAGCATCACATCACTGCATAATAGTTTATTGTTGTGTTCTGGGGTTCTGGCCTTTGGCCAGAACAGTATTGCTCATGATTTCATAGTTTCATAGTTTCATAGGTTCATGTTCATGTCATAGTTTTAACAGTTTCTTGTTTCAGGATTTCACATTCCATGTCCATGTTTTTACTTTTCCATGTTTTTGTTTTTGCCAGGTCTGCCATGCCACTCCACCGCTTGTCTGCGTTCCGCCTCGTGCCTTCGTTGTTGCACATTTCAGAGCTCTGGTTGGCTTTGGTATTTCCCTCTTCCTTCTGTGCTGTGCTGATTCGGGGCTCTCTAAGCTTAATTGGCAATTAACTGTTTTTAAGTTACTAACATTTACTAACACTCACTGGGTGGTGTAATTCTTAGATAGGCACATTACTAATATTACTAATTTAGACAGGGAGTTTATTGTCATGATTCCTGCTTTGCTATTTCAAGATCTTGCTGTGCTTTTCTGTTCTTAACATTCATGCTTGCTTCCAAACTGCATACTTAATTGGTACTTAAGCTGAGCACGCTCATTCTCTTAATGAGCAGGTCATGTCATCCAATCTCAGTCCATGTCTTGATCTTGCCATGCCTCTTGTTTCTGCTTCTCCAGGTGTTGCCCCTCATGTGTCCTTGATTACCAAGCCTTTATCTGGATGCGGTGGAAGTTGGCTGGCAGACAGTGTCTCGCGTCTCGTTGCATGTTCAAGTTTAGCCAAGTTCTTGTTGTCAAGTTCCCTAGCATTTCTAGTTTCAAGTCTTGTCCTAGCCTCTTGTCTTGTGTATATATATTTAGTCTTGTTATTTATTTTTCTTGATCTTCTTGCCTGGAGTTTCCAGTGCCTTTTGTTTTTTGTCATTTGCATTCTTTGTTTTTTAGCTCTGTGTAGCTTACCTTAGTTTGTTTTTTGCAACCCTTTGGGCCAAGTTTTTTGTTGGCCCTCGTGCCTGTTTTGTTTTGGTTTAAAATAAATCCTCATTCCCTTTTCCCGCATCTGGTGTCAACTGATTCCATATCAGTTTATACTCCATATTACATGACCAAAATATCATTAACAAGTGCACCCCTCTGCCCCGCCCACGCAAATGATAAGTCTATTTAGCTATTGATGCAACTTGTGTACTCACCAGATGATAAAACCAACAGCAACAAGAACGATCACCACAGCAGTAAGACTCAATCCAACTGCAAGATCCCTCTGTAATTCAGTCAAGGAGCTAGAGCCTGAACAAACAAAGTTACAAAATCACAGTTTAGCACAAACACCAATGAATCACACAACCAGTACAATAAACGCAAACAGAGCTTACATGTTACATTCAGTTGTACAGCTGTTGAGTAGTCTTCGCCATATTCATTCAGTGCTCTACAGTAGTACTGGTGCTTTTCTCTCCACTCAGTCACATTGATGGTAAGATTCTGTCCAGTTCCTATGGTGCTCTTCTCTGTCATATTCTCATTATACCAGTCAAAGATCTGAACTGGTGGGTTGGCGTCACTTCTGCAGGTCAGAGTCACAGCGCTGCCCTCTGAAACTGAACCAGAGGGACTGATGGACACTGAGGTGTTCTTGGGAGGATCTGGGAAAGATGAATACAATGGTACAGTGATGTGTAACATGGCCAACCTTGAGCAATATTCATAAAAGCAAAACTAAAAACTTCCTTCGACTCACATGAATCAAATTGCCTTTATTGTACGAGAACAATACTTATCACATGCTTATCACTTAAAATCTTTAGAACAATGACTGGATGAGAATACTATGGCCAAATGAGTCCAAGATTGAAATGCAATGGCACAATGAATTATTTTTAAGTCATTGTTGAAGACTACGTCCATTGCCACAGCAGTGGTAACTTGGTAATAAAAGCATGCAATAGTACGGTTACTTGCACACTAATTCAAGGTAGCTTTTCTAATTGATGCCTAACAATAAATCTGTAATGAAATTCATACAAATATAATCATGGTGAACTAAACTAGACCTGCAAAGCAGGTATGAACAGGGTCCAAGCCATCGATGTAATTCGCCACCTGGCAGCCCGCCAGGGGAACATGATTCATACTCGCAGGCCCACTGGCACAGTGCAATTGTAGAGCTGAGAGCAGCATAGAGACCAGAAACATAAAATTAATTATTTGTTTCATGAGCAGTGTATGAAAGGCCAGTAGGACTTTGGGTGGGGAGGTTGCAGCTCTCACTCTGTTTTCTGCTGGGCAGTGGTGGAATGTAGCGAAGTACAGATTCCTCGTTACTGTACTTACGTTTTTCACATATCTGTACTTTACTTAAGTTAAACCTATAGAGCATACTTTTGACTTTTACTCCGTTACATTTTGCAGCCATTATCTGCACTTTCTCCTCAACTACATTTCTAAAATGCACCAAAATGTTACATTTTAAGATCACTCGCCAAAATGTTCCCTTCACAGAACAAATTGGTTGCATTGCTGCCTCGGAAGTTTAAACCAATCAGGTAGAGCTATCCTGGCCTCCAATGCAGAGCAGAGCACGCCTTTGGAAGTCGCATTTGAACAAAACCAGATTCATCAAACATGATGAAGACTGAGCCCCTTGAATGGGGTATTTGCGAGAACCGCGTTGCCTCTGACAACAGCCGTGTTTCCCAGTTAAGAGCGTTCTTAAGGGGAAGGAGGCTCCAAAGAAGAGTTCAGCCATGGCTAAGAGGGAGCCATCTTAGGCTAAGAAGGAATCTGGGAAACGCGTTTGCTTCTTACTGGAGCCTTAAGAAGGATTTAAAGCAGCTCTTAGCGCTAAGATCTTCTGAAATTAATCTGGAAAATGCGGCCAACCTCTGTACCTCTGCCAAACATTCAATAACGTGGGTCTACTCATATAATGGGAAACAATGAGAACACACTGAAGACTTAAAATACTGGATTTTGCACATCAAATATTTGTTGTGAATTAAGTATTTATGCTTTGTTTTTGTATGTTTTCAGTTTCATGATGTTTAGAATAATTTGTTTCTTTGTGTTAGATTTACTTCTAGTGTGATTGTTCATGTTTCATGAATGCTTGTCTTTTGTCACTCGCTCCCTTGTGTGTCTAAGTGTGGTGTCTTGTTTCCATTCGCAGTCTTTTCCCCTGTCTTTTCTGGTTGGGTACTTCCTGGTTCCTTCTTTCTGTGCTTGTTAACTGTCTGCACCTGAGAATAGTTTAGCTGAGGCACTGGTGATTAGAAAAGGGTAGGACTTCACATTAGAGCAGAGTAGTTAGGCACGGTGATTAGTTAGTTTGAAGAAGCAGGGCATACCTACTTGTTCAATCTGTCCTCTCACTTTCCTTTGCTGTTCTAGATTCTGCCTCCTCTCAGCTGTCCTTCATTTCTTGGGCTAAACACTCTAATTAGTTTGTTTATAAAGACCCCACTTTTCCGCTTGTCTTTGTCAATTTGTGACTGTTCCTTGCCCTGCCTGGTTGTTCTGTCTCTGCGCTTTTTCTCAGTGTGTTCTTGCGATTATTGAGTTTTTTTCCCCCCTTTGTGATTTTCTGTACTCTAGTTATTGATTGTATTTCGGTGAGTTTGAGAGTCTCCCGTTTTCCCCAGTTCCCTTTATACTTTGACTGTTTAGTTAATTTCTGTGTCTCCCTCTTCCCTTCCAATTCCCCTTTCCCCATTCCCTTAGGTTAGTTTCCCTTTGTTTCTGTATTCTGTGCTGACTGATTTCCTGGTTTTTTTTTTGACATTTTGCCTGTCCCTGACTAAGATTGAATGTTTCTGTGATATTCCTGATTTCTGGCTATTGACCTCTGTTTCTGTCTGACCATGAGCAACGGTAATGTTAATAAAAGACGCTCTTCCGAGCTTGAACTGCGATTGGAGTCTCCGTACGTTCATTACAATATCAGACCAGGAGTGTAAGAAACAACTATGACATCTCAGGATAGAACATGGTGATTTTCTGCTTTGTGTGTACACAGTCAGATATTTTGCTCATTTAAATTGTGCTTTGGACACACATCTGAGCAATAAATAGAGAAAATGCCCAACTGTTATACCTTTTCAAGGTTGTTTTCTGACTCATATTTTATCGGGGTAGAATAATGCATAAGCTACCAAATAAAACTGAACGAGTTCCTGCATCACCCATTCATGTGTCAAGTTATTAGTGTATTGGGTGAGACTCCCATTTTTTTTTTTTTTTTTCTTATGGCTGATTTATTGCAAGCCTAAAATTGTAAAAAAAAAAAAAAATCATCAATGCGTTCTTCCGATCACCCTTTCACTGGACGCGTTTTCAGTCTACTGGCACCATAAAACGGACAGAACTGACAAAAAGGGAAGATTACTGTTATGTGTTACGCCTCTCTTGTTCTAACAAATGCAGCGGCAAAAAGCTATCTCCATTCAAACGAAGAAATTCGATGCTTGCTCGAAATATAGGCAGACGAAAACATACAATCACAGCTGGATACTACATGCAAAAACTGGGAGACTTATGGAATAATTTGAGTAGTTACTTTCAGTGGTTATCACAGATTACACGGCATTGTAAAATGCTCAATCCTGATTGGTGAATTACTTTTTTTTTTTTTTTTTTTTTGAGCAGCAGACTATTTTTCTTTCAAGTGGAAGCAATTAAAAAAAACTTTTGTAAATCAATAAAATCATATTTAGATCAACATTTTATGTCAAACTTTTGATTTCTTTGAGTAGCCATGTAATAAGCGGGATAATGTAGACCGCTTTGCGTCGGGGTCCTACATCACCCTGTTGGGGTTTATTTCTCTATAGTGACCGGTTCGCTCTACATTATCCCTTACATAATAGATCTGTGCCATGACAAACTAAAGAAAATGCGGCTGCAATATTTCACAGTGCGGGATGCCATGCAAGTTTGGCAGCTCAAGTTATAAGAAATTTTTGTGGTATGAGACAGCAGACAGCATAATTGCCCAAAAACGCAAGGGCGAAATATTTCCGTATTCAACATCCACCAGTGTCTAATGTAATCAGTACATTTTCGGTTTACCTTGATGTTTGGGTACCCAGAGAAAGATTTGGATGTCCAGCATTTAGTCAAGAAAATAGCCTTCAAATCTGAAGAAACGCATTGGGATAAGCGGAGCGCTTGCTATGGTAAGTTCATTTCCCTGACTTATGCATGTTAGCCTAGGCTTAGGCTAGAATTATATTAATTTTGGTCACTGACATTGTATGAATGTTCTAATCTAGTGAAGTGCATGTTGATATGGTTGTGGATTGCTCGCTTGATTATATTAAATATTATTGTATTTATTGCTCAATTCATCATTAATGTGAAGTATGAAACGATAAAGAACACAAAAAACAACCCCCCCAAATATATAAAAAAATTGCCGACACCCAGGTTTACATTTCCCCCATTGGACATTTATACGTACACAAGTTTTTGCCTGGAGTGCAAACTTTGGATACATTGGGCCTCATGCAGCAACATTTTCTTAATTTTCTCTAATATTTTCTCTTATTTTTTTTGCAAAGAGGAAAAAAATGAGAGAAATAAACACCAGATGCACCAAACGCTCCTACCGTCCAAATCAGCTCTTACCCTTGTGTGCTGAATGTTGAATCCCACTTGATCGTTAATTGGAACTGCGTGGCCAGTTGTTTTAAATGAGCATATATGACACCCACTAAACACCATATAAGGGCAGGTGACGCGCTGTGTGCAAAGAGAAGACTGCTTACGGCTGCTCAAGGGCTCTTTTACCCTGGGTATGATTGTTCCATACCGTGCCACAGTACGATTGTACCCCCTCCCCTCTCGCCCCACTGGTCAGCTTTCACATTTGTTATCTTACACTACACTTGCATACATGTAAAAATTCTGATGCAGCGCGTTGCAGTATGTTCCTTGGTGGTTTTAAATGGGGAACGATTTTAAAAGGAGGCGCCAATATATTTAAGGGGGTTTTATTATTGAGAAGGGGGTTTAGAATATTAATATTGAATATAAATATAGCACATGCTTATGCTGCGCGTGCCCTAGCAACCTGGTGTGTCATCTGTAACATGGATTAACACATATAGCAGCACAAAAAATTAAACTCAAAGTTTTCTTGACTGAATGCTTGATATTTTTACTCATCAAAATCTCTCTCGGGTACCCAAACATCAAGGTGGATGTTGCATGCAGAATTCTAATAAGAATAAAGAAAATTTGTTCTTATATCGCTTCTTGCTTGAGGCCCATTGCGTTTTTTTTTCCTTTAATGAAGCCAACAAAGTCTAATGGTTTACATTGAATAGATCAACAATAAAATAAATTATTTGAATATACTATGACCATATCTCTTAAATGGTTTTGCTTAATGATATTAAATAATGCAGATGTTGCTTCTAGTAAAACTTATGCGTCTACAGATGCCATTACTCGTAATTTTACGAGCAACAACTTTTGTCGATTGTAAAGATTGATATACTTATTAGGCTTACCCTCAGTTCACCCTTTAATTATATGTTACCTAACAGAGATGGCCTGAAGAATTAAAAAGGCACAGCCTCATACAATTTTTTAGCTGAAATATAGGTCTAGAAATCAAGAGACAACTTATTGTGCGAGTACTTTTACTTTTAATACTTTAAGTACATTTGAAAGCAAGTACTTTCTTACTTTTACTTAAGTATGATTGTTAAAGCAGTACTTCTACTTTTACTTGAGTATACATTTTGCTGGTTATCTGTGCTTTTACTTAAGTACTGAACTTCAGTACTTCCTCCACCACTGCTGCTGGGGCAGCCAGCTGAAACTGATTTTGCAACTTCCTGGAGGCTTGCTCCCCCTTGGCTCAGTTCACAAACCCTAGCTAACCCACTGACCCGGCCCCTCTGCAGCCATGTGACGAGGAGGTTCACTGCCTAGTTACAGACCCTGGCAACCTCCCACCAATCAGCACTCGGCACCAGCACACCTAGTTTAGGGAATAGCTGTGTGAGAGGTGTGCGTGGGTAGCAAAAGTTAGCGCTTGGACATTGCTACATGGAGAAGACTGTTGTATTCTATTAACCTGTAAATAGGATGAAGAAGTCTTCTTTACCTTTGTTTGTGTTTTTGATGTAGCTTGTAGTTATTGTATGTTGTCTGTAGTCGGTGCCAGCTAGGTGCTCAGTTTGTGGGTTTGTGCATGCCAAGGTACAAGCATATTTGGAATGTGTGCTGATAGATCGAATCAAATTTATTTCTAAAGCACATTTAAAACAACTCACGTTGACCAAAGTGCTGTACAGAGCAAAGCAAATAGCTAAGATCAGAAGTACAATTAAGAAAACACCAACATAAACAGCAGGTAACACAGCACATAAAACACACACACACACACACACACACGCAAAAAATTAGCCACAACCAGAGGATTCAAATGCTTGAGGCCTGGACTTAAATGTGTCTGTGGAAGGGGAATCGGGGGGCTGTAACAGCAAGGGCGCGGACTCCTTGGAGCTTGAGTTTAGATCGTGGGACAACTAGTAGCCGCAAGATAGCCGACCGAAGAGACCTAGAGGTTGAAAAAGGGCTTAAGAGGTCAGCAATATAGGTTGGGCCAGCCCATTTTGGGCTTTATAAACATAACATAACATAACATAACATGAATGGAGAGAACAGGCCGTCAAGCCCAACTACGCTCGCCAGTTTCTTTATACTATTGTGAATTTTTCCCTTCAGATACTCAATGACTCAATGGTATCTAGCTTTAAGTGAAGCCTGCTCTTTAAAACCCCCAAGGTCTCTGCCTCAACAATATGGTCAGGCAAGCTATTCCACATTGAAATTACTCTTTGGGTGAAGAAATATTTCCAAATATCAGTGCTAAATTTACCCTTGGTCAACTTCCATTTGTGACCCCGAGTTCTACTCACAACACTTGGTCGAAGGAATCCTACATAATTCACTTTGTTAATCCCTTTAACATATTTAAAGACCTCAATCAAATCACCCCTAAGTCTCCTTTTCCTAAGACTAAAGAGATTAAGTATATTCAGCCTCTTCTCATATCTTTCATCTTTTATACCTGGAATTAGCTTAGTGGCTCTTCTCTGAACTTTCTCTAGAGCCTCTATATCTTTCTTAAAGTATGGTCCCCAAAACTCTACACAATACTCCAGATGTGGTTTGACGAATGTGTTGTACAAAAGAAGCATCACCTCCTTAAATTTGTACTCAATATATTTTGCAGTGTATCCCAGCATCCGATTGGCTTTTTTAACTGCTACAGCACAATGGCTAGAACCTATGAGGATTTGGACAACAATCACTCCCAGATCTTTCTCATGTGGAGCACAATCCAGTTTTAAACCTCCCATGAAGTAATCCCGTCTAATGTTTTTATTTTCTACATGTACAACTTTACATTTCACTACATTTAATTTAATTTGTCACATTTCTTCCCAAATCTGGATTCTATCCAAATCATCCTGAATCACTTTAGTGGACACTAAACTTTAGTGGACACCAAACCCCCCAATTTATTATCATCTGCAAGTTTTACTAATCTGCTCTCAATATTCCTATGAAGGTCATTAATGTAGATGAGGAACAGCAGGGGTCCCAACACCGATCCCTGGGGGACGCCACTCCCCACCATACCTAGCTCCGATGAGATAGCACGGACCACCACTCTTTGTGTTCTGCCCTGTAACCAGTTTTGACTCCACTCCAGAAAACCTCCTGTAACTTCAATGGAGCTCATTTTAAAAATTTGTCTCTTATGTGGTACTGTATCAAATGCTTTCTGAAAAAAGTATATGATGTCATAGGCCCTGCTCTGGTCATAAGTCTTGATGGCCACTTCAAAAAATTCCAGGGGGTTTGTCAGGCATGACCTTCCCTTACGGAAACCATGTTGGCTATTACTCAAGATACTGTTCCGTTCAAGAAATAAGTCCAGCTCATCTTTTATGATAGATTCCAATATTTTGCACGCAATGCAAGTTAAACTGACTGGCCTATAATTTCCTTGCTCTGTACGGTCCCCTTTCTCATATATTGGTATTATATTGCCCTGTTTTCAATCATTTGATATTTCTTCAGTTTCTAAAGACCCTCTGAAGATGGCGGATAGCAGCTTAAAGATGATCTCACTAACTGCCCTGAGCACTCTAGGCTATAAGCCATCAGGACCCGCCGCCTTAATTGGAGTGTTTTAAAATCTATTCTAAAATGAGCCGGCAGCCAGTGGAGAGAAGCTAAAACAGGAGTAATATGGTCCCTCTTCATGGTTCCTGTTAACAGCCTGGCTGCAGAGTTGGAGGTGAGATAGGCATGCTCAAAGCTTAAGTTTAATACCCTATACCTGCCCTTCACTTCAAGCAGTTTTATAAAAGTTTGCTTAAAAGCAAAATTTTTTACAAAAACAAAAGAAGTTAATTACATGTTATTTATTTGTGCCAGAGGCATGAGATAGGGGGGAAGTACAGATAGTGAAGTTGACCTGACCTTTTCAGGAGAATCACCACCATGTCATGGTTCTGGGGGTTGGCGTTGGTTTGGAAGCTTTCTTTGATACTCTCGTCCGCGACGATATTGTTTTGCCCATCGGATTCTTGGGCCAGATGGTATTAATTGTGGGTGGCACCCGGACTCTATTTAAGCCCAAGTTTCGCCTCGCCACCTTTGCTAGAGTGTCAGTGTTTTGTTTGCATTATAGCCGGTAAGGTCTCTAGTTTGAGAGTTGTTGCGGAATTAGCTGCAAAGAGGAAAGTGCTAGTTAGCAAGGGAATCTTTCTCTCCTTTCTTCCTCTCTCTGGGCACCGTCTGGTGCTAAATCTTTTCCTTTTATTTCGTTCAGTCGAGCTCACGTTTGCCTCCTTATTGTTACCTGGACTGGATCAAGGTCCTTTGGAAGCGGGAGTCTTCCCCTCTTATTTTGTCTGTGTTTGTCTCTTATTCTGCTATAGTTCCTTTCGTTCCAGCCACAGCATTTGGCAACCATCACACACCCTGCAGACATGCAGGTATCGCTTAAGGCTTGCATATTTTAAAATTAAGAAGTATACTTAATAAGTCTTAACTTACAGTGTTGATCATTATCAGGTTGTTCAGGACATTCTGTGGAGAAGAAAAACCAAGATTGCACAAGTGCAGATCTGAACTCTTACAGGGTGGACACAACCATGGTTACATTCTTGTACATTCAGTTCTTGTTATTCCAACAGTTTGTCAAAAACATTTGGTGTTTTCCCTTTGATATGTTGGGATGGAGAAACTTGATATTTAAGACCAGTGGTAGTCAACCCTAGTCCTGCAGGGCCCCAGGGTGTACTAATTTTTAGGTGTTATTTGGGTATAAAGCAGGTGCTGAGAACAAAATCTAGTACACCGTGAAAAAGGTATTCATTTTTCCGAACCAGTTTCTTCCTCATAAATTATCTTGCATGCATCAATTCCAAGGGGCACTAGATCGGAAGCTTTCCCAGCGTTTGTGTCCCATTATCTCCAGTGCATTCAAACTGAGCATCCACTCTGAGCCTGATGAACTGACTATGAATGCTACAGAAATATGTTGATCTGGTAGAGCTGCAGGCTGACTCACTTGGCCCTTTCACTATCAAGCAATCAGTGGGATTGAAAGGAAATTCTTTTATACAGTAGTTAGCCTTAGCATCTGAAATAAAGAAGAACAATTTTCACAAACACAGACATGTGAAGACAAATTATTGTTCTCCTTTTCTTCAGCTATTGCATTTGAGTCGCATGCGTTCTCTCTCTCTAATGTGTTCAAAAGTGCCAGCCATTATAGAGGTGACAGCACATGGTAATTACAACTTCAGTTCCATAAAAATTGAAAAAGTACGTAAAATATCAACATACAGTCAAACAATTTAAGAACAATGTTCCCGCATCCCCATTCCAAGTCTTAAGCAGTCTATGGCATCGAAAGTCAATTTATCTATACAGTAAATAGTCTCAGCATCAGAGATGTAAGCCAACAATTTTCACATGCACAAAGTAGAACAAAGAAAATGAAATATTACCTGTAAAATGAAAAAGAATCAGAAAGAGAATCCAAGTCATCCTAGATCTGATAAAATATAAAATGTGCATAGATTTAGTCTTGTGAAAGCACAATATACATAAATACTGGTCTTCAGAATAAAATCCCAGTTTAAATACTTATAGTTTACTGGTGACTCAAGTCCACATGTCACTTGCCAGTCATTTATATGACCACTTGCTGGTGATTTTTGATTCAGAATCTCTTTTTTGTACGTACATCTAATTGGGAGCTCCATTCTAAATTACAATAAATTTCTTGCAAACCTTCAGCTGGCAATGACAGTGAGATGCCTGGCTGCAGTTGCAGGAGAGAGATAATCTCTGTTGGTGGCCACAGCAAACAAATATTTATGGCAGTATTAGCGATATTAGCTTCAGTGCTTTTGCTCATTAACGTTACATAGTGTTTGGACTGTTTGCTTCTCTTTTTGTGGAACCTTTTTTATGGACTGTCAGGCAGATTTAGAAGTCCCAAGAACTGCTTTTATGGCCGCAACATTAAATCAAACAGAAAAAATCAAGGTCTTGAAGATTTCAGCGGTAATTCAACATATTAAAGATCAGAGGAAACCTTTGGATCGCCACGAGAATTTAAAGTATGCCTGAAATTCCACATTTGAATACAGAAGCTACAGTAGATTTAATGGACCAATACATGGGTCAGTAGGTTTTATGGGATACACTTATTTAATGTATCAAAAATAAAATTTTTATATTATAGTATACAATTAAATGCTGCCATATTAGATAACTAGGTGGTGTTAGGTAAGATTAGTAGGCTAATTCTGCCAAGCCAGCTCCGTTATAGTATGAGCAACGTACAGTCTTTCTGGGATGCACAGGACACAACAATGTGGTGAAGTATGATGCAGCTTCACAGATTCACAGCATATTTACTGTAAATGAAATTGATATTTTCCGACAGTCAATTAAAAAGGACAACCAAAAAGCTTTCATGACAGCTTACTATCAGACTGCTAGTGCCACTCTGAACTTTGGATTAGTTTCCGAAGTTAATTTATCTAATGAACGTCATGGCTTATGTTATTCATACCTCACCAGCATAATTTGACATGCACAGTTGCCAGGTAGTGAGCCACAAAGCCACATGAAACGCAATTCATGGTTTGGAGTCACACAGAGTTTTATACCCACTAAACTTTCTAGATATTGCGTCAGCTTGTTAACTGGCTACAGGTATTCCCTATTGCCTAAATACAACAGCACTTAGCAAGCTAACTTAAATGTTAACTCTCTGGCTATCACCTCAGTATAACCTTAGCTGAGGCATCTCAACATCCTCATGGACAGCTTTTAATGTATCTTTAATATTACTCGAGGAAATGAAGCTACACACGCTACAGAGCTTCATGAAAACTGCGGCGTTAAGCAGCCCACTCTTCTTGTAGCTCGGTAGCTAGGTAGCTGGCAACTGTAGATGTGAAGTGAAGGTATATATGCAAGTAACCAAGTAATAGAAGTGCATTACACTTCGACTGCAGCAGAAACACAAAACAAACATCGTTAGCATAACTACTGGTGCAATTGAGCCTTTATCAGGTTTTGACTATATCATTAATAATTTTAATGATAAAATTATTTATCACAGTACTGCAGCGAGATGCAGAGCAATTTTGCATATTCATTTAGTATAATGTAACTTCACAGATTAAACCAAATCTTAATCAGTTCATCTGCTCCTCCATATCGGTGAACATGCTACTTTAGAAGGTTATGGGTTGTGCTACCCTGGAGATATTGAGCGTAAAACGACCCACTCGCTCACTTATTCACTCCCATTATGGCCGTATTAGCCAGCTATCACAAAGAAAATGAATTAAAAACGCTGAATTTCATAGTAATTACAGAATAGTTTGTAATAAGCCGAGCATACTCACTTCATCACTGCGAGAAAAGTCATAAATGAATGAACTGGGAAGCTGAAGTGGATCTTTAGAGGTGAACAAAAGCTAACTGCACGTGCTCGACTTCTCGAATTTTCTCACGCGATCACAAACCTCGCAAATTACAACGAATCGTTGATCATAGTGTTGACACATTTTTTCTTCCTGAGTAGTTCTACATCTCTGTTTTTTAAGTTTATGATATTTAGATGTAATACCTGATAATAAAAGAGAAAATATTGATCCTCTGATGATATTAATCCAGATTTAAAGCAGATGGTCCTCTTTTCTTCTCAAGTTTTTGATGATAAAGGCCTTAGGTTTTGAGTGCAGATTCCCAGAATGTGTTTTTATGGCTTCATATTTTTTGTGAAAATTGCTCCGGACTTGAAGGTGTGGCCCTCTCCTCTCTTCCTCTGAGTTTCTTCATTCTTGTCAATTGAGGTGAGGTAGTTCTCCAGAGTATAATCCCCTTTTGTAGAACAATCTCCTATGTCACTGTACCTTTACTGAAAACAGTAGCCACTCTATGCAAAAATTCATTAACACCAACTAATGTACTATAACTAGCCATGACAAATTCAAGTGTCTGTGCCTGTGACAGTTTCGATGTGCCAGTGATTCAAGTTCAACCAGATTAAATAAGGCACTCCTTACAACAACATTTGCAAAAAATGCAAATGAAGTTTATTTGTTTACGCTCAAGGTGACTTTCACTTTGTTTCAACAACAGCAACCAGTTCATGCAGTCATATTCTTTATAAAATGTTTTCAACAAATCATGTTACTGAGTTCCATTGCCAGCTAAAAAATAAACATACATATCATCAAAGGGACAAAAAAGTGCAAAAAATCTGTCTGAAGTGAATCATGATAACAAATGTATTCTACTGAAAACATGTAGCAGGTATAGCATTAGGGCCCAGGGATGAGCGGGAGAGGATAAGGAAACAGTTACACCTTCAACTGGAAGTTGGAGCTGGGAATGACGTTACACCCAAGCTGACTGTGTTCCAGTACATTAGTCAGAAAAACATATTGAAGTCAGTGGTTCAGCTGTGTTTTCACTGTCCAGGATAGCCATTTTTAGCTCTTAGCAATGGCAGTTGATGACATCGCATTATGCGGTATTTTGCGTGCAGAAACACCATAACAACATGTCCACAGATAAAAGTTGTACAACACTGTGTATACAACGGATTTAATAACAGACAAATAAGACAGAAATGTTAATACACAGTACAGCCCTGACTTTGCTGATACGAGGAGCGGCCATCTTGAACTCGGAACTCATGTTGGTGAAGTTACTTCGACTTTCCAAGAGGGAAATTCAGTTTCAGGGATCATTCCAGGTGAAATTTCAGACTGGGTGCTTGGAAATTTCTGCTTCCCAGTTCGAATGGAATGCAGCATTAGCCTTCAGGGTTTTCTGCAAGAAAGCCTTAAGGAAGTCAGGTGACTTCATCCATTATTCATCTGGACCAAACTGGCTTTGTCCCTAACAGGTTTTCTTTTTTAATATTAGAAGACTAATGAACATAATGTATCATAGATATGAGGTGGATTCTAAGGTGGCTACTCTTTGCCTAGACACAGAAAAAGCATTCGACCAGATCGAGTGGGCCTATATGGTGAGGGTATTAGAGGAGTTTGGGTTTGGAAGCCTATTTGTGTCCTGGATTGCGACGTTGTATGCTCCACCTTCCTCTTCGATCCTCTCAAATCAAGATAGATCTTGTTCTTGTTACATCGTGGAAGACATCAGGGCTGTCCTCTTAGCCCACTACTTTTTGCGGTTGCTATTGAGCCCCAGCTATCAGCTTTAGGAATCATTCTTCAATTGTACCTATTACATTAGGGAAAGTAGACCATCACATTTCCTTGTATGCAGACAATATGGTTATCTTTTTATCACAACCTGAGCAATCTGTTCCTGTTTTGCTAGATGTTATAAGGTCATTTGGTGAAATCTCGGGATACACAATTAATTGGCAGAAGAGTGAATTTATGTCATTAGGTGTTCAATTAAATGCTGAATTTCTTCATAATCTTCCATTCAAAATTACTGATTGATTAAAGTATCTTGGAGTGGTTTTGCCAAAAGAACCTTCGCTAATTTTTAAGATGAATTTTCCTCACAAAGTGAATAAATTAAGGGCTGACAGTGAAAAATGGAGAAATCTTCCTTTGTCTATGGTGGGTCGTATCAATGCTATTAAAATAGTCTCTCTGCCGAGATTTTTCTACCTCTTTCAGAGCTTACCCATCTTCTTGACAAGGTCTTTTTTCAAATCTTTAAACTCAATAATTATGCCTTTTATTTGGGGCTTTAAATCCCACAGAGTATCAAAAAAATTAATTTATGTAAACCAAGAGTAATGGGTGGACTGGGGCTCCCCTCTTTCCTACATTATTATTGGGCGGAAAATGCAAGGGCCCTCACCTTCTAGCAGGAAGGCTATAGAAAAGTATTATCTACTGAAACCCCTCACTGGGTTGCAGTTGAAAAGAGTGATCTCTTCTGGCACTTCTTTTCTCTGCATACACATCCCCTGCGAATGCTCAGGTGAAAAACTTGATAGTTTTGAATTGCTTGAAAATATGGCAACAGATAAAAAAGCAGCAAATTACCAAACACCTCTATTTATGCCCCAATATACTGTAATCATGCATTCTCCCATCACTCTCTGATGCATCTTTTGATAGCTGGAGGGAATAAGGTATTGTCACTCTGAAAGATTTGTATATTAACAAACAATTTGCCACTTTTACTCCCTTTCTGATAAACATTTTTTTTGACACATACAAATTAGGAACTATTATCGACGGTGCATGCCTAACTTTGAGTCCCCTCCTGAAGAGAGACCAATTTATAAGCTGTTGGTTGGCCCCCCTCAATCTAAAAGATTTATCTCTGACTTTGTTGCTATATTTTCTGAGCAAGTGAATTACTCTACAAACTTTTTGAAAAATGCTTGGGAGTAGGAACTGGGCAAACAGATTGGGAATGAGGTGTGGGATGAGGGCCTTTGCAGGATCCAGTCATGTCCTATCAATGTAAGCACCAGTTAATCCAATTCAAGGTGATGCATAGGCTCCAGTATTCAAAAACTAAATTACATATAATTTTTCCAACCATTTCCTCTTTATGTGATCGGTGTAAGTCTGCAGAGGGCTCTCTGACCCACCTCTTCTGGAATTGCCTGAAATTGTATTATTTCTGGTGTGACATATTCAAGTGGTTTTCTGAAATGTATGGTTGTATATTTGAACCTGATCCAGAGATTGCCCTTTTTGAGTTTTCTCTTTGTTTGCTAAAGTGTAGTGTTTCTATGCAAAGAACTGTTATGTATGGACTGATAATTGCAAAGAAAGTA
The DNA here is from genome assembly GCA_029721435.1 of Gymnothorax reevesii. Classification (NCBI taxonomy): domain Eukaryota; kingdom Metazoa; phylum Chordata; class Actinopteri; order Anguilliformes; family Muraenidae; genus Gymnothorax; species Gymnothorax reevesii. The sequence goes on from CM056573.1 coordinate 158,921,856, forward strand.
ATTTTAAAATTGTGGAAATCAGATAATGTGCCTCAATTTAAGACCTGGCTTACTGTGCTTACTGGTATGCTACATCTGGAGAAAGTCCGTTACGGCATGGTGGACAGTCTTGATAAATTTTCTGATATATGGAAACCATTTTTGGATCACCTTGCTCAGTACAAGATTGATTCTGGCCAACAACAAAATATATAGTGTGCCATCCACCTTTTTACTGATTGCCTGTGCTAAGATGAACTGTGCTAGTGATGGAGCAGTGTGAATTAGATAGTAATAGATTAGATTAGTAAATTAAATCCCCAGAGATGCCCTGTGCTTTGTCTGTTTGTTTGTTTGTTTTGGTTGTTTTTTGGTCTTTGTTTCTATTTTGTCTTTGAGCTTTAGTAATTGTTTTTGTATGGAAAATTGCAATAAAAATATATTAAAAAAAAAAAAAAGGAAGTCAGGCGACGTAGTGTAAAGAGATAAAGAGCCACACAGTACATGCAGCAAGGAAGTTGTGGGCGATGAATGGGTTACAGTTTTTTATGATTGCTTACACACTAAAATAAATTTAATAATGCGATTCTGTACGTCTTTCATGGCTGTCGCGTTACTTTTATTCTCAAAAACTGGACATTTACTGAACAACACTTTCACTTCGTGAACTTTTTGTCATTTCTACATTCAAGAGCAGGAAAGCCGGGTGAGTTAGCGAGCTAGTGGGTGGCATCTCACGAAGCTAGCTGGCTAAGCTAAGGCATTATTCAAGCGAATTTAGAAGAAGACAGCTGAACGAAGTGGACTTTCAACAAAGGCAATCGGATGCACTCGAGGGAGTAATCAAACCCATTTCGTGGTAGCATGCTGACAGTTTTTGAAACGGCGAGTTAGATAGGACTGGTGGAATTCTTTTCAAAACTATTTCATGAGGTAATCAGCGAGTGTCCGGTGATTGTTACTCAGATTGAAATACAACATCATGCCTCAAAGGAAGGGGAAGAAAGGTAAAAAAGCCGACAATGGGGATGATATGAATGACATTGACTGAAATGGCAACGTGACTTGTGGTGACTGCCAGCGACCAGTATCGGATGACTCTCACATCCTACAGTATCAAAGGATGCTGCAACACGGTTTAAATGATGTCGTAAGATGGTTCTGTAAGGACTGTGATAAAACTGTAATCGCTGCCATAATGCAAACTGCAAGTGACTTGGCTGTATTGAAACCTCGTGTTGCTGGGCTCAAGAACTACACAAACTTGGAGAATATGGTTGAGTCCAAAGTTCAGCAGCACCTAGAAGCAGCGGTTAAAGTGGGATTTGACAGGTGGGGGAGCCCTAAATTCGGTGTTGCGGTGCAGTTGGGAAAATGACGTAAATGATTTCAAAAAACTGTATTGGCTTTATTCTCAACAGAAAAATATGGGCCTGATTAACAGGCAAAATACACACATAGCAATCTCACATGGCTAACTAACACAGAGAAACACAGCAAACTAACAGCCTGACACAGACTCGGGCAAAGACTGAAGTGAAAACCAAACCTATATAGACACACAGGTGAGTGAAACGAGACAGATGAAGCACATGAGGAGGTCAGCTAAGGCGGGGGAAACACAGGAAGTAAAACTAACTACACAGGCTACACAAGGAGAAAATATATTTCAAATTAAGACAAACTCAATAAGATGTGACAATGCAGCAATCTAAATCATCCTCAAATCACTCTGATTTCTTTCAGAAAAGTTTTGTCAAAGCGCAATCTGTGTCTTAGAAAATCAGTTGTTGGAGAAGTGCTATGTTAGGGCACAGGCTTACAGTACAGACACATGGTAACAGCAGCACACACATGGGCAGACCACCAAACACACAAACCTTCACACATGTTTCAGTCAAAAAAGCTCCCATATACATTTTACTCTGACCTATGTTGTGGTCGTCGTCTTTGCGGACAGGCCACATGATCAGCTGATCTTCTTTTCAACACCCATTTCTTTGCATATTTCATTGCATTCCACTTGTTTAGAGGAGGGCCTACTTAAGAGATGAACATAAGAGCTGACACTGTTTGCATTTTCAGTTGCGTTCTAAGTGGTGTTACAGTTATGTTCATTTCCGAAAATCCTCTTTCACAGTCAGCGCTGCTGACAGCAATTTACTTCACAACTTGCTGCAACTTAAGCAGTCCATCAGCTACCTCCATGCCTGGATTCTCTTTGAAATCTCTATATGTTTGTCTGACCCCAGCAAAGCTAATGCCAAACAGGTCACAAAGCTGCTTCACCTCATCCTCTCCATAAAGGGCTGGCATTGGGGATGGCCAAGCTTGTGGCTGAAGCACATTTATTTTTTCAAAAAGTACCTTTTCGGTCTCTGTCACCATTCGTGACTTCATGCTGTCTCCAAGTGTCTCGTAAAATTTTTGTGGATTGATTGACTTGACCCTTGGATCACTGTGAAGTGTTACTCCATTGAATTTCCCTTTTTCCACAGCCTCAGCTGCCTGTTTGTAGTATGGTCCTGGATGGTGTTGTCTGGCTAAAAAAATGCTAATCTCCCTTTCAACCAGGTGCACAGCATGTGATAATGACATGTCCCTCGACTGCAAACTCTCTGACAAATCTTTAAGCTCCTCCAGAGCATCAAGCATGAGGCCCATGTTTTTAATTAAATCAGCTGATGACAGCTTAGTTGCAAGACCCTGAAACATGCTTCTCTCATTTGCACTGCGCTCAGAATCCTGAGCTGCTGCTGTGAAATGTGAATAAAGTGCCTCATGCATAGTCCAAACAGAGTTCACTGTCCTGTAGGATGACGCCACCCATCGTACACCGAGGACTCTGCCTATTTTCTTTACAAGAATGCCAAGATCTGTGGCAGCAGCATCAAGTTCCCTCTGATTCTTTGGGGACTGATGGTAAAGGCAGTATAATTTATCCATTAAACTTGAGAAATGGTTCACCTCAACACATTTTTTGACAGCATCACCAACTGAGAGCTCGAGTTTAAACAATGCCAGCCAATGAGATGCGGAAACTGGCTTTTAAGCCTGGTGTCGACTCCAGCTTTCCTTCCTAACATAACAGAGGCTCCGTCACTGCAAAACCCGACTAAACACTCACTGAGGAAGGCATTGTCAAGGCCATGAGCTAACAGGCAGTTCAAAAGTGCCTCAGTTATCCCCTCTGCATTGGTGGACTCAAGCTCCACCAGGTCTAAGAAGAATGTGGTGGGGTCCGAATTATTAACAGAGCACCTTAAGCATACAATCAGGCATGACTTCTTACTTAAGGCAGTGCCCTCATCAATAAGAATAGTAAGCTTAGGCCTCGTAGCTGTTATGCTTCTGATTAGGGCAGATTTCATTTCTTTTGAAATGAATTGTACAATATCTGCACACGTCACATTGGAGTGCAGCACCCTGCCAATGTTTACCCCATTTGCTTTTTGCAGGTCAAGCAGTTCAGGGTGGTCTGTGAAGGGTCTGTTGTGTTTTGCAATGTAATAAGCTGTTCTGAACACTGACGTTGTAGAGGAGCACATATCCTCTTGTGCCACTAGCAAACTTGAATCTATTGATTTTTTCAGATCTCTTTTTTAGAATTGCCTCTGCTTGCTTGTGACTATATGATGACTTATGGTCATGTATTTTCTTGTGCAGTGATTTCATATGACAGTGGTTTGTTGATCCATATAGGGAAACTTTACAGTTTTGCTATTCACTGGAAAATGTATACCTTTGTGATCCTTGTCTGTAAACACTGAGTGATGTGGCCCTTTTGCACACTGAACACCCTAACATCTTATTGGATGAAAAGAGAAATGGATAGGCATGTTTGAAATATTTGTACTGAGAAAGTCCCCAACAATCTGGAAAATTAAGTCCGATGTGAGTGTCACTGGTTTGGGCAGAGCTGATGATCCTGCTTGGGCCTGTGCTGCTACTGCTGATGCTGTGCTGTGCTGGGCAGCTCACCTGGACCATGGCTATGCTGCTCTGCTGGGCTGTGCCAGTCTGTGTTGATGAGGCAGTACTTGTTCTGAACTGGACTGCAGCAGGGCTGGTCCTGACAGCGCTGCGGATGCTGGGTCGAGCTGCACTGAGCTGCTGATGCTGTGTTACGCTGCTGGGCTGTGCTACACTGCTGGGCTGGTTGATGCTACTGGGCTGTGCTGCACTGCTGGGCTGGTCTTGACAGCGCTGCAGATGCTGGGTCAAGCTGCACTGAGCTGCTGATGCTGTGCTACGCTGCTGGGCTGGTTGACACTTATGCTGTGTTGTGCTGCTGGGCTGTGCTACACTGCTGGGCTGTGCTGCAGGTGATGCTGTTCTTCGCCTGCATGACTGGGCTACTGCTGGGCTTGGCTTGACACATTTTCTACTGCTGGAACTGCGCTGTTGAAGGACTGGAGTGCCACTACTGGTGCTGCTATGGGCTATGACCTTCTTCAATCTCCTAATCATAGTAAAAATATGGAATTTAACAAGTGATAGTGTAGTGAATTTACTGAAGGGACACATTTTAAATTGGCATTGATGACAAGAGCAATGGATGGAGAAAAAAAGTCTGCTCCTGTGAATGCTCTGATGAGCCTCATCAGAGCATTCACAGGAGCCAGTGAATAATTAAAACACAAAATAATCTGTCTAAAGTAATTGCTAACATTTTTAATCAAATAACATCATTATTCTAACCCCTTAAGCCTTTAGCCTATTTTTCGAAAATGGCAAGCCCAAAATGAAATGAGTATATCTCTGCGACTAAGCTGGTCCATTTGAATAATCTTGGTATCAAAAGAAAGGTAAAACCATTTGGGATTACTGCCCAGGTGTAAAAATCACTATATTTGTCACTAAGTCAGAGCAAATGGAGATGGAGCACAGTATAAATGAAAGATCTCATTTTGCACCTAACAAAAGTTTAACCACTGGCTGATCTATCTTTTTCAAATCAATCCTTACCCTTGAAAATTATCAGTGATTCTTCCTTTGTGCCCTCTCTTTTCTTCATCCTCCTCCATCTTTAACAACGAAATTATCAGATATTAACATTTACAATAGGTTTTCCAATGGCTAAATCAATATTTATGAACATAACGATCTGCCACTACAGCCTTAGGTAGTCTAAACAGCTTTTTCCGGTGTGGATTTGACTTGGGGTGTATTGAAGCATGATAAAGAATACTACCTTTTGTCGAATACCCCACGTATGTACGCACGTAACATTTCGAAATGAATGGCTTTTTAGCCGAAGCTCGGGAGCTACTTTGAGCCTTGTTAATGATGAAAAAATAGCGATTTCTTTGCATGGCAACGCTATGCCCTGTTCACTACCATTGTAAGCCTGTTGGGAGCTTCGGCTAAAAAGCCATATCGTAAAGTTGCATGCGTACCGACGTGGGGTATTCGACAAAAGCTTCTTCTTTGGGATTAATGGCGGATCGCAAACAACTTTTAGGTGCATACCGCCGCCTACTGTACTCGAGTGTGCAACAACATGCCCTTAATTTCCTAAATTCTTCCTATCAGTCTTGTGTCTGATAGGAAAGTAAAGAGCGCCCTCCTGACTGCTCTTACACCTTCTGCCTCTCCCTCTGTTCCCAGCAGTCCTGCCAAACTCCAATCGTGCCCTCCTGCTCTGACTCTCTCCTGGAGCTGCTCTCGCTCGGCTGCAAACCTACTACACTTCAACTACTCGTGTTCAACATTCTCACTCACTCCACACCCCTCACACCAATCATTGTTCCTTTTCCCTAATATAAACAAAGTGTTATTTAACCCTGTATGTCCCACCCTGAGTCTCATTATAACCACTTCCTCCCTTCTCTTCTTTTCCTCATAGATCTTTGTTATTACCCTCTTTTGTATTTTGTACAAGCTCCTTCCTTTCTGGTCTTCTTCCCACCTTTTCTGCCAGATTTCAGTTCCTTTCTTTTTAATTACTGCTTTCCCCTCCTCTATCCCCAGAGATATTTGAACCATTATGTTCTGCTCCAGAGCCCCTTTTGCCAGTTTATCAGCCGCCTCGTTTCCTTTCACCCCCTGGTGTGCTGGTACCCAACAAAACTGCACGTCCACACCACCTCTGTGTAATCGAAACAAGCTGTGCTGAATATCAATAAATAGATATTTCCTTGTAGTGTTAGACGATTGTATACTTTCTAGAAGAGCCACTGAATCAGTACACACAACCACCCTGTCTGGCCTGACTTCCTCCACCCATTGAAGGCTGATAATTACAGCCACCATTTCCGCTGTGTACATCGATAGTTGATCAGACAATCTTTTGGACATTTTAATTCCAAATTCTGGTATATAGACACCAGTTCCCACATGCCCACTTGTGTTTTTAGACCCATCTGTATATATTTTCAGGTAACTATAATAGTTACTCCTCAGGTACAAACTTGTTTTAACTCCAACCTCATTCATACTCCATTCGCTCTTCATTTCTAAAATACTCATGTCTACTTTAGCCTCAGGATAGAGCCAAGGGGGAATGTTACTGACAGGAGTGGGCTTGGCAAACTCAATATTATCAATTCCAAATACCTTGGCACAATCATTCATACTCCATCCAAACCCTTTTCTCTGGAACTTAGAGTATTCACAGCAGTTTTGTATAATCCTTGCTGCAGGATTTTCTTCCCCACTTCCTTTCAACTTAGCCCAATATACCAATGCCAGCTTTTCTCTCCTTATTTCCAGCGGAGTCTCTCTCGCTTCTATGAGTAAAGCGTTAATGGGGGTTGTTTTAATAGCACCTGTGCACACACGAAGGGTTCTTCACTGTAATCTATCTAGTTTTTGTGGGACAGTCTTAGCTGCTGCACTATACACACAACTTCCATAGTCTAATGTTGGCCTCATTAATGCCCTGTATATGTCCATTAATGACTGTCTATCTGCCCCCCAGTCAGATCCGGCTACCGCTCGTAGTAGCTGTATCACTTTTTTGCATTTTGTTTCCAAATGTTGCACGTGAGTTTTCCATAAATATTTGCAGTCTAGCCATAATCCTAGATACTTAAACTCTGTTACTCTTTCTAATGTCTGACCATATAGTGAAAGATTCTCAATATCAATTTTTTCGTTTATTAGTGACCACCATGTAGCAGGATTTGCTCGTTGACATCTTAAACCCCCATTCATATGACCATTTCTCTACCTGATTTATTGCTCTCTTCATACTTCCCATCACATGAGATGTATTTCTTCCTCTCATCCAAATGGCCCCATCATCTGCATACAGTGCTGATTTAATACACCCCTCTAGGTTTGCAAAAATATTATTAATCATAATATTAAATCACACAGGGCTGATTGCGCTCCCCTGCGGTGTGCCATTTTCCACCCTGAAATCAGTGGAGACGTCTGACCCAACTTGTACTTTTATTTTCCTGTCTGTCAAAAAATTCATTATCCAGTTAAACATCCTCCCACCAATTCCTATTTGGCTCAGCTGTATAAGCAATCCTTCCCTCCACATTGAATCATATGCTTTTTCTATATCAAAGAATACGATCACCATAATTTCTTTCATTTTTAGGGTCTTTTCCATGTCATTGCTCACTCTAACTAATGCATCAGCTGTGGATCGACCTTTCCGAAATCCACACTGATAGTTTCTGTAAATTCCTCTCTGTTCCAACACGTGTCAATCTATTAACAAATATCTTTTCCATCCACTTGCACATGTGGGATGTTAGGGCTATAGGTCTATAGTTACTGGGGTTAGATGGGTCCTTCCCTGGTTTGTTAAACGGTAGTATAACTGCTGTTTTCCACCAACTCGGTATAACCCCCTCGCTCCAAATCCTATTAAAAAGTTTTTAAACTTTCTCCAACGTTGCATTTGGGAGCTGCCTAAATATGGCATAGCAAAGTTTATCTTCTCCTGGGACAGTGTATCCTGTTCCTTTTAGCGCTGATGTAATCTCTGCCATATTTATTTCCATATCAGTACTTGATGACACATCTTCTCTCCTCTCCCTCACATTTTTGTTTTGCCTGAGCGCCTTTTCCTTCAACTGTCTATGTTTGTCTCTAAGATGTTCTCCACTATGAACTGCTGCAAAGGCCTTGCCTAACACATCTGCCTTTTCTTTATCTAATATGGCTAATTCCTGACCACAAATTAGTGTTGGTATTTTGTTATACTTTCTTTTCCCACTCATTTTCTGAAGCATAGACCAAATATCTTGTACTTCCGTTTCTTTGCCGATGGTGGAACAAAATTCTCTCCAAGCTTTCTTTTTGGTATCTTTAATTATTCTTCGAGCAGCTGCTCTTTTCCTTTTATAATCTATCAAATTTTCTTGTGACATATTTTTCTTTAGAGATCTCATTGCTTTATTCCGCTCTTTAATAGCTCTACTACACTCCCTGTTCCACCAAGGGACCACCTTTCTTCCAACCTTTATTGTTTTCCTGGGGATACTCAAACTTGCAGCACTCAAGATATGCCGAGTGATTTCCCTTGTACATTCCTCTGTTTCCCTCCATCTTAATTAGGTGGGCTGTTTGCTCACAACTATTTCTGAATTTCTGCCATTCTGCTTTATCGAAGCACCATCTGTCTCTTGGGCATTCGTCTTGTGTATACATATTTGCATTTGTTACAGTTGTGACCACTGGGAAATGATCACTACCTAGGGTAGAGTCTCCTCTGACAAACCATTCACATGCATTCGCTAATCTATCAGACACTAATGTCAAATCCAAACATGACTCTGTACCTCTATTTACATTTATTCTTGTGCCCTGGCCATCATTCAGGCAAACCAGTGATCTTTCTTCCATCATTTCTTCAACTATATCTCTATTGCTATCTGTATGATTGCTGCCCCATAAGCTGTTATGTGCATTGAAGTCACCACACCATATTTCTCTTCTACACACATCCCCTGCTGTTTCCCTGAACATGTCTCCAGTTAGCCTTCTACACGGATTATAGACATTAAATAACTTGAAGTTGCCATCCTTCCTTGGACTATACAGCTCCACTATTACACATTCCATTTCTCCCTCAGAGGGAACTTCCCTATATGCCAACCCATTTTTAATAAATGTGGCACAACCTCCTCCACAGTTATCATTAGCTCTATCACGTCTTACTATACTAAACCCTGGGATTACAAAGTCCAGCTGAGGTTTCAACCATGTTTCCTGCACACAGATCACATCTGGAATGGCCTCTAGTTTGTATATATACCTCTTAAGCTCCTGACCGTTAGCAATAAGGCTCCTAGCATTCCATTGCAAAATGAGCAGGACCATGATGATGGCTACAAGCCTCAGCTTGTCCGTTTTCTGTTGTTTCTGTTGTTGCCGTTGTTGCCAACATTGCATGTATCTGATCTGCTTTTATACCTTTCATATCTTGAAATTTTTCTGCTGCCTTCACTATTATCTTGATTCTATCACTTTTCTTTTTCAGTTGTACTGCTACATTTATTATATGGCAAATAAAGGCCACAAAGCTTGCTTTTTCAACCACCATTGTGTTTTCATTCACTTTACATTTGTGTGTACAAACACTGTGCACCAGTGCAGGGCCTCTCTGGGGCTGGGCCTGGTTCTACAAGTGGTAATAGTTTTGCTCTATGTTTCTTTGGATCTTTCCACTGCCCTGCAAGCTGTTCACACCCTCCATCCTTACTTTCTTCAATGCTTCTGCATAGGATACCTTTTCCATTATTTTAATTTTCTGACCTTCTCTGGCTTCTCTCTGAACTACACATCCTCCATATGCAGCACTATGCTCTCCCCTCAGTTGCAACATTTCACTTTAGCATCCTTTTCATCTTTTTTTTCCATACTCATGCGGCCCTCCACATCTCGCACACCTCAATTTTCCTTTGCACTGCTGTGCTGTGTGCCTCATTCTTTGGCTAGCATAACACCAAAGTGGTTTAGGAATATATTCTCTCACAGAATAGCTTGTGTAACCAATCTGCACTGACTTGGGCATAACTTTCTCAAATTGTAATATCACTGCCATTGTTTCTTGCAGCATACCCTCTCTTTTGCTCTTAATTCTGTTAGCTTCAACTACTTTACCTCCTTTAATTTCCTTTTTAACATCCTCCATTGTCATATTTAATGGTACCCCTGAGATTACTCCTCTCAACTTTGCTATCATTCCAGAGATATATCCCTTCATCCTTTCTCCTGCAAGCATTGTCATTTTGAGGATTTTTTCTTGTTGCTGTCTATTCTCCGCATGTATTAGCACTCTCTTATTGTTCAAAAATATTGCTAGCTTAATTCTCCCGATTTCCTCCTCTATGGCCTTTGTCAGTTTAATGGGGTGATAGTGGCCACCATCCCGATTAAACTCAATCATAACTTTCCATTCATTCCCCTGTGTTTGCTCTGTTTGTCTTTGCTTACTCGGACTGCCCTTCGATTTCTTGTTGCTTTTCGTCATAGTCTCGCTCCCGTCTGACCAGCTTCTCGCTCTATCTTGCCTATCTCTGTAAGCCCTTTTCAGTCTCGCAGACCGAGCCATCATCCACTCCATCTCACTGTCATCACTACCATCTGAAGTATTAGGCATGTTGCTACATTCAGAGTACAGTTTATGCTATCCGCCAAAGGAAAAAAAGAACAGAGATAATTTTCAAATTCTACCGCTCTCGTCGCGTTGCTCCACTCCCCAGCACGACCCTCGCTTCGGCCGCCACTCGACAAAAGCTAGTACTCGTTATCATGCTTCAGTAAAAGCCGTTTAAAACTCCCGCGGATTAGTTCATGGATCGATGCACATGCATTCATTCAAATGATTACACTGGTGTGACTGACTCGGTAGATGCTGCGTGTTAAAGAAGGCGGGGCCAGCAGAGGGTGATGTTGCGCTCTGATTTGTTGAGCTTCTCGATGCTTATGACTGAACCAGGCAGACTGTGCATGCGAAAATGATCTGTAGTCCCCGGCGCTACTGCCAGTTTGAATTGAATAATTTATTTTTTTGACTATAGTGGCGGAGCTCAGCTCCAGGGTGGCGGAGCTCAGCACTGGAGGGCTCCGGCCCACTTTAACCCCTGCCTAGAAGAAAAGTCAGAGATTGACAAAGAGTGCAGCCTAAGCTAAGAAGGTACACGGTGGCATCAGTAGTTCAGACATTTTGCCAAGAGCACAGCTGAGAAACGTATCTTCTGTCAACAGAAAATCCATAGCTTACTGCATGTGCGATATCAACAGTTTTGGTATGTATTCCTATATCATTTCAAAGTAAGCTACTTGTATTTTGTTTGGCCTACATAGGATTGAACGTTGAGAGCACCAAGGAGGGAGGGGCCCCATATTCACAAAGGAGCAAGAGAGTGAGATCATAAACCTCAGTTTAGACAATCAAGCAATCAGACCTAGAGAAATTCAAACCCATATTGTCAATGATCACACAATTTTCAATAATGTCCAACAGGTCTCACTGTCAATAATAGTCTGTATCCTTAAAAAACATCAAGTTCTGGGCCCGTATTCACAAAGCATCTTATCTTACCATTAGACGTACTCCTAAGTCGCGCTGAAATATATTATGTTGGAGTAAAATCTTAAAAGTTATTCACAAAACTGCTGAGAGCAACTTTTAGTTAAGAAAACTGGTTGCTCCGAGACTAGGTGTAGCTCTGTGAGAGGTGGGAGTAAATCTTCGTTGCAATGGATGCCGTCAATTCTCATGCACGAATCTTGCAATGAGCACGGTGATTGGTTGTTTGATGACAGGGCGGCCCATTGAAAAATATGTCCCACATACAATCCATGGAGAAAAAAATGAGGAAATAGTCCAAGCGGCTGGTTTGTTCCATAAAAATAATAACATATTGAGCACTCCTGAAAATGCAGTATGCGCAGTTCCCACATATCACGCTCTAGGCAAATACATTTCGGGCCTACATAGGAAAGAGAGTTGTAAAAATGCCAATAGTACGGTGGCCGACAGGTACAAACGCGCTGCATATACAGAAACGAGCTGCATATACAAAAACGACGCGCTGCATATACAGAAACGAGATGCAAATACAGAAACGGCATGCAAATACAGAAACGACATGCATATACAGAAACGACATGCATACAAGAAAACAGATGCAAAAGAAAAACGCTGTAAATACAGAAACGCGCTCCGAATAAGAAAACAGATGCAAGAGGAAAACGCTTTAAGTACAGGAACGCGCTGCATTTAAGAAAACATGCAAATAAGAAAGTCACACAACGGAAGTGCTTGAAACTTATGAATGGGCAAGGTCATGTGGTAGAGTCCCTGACTTATGGTAGCGTATTGCTGCCATTCCTGGAAAAAAACGGGTCTGTAGTGAAAAGTTTCTTGTTATTACAAGATCCTTTTCGTGTTATGACAACATATTTTCACGCTTAAAAGATATCTTCACGTTATTTCAATGCGAAAACATCACATTATGACAAGAAACTTTTGGCTCATTTACATGGTTTGATTAAGTTCTACTTCTTGCTTGTCTTGAAACATGGCGAGATCATGCTTTTATTGAGCACGGTGGGCGATACTGTGATTAGTATGCGTACAAGAGGGATTTTAAAATGCTTGGGGCTGTACAGAAGACAGAATCAGCCTGACCCCCTGGTGATAGCGACATTTCTGAACATCGGTCAAGCTATCACTAGCTCGGAAAACGACGGTCACAGCTAATAATAAAATGCGCAAATACAGCAGACATCACGTTAGTAACATTACGTGATGTACTTGCTGTCAAATAATCGTCACATGGAAAGATATAACGAGGCTTGTTCAACAAAAATGAATGTGTACTTTGTTCAGAAAAATACGCAAGCAAACTTGAATAATTTGCGGTATTAATCAATTGTGATTGATTAGTGAAAAAATAAATACATAATAAACAGGATAGGAAGTTGGTAGTTTGGCCAAGGTGATGGGTGCGATTTTGTATTTTCTGCTCTAATTTACCCATTTGCTTAATGTCAAAACACTTGTACTCTAACAAGCAATTGTAAGTGCTGATCTGGTATAATAGCACCTCATCAAAATCGCACCACACTGGATCCTTACCACATTCTGGACCCAGAATGAGGTCCATTCTTACATTTTTAGATAGATTACACAATATTATCACAGCAGCAAACCAAAGGGACCAGATGCAATACGTTGTCGTCTCGGACAATGTACAGTGCTGTGAAAAAGTATTTGCCCCCTGCCAGATTTCACATTACCTCTGCCAAGGAGGTTATGTTTTTGGTGGCGTTTGTTTGTTGGTTTGCTTGTGTACAACATAACTCAAAAAGTAATGGACAGATTTGGATGAAAGTTTCAGAGAAGGTGAGTATTACGTCAAGGAACAGGTTATTGAATTTTGGCATATCTACGCCAAAGTACTGCTGAGATATACGCCAAAGTTAAAGATTTCAAGTCTTTCCAATGGGCCGGAGTTCCAATCACCGTGCTTTTGGGTTTTGCTGCCCCCTGGCGGAGGTCTGTGCTCTCTGAGTGCTTTTCTAGTTTTTTGCATGTATTCACACTTAAATGTTTCAGAACACCAAGCAAATTTCAATATTAGACAAAGATAACCTGAGAAAATACAAAATGCAGTTTTTAAATTATGCTTTCATTTATTGATGGAAAAAAAGTTATCCAAACCTACTTGGCTCAATGTGAAAAAAGTGTTGCCCCCCCTTGTTAAATCATGAATTAACTGTGATTAACCACATTTTTTTAGTTCGATTTCACTGGCTACACTCAGGCCTGGTTACTGCCTGACCTGTTGAATCAAGAAATCACCCAAATAGAACTTGTCTGACAAAGTGAAGTAGGCTTAAGGATCTCAAAAAGCAACACATAATTCTGCAATCTAGAGAAATTCAAGAACAGATGAGAAACCGCCAACAAGTCATTGACATCTATCAGTCTGGAAAGGGTTACAAAGCCATTTCTAAGGCTTTGAACTCCAGCGAACTACAGTGAGGGCCACTATCCACAAATGGAGAAAACTTGAAACAGTGGTGAACCTTCCCAGAAGTGGCCTGTCTACCAAAATTACTCCTCGATGACTCATCCAAGAGGCCACAAAACAACATCTAAAGAAATGCACGCCTCACTCGCTTCATTTAAAGTCAGTGTTCAGGATTCAACAATAAGAAAAACACTGGGCAAAAATGGCATCCATGTGAGAGTTCCAAGGCAAAAACCACTGCTGGTGGTTCGTCTCACATTTGCAAAAAAAACATCTTGATGATCCCCAAGACCTTTGGGAAAATATTCTGTGGACTGAGGAGACAAAAATTGAACTTTTTGGAATGTATGCGTCCTGATACATCCAGCGTAAAAATAACACAGCATTTCATTCATTCAACAGTCAAACATGGTGGTGGTAGTGTGATAGTCTGGGGCTGCTTTGTTGCTTCAAGACCTGGACGACTTGATGTAATTGATGGAACCATGAATTCTGTCTTCTACCAGAAAATCTTGAAGGAGAATGTCCGGCCATCAGTTTGTGACCTCAAGCTCATGCGCACTTGGGTTATACAGCAGGACAATGATCCAAAACACTCCAGCAAGTCCACCTCTGAATGGCTTAACAAAAACAAAATGAAGGTTTTGGAGTAGCCTATTCAAGGTCCGGACTTAAATCCAATTGAGACGCTATGGCATGACCTTGGCATGACAGGCCGTTCATGCACGAAAAACCTCCAATGTGGCTGAATTAAAACAATTCTGCAAAGAAAAGTGGCCAAAATTCCTCCACAGCGATGCGAAAGACTCATTGCCAGTTATCGCAAACGCTTAATTGTAGTTGTTGTCGCCGAAGAAGGGTTTAGGTTTAGGGGGAAAATTACCTTTTCACATAGGGCCTGTAGGTCCGCCTGTGTGCGCACGTGTGTGCATTTGAGTGTGAGTATGAATGTGAATGTAAGTGAGTGTGTATGAGTGTGAGCATGTGGGTATGTGTGCATGAGAGTGAGAGTGTGAAAGTAAGTGCATGCGCACGATAGGGGTGGGACGATTCTGAATCGCGATTTTTTTAAGGCGTAGTACCACCAACTGTTGCCGTGGGGCGAACATCCGAGCTTTCCCTCTTCCTTTATTAAACCAGACGCAGCCTTGAACGAAGGTGCCAAACATCAAGGGCGTGAGAAATGCTTCCGGAAAAAAAAAATTGCTGCATGGAGCAAGTAAAGGACTACAGAACCGTCTCCTTTTCACTAATTAGGCTACTTTAATCATGTCCCTGTTTACTTTGCTCAATTAGCAATCAAACATGGGATTCACTTTTTTACTTTGCTGGATGAGTAGAACTCTTTATTAAGGCAGCATGTTTGATTGCCACATTATGAAATTTAAATGGCCAAAGAACAGCACAGCATGAACACGATTGCCATTGCCATACCATTTTGTGGTATGATTTTCATAATTTATTGCTCCCATTCACGTTTCATCCGCATTGCAGAATGTTCTCCACCTTGTGTATTTTTTGATGCTTGAAATCCAGGGCGATCTGAAAATAAATTTCTTTATTTTTATTATATCATTATAGATCTTCTAAAAAGACGAGGATTTTTTTTAAAGTGTCATGAGACCACTTGCAGTCATGGGGTGTGTAGGCAGTCACACGTAATTTCTTGAAACACACACCTGAAGCGGCTTAAACGATTTAAAATGCCGTTGGGAAGAAGCCTGAGTTTAGATTTCGCTACTTGCAGGCGCTCCGCCCTTCCCTAAATCTGCTCCCGTGTACTTGGCTTAAATAACAATCAAGCAATTTCAGTAGCCTATAACGATTAAGATGTGATGGCGAAAAGCAGAAAAACCTAACTGGGCTTGTTAGATCGAAAGAATGCCAATAATTTGAATAATTAGAAGAAAAAATCTTCATCTGAATTACATCTCTCATTGTCGCATTTTAGGACATTATTCAAGATGAATTTAAAACAGATTTGTAAAGATCGCCCTGGATTCTAAAAAATACACAGGCTGGAAAAAATTCTGAAAGGCAGATGAAACATGAACGTGAGATCGCTATGAATTATCACACTCGCACGAAATGGTGTGGCCATGGCAATTGTTTATGCAAATCTGTGCCATTTAAATTTCTAAATGCAGCAATCAAACATGTCTAAATAAACAGCTCTACTCATTTAAATTACAGAGTAAACGAATCCACATTTGATCGCTAATCAAGCAAAGTAAACGGGAACAGGTTTACTTTTCTTCGAGTTGCCTAATTGGTTAATAGGAGATGATTCTGTTTTCATTTGCTTGGCTCCTTTAAGCACTCAGCCGAAAAATACCGATGTCAGTGAAGTTTTTTCCGGAAGCATTTCTCACGCCCTTTGATGTTTGGCTCTTTCGTTCAAGGCTGCGTCTGGTTTAATTAAGGAAGAGGGAAAGCTCGGATGTTCGCCCCACGGCAACAGGTGGTGGTACTACGCCTTAAAAAAATCGCGATTCAGAATCGTCCCACCCCTAGCGCACGAGCGTGTGTGCATGCATATGAGTGTAAATGTAAATGCGTATGTGAATGTCTGAGAATGTGAGCATGAATGTAAATATAAGTGTGCTCCAGTATGTGTATTTTTTATCTGGCCACTGTGAGCTCAATGGGACACTCCAGGAGCTGCAGGATTTTAGACTCCAGTTCCCTGGCTTTCTCTGAATTCTGACCCTTGCCATGGTCTCCAGCCACTCTCAGGCCCTTTAGCACAGACTGCAGTGCGTCCACATTCCTGACAGAGTCCATTTGGTCCCGGTCAGCCTGGATCTCCTCCGCCCAGTCCAGGTAGGCCTGCAGCAGGCCCAGGTCATCCACAAAGTTCCCAATGATATGGAGCTCTGGTCTGCGACGTCTTAGTTCCCGCAGTCGGTCTTTCCCAGCTTCTCCGATCTCGTTCCCCACCAAGCTGAAAATGGGCAGCATCCCAACATTGTGAGAATGGCTGTCTTTACAAGTGTTTTAGAGCTTTAATATCTTTCTCTCAAGCGGGAAATTTTCATCAAGTCATTATCTGAACCATATCTTCCTCATCAGGCTCGCATGGGCGCTGGAGCCTATCCAAGCGTACTAAGTTATAAGGCAGGCACCACTCTGTACAGCAAGCCAATCCGTCGCAGGATCCATTCCCTCATTTACTCATGCCCATGGGCAATTTAGAGTCCCTAATTATGCCTGGCCTGCACGTTGTTGAACTGTGGGAGGAAGCTGGATTACTCATAGGAAGCCATTGCAACACGGGGAGAACATGCAAACGCTGCACAGAATTTGCGCCCACAACCTTTTAGCTGTGAGGCAACAAGGCAACAGCACTGTCCAATGCACCATCATGCCGCCCAAGTAGGAAATATGAGCTTCAGTTACCTGTTTATCGTTAAATAGCCAAGCATATGCTTTTTGGTTTTTGTGAAGCAATTTTTGACTTTAATGAATGCTATATAAATGAAGTTCTTTACAATATTATCACGCTCATCAGGACTCCATTTTAATGTAAATCACGAGGTTCACAGGCTGTATATCAAAATTCCACTTGAGGGCAGTAGAGACCAACGGCTACTCTTGCTGAGCCGATTACCTCATTGGCGAAGCTGATAAGTGAAACAGAATTTAAACTGTTGGAATAGAACACAGAGAACTTGTACAGTGACTAGTGGCTTTCCCTGTCAATCCCTCTTTCCCCTTTTCTACACAATTCCCCCCAGTGCATGAGTAGGCTTACGTGAGGGTCTTCAATGTGGAGTTCTTGCTCAGGCAGTTAACCATTTTCTCAGTTCCTCTTTCTGTGATGCCGGTGATGTCTAGGTACAGCTCTTCCACAGTAGAGTTGCGCTCCAGAGCCAGCCAGAGCTCCTTAACCCCCTCTGGACCCAGGCTGTTCCCACACATGCTGAGGAGCAAGGGTTTGAGAAAAAGAGGGGGATGAACAGAGTGCAACAATAAAGTTGAGCAAATGGAGGTGGCTATTCACTTGCAAGATGTAGGAATGTAGAGAAGACAGTTCGTGGATAGTTTTGCAGAGAAACACTTTCCATGCGTCTGAGCCCGTAACTCATTTCAGTGGGTTTGATTACCGCCTCAGATGTTGCAGTCATACTCACGATCACTGTTCCTGAATATTTTTGATTTTATTTTTTTTGTAAATCATCAAAGTTCTGTTAAAGAAATGCTTGAGATAAAAAAAAATCTGAACTTACCTAATGATAAAATGTGATCAAATTATTAGAGGCATTAGGCAGTTAAAAGATTCATAATATTGATTTTACTGCAGTCACCAGGATCTGAAGAAAAGAAATATGCCGCACTTTTCATGAAACACTGTGTAATTGAATAGTCACATAACATCACTTACAACAGCTTCTTCACCTGGCAGTCATCTGCTTTCAGAACTGCAGATTCCAAAAAGGCCGCCTCCCGATCCAGACTGTTGTAACGTAAGCTTGGAAAAGGAAAAAGCATTTGGGCCTTAATAATTAAGGGGTTCAGTTTCCCTCTCTCTGTTGTTCATTAGACTCCAAAAGTTCACAAATACTCACTAGAGGCTCTCGCATCGGTGCAGGATAGGCCCCAGCTTGTGCAGACCCCGGTTTCCGATGTTGGAGTAGCCCAAGTTGAGCTCCTCTAAATGATGGGGGGAGAACTGGAGCACATAGTACATAGCCACACAGTCCACCACACTTAGCTTCATCTTGAACAAGTTGAGCCTCTTGATTTCTGGGGCCACAACCTTAGCCACCTGATCCACATGCAGCTCTGTGAGACAGTGGAGCAGGTTGAGAGCGGTCTGATTTGGCAGCTCCCCGCACTTAAATTTAGACTGGAACCAGACACTCAGCTGAGTTAAGAGATCCTCCTTGTCAAGTGGGGCTGGCTCTAGTCCTGCCAGCTGGTCACCTATCCGAGCCTTGACCAACCCCATGAAGAACCTGGTGAGCATCTGCAGGTTCTCCGTCCTGGCTTGGTCTGGGTGGAAATCTGGGGCCAAGAGTAGAGGCGGGGCTGCCGATGGTAGGAGCCCACCAAAGCACCAGAACTCGAGCCCCCAGAGGATGTGCTTTGGGTTGGAGAGATTGACTGCACAGTAAAGGGCAGCTAGATGTTCCTGGACTGTCAGGTGAAAGAATGTGAACATTTCCACCTTCTTTTCTTCTAGTGGGACCAGGATCTTGCACAGAAAGGTGCTGCGAACCTCCCTGGGCTGCAGACCAAAGCTCTCTAGGTCTGCCTGCTCGAACATAATCTTGCTCCTCAGGAGATTTTCATAAGCCAGCTTGCCCAGGCTGGTTAACTGGGTCCTGACTAGGGAAAACACTTCAGATGTGGAGGATGTGCTTTTAGTTGTGCCCCTTAGTGCATGGTGCTTAATGGTAGTGTACAGGTAGCAGTAGTAGACCTCACTGACAGTCCGGGGAGGATTGAGCTCCAGTGTCCGTGAGCCCTCCCCATCCCCATCACCATTGCCATTCCTGTGTTCAACCCCCTGCACAAAGAACTCAGCTAAAGCTGTGCAAATGATGTAGCAGTACAGTGGGATAAATGACAAGACGAAGAGGCTGTCGTTCCCCATAATGTAGTCATAGACCCTGGAGGCCACCTGCGGCTCCTTGAAGAACTTCGAGGTGTACTCTTTCACCTGGGTTTCTTCGAACCCCAGGACCACACAGCATCTCTGGAAAAACCTTTTGGGAGCCTCAGTGGAGGGTCTGGTGGTAAGGATAAGTGAGGACTCGGGCAAGAGGCTGCCTTTGACAAGGAAAACCACTAAGTCTGATACAGATACCTTTGAGTCAATTTGGATGTCTCGGTCTGGAATGTCCCAGTCCACTCTTTGCTTGAACTCATCCAGCCCATCCAGGATAAAAAGGAGTGAGCCTGCGGATCTCAGCAGCTCAGGCAGGATGGGAGCTAAGTACCGAAACTTTGTCTCTAGCAGTCCCAGAAGACTTACAGGTCCATTTATCAGGTTGAGCTCACGAAAGCGCAAGTCGAAAATGCAGTCAAACTCTCGCATTGTCTTGCCCAGCGCCCACTCATAGAGGATGCGCTGCATGGCTACACTCTTCCCAATACCGGCAATTCCTTTCACCTTGACCCGCTTTGGCGGCCGTCCTGTGGCATTCTGGCTATTCAGGATCTGACAAGGCTGGATTCGCTGGCAGGCCTGGTGGGCGTATATTCTTGTCCGACGGCTGGCCAGGTTGAAGTATTCATGTTGATGACTCTCAAATTCCTCATTATCCTCAGTGACAAAGAGGTCAGTATAGCGAATATCAATGTGGGAACGGGTATTGTTAACCATGTCTCCCCCTTCCGAGTGGGATATGAGGCTCTCAGTCTGATTCAGAAGAGTCTTTTTGTGGGCCATTATAAGAACTGTGGGGATGATGAAAGGTGAAATTAGTTACTGGTGACATAAGTAAGACATCTTGGTTATGTCTTCCCACACATCAACAAGAAGTTACATTCAAGAAAGATCATTACTGTCAGATTGTATCAGTCAGAATCAATCAAACCTGGAACTGAGTCATCCTAGAAATCTTACCTCTCAAGTTAGTTTGCTTAACACTCAGTCGAGGTTTCAGCTTGTTCTCCTGAGCAGCTCCTGCAAAACGCAACCTGATGTTTAATGTTGCTCAGGTCAATATCAACTGCTTGGAGCACAAAAGGGTTCTGTATGTAGGAAGTTGGATGCCAATGATATCTTTCACATTGCTTCAAATTTTTACATTGCTTTTTCTCAAAAAAAAAATGCACTTCACCTTTTTGTGCTCTAAGCAATCGATATACCTCATTTCCTCAGGAGTGCATCTTATGTGTCATTTTATCATTAAGACTAAAATACACTGATTCCATATTTTATAGCAGTGAAGTAAGCCATTATTCCAGCAGTGATACAATGCAATATACTGTAAGTAGTAATGTACTATATGTAGACCATCTGTTCCTGCTTTCATTTCTATCTTCCCAGAGTCGTCATCATTGATTTTATTGGTTGTGCTGCTTGTGGTCATGTCTGAGGATTGGATATCAATATAAGCAAATAATTGTAAAAATCAATGTGCCTCAACATGAAAAGTGGTGGTAAATCAATAGGGCAGAGGTCTACTTATCTGTTCAAGTGTGAGATGTGATTGATCGATTGACTTTTTACATGAAATTTTGGTCATTTTCAGTTCTTACCCTTTTTCTCCTGCGAAACTTTGAACTCCTTGCATTTGGATTTGAAAATCTTTGCAAATGAACCTTTTTGTTTCTTTTTCTCTGATGGAATGAAAAAAGACAAGAGGCGTAATCTATCACAACAACAAGAATGAGCAATCTGTTGTGTGATTTGAAAATTTCCTTGTGATTAATTTTTTAAGGCTTTTTTTTTTTTGGATGATAAACATAAGCATGTCTGTGACATTTACAAAATGTAATTTATTGGCTGTGATTTAATTTCACAGAGTTAATTGCTTTGGGCGAGGTCTTATGATTGAAAAGAAAAGGTTTTGTTTTTCCATATTGCCTTCATTCATCAAAGCCCTAGTGGATACAACAATAAGATTCAGTTTTCATCACGACTAAAATTTTAGCCTAAAACAATGGCTGTCAGTAAAGTGCATATTGCAGGTTATTATATTTTTCGAAATTCATGATTAATCTGTCCTGAAAATAGCCATTTAAAGGATTAATGAGGGAGTTAAGGGAGACATTTGCAGAAATCAAGAAGGAAGAGAAGCATTTTGAGCTTGTCCCATCAAAGCTGTTTTTTTTTTTTGTTGTTTTTTTTTAACCACGTGTAAACAGTTGGGTAAGCTGGCTCTGGCATTTACCACACACATGCCTGTCAGAAACCAGGACAAGAAGGACTTTTATTTATACCATAAATGATTCAAAATTGGCGTGATACAACCCATGAGATACAGGATTGGTAAGGTGTATGATACAGCTTTCTTGTGTCGCAATTGTTCAGATTCCTTTCATTGGTAAAGTTCAACTAGTATGTTCGCAACTGTAACTTCATCAATTCTGTTGGAATCCTTTACCAATGCTGAGGTCAGCTTCTAGTTTGCGGTTTATTCAAGTCAGTGCGATCAATAAGTCATTAGCTAGCATGCTAACGCTTATGCCAGTAAAGTAATGAGTATTGTCATAGGCGACAGGTGAAAAATATTCTTGGTGGGGCTGGGCTGGGTCACAGTTAATTTTCAGTGACCATCCCTCTAGGATTCAACAGAAACAGCAGGATACCAGTGCTGTGTGGAATAGATGGTAATTATTTAATTCCAGCAATAATTATCTGAGTCATTTATGCACAAAAACAGATAGATAACAGTATTGCATACTATACAAAATAAAGCTTTCCATTTGAAACTGAACTTGAAAACAATTAATTGACTTGTGTATTATTATTGATGACATCTGTAGGAAAAATATATAAATGAACTAAATCAAAATAATTAATTTAGTTTAACAGTGAGAACGTTTCTCTTCTTTGAGCATATCGATATCAGTTTCTTTATTTCACTTATTTGCTCGTCTTTGGTTTAAACTTATCCTTAGGCGAGCAACCACCTAATTTGTAGCAAGCTTGTTTCAAACTAGAAGTTGGAGTGGGCTTTACTTAAAGCATATTGCTAGGCAACGACCTGCACTTCGTGTGTATTTACATCGCCGACAAAGTTCGGTCAGGCCTGGTGCTCTCATCTCTAAGCATAGGCTGCAGCCTTTGAAGTCTGCATTTTTAGGGGTCGTCACTGAATTCCATCCCCCAAACTGACATGACATCATTTCATCTATGTTAAACAGCTTTGGTTTAAGCGAGTCAACACTGGTTTTCTTAACCGTAACCTTAACTCTAACCCCTAACCCTTAACCTAGCCCCAAACATTACCCTAAATTTAACCTCATCCCTGACCATAAATGTTAGTTTTGCGGATGAAAATGAGTGACGACCCCTAAAAATGCAGCCTTGAAGACTGCAGTCTATGCTTTGGATACATCTCAAAGTGTAGGATGCATCCTTGGAAGGCTGTACTTTTAGAGATTGTCACTTATTTCTATCTGCCAGACCAACATTTAGAGAGAAGGTTAAGGTTAAATTTGGGGTTAGGGTTAGGTTTGGGGCTAGGTTTAGGGTTAGGGGTTAGAGTTAAGGTTGTGGTTAGGGAAACCAGAGATCATTTGATTAAACCAAAGCTGTTTAATGGAGATGAAATGACGTCATGTCACTTTGGCGGATGGAATTAAGTGACGACCTCTAAAAATG
Source organism: Gymnothorax reevesii (assembly GCA_029721435.1). NCBI lineage: Eukaryota > Metazoa > Chordata > Actinopteri > Anguilliformes > Muraenidae > Gymnothorax > Gymnothorax reevesii. The sequence goes on from CM056573.1 coordinate 158,945,070, forward strand.
CAGCCTTCTACTTTTCTACTTTTTTAAGCCCTGCTGATGCACTCCACCGCTGTAGCCACAGTAGTTGATGAAACACTTTTGACTAGAGACAGGACATCATCCTTGTAGAAGACCAGGCTTGCTAGCTAGATAGCTAGTCAGAAATGTTAGCTTACGGTGGCTCATCTCTGGCCACTCATCTCTGTTTGATAGTTTCCCACAATTCCACTGAACGTTTTTATTTATAGTTTATACAATGTATTTTATGTGTGAAAAACACTTATTTAAATAAGTAATCATCGGTACTGTTAGATTTTTTTTTATTAAAAAAATTTAATGAAATTAAAACATACTCTCCACAAGGGAGGGCAGTGCCCTAGTGCCCTCTACTGGCCTGCCACCACTGAGTGACACATGCAACTGTTATTGTAGACGCTTGAATTTATTAATATTGTATAATGGGGAAAAGAGTTAGCAGGCTTGCTGGGGAATTAGTCATCCTATTGACTTCAATAGACTGCCAACTAGGATCCAACTCTGTTTTACCATTTTTCGCACAACACGATGTGGTCATTTATGGGATAAATTGGATCTCAAATTTGTGAGCCAAAGGCTCAAAGTAGACAAAAATTACTACTCTCATTGCATAGATTTGATATCTTGGGCTCACTCATTGGATATCCACTGAAGTTACATCTCTTCTCTCTCCTCAACAGTACAACACAGTTATGTTGCGCAGTACAATGTTAGGATCATATTTGTTCCTGTTATAAGTAATACCTCTGCCAGTATATTGTCCACAGAAGGTAAACTTTTGTTCAGGGCAATCCATTTTTCAATGTTGTGACCTGACAAGGACTATCTATCAACGTTAGATAGGTAGACGTTAGACTAACGTTAGAGCCAACGTTAGCTGAAGCTAATGATGGTCATGAGCTAATATTACCCAGATAACATAGCAGGCGTTGGGCCAACTCTGGCTTGTTATCTCTGTAGCTATAGCCTGAATTACCAGGACACCTGCCCAGTTCTCCGCGCATTCTCCCCACACCACAGCTCTATTTCTATCCAGTGGCTATTATTTCTAATTCCTGGCTGCTGTTTTTCTGTCTCACTACTGACAGGCTCAAAATTGATGTTTTCAGCGTCATCAGCACTGTAGTCCATCCTTTATGATTATCTAAATATTTTATGTTTCCCTCTGTTGATGTAACAGCCGGTAGGTCCGTTTTTTTGACACGGAAGTGAATTTCTTCAGAGAAATGCATAATTGCGCTAATGCAGTGAATATTAAACAATGTTTTCCACCAAAATTATGATTCTTTCCTATGCTGTCATTCAGTGGGTACTCTAACCAGTGGCGTCTCTGGAAGTGATAATTGGTGGGGCCCGTACCATGCCTTTGTGTCAATGATTTTTCTTGGCTTGCACTCAGTTATTTTGCGTTATGAACACGTTTTCCAATTTTGACAATAATCCTCTGGCAATCGAAGTTACAGTTTCTCTCTCCATGCGCTCTATTGAAAACTACATAATGGGATAAATTCAGATCAGAAAAATTATTTAAGCCACTGAAAAATTGTTCAACGCTTTATGAAAGACAAACTGCTCTCAAACGCCTTTGCTACCTTTTCCACAGATCAAGAGATTTAACTGGCGCTTCATGATCATTTTTTTTTTTTAATAAAATAAAAGATCATTTGAAACGTCTGTGTGCAATTCTGAATAACGCTGATTTAAATGCACGAAATTACGCGTTCAGATTAATGATTGTCGCCGTACCGAAATGTACCGTACCGCACCGGCGTGTTCTCGGAGTGAATCTATTGTCCCTCAAGGAAGTTGCATGTTGCGATTGCAACTATTAAAGCAAATTCAACCAATCCACTGAAATTTCTCGCGGACAAAAAAAAATTTGCCAAGACATTGCAACTTTCATTGCCACTTTACTGCCAAGTTACTGCAAAAAATGAAAAAAAAAAACAATAAAAAAGCCAGGAAAATCCTGGAAGGATTGTTTGGAAATTATGCGAATAATGAAGTCAGGTTTAGTAATTGTTTTAAAGGGGAGCTCTGGGCCGTACCAATCTTTAGTCCTAGAGACGCCCCTGACGCTAACTTGCAATATGCACTTTAACAATGCTGGGGTAATGACAAAGTGGCATTCTGTCCAACTCATATTAAAGTTCTGGCATGAACTCCCAAAGCAGAGAAGACTGACACTTAAATAAAGGCAAGGGACATGAAAAGTTCTGTGAATGAACAGCAGCATAGCCTCATACATTCCTCACCTTCCTCGCCGACGGGTGTTGGTGACACAATCTGGTCTGGAGGGGCAGCCCCTCCACAGTGGCGTATCACCCAAGCTTGCAGCTCCTCACAGTAGAAGTCCTGCACCTCCTTCAGCACCTCCAGGAACCCTTGGCTGGCCTCCTCTTGTCCCTGCACCACCTCGAATGCCCCCGCCACTGCGTTGCTGGGTGCTCGCTCCAGCAGGGAGTGATACTGCTCTTGTGACAGGACATCGGCGTCCCGCAGCCAGCGCAACAGGGGGGCCGGATTAGGTTTGATCCATTGGAGCAGGCAGTCCCGGTGGGCTTGAAGGATCAGAGCTGGGGAGCTCATGGTTGGGTGTATTGACCTGTCTCAGAACTGGCACTCCTGCATTGTAAGGTTCAGGGGATGCAAATAAAATAGCTTTTAGGAAATTGTATCTTTTATTTAATGCATTCAAGTAAACTGAATTTTGCTGTCCTGTTTTTATATTTACTGTTTATTATAATAAAATATATGATATTTATAATATAGTGCACTATAATGCCACTAATAATATAATTCATAATTAAATAACACCCCACCTTTTTATGTAAATAAGGTATGTAGAATACTTTTTGAAAGGGTTCATATAATTGCACAGAGGCTAGGCACAGTTGAACACTGCTTGTTGTGCTCAAATGGAATAGGGCAGAACGGAGGGTAACTGAACCGAGATCACAACACTGACAAATTATTTTTGTTGTACAATGACAAACCTAAACAAAATTATGCACCACTGGCATTAGTAAAGCTCATGACTCGAATCAAAATCTGTTCTTGCCTTTGCCTATTCATTCAAATCTTGAATAAATGTCATTTCTCCTCACACTCACAGTGTACTGAGTTCAGATATGAATAAGACCAACTATCCAAAGTGAGTTCCAGAGTGAGTGTAACGCTTGTGTTGTCTTGCAAATCAAAGTTGTGTACGAATATTGATTGAGCACAAGTAGTGGAACTACAGTATAAATCCATACTTGCAAAAATGAAAAAATATTTACTTGTTGGCCAGCAGGAGTGTAGCACAAAAACTCTTGGCCTTATACATAAGATTTCTCTGTGACCCCCCACACACACACACACACACTTTTCCCCCTACTACGAAGCCCCTGTCAGCCAACCATTCTGGCCTCCGAGATATAACGGCAATATCACTTTTATAATATGTGCTGCAATGTAAAGAAGCGAGGACAGCCAATTGTTCTACCGTAGCTTCAATGAACAGGCAACAGACAGAATTCAAGTAATTTGGGGGTCTCTGCAAACAACTTGACAGCAGACAAGTACTTTGCTCACCTTTAGTAGTGGTCTGTCTCACTTTATCACCGACTGAAGACGGTCCACTGACTGACTGCACACCTGAGAAAAACTACACCACAAAGCTTCGCCACAGAGAGGCACGGACGTTCTGTTATTATAAACAAAGAAGATATCCTTACCTTTCTGGCAAAATAGGGTACATTGTCGAAAGCAGTGGCATAATTTGGCATCAACTAGCAGGTGCAAATGATATCTTCGCCGTAGGAATACAAAAATGGGAGTGGCTGCTTTAGCCTTCAAGAAAGAGGCTAGTGAATAGGTCCATAGTCCAGTTGCATTCACAAACTGCCTGTTTATCACTAATCTGATCCAATAACCAGCAAACCCTCACAGCCAAGGTGTGGCAGCTTATATGTGGTCAAAGAAGTAGGCTCTAAAGTGAAACTTTTTCATTTGTTTGCTGTTTAGTTCTATTGATCCTTGTTTCACTCAGAGGGACTGAGGAAGGGTCCATTCATAAAGTACACAATTGCAGTAAATTAAAAAGCATTGTAAAATACTACTATGCCATTGTGGTGGTATAACACAGTTATTTCTCCACTGGAAAACTTACAGTAAGTTTAGCAAGTAGCTTTAAGAATATTAGAAATACTGTGAGTTCTTTCAGTCAAAAGGCTGTAAGCATTTAGTGTGTGGCGTTTCAGAACATACTGGTAGCCTGCCATAACTGCAGCACCATTATTTATTTTTTTTTGTGATGTGTTTTTCTTGTACTAGAGTCGTTGTCTAGATTATGGCTTACTTTTCTCACAGTGTGCAAACTGCTGCCCCAGTCAGTCAGTCACTCTCTCACTCACTCATAGACATGTACAAAAGTAATTGGATATTTAGGATGATGCATGCATTTTATGCCCAGTGGCCCTGTGCAGTTATGTGCTTGTTTACTGCTGCTTGCCATATCTCGCAAGCAGTGCCAACTCCATTTGGACAGACATCAGACAAATTATGGGCACAAGGGAAAAAAAGTTTTCAATTATTGACCCTATACAACAGTCCTTTATTGCTTCTAAATATACTGACTCTGTAAATCAGATATGCAGATTATTTTGGAGACTACAACAAGGACATTCCTGCTGGGTAAGCTTTAGGATCAGTGGCTTTGATTGAGGTCATTCATTTCTGATGGTTCAATTCAATTTACCATCATCCTAGAATGAGTCTAATTAATTAATTGCATTTTAACTCCTAGGTGTCACACATGCAACAGTTTTGCTGTTTTATTTCAGTCCAAGAGTTCCTCTTTTTCATCATCTTCATTGTTTATGGCATCCAAAGACCTATCCCATGAAAGTGCAATTTAAAGAAATACAATAGGATCTTTTATCATAATACTAAGCAAGAGTTATTCAAAAAAAAAAGTTTTTTTATCAGTGAAAGGACAATTTGAGCTTTACTGCTTCTGTGCTCTTGATCTGTGTATGCTCCTGTTGACTGCTGTTTTTTAATGTCACCCTAATGTTCTTTACTTTAAAATAGTATTAAGTGTTGAAAGAGTTATGAAACACCGAACAGTGGCCAGGGAGGGAAGATGAAGCGAGAGGAGAATAGATAGAGGGAAGGTCGGGGGGGGGGATGGGAGTAACGTGACAGTGAGTCATGTACATCCCCATGCTCCTCTGCCTCAGTTCCATTCTTGTTGATACTCGCATTTCTACATTTTCCACAACCTTGCGTGAATTATTATTATTAGTATTATTATCTTCAACCTGGGAAAGATCCAGTGAGAATGTCTCTCTTTTCCAAAGATTGCCTGGGAGAAATGCCAGACAGAACAGTTGCAGTGGAGGAGGGATAGAGGGAAACAGTGGTAAAGTCCCTAGAGCAATTTTGGGCTTAAGGGCCCCACTCAAGGGCCCAATAGCAGGGTTCTTCCCAACTTCATACCTCCAAATCAAACCAGAATCCCAAGTCCCACTGGGGGGTCAAACTAGCAACTCTTTCCTTACCAGTTAAGCAACCTACCATTAAGTTATTATTTCTATAAATGAGCTTGTGTTTTAGCTGGGCCTGGGTTAGACTGAAATGACTTACATCATTAGTGAAAGGTGAAATTAGTCAATCCTCAGTCTAATCTATCAAAAACTGTCATCGAAATCAAACTTCATGCTACTGTTATATATCAAAGTATTATTTAAGATTGACTTGTGCTTTGGTTTTTGCAGTTAAATATGAAATGCGCATGAAGCCGATGAAACCAGCCAGACCTCAGACTTCCCTAAAATGCGGGTAAAAAAAGAGCTGTGCTTGTTCATTCTTCACCTCACCGCAGCACTGTTTGGCGGCCTCACCGCCATTGCTTTCCTCGTCGCTCTCTGGCAGGCTTACAGTCATGGGTCCCCGGGCTGGCGTCTTTCTGTGGGCTGTGCTGTTTGGTGAGTCCGCTTTCTTATCAAATGCAAAAATCTCTTGATTGCGAATATTTATCATAATAATAAACTGAGCTCGATGCGCAGGAGTGTACAGGACTTCTATGATCTGGGGATGTTTACTTCATTTTCATCTTTCGTTCGTAAGTTTAGGAATGCCATTCTTGTTCTTTTTTTCCGCTAACATAATCAAAATTTCAATGTCAAGCTTCTGTTAAAATATAGATTAGATTAGATTAGAAAACTTTATTGATCCCAGTAGGGAAATTGGTTTGCCACCAGATCAGACCATACCGCCGACAAACAGCACAAACAAACACAGCAGATAATACGACCTCAAGAGACCATTGATCCTGATTGAGAGCCCATAGGACATAGGACATGATTTCAGGCCAATCGAACATAATACATTATATAATCACACGAACCGCAAGATGATGATGAGAGTAGTCAAATAAAATCAATAAATAATTACACACATGCACACACAGACACACACACACATACACATACACACAAAAGAAAAACAGGCCAGCTTTAATGGTGTTCATTAAAATATTTAACTGCAGCAGGAACAAAAGACCGTCTAAGTCGCTCAGTAGAGCACCGAGGCATCATAAACTGCTCACTGAAAGAGCTGCTGAATCCCTTAAAAACACTGTGGAAAGGATGGCCCTCATAGAGCCTCTTCTTTGCAATGACCTCGAGTGAGTCTGGGGTAAACCAATCACTGAACCAGCCCACTTGATCATCTTACTGATCCTATTTTTATCCTCCACAGATATGCAGCCCCCTCCCTCCCTCAGCAAAGTACAGCATAGATGAGAAAGCTAGCCAAGATACCGTGATAAAAAACACCCAGGAGCTTTGTACTGAGGTCAAAAGATCTAAGTTTACGCAGACTGGTGTTGTCTTGTCTTGTCTTGTCATTGCTCACAGCCCCGGTATTGCATGCCACTCTTTGGGTGATTTAATGGTTTCTGGATTTCAGCCTTCCTTTCAATCTTGTTTACTTCCTTCATCTTGCTTTTCTATTTTACTAAACCATACTAACAGTTTGTTATTTTGCTAGAGTAACTAACACAAACTAACATTGTATATAATACTAACTTTCTAACGAGAACTAAGTGATTGTATAGCTGGACTTACTAATTGATTAACAAGCTCTCAGCACTCGCCCTGTTCTAGTCTCTGCCTCTTCTCTCTCCCTAATCTTCTCTGCTGCCTTTCTGTGGAATCTCCACACCTGATCACGCTGTCCTTTCTTTCATTATCTATGCACGTTAGAACTCCTTGACCGGAGCCGTATGTCTGTCTATAGGATTGTTTCGTGATCCCTGTCCGCGTTTTGGCTTTTGCCTATTTTATGTGATTAGGTTCTCCCTCTTGTTCCCTCCTTTGTAATTCGTCTCATTTCCAGCACCTGTGTTCTGTGTAGCATGTGATTCCCCTGGAGTGTATATTAGGAGTCTTTTCTCTAGGGATGCACCGAAATGAAAATTTTTGGCCGAAACCGAAAACTGAAAATGAGAAACGCTTGGCCGAAAACCGAAACACCAAAAGAAACTATTTTGCCAATTTTTAATACCATTTCAATCATGGCTATGACTGTGTACTTACCTAAATAAAGTCAAGGCATTGCAATGGTCTAACTTAATATTCACGCTTCAAAGAATAAATTAATTCCAAAATTATGAAAATACTTATTTAGCACTGACACTCCAACAAAGCACAATATAAAATAAAATCATAAATGAAATGTTTGACTTGGCCCCACTCATGAATAACCTACAGGCCTATAACTGACTGGCCTATTACCGGCTGCTGAAAAATTGTAAAATATATTAAGTGACAACAGCAGCCCACTGATTAGTCAGAGAGAACTGGCTGCGATAGACAACTCGCTTCTGCAGGCTTCACTTTCCATCACTGAAACAGGTCTTCAGATTGTGGTTTTTAAATGTGTGTTGTTTTAGGCAACTTGATAAATATACTGTGCGTTGCTTCACCTTTCAAACAAGGTTGCATTTATTCACCGAAGCTGCTACATTTATGAAATGCGTTTCTTTGTCCGTGATCCTGTTCGTAGCGAAATTAGAAGCAACGGCATTGTGCCCTATTCTGTTTCCTCAATTCCCCTTGAGAAGTTTATTATGCTGCCCCTATTATACGAAAATTGCACGAAGAATAACTTTACGGGTGCTGATGAAGCATTTTGTTCTCAGGAAAGGGAAAGGTATCACAGATGAGATGACGCATTGTAAGCGATAAATTCTAATACTCTGCCATCTCCCGCGATTTGCGCGTTTGCTACGTGTTTTGCCTTCAGTTTCAAAGTGAAATGTTAAATGACGCCTGCATGTCAAGCTAATAAACTATAATTGTTATATCGTATGTGTTATTTGCTTCTTTGTTATGAAGGAAAAAAGATAAATTAACATCCATATGGTGATTCCATATTTTTCCAGGGGTTGTAGTTACATTATGGAATACTGATGGTGTAAATGCCTTGAGAATATATTGCCATTTTCTTTGAATACTCTATGCCTTTTACGGATATCATTGGTTTGCGTTTTTATGTGGTACATATTTAATGCGCAACCGAATCGGGTACAACAGCAGCTGCTATACTACGCATCAGGACAGTGTCAAACAGAAATTACCACTCTGCACTCGGGAATGTGCCATAACGTGCTTAAGGTGCTGCGCGTCCCCTGATTTAAAACATACTGTTATGGCCCCAATTTGTTATGACATTAACGATAGCAAAGGATGACAGACAAAAATTTTATAACTAAAACACATTTAATTAAACAAAGGCAACTTTTAACTAAACTACTATCTACACTACAGACCAAGATTGTTTGTATACAAAAACAGAAATATTTACAGTCCCTTTGGTGGGTTGCTTGGTGATGTCCTGGGTGAGGAAAATGCTCTGACAAAGGCAAAAATCCAAAAAGCTTCACAGGTCTTGAACAGAAATGACAGGTCTGGTCACATGTATCCTTCTCCTTGCAATTTCTCCTACTACTTCACTGTCTCAATCCTCCTTATATACTCTTTTGCAGATTCCTCCCACCTTTTAGGCTTTTTTAAAAATTTCTCTGGGACTTGTCCCAGACATGCCTAAAACATGCCCAAACCTATCTGCAGTCTGGGCTTAAAAAAAAGAAAAGGCAAATACTGCCATCTATTGGCCTCTATTCACATTACAATACAGACAGGCGTGTGCTGCCCGCGGTTTTTGCTTGTGTCATCACAGCAATCTGTTTCGGCTGTATTGTTTCGGTGTTAAAAGTCTTCCGTCCGAAAACCGAAAATGCATTTTTTTTGCCTTTTTCGTCCGAAAATTTTCGGAGACCGAAAATTCGGTGCATCACTACTTTTCACAGCACTTTCTTGTCAGATCGTTTCTCTCAGTTTGCTTGTGCCACGTTTATTCTGCCTTGTACTCTCAGTGGTTCTCTTCTGACTAGCTCGTCCCTGTTTACAATTTTTGGCTTAGTGATTATGGATTATTGTTGCATCTGTTTTTTAGACCCTTTTCTGCCCGACTACGAATTCTATGATTGCTGCCCTGGTTACGGTTTGGATTACGCCCACTGGATTTTGGGTTTGCTTCTCTGATATTCCTGTGCCTGTGTATCAAACCTATCTTTGTCTGACCACGAGTACTGTGATTGCTGCCCTGGTTTTCGTCTCTATTTTTGCCCAACTGGGTTGTGTTGTTGTTGGTGTGTGTGTGTGTGTGTGTGTGTGTGTGGGGGGGGTTTGAGTGTGGACTTTGTACCTTTGCCTTCTGCCCTGCGGGGGTTTTCCCCCTTTATTAATAAAATCAGATCTACTGCATTGCTTGGTTCTCGCGACTGGTTCCTGATCACATCATCACAGATAGCTGACAATATCTGTGAAAATATAGTTGAGAATGTGGTGTTGCACTTGCAGGGAGCTTCAGAAGTCTGAACCCCAGTAAACTGGCAGTAGTCTAAATTAAAAAAAAAAAATACTGCATATTTCTCAACGTTTTTTTTACCAAATTAGGATTTATAGAATTTAAATGTTCATCCACTAACAGAAAAGGTATGACTGTAAGATACGTGGTCTCTGAAAATCAGTACTCCTCACGCCATGCACACATAAATACAGTATCATGGCAATACCACATCTCCAGCTTCCTCTTTTCTTAATTTAACCATCTTGCGAAATGTCCCCACTGAAGTCACATTGTCCCAGCTAGAGGGATGCACAGAGGGGGCTGGGGGGCGCGAAATACAGAATTTGATGCAAGATGCAGATTTGTGTTTTCAAATGAGCTTTACTCTGTCTGAATGTGTTCCATTTGCCCAATGTGTTATTTTAACCTCCTATCTGTGCTTATACAGGTCTGGGCTCTGTGGAGTTTAACTTTATATGTTATATGTTATATGTATTATATGTTCACTGAGCACAATAATTTGTTAGACAGTGACGCGTTATTTTCATTATTTTTATTTTGGTTCTGAACTCCGGCTCTTTGAGTTTGAAAGAATATACAAAGTAGTACGATGACAATGAGGTTGAAGTGCTGGCAGTTAGCTTTAATTTGTGGGTGCTTTCATCCATATCAGATGAACCTCTTAGAAATGACAGAATCTAGTGCCCTTTCACTTTCAAATACATCAAAAAATATCACACACCTCATCATAATGTAGTATGGCTCAATCATTTTTAACATTTTGTAGCTTATCCTTTTCGCACACTGACTGCTTGAGGTCTGTTATGCATAAACACCACCAGATGCCTTCCCTGGTGATATTCTGGGAGGGCTCTACTCCAGATATTTTCAATCCCTGCTCAGTCTTGAGATTTTCTGCTTTCATTCTTCTCTTCAGCATCTATCATGAATTTGGATCCGTTGATTGATTCTGCTAACAGACTTAATGACGAATGTGTTACTGTCCAGTGAATTATGCTGCTCACGGCATATAATTTTATCTTTCAGCCCTAAAATTTTTGTATTATATACCAAACAGTCCTGCAGCTTACTTATTGATTTGAAAGTCATAGTGTTTTGATTTTATTCACAATTTACACTTTGTCCCAACTATTTCGGAATTGGGTTTGTGTTTATTTTATGCATGTGGTCATAACTTTAATTTTATATCCATACTCTGCTGCATTCTACAGGGCGCTTAAAAAAAATACCCAACTTTAATCATCGATTATACTGTACAAAAACTATTGAATTTTATTTTCAGTGCGATATGTCATTAGAAAGAGCTTGTTTTATTCTTTTAAATGACACCCTAACCATGCTTTTATTTTCACAAGTTTTTGTACCGTATAATCGATAATTATAGTTGGGTTTTTTTTTTTGGAAACACATGTATATTAGTCCTGCTGTTTATTTGATTTTGGTCATCTGTATCGAATCCTAATCGATCAGGGCTTTGGAGGGAGGCGGCCGCTGCTTCTCAGTCTATCTCAGTCCCAGCCCGGGTCCCGGCCCTTTCGGGCACCTGTGTGGTCATCCCGTGCTCATTCCACCCCACGCCAGGCCGCCGCTACTGGCTCAAGCTCCGCTACGAGTCCAGTATGTTCCTCCTGCAGGGCACGGCCTTTAGTAATGAGGAGCCCTCCCTGGTTCGTCGGGACTTCAGGGGCCGAGCCGAGCTGGTCGGAGACCTCCAGAGAGGGGACTGCTCCATGAGGATCGAGAGAGTCACGGAGGACGACCGCAGGAAGTACGAGATATGGCTGCAGGATCAAGGGAAAACTGAGTGGAAGAAGTCCAGGAAAGTCTTCCTTGATGTATCAGGTGAGATTAGGCTCAGAAGTAAAGAAAAATTGAAGAAGTCACAAAATAATACTTTTGTGATTTTGGGGGTCAAAGTTTTTGAAACATGTTGCAGATCATGACAGTGGACAATGGAAATGCACCAGTACACAAGACCACAAGACTTGAAGGCTTCTTTTCAGAAATCTTTGGTATCAGATGAAGCTCTGACCATTGTGACTTTTAATACTAGTGTCAGCCCATTTTTTGCAAAATGTGACTTTAGTACTACTTGCACACAGGTCTTCAATTACGTGTTATTTTAGGCTGTCCGCAATTAGATGCACTTCCAGTCCAAAAAAATCCTTAGAATTTCATTTCTTAAGTGGAATATTTTCTTGTTTTAAGCCACTGGTCACTTACTAAGTGAAGCTTTCTTGTCCCATGTTAAAATCTTGAAATTTGGCAAAACATTTCATCTCATTGGTCATCATTACTGTACAATACATCAAAACGCAAGATCAAATACTTGTAAACAAGTTTAAGTATTATTCTGTGGATTTGAAACTACGAATTTAAAAGAACTGCATGTGTTATCGTCCAGACCAGAAATCAAGCACAGAGTCAGGAACATGGTCCCATTGGTAGTTTGACATCAATACGGTTAAAACCTGGGGGCAGAACCACAGGATAGGATAGCGGGGACGGAACCTTTTTGGAGAATAGACAGTTCAGCACATTTGTAATCGTCTAAGCTTGAGCTGCTATCGCCGGCCAGGCTTCCGGGATGCTGCCAGGTGTCACAGAGGCTCCACTCGCACTGAACTGCTTCAGAGGATGGAGAGGTTGCTTGATGTGAATGCAGTTCCACTGCTGGCTCCAGCTTAGGATTGGAAGCTTCTTTCTATCAAACTGGATAAGGAAAGCAATCTGGATGAGTTAGCAAGAAAGCGGCCTCAGTCTGGAACCCTGATTAAGATTGAAACCTTGTTCTTGATAACTTAAGTGAAACAGGAACTGATTTGAGTTGAGTTAACTCTCAATCGTGGAATCCTGATTAGAGTTGGAAGCATGTTTGAATCAACTAAATGATGAAAATGTCTGCTTAACGCAAAGGCTGTCACTGTAGCACTGGTGGCAACAAGCAAAGTTAAATCAGCTTTAACAGCCGGTCATTGACTCGGATAGCTGACACGGAAGCAAGGTTACAATCCAGCAACTTGCACTTCAACTAGAGGGCTGAAATACTTATATGCCATCGTTAAGCGCATAACTGCGTAACGTGATTCATCCGAAGGGGAGAGATGCACAGGACGTAAACCAATCACAATGTTCACTTCATGGACAAGCGAGCTGCCAAATTCTGAAGAAACGCGTTTGAATTGAGGGTATCGCCATAATGCAAAAAATAACCGGATGTAGTGCTTTTGGCAAAATATCTGGCTACTTCCAGAACCCACTTACTTCAGATGCATTACTGAGGTCTGGCTATCGTTTTGCATCAGCTAGCTGCGGCTCGGACGTGCATGCACACATATGTAAATCAAGCCGAGGATAAAACATTCACCAAGCTCACAGCTAGTTTCACAAGCGTGTGAGCGAATATGCAAGTAAGTACCCAATGTGGCCGGCAGAACTACGCAAGTCTCGGCAGCTTTCACTTTTTTCCCGCAGCCCCGAAATAGATCTGAAGCGACTGGGTTACGGAACTATCCCGTAATGCATCTGAAACGGGGCACGAATGCAACATCCGGGCATTTTTGCATATTGGCGATACCCTCAATTAACACGAGGGTTGTGACAGCATGCAGAGACTTTATGATCACAGGTAATTATTCAGTTTTAGTTGTCTCTCAGTGTTTAATCAAATAGAAATTATTTGTAATTAAACCTGCATTGAGGATTCACAGAATGTAATACATTATACTTGAAAGTTAAGTAAATTTCTTTATATTTGCATATCATGGTAAGCATGACAATTTTGAATTCTATACAGCTTATCATGTAAATATATTCTCAGTGTATTGTGTATCAGGGAGTCATAAGATGTAAGAGTGGGAGTGTTAAATATACAAACCATGTTCAATCTTAGATGGTCTTTGATTGCGACGCACACAGCAATTCTGTCACCACACTGGGACAGCAATTCAGTCACCAATATCATTTCCTAAATCACTCTGTGCAGCGATCTCAATTTAACCAACAGATACCCCCGGATCGCCGTTGATCACAGATCCTGGGGCAGTTACGGAGGGGCAGATGGTCAACCTTAACTGCACCGTCAGCAGCCCCTGCCCCTCTGAGCCCCCTCAGGTGGAGTGGAAGTGGGAGCGAGGGGGTCAGGACAGTGGGACCAAGACCCAGTTAGTCGGGACGCCCATTCACCTGGGAGATGGGCAGATCCTTTCTTCTCTCTCCTTCATCCCGTCTTCCCTCGCTCAACCCAGAGTGAGGTGCGAGGCCCGCTATCCCGGCGGGAAGACAGTATCTGCTGCCAAAGAGATGCACGTCATGTGTACGTTTTTCCTCTAATTGCTGATGATTCTAGATTGAAACCATCAATCTGCTTTCACTACTGGTCACCCTTCCTGTGGTTAATAATTCTGAAAACGGAATGAAATTCACCCATTATTATTGTATATCTGATAATTACGCGCATTGCATGCATGCATTGTATAAATGCATCTGCACATTAAGGTCTTATATCATTGAAAACAAAATGATCACAGATTTTGATTAAACAATTACACAATGAGTTTTTTTTGTATGCAGTGTCATACTTCTTTTTTAATGGCCATTTTTGTCCATTTGTCATTAATTTTGAATTTACATCATGGAATGTTTCCGGAGATATAGGCATTCTAAGCCTAAGTACGTGTATCTATCTGTATGTAAGGGCCTGCAACAGCATTAATTTTTGCGGTACCTGTGCATCGATTCATCTCATCTTTTCAGCACATTATAGCATTAAAAAAATCCAAATTTAGTTCAAGTTCTTTTCAAGGCTAAAATGACCCTCTGACTGTTGACATTTACAAGTAGTTTGGAAGGTAGTTGTGTGTTAAAACCACAAATAGCTAAATTAATTCCAAATACCAAATTGTGATCTCACTCTCCAAAGGCTTAAAATACTGATATAAATATGAATCTCATAATTTGCCATCCACATCCTGCATGACTCCAGCCATTAACTCACACAGTAACCATCTTTGCTCGCAGTTGCTCCCAGAGATGTCTCAGTGCACGTCCATACCCGGACTGTCCAGGAGGGGGGGAGCGTGCTGCTGTCCTGCTCCTGTAAATCCGACCCCCCTGTATCAGAGTTCCAGTGGTGGTACAGCCAGGGGGGGCGCAGGGTCAGCCCCTACCAGCGCACTCACACGGTGCGCCTGTACAACGTGAGCCGGGACCTCAGGGTGGGCTGCCGGGCCCAAAATGCAGTTGGACACGGAGATTCAGGCCCTACTGTCATTAATGTACAATGTGCGTCTACACTGGGTGGTCATATTGTTTACAGTCACATATTTGACAAGCACACAATGGGACTGACTCGTGTTTTTTTACTGCATTTATCATTTTCTTAGCTGAAGTGCCGTTCCATTGTCCTAAAAAGAATAACCTATAATTTGTATACATCTCATTTATAATCTTATAAACGGTAAAAGAGTTTAAGTGGCATCATTGGAAAACTTTTCTGTGCCATTATTCATTCAGGCTTTGTTTACCCATTTAATATCCAGTATGGGCTTTCCACATTACATTTATGTCATCTCTTTTGAGTTTCCCCACAGACCCCTGTCATTTACTTTTTCCTCTCTCTCCGTCTCTCTCTGACAATATGTGGTCACCGTCTCTCTGTCTGTATCACTCTCTCCCCTGCTCCATTACTTGCTCTCCTTCCACTCCTAGATAAGCCTGCCATCTCTCCCAGGTCCATCTGCCACTGGAATGAGAGGACAGTCTCGTGCCACTGCGCCGTGGATGCTAATCCCAGGCCGGCAGTCACCTGGAGCATTAACGGGAGCAGCCCCCCTGACGGCTATAACATCTCTGCCTCTGTGACGAACGGCACACTTTCTGCCACACTGAGGGGGGATGTGGATCAGCTCATGAGCGTGGCCTGCTACGCCTACAACGCCTTAGGCAACGACTCCTCCGCACTGCTGTACGCAGTCAACGGTAGGCATCGCTCTTAGGTTGCTTCGGGCCTTGTAAAGTATTGGTACACAGCCTGAAGGTTGGGTGAGGTTGTTAAAACTCAGTACAAAACAGTTTGAGCCTGATTTTCCAGCATGCGCAGGTCTGATGGGTGGTGTAAGGTGATGTAGTGGATTGCGCTATTGCCTCACAGCAATAGGGTTGTTCTGTGGAATCCACTTGAGTCTTAGTGCGTGGAGTTTTTATGATCTCTAAAAATGGTCTTGCAAACTTCGGGAAATAAACCTTTCAATTCATGTTGAGGATGTTGAACAGTTATGATAAATTCGATACCAGGCTACCATAGAAAGGTAGCAAGTTTGAATCCAAAGTGGGCTATGATACATGCTGTATACATATGATCACTGTAGCTAACTCAAGTTGTATAGTAAATTAAAAAAAAGAAGTAGCTAGTGTACTGCTAAGGAAAAGGCCTACTTGTGTCAGCAGCTGTGGAAAAGAGCGTGAGCTGAAGGCTCAAATATAAAGTATTGTTGTATCTTTTTATGTTGACAGATTCTCTGATGTGGAAAATAGTCCCAGCAGTTTGTGTTCTGTCAACTCTCTCAATGCTCTGCCTCCTCCTCCTCATCCTGCATCGCTGCTGCCGAAAGACTGGAAAGTAAGCACAGTGATAGGGAATCAGTAAGACACCAAAAGCGGGGTGAAGGGAAATGAGGATTTATTAAACAAAAAATAAAACAGGCACAAGGCCGACAATAAACTTGGCCCAAAGGGTTGCAAAAAGACAAACTAAGGAGTGCTTCACAGAGCAAACAACGAAGGGACGGGGCGGAACGCAGACAAGCGGTGGAGTGGCTTGGCAGACCTGGCAAAAACAAAAACATGGAAAAGTAAAAACATGGACAATAAACATGAATTATGAAATGTGTAATCCTAATACCAGAAACTGTTAAAACTATGACTGTGAACATGAACTATGAAACTTGGAACATGAAACTGTTAAAACCATAAGCAATACTGTTCTGGCCAAAGGCCAGAACCCCGGAACACAACACATAGTGTTTTAATTCTCTCAGTCCACTATCCTTTGTCTATATATGTATCACAATCTTATTCTCCAGCAGGGATTGGCAACTCCAGGTTTTCTTCACTCTCTGAAAATGAGCTGAGCAGAAGAGAAATAAATAGGAACGAAAATGCTAATACAAACAATCACAGCCACACTGTAAATTTCAGAAAAACTCATGAACAAGTTAGGGGTCAAGACTAGGTTCAGACTTGAAAAAAATATTTCCTTTGTTAAAAATCTTTCAGAACATTAATAAAAGGTGATTTTAAGACCAAAAAACTATCTATTAAGTGGATTTTTATCATGTGAACACCGCCAGTGCATTTGTTTCACGACAGAAACGTGATTTTCTCGCATCGCAAAATTTCATTGTTTAACAGGCTTGTAGTGGGCATAAAATCCACATTTTTCAAAGCATTGCTCTGAAATTTTCACCATAGCATCAGCCTGTTATGTTCTATACAATGACATAGCCATTTTTGGGTAGGTACATGGTGTACTTATGATCCACCTACCAGGCAGATTCTGCCACCCATTTCTAAAATTCTATGACCAAATAATTTTTCAAAATATTTTCCCATGAAAATACCCAGAATGAGTATGTCATTGTATAGCTGGTGATATTAGCTTCAAAACAAAAGAAGAATTACAGAAAAATATGGTATAGTTTCTCAGATATTGTTGCCACAAGATTTCACACTTTTTGCCAATAATGTACGGTTTTCACGGTAATAAACTTATTAAATTTGATTAAAATCAAATTCCATTCCATTTTTTTTTTAAACACAATCTTTATGTGTTTTTAGTGTTTAGAAGTACTTAAATTGAGTGAACCCAGGCTTTACCCCTTAACTATCTTGTATTCAGAAAACAACACGGTAAAATAACTTCTCAAAATACATTTTTTAAAAGTAGTGTCCGCACAAGGCAATTAAGTTGGCTTTTTTGAGGTAATCAGTTTCTAAAAAACATTTGAGTGCATAGCACTATCTGGGTTTATTAAAATTAAAAATGGCATTTTAACATATACTGTAATCAATTGACAATAAAAAAAATTGAGCCAAACTGAAGCCAAATTGGATAAAACAGAAAATTGCAAACAAATCTCTCTCTCTCTCTCTCTCTCTCTCTCTCTCTCTCTCTCTCTCATTCATGGAAGACACATTCTAAGCTGCAGTCCATCATCCTCTGAGTACCCTGGGACTTTGGGGATCTACCAGGAAAGGATGCCTCTCTACATCAACTGCACAGAGGTGACCCATGTCTACACCAATGGAAGCTACCAGCTCGTTTACCAGAACTGCACTCCTCTGTTTGTCCGAAGCAAGCAGGTTATTCAGGTAACCAAGCCCAGACTTTTATTTACCTATTCAAATTCTCAGTGGCACACAGTGCACAGTGTGCACAGTGGCCCTAGTGACTATTGTTCTTTGTGTTCATCTGTGCATAATACCAAGAGAAAATAAATAGAAAAGATATGAAACCAAGCAAGTATATAGTAAGTCAGTCATAAAGAAAGAGAATTGATGGAAGGTATTGACAGGGGTGATGCAAGAGATGCAGTCACTGCCAGGTTGACACTGCTATTGTCGATATTAATGGTTATTACTACCGTTGCAGGTGCACCAGAGGGAGAGGCGGCTCGCCGGGACAGACAGACAGACTCAGAGGGAAAGAGGACATCCCCAGACTGACACAGAAACTCATGTGTACCTAGAAATCATTTGAACATTGACTCACTAGGCTTACTGATCTCAAGCAATTTCTTATGGATAAGATACAGTATGGGGTGGGGCAGTGTGATATGTAACATCCAGTATTGTATGGACAATTGTAGGAGTACAAATGTGTAGAACTATTCATTATTTGTTCAGAGCCATTGTATTGCCTTATTGAATAGTGATCATTGTTTGGCTAAGAAATCTACTGATACAAAATGGATTCAATTCTCAACTCATTTTTTTGAAATACAAATGCTTCCAAATATGCCCTGGTGCACACTAGTTTTTACTCACTATGGGAATCACAATGGTTAGTGGTTAGTCCTGCCACCTCGCAGCAAGGAGGTTGTGGGTTTGAATCTGGCCTGGGGCCTTTGTGGGTGAAATTTGCATGTTTTTCCATTATTCACGTGGGTTTTCTCCAGGTACTCCAGTTTCCCCCACCTAGTAAATCAATCATTATAGGAATAATGATTGTGATTGTGTGTGTGTATAACACACATATAGTGCCCCTGCCCAAAGAACTTGCTTTAGAACTGGAATTGGTCCCTGGGTGCTGTTCTTTGGCTGCCCACTGCTCAGAGGTCAAATTACCCCATAGGGTTCAATCTTATTTTACCGAATTGTCTGGAATGTTAATTAATGAAGACTGGCTGGAGAAAAAACAAGCAAACAAACAAACAAAAAACGCTATGCCCACTGGTCCTTAGGAAAGCCTAAAAGTGCCTTGCTATAGCATATTCATTGCATATGATGTGCAGGTCCTGCAGCATTGTATAGGCAATTGACATGCTGTCAGGGAAGGCAGAATACTCAGTGCATGCACTGCAAAAATCTAATCAAATAACTACCCCAGAAAATCAAATGGAAATGAAAGTTACATAAATTTCACCAGTATACTCTGATTTTCTTGGCTTTCTTTCTACTCTACCTCCCCAAATTTTGTAAACTGGTGTAGCTTTGCACAATAAATTGCAAGGGTGAGATTATTTCTTCTTGGATTCCAAGCTTTAGCAAGTGCCCCACAAATTAGAATTGAAGTCTGAATGAAATTACTCGACCAACGCACTATCATAGAGCTGAAATCACTATTTGGACATGTGTATATTACACAGTTCCTATATACACACTGCTGAGCCAAAACATTAAAACCACTCACAGATGAAGAAAGTAAGAATCATCTCGAAACAGCAGGACATGTTGACATCTTTATATGACTTTGTTGTGGGAGAAATGGGACCTGAACGACTTTGACAATAGTCAAATTGTCATAAACAGACAAGTGGGTCGGAGCATCTGTGAAGCAGTGAGGCCCCTGGGGTGGTTCCAGTCAGCAGAGGTAAGTACCCATCGACAGTGGTGCAAGGAGGGATGCACCATACACCAGCGACAGGGAGTTTAGCGCCCAATTAGTGAGGGATAGAAATGTGGAGGAGAAGTACTATATGTCCAGCACATCTGCTAAATCCAACTAAATTTTCAAAGAAAAATTTGTAGTCGTATGAAAGAATAAGTTTGTATAAATGTATTGGGTTGTTCGTGTGCTATTATGTATGATATGTTAGCAAGAATAGTAATGTTGAATTGTGAGATTGAATTAAATTGGTTCAAAAAAAAGAAAAAAAAAACCCCAAACTATTATATTTAATAAAAGACCAGACTTTTTTCGAAGCCAGTTGGCCTATATGCCAAGTAAAATTATTTTTTCCAAAAAATGAAAAAAAAAATAACCTCAAATTACGAGGTTCTGAGAAGTGAAACCTATGGAACAATAGTTTGGGAGCTAACTGGTAGGGTTCACTTCACGTATAACATAACAGAATGAGTGGCGAGAACAGACCATTCAGCCCAAATAGGCTCGCCAGCTTCTTTCTACTATTGTAAATATATCACTTCAGATACTCAATGATTTGATGGTATCAAGCTTTAAATCAATCCTGCTTTTGAAAATTCCCAAGGTTTCTGCCTCAACAATATGGTCAAGCAAGCTATTCCACATTGAAATACTCTCTGGGTGAATAAATGTTTCCTAATATCACTGCTAAACATACCATTGGTCAACTATATAATAATATAGTTAATGTATATATAAAATATATAATGTAATTCCACAAATTATTACATCTTATGCTGGATGTCTTCCATTATTTCATATTTTCTAGAATTTTTCTATAATATGAAAAATAATAGAAAATATATACCCTAAATGGAAGGTTCTTGGAAGTTTGATGGTTAAAGGTGAGTGCTAGTTGTGGGAATCACTGTAACATGAATGAACTAAGATCCATTTCAATCTTGACAGTACTACAAGCACAGCTATTGCAGAGTATTGTTTTTCTTGTAAATAATTGCTTTCAATAATGTTGTCACACTTTGTATTTTCATGAATAAATAGATAAATTACGTTTTATCCAAACTGTTCGTCATTAACGATGTGCAGTCGTTAGATACTGCGAGGCTATATACTGCGGCTCGCTGATTGTGCATTAAAATTTAATTTAAAATAATGATGATAAAAAATTTTTAAAATGGCGCCAAGGTCGTGTAACGAACTTTCACCCGGTAACGATTTCCCATTGGCTAAAAATTTTGACAATGAGGAAGCTGCGTCAGTGCTTGTGAAATGAGAGGGAGTTTGTGAGTGGAAAGCATTCCAGCGTTAGCTTTAGGTAAAATTGTGCTTGAATTATAGCGCATATCCATACTTAAATATGGTCTATTGGTTCGCGGCTCATTTGTAAAATAGGGGGTAAAAAAAAAATGTATAGAAATGGTTAAAACCGTTTTCCGGTGCCCCAGTGAGCTACTTAGTTGTGATTAGCAAAGACCTGCCTGCCCCATTGTTTATTGTGCTGTGACTGTGCAAGGAAAGCTCTGATGCATTCCGTTAATGTTATCTTGTGAGCAAGATGTGCTACTGACCAGCGAACAGACTGGTCAATTTTCAACCTGCATATTTTGCTACCTTTATATTATAAGCAAAGCTGTATCATAACTTTCTTAGGTATCATGCCGGAGATCAAACTCAAACACGTCGTGTCCTGTAGTAGTGAAGATAATGTGAGTATTGGTTGCTCCTCGCTATCGTGCACTTTCTTGCAACTATATAGCCACCCTTACGAAAATGAAGAAAAGGGTTACTGTAGTGTAACGTTACTATAAAATTTTTATAGTGTTCTACGGTGTGGTTGTAGTGTTCTATAGTACGTCTCACCAGCTATGGTATTACTTCAGTTTTTTCTGTACCATTATTTTATTAATTGTGGTAACGTTAGCCATACAATACTCTGGTAGTAATACTAAACTCTCTATAGTGCATTCCCCCCCCCCCCCCCCCCAAAAAAAAACCCATTAGTTACTCTAATACTGATTTTTCTGGTAGTAGTTTTTATGGTATATACTCTAGTCGTGGTTTTTTGAAAGAGCTTAGAGTATCTTCATCGTTTTATTCCGGTTGAGTAGACATTACGTTTCAGTGGATGCTGCAGATGAAATGCGTCGTTTGTTACAGTGGATTGCTTCTTGTTAATGCATTTTGATGGCATATTTTGTCCCATTAAACATTCGATTTCAAATTGGTTTTCAGCCTGTCCGAAAACGCTGTCTAGTCGATGGTGGTTGCCAATGAGCTATTTTACTTATTTTCATTACCATTACTCATTAGTCATTGTTAGGATTTATAACCATTGTGGTTGCATTTTTCCGCAGACTCACAAAGCGGACAATCTGCTGAGTTCGGACACGTATAGAAAGTGGAAAGCAGCGAGACCTGGGGAAAAGCAAACCTCCGTAATATTGCAGGTAGGTGGCATCATCTTGACACTGCGTCCGATAAGCGTGCCTCCAGTTATGATTTTATTGGTCAGTGATCGCAGTTCCTTCACTATATTGGCTATTTATCCTGGTTTCGTGAAGGACTGGTAGTTTTTGTATTACTGTATTGAATGATTCATTTCAATTTCGCAAAACTTGACATATTATACGGTATTGTATCTGAATTCTGTCAAAGATCCTGCCAAAATAAGAGTGACAATAGAATTATATTTGTGCTTCTGTTCTGAGCATACAGTGAAATTTTGCTCACTGAAGAATATTTTGAATGTTCACCGTTTTATTTTAAGCTTAGCGACAGTATTTTGTGTCCACTTATGTGCATAAATGTAGTTTGTCTCATTGTTTGCCGCCTAATCATAATCTGTGTGATTAACTAGCATTTCACCAAGGCCCTCCGTGTTCATATGCTTACTCTCATCAGTCTTATTCCACACTCTCAATATCTATTTATCTGTGTGCGCAAACGGTACTCCGCATTTGCTCATGGTGAGTTTCTCGCCCTCTCAACTTTACTGCTCACTGAGTTCTCAGGTTTGCCCATGTGCTCGCTCAATCTGACTACGGTATATTCGCAACTTAACAAAGAATAGGAGAGATCTCATATTGGCATGATTTTCAGAGTGATTGCTGGGTTTCATGATTCATTATCTTATGATTTAAAAATGAAGTTGTTACCATTATCTGACCAAACCTAGAATTTTTGCCATTTTACTTGAAAGTATGCAGCCATGGGTGCTGAACCAATGAGTGGTGGAGTGAATTGGCTGGGCATTGCAAGCAGATCGTTTAAATGCTCTGACTGCTTTTCTACTCGGCCTTTCTAGAAGCTTTACTGCACAAACGAGAATGTCTATTCTAACTCCCACCTCCCCAGTTCAGTCAGCTATGGGTTTGGTGATCAAGCCAACCAATGAGAAATTACCTTTCCAGTTCTTCAATCTACTGCAATTGTGGCACGTTGTAATACTACGCCAGACTGAGAGCATTCAACTGAACCGCAGAGCCCAGAGAGCCGTGATGATGAGAGGGCAAGGGAGACTCGGGGAGTGAGGAGGGCTGTTTGAATGCATGGAGTGTAGACGTTTATGGTGAAAAAAAATTGTGAAAAGTTGCCTGCTCGCAAATGCAGTTTCTCAGCAAAAATTGTTATCTTATTCTCTCAAATTTTGAGCACAAGTAAGTAATTTTCGTCTGTATGCTTGGGATAATTGGCAGTTGGCCTTAATGTCCAGTAATTGAACGCACCACAATATTCTGTGCATTTGAGCTTTTGGGATTTTAATACTGTTAGATTTAACTCTGTTCACTTCTGTTAATAATACGTGGCGACAACCTAGCACACATGATGAAGTTGCACCTGTATGATTGGACTCGCCTGTCGTGTTATTTCAGTTTGAGAAGGAGGAGCAGGTGCACAGCATAGATATTGGAAATGAAGGATCGGCTTTCATCGAGGTGCTCGTGGGTCACTCCACGTCCGTCAAGGACCAAGACTACGAGGTACTTTCTCCACAGTTGTCTGGCTTTCTATCTATCGATCTTCAACTCTGTTTTCAACCCATCACATGTACTAACCAAACTTGAAAGAGTGCTAACCGTGCTGTCCTTGTAAAATTGCTTCAGTTGAACGGGGCTTCCAGATCAGGAGCACCTGCCTCTGAAAAGTAGCTGTATGCTTTCAGTCACCAAAACATTCCTCTGTATCTGCTGGGCTACACTTGCAAATGGCATTGATTCAGTGAGCATTGCTTCTTCATATTCAATGCAGGTTGCAACTGCCACCAAACAGCATAGGTTTGGTATGCGCAGTCTTGATGCAATGAAGTGGGTAATATAACTAACTTTGAAGTGGGGAATAAAACTAACTATTTCAGTGGAGTTCCCACCAACGGCTTAGCATTAACAAAGGGTTTGATGTCGTTGATTTGGCCAGGGAGAAAACGGACTGGTGTGAAAACCCTTCTTTTTTTTTCTCATTGGTGCTCAAGCAGCCTCCTTTCCTTTCTTCCTTCTCTTCTCCAGGTTTTATTGGTCACCTCCTCCTTCATGTCTCCCACTGAAAGTCGCAGTGGAACCAACACTAATCGCGTTCGGCTCTTTGGGCCCAACCAACTGGTGAAGGCAAAGGCACAGGAGAAATGGGACCGGGTCAAAATAGTTTGCAGCCAACCCTACAGCAAGGTGTGTATGTTTTTTATTCTCTCTGTATGTGGGGTTTTTTTTTTTTTTCCTTCTGTGTGTGTGTGTGTGTGTGTGTGTGTGTGTATGGGTATGCGCAAGCATGCATATATGCAATGTGTATGCATGACTGAATGTATTGTTCTGGCCAATCTTTAGACCATAACAAAATGTAGATGTAAAAAACATAAAAGGAAAAATGAAGGATTTATTAGAAAGATAATACTAAATAAAGGAGGACAAAGAATCAAAACTATAAATCAAAGAAAACAGAAGGTGTGTGGAGGGGGGGGGCACTGAGGAAGTAATAACTCCTTTGAGCCCGAAGCAGCACTCAGGACACGTGTCTTGAATCATCTTGATGGCTTCTCATCAATGAGGTAGTTTATCTGCTTAAAGACAGTGCATAAAATGTGAACCGCATGAGCCAGCCTGAGCAGGCCACGGCAGAGGCTGTAACGGTATACATGTTGTCATGGCTGGGGTCGCTCCACCACTGCCTGGTGAACTTAAAGAAATCTGAAACAGTCTATGGTTAAATCAATGGGCTGCCATCCTCAAAGCACAACTCCAGGTCAGTACAATTTGGCACATCATGGAGAATCCAAATAAAATCATTGAAAATAGCACATTATAGTATGATTATTCCAATATTTGCATTTAACTGCTCATTGAAAATCTTCAATGGGATGAGTGCCAAACCATGTATCTTAATCATACTCAGTATACGTTTGGGCACTGAACACACCAGTTGGTCAAATCTGACAAATGGAATTTACCCCTATTCTTGCATTATGTAAGTCTTCAGCTACGCTATTGTTGAGACTTTATTTGCTGGATATTTTGCTTCGTAATGCCCCATACCCTCTCAGTCCTTTGAGAATACCTCTACAGCCGTTCCTCTAAAATGTCCTCTGCAGTTCTCCCCTTGGGCCAGGGAGCACGGTATTTTTATAAATCCAAAAATGCAAGTGGCCACAACTCTGGCTTTTTGTGTTTGTGCGGTTGGTGCTGCCCTCTGGTGTACACACCACTCTCTTTCGTTCACCACAATATAATTGTGAGCAGGTTCATGTCCGTCTGTCTGTTTTTGTTTGTGTTTGCATTTGTTTGTTCGTTGAAAAGTCTGCTTATTGTTATTTGCTCTCATTTCTCCTTGCACTTAAAGCACAACCGCAATGACATGGATCAATTCACTGAGTTGTCCAGTGATTTATTTTATTGCAGCAGTGGTGCCATTGTCCTTTATGACCTGTGTTTCAGGGAGGACTTAATTAGCCAGCATTGCTTGATTCATTTTTATGTCTCTCTTAATTTTCCAGACCATTGCATATGGACTTGCCTTTGTCAAGTTCCACTCTCCCCCAGACGACAGTGACCTCCCTGCTCCCACAACTCCAGTAAGTGTTGGTCCTGGGGCCCATTTTCCAGAGAAATCTTTAGTAATGATTAGAAACCCTGCCTCCCCACCTGTCTGCCTCCCTGTAGCCTTTGTCGAGCCGTGGTAAATTACCCGGAGCAGAGATTGAGATCTTTACAAGCGAGCATAATGCATTAATCTTTGCTATTGGCTCATCTGGTTTGTGTCATTTGTAATCAAACGGAGCTGTTCCTCCTTATGATTGCAAATTGGATCCTGCACTGGCAGTTGCATTGAGCACTCAGTCATAGGGCAGGGCTGGCCTCATCTAACTACATCTGTTGGGCACAAATCATAACCAGGAGCCTGTAGGATGGCCCAGTTAGGCTGTTTGACTGGCAACTGTAGAGTTCCTGGTTTCAGCCCTCTGTAGGGCTTGGGATTTTGCCCTTGAGCAAAGCTCCGATTCATCTGGACGCGTTTGCTTAATTTAAATCAACGTTATTCAAAATTACGCTCGGTATTGAGTGAAAAAAGTGGCACTGTGAAATTGCAGTGAAATAGGCTATGAAAAGCATGTGGCTTAAACTATTTAACGTTGATTTAAATTCAGCAAATATGCGTCCAGATGAATGATTGTCATACTACCTAATCGGGGAGAACAAGCAGCACCTGTTAAGTGTGGAGTGCTCTGGGAGTGAACCTTTTGTTAATCATGAAAATGGCAGAGAACAGGTCAGGACTAATAATTGTTTAAAACGGATATTTTGTCCAGCCCAATTCTCAGTTCTACTGAATTTAGCCCATGATTTCATTGCTGTTTGATCGCATATGGAGAGAAACCGTGTCTTCAGTTGCCAATTACAATAATTGTAAAACGCGTCAATAAAGAAAAATATTTGAGAACTAGCCAGGACTATTCAAATTGTCATAAAGGGACGTGTCTGTGCCGCCCGAATTCCCATTTCTAGCTCCGCCACTGTCCGAAATGTCTTATTGCAATTCCATTGCTTTCAATCTCTCAGTAAAGACAAGTGTGAGAATTTCCGAATCATAATCGATTTCCGTGACACTAGAGGGGGAAATCTGCTGTAATGCACGTTAAACTGATTAACTAAATGCACAATGACTTAAATTCCGCGATAGAATTCCTCCATTGGGCGCTGATTGGAAAATTGCGAACTATGGCACAGGAAGGTGTATGCCACTAAGAGGCGAGAGACACTACCGAATATGTGAGACTTGGCATCTCTTTTTTTGGGAAGTGATGTAAACTCATACCATCGTTTGGAGTCTTGTTACAGCCTGCCACTACACACCTGTTTGGCATGTTGATGAATGTTATCTCAAAATCAGCGAAATCAAGGATTGATCAAGGTGAAATCAATTATCAGCATAAAACAAACCACTGGTCGATCAGCTGGGAATGTTTGCGACTTACCTTTCACATGTCACAGGCCATATGACTAGAGGACTGCGTGCAACCACTTTTTTGAGGGGTGGGGCTTAGGACCGTGCAAACCAGCCAAAATTTTCGTTTTCAAATAACAATAAAAAGTTATAGAGAGCATTTACAAATGTGTGATGCATATTAATTTGCTCCATATGATCCATTTCTTCAAAAAATAACCAAAAAATTAAAGTGAACCTTTAATTTAGCTCAGGAAGCTCGATTGAGATCCTGTTTTTCTTTATTAAGGACGCTCTTGGAGAAATTCCAGGTCGAGCAGTTGCAAATAGGCATGGGCCAGTATGAGATTCTGACTGTATGATAACATTTAGCAAAAATATCAGTTTCACGGTATTGCAATTACAGCTCTAAAATGTATTATTTTGAAATATCTAGGTAAAAAACAACAACTTTTTTCTATTGACCACAATCTACTTTATTTTTTAGCAACATATGGACTATTTGGAATATTAGTAAATGTGCACTATGTTAAGTTAAAATAAATAATAAAATAATAATCAAATAATTTAATTCTTCTAACTAAAATTAAATAAGTTAATTTAACCTAGATCTGTTATGACCGTTAACTCTGCTGCAAAAATTTGTGTGCTTTGGTATTATAGTACTGGATTAAACATACATTTAAGCACAGTATTACGTGATCTAATTGATTTTATATAAAAACACATACCACCACACTTAATACTACTACTACGAACAATATCAAATAATGCTACAATATTGATTCTATTATTTCAATGTTGATTCATACATACACACACATATGGAGGGAGTGAGAGAGTGAGTGAGTGTGATTCGTGTGTTTACTTTATCCACACGTGCTCTTTCTCCATACTACACAAATCGTCGCAAAACCCCCGAAAGCCTGCAGGCTGTTTTAAAAAATTTTGTGATTTTGAACAGATGTACACAATGGTGGAAGACTTAAACAAAGCTATAGACTTGATACCAGCTAAGTTTAATTTTGGCCCTACAGTAGAAGTACTTGTGGAAAATGAGTAGCTACTTCTCTGCTCCTCTCCGCTCTGTGAAGTAATGTTAGAGAGGAAACTAGCTGATGTTACCCACGTTAGTTAGCCATGTTATCTGCCTCGGTAGCAAGAATAGTATTTATATCATCAATAGTAAGTAAGTTGATTAACTCTAGCGACCCCCTTTCAAGGGTAAGAGAGTAAAACCACATTTCTGGGTATACAGAATATAAAAAATGCCAATCAATGCTAGACACGCTAACTCTTGTAGCTGGTTGCAAACAGCAACGTCACCTTGAATTTGGCAGGGTGATGGGTGGTGCTCCCGTAGATGTGAAATCATATTTGATGTATTGCCTCCTATGGCAGCCACTCTTTGCAAGCACTTTTTGTATGTCTGTTATCCTTCCTTCTCCAAGCCGTGGCCGTCTGTGTTTCTTCGGTACCCGAAAAATTCCCATACAGCCAGAGATGCCAAGTGTCGCGCATTCAGTGTAGGACTCACGCATTTTTTAACCTTTTTCACCGTAGTCGGCAATTATTCAATGAAAGCTTTTTAATGAGATTCTCACACGGAATTAAAATCCTTGTGCATTGAATTTCCAGTTTCACTTGCGTAAAGGTGGACCTCACCATGGAAAGCGATTATGACTCCGGACTTCTCGTGCTTCTCTTTACACAGGAATTGGAAACAATGCATGGGTTTCATGATCCTGCTGGTCCATCTTGCTCTTTCCCCTGGGGCATCCTTGGAAAAAGGGAACCCTGTTCTCAGTGGACTGACCCTGGTTAAAGGAAACCAAACCTCAGCACATATCCATACATCATATTCTTGAGGACAGCGTACTCTTTAATTCGATGTATCGATCGTCATTTTTGGTGCTTTGAGTACCCGGCTCGAGTTTGTTGAAAGGTACATAAATATCAAACTGCTCGCGTCATCTGCTCCACAGGGATGCGGCCATGGTCTAGCATTCTGTCTAGACACCCTGCGAAGATGTGGCGTACCTGACGTAGAACTATAAAGTATACGTAATCTCTCTAGCTCGTGTGGACGTGTAGTTTAGACACGATTATCATGGTTTACTGCCAAGTGCATTGGTGTACAAATGCCACCGTTTAAAGCGGGAGAAAGTTTTAATGCTATTTCAGTTACTGACAAATCAGTTTTCATACAGAACATTGACTGATCACGGGCTGAGTGCTCTGTATGTCACATAATTGGAGGAGTTTCAAAATGATGGCGACTTGCTTACCCGCATTGAGAGAGCTTGAGTTATGTCAAAACTGCCATGATTTATAAATCTGGTAGTTTTTGGACGGGGGAGGTTCCATAGATCCTCTCCTTCTCACTCTGTCTCCTGCCTTCCTCTCCTTCGTCCCTTCAGAAGCAGACGAAGTTGGGTCAGTTTCGTTTGAAAGAGGAGAGCTCATCCTCCACGCCTGCTCTACAGCCGGGTAGCCTGTTCTTCAGCAGGGAGGGAACCTCCAAGCCTGGCTCCGCCCACAAAGGTACAACGCCGCTGTCGCCCCACTGGGTGTGGGGGTCAGGGGGGGCACATTCTAGCATCTCTCCGCTAGCCAGCATCACTCCTGTCCTGTAACCTGTGGTTGGCTCTAAATCTTTTAGCGGCCCCTTGGATTTTATAGCTGTTTGTATCTTGGGCATACAGTTCATCTCTTTGGTTTTAAACATTAATGGGCCACTCCAGTTATCTGATTGCTTTATTTCTGAAGGTTGTCTGGCGGTCTCTTTGTCTCTTGGTCTCTCGGTGTAACTCAACTCTAAAGGCTTAACAGGTGGGCCATGTGAGATTAGGATTGGATTAAGATATACTTTATTGAAGTCCATGGGGGTAATTTGTCCTCTGCATTTAACCCGTCCTATAGTGGGTTATAGTGAGCAGTGGGCAGCTCGGGGATTAGTTTTGAAGCCAGTTCCTTGGTCAGCGATACTGGTGGGAGTGTTCCTATAATGTTCCAGTAATCTTTTTCCGCGTTGGGGAAACCCCTGTAGCCATACACAAATGCAAACTCCACACAGAAAGGCCCCAGGCGAGATTTGAACCCACAACCTTCTTGCTGTAATGCCGCTGTGCAGACCACTG
The DNA here is from genome assembly GCA_029721435.1 of Gymnothorax reevesii. Classification (NCBI taxonomy): domain Eukaryota; kingdom Metazoa; phylum Chordata; class Actinopteri; order Anguilliformes; family Muraenidae; genus Gymnothorax; species Gymnothorax reevesii. The sequence goes on from CM056573.1 coordinate 158,975,682, forward strand.
CCACCTGTTGTGCTAAGCCACTGTGCTGCCCTGATAATTTTATAGTGAAAAACTGTAGTGTGAATGCTGTGATGCAGGGAAAGAGTAATTGTAGCGCATACTCCAATGTTAATCATATGCATTGCTGTGGCGAGCTGGTTTTATGTCTTTTTTTCAGTTTCTCCTCCAAGTGAGAAGCTCAGCTACGCTGCCGCCGCCCTTCAATCAGGAGGAGCCTCCAGCTCCACCAACACCAGCGCAACCACGCCCCCGCCACAAGTATAGCCACGCCTCCTTTTTCTTCATCTCTAGCACACCTCTACAGTCCACTTCACAACACACCCACTGTATAAATTACTTCCTTTCCAGAGGCACAGCTGCTCCCTCTTGTGGTGCATTACACTGTTCAGCAATTGTACCACTGTATTGTTGCAGCTAATATGGCTTCTGTCTCGGCACGTGCCACTCATGCTTCCTCTCCAGTCAGGGCAGAAGTTACCTTACACCAGGGCTCCTCAAATCACGGTCCTCGAGGGCTGACAACTACTGGTTTTTCGCCCTCCCTTTACCTGGGAGTCAGGTGAAATGATAATCTGGCCAATCAGCGGCATTAATTGTTCACTTAATTGCCTGGAAGGAAGGAAAACCAGGACTGTATTTTGATTCGAGGGCCGGATTTAGAGAGCCCTGCCTTAGACCCTGGGGTGAATTTTTTTTTATATTTATTTATTTATTTATTTTTTAAAATTAATTAATTCATGTGTGACTGTATGATGAAGCTGTGTTTGGACCCCTTGCTTCCATCTTTCTATCAATACCAAGATTGTTTTAACACCCATGGCATCGGGGATCACGAACAGGACCATTACTAATCCTTGGCCCCTCCCCCTTGCCTGTTAGGCCGCAGTGAAGAGGAAGTTTGAGTTCTCTAAAGAACGCCTGTCCGCCGCGGCTCCCCCACCCGCTAAGAAGGCCAGTCCTCTGGGCTCCCCTGAACGCAGCGAGGGCACCCCCAAACCCAAACCCAGGCCCTCTCCAGCAGCAACCCCCAGTTCCAGCTCAGTTAAAGGTGGACTGACTTTCACTCATGCACAAACACTTTAAAACACCATACATTTTTATAAAAATGTATAAAATTCTACTGAATACATGCATGGATAAGAGGAAAAGAAGAATAATGTGCAAACAGAAAGTGATTTAGGGTGAACTGTAACATCGCATGTTCACACGGGTTACACTTAAGACACCAAGAACAAAACCTGAATGATAAAGACGATAATTTTTTTTTCCTCAATTTTTTTTTTTTTTTTACTGAGGTCCAGGATTGCTAGTTACGGCTGTGATGATGAGTCGGATATGCCGAACTGAATATGAGTACGCTAGCTCACAGGGAAATAATATGCAAGAAATACTATACATTCAGATATTTACATGAGGCATTTGTTTGGACAGTCTTTAACCAGGCCAGGGGCCTGACAAAAAGAGGGAATATCGATACCGCAGCTGGACCATTGGTGCTATTATTTAACATCATTTTATGAGACTGATCGGCGTAGCTCAGATTTCAGCGCCAACCTGAATGTAGACAGCGAAACTGCGTGCGCACACACCACAGACGGTAGACGCACTCACGCAGGCTGCAGTGAGGTGGACGGATGAGGGAGCGAGCGAGCTGCCGGCTGCGGTGCGCTGCTCGATTGCAAATATATCTCTTTTGTGTGAATTAGCAGGAAAATAAGGTTGTTTCCCAGTCTCTAAAACACTTAAATAACCCTTATATTAATAATAATCCAGTTGCCCGTTTGGGCAACCAGAAAACAATCTCAACTTGCCCAAATATTATTTTTACTTTCCCCAGGCATGCGGGCAATCGTTGGTGTCATTGCCTGCACTGTAAGGTTTGCAGTGGTGCTTAGATCACTGCTCTATGTTAACTCATCACCAAGATACTCAATTTTGAAGTTGGGAAGTCCCAAACTTGTTTCAACGGCTGCTATTGGCTGGTTGTGACATGTAATGTTCTAATGAATTCCATACATGGAAAATGGGGATTCCACACATTATTTTTAAGCATATAGATGGTGGGAATTCCCCATAGAAAAATTTATCGATGAAATAGGTAAATTTTAGGCATTGTTTCAGGTAATTTTTCCATCATGAAGTGAACTGCTGTTTACTCATAGCCCTTTTTCTACTCTTTATCGATGTTTTCTCTCCAGAAAAGTGTACCAGGCAAAATTTTTTCATTTTAAAGTGGCTGAAAATGGGGGAAAAAAACTGTTTTTTGAAAATGAATGCCCTCAGGGACATGATACATTTGATACTTACTGGAAATGCATGATGAGCAGTGGCAAGCACTGACCAGTGATATGCAATGAGACTCTGAAATTGTAAGGGTGGAATAAACCTATTGCAAAAAGGAACTCTACATTCCCAAAAATGGCTTCTGCAATTAGATTATGTGGAAGAAAGCATGTACTGCAAATATTTTGATGCTAGTAATTACAATGATGACTTAAATTTCCTTTCTACCCCTCAGTCGTTGGTTGTCAATTTTAATTTTAATCTATTTTAATGATTAGTTTAACTCCTGGGAACTCTGGAGACTGTTTCTAAAGATGCCTTGTGCTTGTACTGTAGTATTAGTGCATAAGTTTGTATACTGGTCTCTGTGGAAGTGGATTGTGCTGTGCTTTATTTAAGACTTTCACCCTGGACATTTTCTACCCCTCAGCCGACAAAAGTCGTGGAGGGGTATTGTTGTGGCGAGCAGCGTCTGTCTTTCTGTCTTAATTTCTCGTTTCTGGACGAAAGCTGTAAACCGCCTTGGCCAAATGCTCTCATTTTCTGGTGTTATGTTGGGGTGGTTAGAGGAAGCTCCCAATCGATGTCTGTCCCGCTGTGGTAATCAGTATGGCTACCACAGCAGGGCAAGCACAAGGCTGAGTGGTCCTGCTCGCGACAGTGCACCATTCTTTTTTTTTTTTTTTTTTTTGATTGATGGGATGTAATGTTGCCATGGCTACAGACAGGCTGGGTGAAGTAGCCCATATTTTGAGTACTTAAAGCCCAACGCCCACTGGAGGTGTCAGACGCGCGTTCAGAGGCACCGGTTAGTGAAAACTAACCAACAGTAATTACATAATATTCAATTCTATATGTGGTATAAAATAAAATGTCCTCGTAACGTCTGGCGAACTACCATTAACGTCAGTAATTATAGCATTTCAGCGCCTGTTTGTTTATAGTCAGCTGCTTCGTGTTTCGGCAGAATTCATACATATTTTCTTGCAAAACTGCTGTCATAATGTCTTACCTCACCAGAATTGTCCCGATAACGTTGATCATTAAATTAGGAGTACGAGCAGTTGCAGCTGTTTTATTTGCAGGCTAACTTTATTGAGGACCTGTTTTGTCTCGACCGCTCTGCCAGAGAGGCGCAAAACTCGCTAGCAGTGACAGCGGTAGGAAACTGGAAGGGGCGCTGCAATGGATGACTGACAGGAAGCTCAGCAAATCATTTTATTCGGACCGAAGAAATGTATGAGAATTGAATATAGATGAGTTTTAACACCTGGTGGGTTTCTTTTACATTTTAGTGTGTCATACGCTTATTAGGAGCATTTTAAGATTACAAAAGAAAAGTGAAAAAATTCCAGAAAGGAAAGAATAGCTTTAAAATAAGCTTTATTGTAGGTTTTTTCAAAATTATATGTTATCTTGTTTAATATTTTGAGAGCGCCACCCATGGCTTCTTGGTTGAGTTGACAGCTGTCAATGTTGATGCGGCTGACTCTTTCAGTGGGTGTTTAACAAGCATCAAGGCAACATTTGGAGTTTGACGCAAGGCTTCGCTTCGTGACCAGTGGGCGTTGGGCTTAAAAGTGAATACACATAATCAAGCAAAGGGGTGGCCACAGTAGAAAAATTAACTCTCCCTCATTTTGAGTTTATAGGACGAGATGAGTTTCTTAAAGTTTTGAGGTTTGTCACAGGATTTTGAGGAATTTATGTGAAAAAAAAATAAAGAAGCTGGATTTTGCCCCTCTTTGGCTTGAATTTTGGTGAAATTTACAGGCCCCAAAAACTCTCTTGCCGTTGTCAAATAAGGTAATATATCGCTTATTTGACGCTTAATTTTCTTCAAACAGATGTCCATCGCTACATTTTGATTAACTTACTGATTTAGAGGATGTTTGTGACAACAGAAATGAGCAACAACATCGAGATTTACTACAATGGAAATGAGCAACAACATTTACTACCACAAGAAAAATTGCTCTCACATCATTGGGGGCAATTTACTACTCCAAATTCAAGTTTTACTGCCCCAAGATAATATAGTTTAAAAATGAATAAATTAAACTTGTTCACTCATTTACTTTCTCAAGTGTTGGCATATCCATATCTAAACATTATTTAGCACGCTACTGCAACGGAGTTCAAAGTCGCTTCGACATGATGTACATTTAGGTTTTCACGATAACCGCAAGTTGGACGCAGAGAACCTTTGATTCCTCTTAAATATGCCATTGGTGTATCATCTCAGAAGGAAAATATACAATTATAGTAGCATAGCGTCTTTGCAAATGGAACCACAGTAACTGGAGTGTGAACCACGAATATCCTCGGAAACGGAGAAAATGTAGAATTATTACTTCCATTCCAGAGGGCTCAGGTTTGCAGCAGGAGTTTCCTGCACTAATTGGGGTACAGGCCATCCATTACCACAGCACCTCCTGATTCTGTCAGGTCGAGGAGTATTTCTGCTGTTACAGCAGGGAGATTGAAATATAGTCTTGAAAGATGGAGCTGGCAGGATCCTTCATCTGCAGCCTACCTGTCCACCACAGTCTCCACATTCACCTGAGCCCACAGCAGGTCTCTTTTGTTACAAATGAACTTAGGGGGGCTGGAGTGGTTGAACATATAAACCCTGACTCATTACCTCTAACATTTCTCCTCTCTGTTCTGCCCTCATCTCCTGCTCCCTCTATCCTCTCTCTCCCTTTCACCCTCAGCCCACAAGACTCCAGAGAAGGCGGCGAGCCGGCCGAAATCAGACAGCAAACCCAAGCCCAAAGCCACGGAGCCGGTTCAGTTCAACCGCATCCTGGAGGGCGTGGTGCTGGTGATGAGCGGCTTCCAGAACCCATTCCGCGGGGAGCTGCGGGACAAGGCTTTGGCGCTTGGGGCTCGGTACCGGCCGGACTGGGGCCCAGACTGCACTCATCTCATGTAAGGAGAATGGGAGCGGGGAGATGGTCGTGTGGGCAGACTCTGCAGCGGCAGCTGTGACCGTTCCTGAGTTTCTCATTCTGTGCTAATTTGGCCATAGAGCTGGCTGTGGGTCCAGGTTCACTGAAGCAGGTTAAGCCAGCCCCATGACCTGATGCAAGAATCTGGCCCTGAAAGTAACATCCTTGCTTTTTGAGAGACCTGGATTGGGTGGAGAGTGAGGGGTGTCGAGGGGGGGGGGGGTGTGTTTAGGTAAGTGGAAATGTTATTGTCCTCTGATGCGTAACAGTCCAGGAGCCTAATGTATTAATGGTATTTGGCACAGAAATGATGCGCACGCCAATGTCTGTGCAGATTTTTGAATCATAAAAAGCAAATTTGACATTTTAAAAAATGTGCAAAATGAATAAGATTATGCTCGCAAAATCCATTTTAAGTCTATCCTGATTAATTAAATCAAAATTGCATGCAGTGTAGCTTTTCCGCAAGTTTTATAAGTTCTATATGTCAGTTTTCTTTTTTTGAGCATACACAGTATTTAGGTTTGAAAACCTCCAAATTTTATAAGATCCTTGGTTATTTCCGCAGACTGGTGTATTGCCACATGGCAACATGCATATTGACAATAGAACATGGATAACATGTCAATGTTGAAACTGAGACATTTTACATTTTTATCCACAAAATGCGCTTTTTTCAAATTTCCTGGCTGCAACAGGTCTAAAAGTTGGGACACAAGCAAAAAAAGGGGGGGGGGCTTTAAAAACAGTAAATATACAAGAGAATCGTCTGAAAGAACATTTAGCAATTAAGTTAACAGAGAGGGAGACCTCTGTTAGGAATCATACCTGATGGAGACAGTCACTTTTATTATCCCCCGCCAACACGAAGTGGGAGGGGGATATAGGTTTGACCTCCGACCGCCCGTCCGTGTGTGCGTCCGTCCATCCGTCCGAGATAAAGGGGACAGCTTTACTCAGAAACAACTACAGATACAGCAACCAAATTTGGTGTGTAGCTTCAGACCATAAAGGCCTTGATTGAGTTCGAAAATGAGAAGTGCACGATTGGCGGGGGATGTTGTAGACCATGTCGACTTGTTTTCTTTATTATCATCATTCAGCATGTAGAAAGAATGTGTAATCTATTGAGTCGATTCACATAGATAATTCACAATCATGAACCTAATATGGATCTTAAACCTGCTAGTTGTCAACTAATTCCACAAAATGTGTTATATATTTAATCGTTTGTCATGTTTGGCTATATCACATTTTCCAAAATTTTCTGCCTATTGTGTACATAAAGAGCGCAATATGAATTAAAATTGTAATTTCCAATAGTGACAATTTTTTATATCCATTTTTAAATTTACAAAAGCACTACGTGTGGTTGGCAGCATGTGGAGATTGTTAGTAGCCACGAAAAGATCGGAGCTACTAAAATGTTTATGAATGTGGAGATGCACGTAAATTTCCATCTGAACAGTTTTCACACACATTCGTTCTGCTCACGTTTCATGAATGAGACCCAGTGCGTTTAGGTTTTATTCACAATTTACACGTTGTCCCAACTATTTCTGAATTGGTTTGTATTTTAGTTGCACTATTTTAGAGATGTGGATATCACCTGGTGCCTGAACAATTTAACTGTTCTATACTGCTGCAACGTGACCTGATTGACGCCAGGCAATGCCAAATATAGAGGGCTTATGAATCCGCAATCAATGGCCATATCAAGTGAATTTATCAAATAAAACGCTGTTTGTATAAAGTATCAAGTATATATTTGATGTATAAAGGTACCATTCCTATTATGTTTGTCATTCAAAGCAGAAGAGGGTGTTTATTTCAGGGGGGAAATGTGGTTTCATTTACAACTTTTCAGTCCGCCATGACAACCAATCGCTCCGAGCAGCTTCCGGGAAATTGAAAAGTAACTTTTACTCAAGTAAACTGAACAAAACTTCATTACTTTTTTCATTAAACATGGTACTTTCTGTCTCTGTACCAAAATTAGATGTCCATTGCCGTTGTCTAGAATTGTAGCAGGTTGAATATGACCAAAAATTTCTGACACCATTGGAAAGCCCAGTGACTGTGCAAAATGGAAAAAAATCAGAACGAGGGTATCGAAGGTACTTCCATGATGCTTATCCGTGAATTTTCCGACAACCATCCAATCTGCGCGAACGCAATGCCAGTTTTACTTGGGGAATACCTGATGCGCTCAAGAAGTTTGCAGGCAGTGACGCGCTACAAAATTGAGGTCGCTGTTTGTCGAGATTTCAGCATACCTACATATTGAATGTGTGAGAAATTCTTACTGTTCCTTTTTCGAAAAGCCAAAGGCTCTCCTCGTTCGTTTTTAGACTAGTTATTCTTACTTTCATTAAAATACAATTGAGTGATTGATTGAGGGTGTAATAGGTTGTTCTTATTCAGTTGTTAAATAATTTTTTTTTATAGATTACTTTTTTGCTAAATTTATGTATTTTTTCCCCCTATTGCTCTCATTTCTTTCATCTCGTCCAGCTGTGCATTTGCAAACACTCCGAAGTACAGCCAGGTGAAGGGGGCGGGGGGCACCATCGTGAGGAAGGAGTGGATTCTGGACTGCCACAAGAGGAAGCAGAAGATCTCGCACAAACGGTGAGGAGTGGCAGAACTGTTCTCTGACTGCTACTGGGGGTGTAACGATTCTGAATCGATTCTGTATCAATGTTTTCTAAGGCATAGGACCGCCATAGGGTGAACATCTGAGTTTAACAGTTTCCTTTATTAAACCTGAAGCAGTCTTGAACGAATGTGCCAAACATCAAAGGGCATGAGAAATGCGTCCGGAAGAAAAAACTGCTGCACAGAACCAAGTAAAGGACTACAGAATCGTCTCCTTTTAAGCAGTTAGGTTACTCTAATCTTGTCCCTGTTTACTTTGCTCAATTAGCAATCAAATCGGCGATTCTCTTTGTTACTTTGCTGAATGACTAGAGCTGTTTATTAAGACAGCATGTTTGATTGCTGCATTCTGAAAGTTAAATGGGCATAGATTTGCAAGAGCGCTTATTTGGCCATTTCGCGTGATTGTGATAATTTATCGCTCACATTCACGTTTCATCTGCTTTAATGTTTTCCATCTTTTGTGTATTTTAGATGCTTGAAATCCAGGGCGATCTGAAAATAAATCTCTTATAATTTTATCATTATAGATCTCACAAAAATACCACAATGAGAGATAAAATGCTGAGTTGGGATGTGGTGATGTTGAACGAGGATTTTTTTAAAGTGTGAGACAACTTGCCGCCATGGGGCGTGTAGGCAGTCGTGTGTCATTTCTTGAAACATACACACCTGAAGCAGCTTAAAACGATTTAAAATGCCGTTGGGAAGAAGCCTGAGTTTAGGTTTCGCTAATTGCAAGTGCTCCGCCCTTCCTTAAATCTGCTCCTGTGTACCTGGCCTAAATGACAGTCAAGAAATTTAGCCAGTAGCCTATAGCAGTTAAGATGTGATGGTGAAAAGCGGGCAAACCTAACTGGGCTACGGTGTTAGATTGAAAGAATGGCAATTGGCAAATCTTCCTCTGAAATTGTAGCATTTTAGGACATTATTCAAGATTAATTTAATACAAATTTGTTATAAGATCCACCTGGAGTTTAAGCGTCTAAAAAATACGCAAGGTAGAAAACATTCTGAAAAGCAGATGAAACGTGAATGTGAGATATAAATTATCACAGTCGCATGAAATGCCATGGCAATGGTAATCGTGTTCAAGCAGTGCTGTTCTATGCCCATTTAAATTTCAAAATGCAGCAATCAAACATTGTCCTAATAAACAGCTGTTACGTCCTCAGCTCTTAAAGGGGTTAAAAGGAGGTAACATAAAACCAGATGTAAAGGTTTTACAGAGGTTTTTAATAAAACAAAAAGGATTTACACAAACATGAATAACCGTTCCACAATCGCCGACAATGAATAAAGCCACACCGAACTATTTGCAGAGTTCAGTTCAGATCTGAACAATATACGGGAACAATACAATCGGAAACAGTTTTATCGGGCCGAGTCAGACGCGAACAACATATTCAAAAGCAGGAATTTCTAAGTTTTAACAAGCCGAGCCAGACGAAGTTTGGGCGACAGTCCACTTCAGCAAAAAAGCCGCCGTCGAATGACGCTCTCTCCAGCTTTTTAAAGGAGTTGCCATTTTCTTGTCGGTTGCTGATTGGAAGACAACCGAACACTCCCATAAGCAGTCGCCACAATCCTCCACCTCCACCTGGCAATCTAAGGGGAGACGGTCACAGGCACACAGGCATGCACCCACGCAGACACACTCAAACACTCACTCGGCATCAGCCGTAACGCCCCTCCCCTTAAATCAACAACCCCTGGTTGTTGAAACAGTTCAATTATAAACACACACAAAAAAAAAATATAAACTTCAAAGCCTGGACAAGGCATCAGCCAAGATGTTCTCTTTACCTTTCTTGTGTCGAATTACCAGATTGAAGTCCTGCACTATCAACGCCCATCTCATCAGCCTCTGGTTATGGTTGTACATGCGCGCAAGAAATCTAAGTGTGTCATGATCTGTGAAGACAACAACTGGCAGAGGGCTGGACCCAACATACACTTCAAAATGTTGGAGTGCCAACAGCAAAGCAAGAGCCTCCTTTTCAATAGTGGAGTAATTTACCTGATGTTTGTTGAATTTTCGTGAGAAGTAGCACACCGGGTGATCGACCCCACTGGCATCCTCCTGCAGCAGGACAGCTCCAGCTCCTACTGCGCTTGCGTCCACCTCTAACTTAAACGGTCGAGCAAGATCGGGAGCAGCGAGCACAGGAGCATGGCTAAGGAGAGCCTTGATACTATTAAAAGCATGTTGGCACGCTTGGGTCCAAACAAAGTCCACCTTTGGACTGAGAAGATTAGTCAGCGGCTGAACAACAGAAGAGAAATTTCTACAGAAGTTTCTGTAGTATCCTGCCATACCTAAAAAACTTCTGAGGGATTTACGATTGGAGGAAACAGGAAACTCCTCAATCACTGCTACTTTGGCCTCTAGGGGACGTTCTTGGCCCTGGCCCTCCTGTCGGCCTAAATAGGTCACGGTGGCCTTCCCAAACTCACATTTGGCCAAATTTAAAGTGAGTGAGGCGTCTGCGTGTCGGCTGAACACTTTTTCTAATACTTGTATGTGTCTCTCCCACGTAGTGGCGTACACAATGAGGTCATCCAAATAAGCGTTGCAATTTTCAACACCCTTTAAAACAATGTTCACTAGTCTCTGAAACGTTGCCGGTGCATTACACATGCCAAATGCCATGACAGTGTATTGCAAGAATTGATCAGGGGTAACAAAGGCAGAAATCTCAGAGGCACGCTCAGTCAGTGGCACCTGCCAGTAACCTTTGAGCAGATCTAGTTTTGTTACGAATTTTGCACTGCCTAAATTATCTACGCAATCCTCCATTCGAGGGAGAGGATAGGAGTCAGGGACTGTGACGGCGTTAACCTTTCTAAAATCTGTTATGAATCTAGGAGATCCATCAGATTTCGCCTCTAGCAGGCAGGGGGATCTCCACGAACTAGAGCTGGGCATGGCGAAACCGTTTTCCAAGAGATATTGCGTCTCTTTTTTCAGAATTTCCCTCTTAACTGGATTCACGCGGTAGGGATGCTGTTTAATGGGCCGAGAGTTTTGTACATTTATATCATGCATAAGTACATTAGTTCTAGTGGGCACATCATTAAACAAGCAGGGAAATCCCTTTACCAACCTGATGACGTCATGCTGTTGGTCAGGTGTCAGGTGACTCAGCACTGAGGGAAATCGTTGCAGCATCTCTGAGTTCGGCAGACGAGCGCTCTGAAGAGCAGAGTGGCGCATAACCAAATCCTCAACACACTGAAAGTCTGCCACAATCGGCGCACATGCTCCTAATACTAGGCCAGGCTTAGTTTCAACCACATTCGGGGATGCTTCCCTGGAGTAGTATTTCTTAATCATATTAATGTGACACACGCGCGTCTTGCGCTTCCTCTCAGGGGTGCGGATTATATAATCAGTGTCACTGAGACATTCACAAATTTCATATGGGCCAGAGAATCTGGCTGAAAGAGAGGATCCGGATATGGGCAACAGAACCAAAACCTTGTCCCCCACTTGGAAACGTCGTAGGACAGCGGAACGATCATAACTATGCTTCATAACTTTTTGAGAAGAGGACAAACACTCCCTTGCCAATTTTTTTGCATGATGTAGCTTTTCGCGGAATTGACAAACATAATTTAACACACTTCCCTCCACGGAGGATTTACGCGCGAGTAACCTCTTCTGGAGAGATTTTAACGGACCGCGGGGAGTGTGGCCAAATACGAGCTCCGCAGGACTGAATCCTAAGGATTCTTGCACAGCCTCACGGGCAGCGAACAACACAAACGGGACAACTTCATCCCAATTTTTTTCCGTTTCAAAACAATATTTACGCAACATAGATTTAAGAGTTTGGTGCCACCACTCTAAAGCGCCTTGGGATTCGGGATGATAGGCGCTGGAAACTACATGCTGGATTTTTAATGTTTGGAGGACCTGATTGAAGAGTTTGGACTGGAAGTTTGTACCTTGATCGGTTTGAACTATGCGAGGGAGACCGAAAGTGGAAAAAAACTTGATTAATGCTTTTACAATGGAAGTGGATGTTATTTTTCGGAGCAGCACAGCTTCGGGAAATCGGGTGGAAACGCACATGATTGTTAGTAAAAATTTATTTCCGCTCTTTGTTCTAAGTAGCGGGCCAACACCGTCAACAATGACACGATCAAAGGGCTCTCCCATAGCGGGTATAGGATGCTGCGGGGCTACAGGGATGATCTGATTGGGCTTACCTGTTACTTGACAAACATGGCATGAGCGGCAGTGTTTCACTACATTTGCTTTTAATCCTGGCCAAAAGAAATGTTTTAGTACTCGCTGTAATGTTTTAGTGATACCCAAATGTCCAGACCACGGACTTTCATGTGCCAGAGATAATACATGCTGTCGGTACACAGTAGGGACAACCACCTGGTGCACTACTCTCCAATCCGAATTTATTGTATTACGCGGACACCATTTTCTTAACAGCACACCATCATCCAATGTGTAGGCTACTTGCTCATCTTTTGCTCTGTTGGCACTCACATTGGCACTCACCCACATTCGAGAAACAACTTTGTAATGTCGGATCCGCCCCCTGCGCTGCGCGCAGGTGCTCTCTAGAGACAGGCAGGGACGCACCGTCAGGATGAGACAGGGCTGCGCTGTGAGAACGCGCCTGGGCAGTTACAGTGTTGTCTTCAATTTCATCGGGTTTAGGTTTGCTCTCGATCTGAAAATTCTGACATGGGAAAGCTGTCAGACAAAGGTACAGTGTTGTCTTTAAGTGACTGGGAACGTGTGATGGCACAGGAGGGAAAGAGCTCAGAATTTGGGATTGGGTCTACATTACCTGACTCATGGTGTTGTGGCACATCCAGCACCTCTAAATTAGGAGTCACTTTGCCCCCAGCAATGTCATTTCCTAATAGAAATGCAACACCTTTAATTGGAAAGGCAGGGCAAACAGCCACGGGAAACACTCCATTCACTAATTTGTACTCAACATGCACGTAATGCACAGGTCGAGGAACATAACCCAACTCAATCCCATGCAGCACCGCACCATAACCACAGGCTGATTTCTCCGAAAATGGCAACACACTCGCGAGGATCACCGATTGCGAGCAGGCGGTGTCTCGCAGAATGCGCACCGGGCGCTGATCAGCAGGCTCACCTGAAAGTGACACAGATCCTTTCAAAATAAAAGGCTCAAAACACAAATCAGGCTTATAATTATCATCATAAATGTCAGTGTTGATTTTGGAATTAATTAAGCCGACACCTTTTGGCTGCAGCACTCTTTTGCACACCTGTTCCTTACGTTTTAGGGTGAGACAGTCAGCGATAACGTGTCCAGCTTTGTGACAATAAAAACACTCGCGCTCTCCTTTCTTTAACCCCTTTGTGCAGAAGCCAAATTTGGCTATTTATGGGTTACCCACTTTAATGCTGTATAATTCAAGATTTAAGCTTCACAAAGAGGAAAAATGTGGCTCAATTCAGGAAAGACACTTACAGCATTTAGAATTACATTGTATTTCAGTTTATTTTCATGATTTTGGTAGAGAAAATGAGCAGCAAACATAAAAAATCTTCATGAGAATTCACCATTGAAATTGCAAAAAAAATAATTCTGACGATTGAAAAACTGCTGGGGCTTAAAACTATACATTTATGGTATCATAAACTCCTTGAGCACAAGTAGAATTCATCTTCAACATTACATTCTAGATTACCTACATGCTATTAGCCAAATTATACAGCTACCCAAGTGTCTCCCCAAAGTCTCAAAATGATTTGCTGTCAAATCATTAAAAAAATCATGTATTTAACACAATTAAAGCTTTAAGGCTTGAAATTTAATATGAACGAATGATTTTCTGGTTGAGTTTAGTTTGAATTTATCAATATCAGTGCAGTTGAATATCAGTGGTCACCAGTAATCTCTCCAAATACGAACGTGCCTTTTCTCCATAATAAAGTTTAGAGTTTTCTAAACATTTCTCTTCAAAGCCAGCACAAACACGCATTAAATAAACTGCTAATTAAACGGTCAGAACATTCACCCTGTAATGAAAGCTACCAGTCCCCTCTTCAAAGCTCACGAACCCATTTCAACACTTATAAGGAGCAAGTACACCTCACGAACACAGTAATATCTGAATTCTGAAATATACCTTATTTTAACTGAACAGACACTCCACTTTCAGGGAATATCAAATCCATTGCGTCTCCCGATTCAAAAGAAACATGCAATGAACGTACCGGGGGTCCACACCAAAATGCACGGGCAGTTCGCGTTTTAAACAGGAAAAAAACCTCGACATTCGACTTTGTTGAGTACATATACATTCCGAAACAGAAAAAAAAAACAAACAAAAATAGCAGCCTGACCTTTTTCGTGAATCCCTCCTCCAGAGACTGACTGTATAAAATAGAGACCGATGTACCCAGTAGCAAATACCCTCCGGTCCTGTTTCATTCGAAATAATTCCAATAGAGCATATCGTTCTCATTTAAATCCTGTAATGTAACTGAACACTTCAAGGCCAGTTTTGCGAACCGATTTTCTATAAATCCCGTCTATTTTAGCCGCGTAATGTGCATAACGTAGACAGGATACAACCGAGCCTGCTGATACGCATTGGTTTGTATGCTCTGTGTTTGTCCAATCAATGTGTTTCACTTACTCTAAAATGTTTAAACACCCGGGAATTGGATAAGAAACGAGCCGATCAATACATTGTTATCAGGGAAACTTCAGGAGGCCATGAAGTGTAACTCTACAATTACGCAGAAGAGCTTGAGTGTATGGTTGAGTGATTGGCTATCAACGCCAGTACTCGGGTGGATATAAGGAAGCGCTGGATTTGGCAATGAAGGAATCTACACGTAAATCCACGGTAGGGAACTACAATTTTTTTTGTATGGGACAACTGTAATAGGCAATAGAATGTGAGAGAATCAATACCATGTCGATTTTTTTGCCTCAGAAAACTGATTTGTATGAACTACTAAATGGAATACTGTTAGCTCACTGTGGCTAAACTGGTTGCTACAGAGGATAACGATTTTTTCTGTGTCAAGATATCGTTTTTTCAAACTGCTGAATCGACACTATGGGCAAGGATACTGACCAGTTTGCACATCAGGCTTAGCTGAGGAGTTTAATTCATGCAGCTCTCAAAAAACAGGGAGTGGAGTGAACTTCACCGTATTCAGAACCGCGTTCGAGGTCTGCTTGCTTGTGAACATTCAATAACTGATCCGGGGGTGCTATCTAGTGATCGAGTACAGTAACAGCGTACTTCCAATTTGCAGGTCTATAGACGCGGGCATCTACATCTGCAGAAAGGGGTTAAGCTCTGAGGCTTTGACACACTACCGGAACTAACCGGAGAGCTGCGAGGTTTTTCTAAAGGAAACGTAATCTTGTGCGTAAGTACATATTCATCTGCCAAAATAGCAGCAGTAGTGAGCGAATTTGCTTTCTGCTCATTCAAATGGACAACAATACGTTCAGAAATATAATTTTTAAATTCTTCTAACAAAATGACTTGTCGCAGAGAATCAAAATCGTTAACTTTAGAGGAGACAAGCCATTTATCAAACAAGATTCCCTTGTCCCTGGCAAATTCACTAAAAGTCTGGCTCGGCAGCTTTTTTCGGTTTCTAAATTTCTGCCGATAGGCTTCGGGAACCAGTTCATAAGCGCGGAGAATGGCGGCTTTAACACTGTCATATTTTAAACTTTCTTCTAAAGGAAGTGCAGAAATGGCTTCCTGGGCTTTACCATGCACTTTGCACTGAACTAAAAGTGGCCAAGCCTCTTGAGGCCAGTGGAGTGCGGAGGCAATGCGCTCAAACACGCTGAAATAACAATCCACCTCCGACTCTCTGAATGTGGGAACTAAAGTGACGTGCTTACTGATATCAAAGGAACTGTGATTTGCACTAGTGGAGGGAGGATATATAGCTGGCGGTGAACTGAGCACTTGAGTCTCCCTCTGGGACTCGAGCTCCAGTTGGCGTATTCGGACAGCTGTCTCAGCCTCAATTTCGAGCTTTCGCATCTCCAGCTGATGTTTCAGCTGCGCGTCTGTCCTCTCAGCTTTTTCTCTGGCCTCCAGTTTCAACCGGGCGAGCCTGACTTTCAACTGGGCTTCGCTCGTAGACCCAGTGCTGGCTGAGGAGGACGAGGACGAGCCAGATCCCGAGCGGGAGCGCTTTCCTCGCTCTCTCGGATCCTCACCACTCCCACTCTCCGGCACAGTCACGGTGAGAGACTCCGTGTCCGGCTTAACACCACCAGCAGCCCCGCTCAGGGCGCCATCCAGCGGCACCGCAGGTGCTGCTATCAACTCTTGCTCCACCAATGCATTTATAATTAAGGTTTTCAACTCTTTCTTGAGAATTTGCTTCAAATTTGAAAGTGATTAGCAATTTGAATTAATTCGTCCTTTCTACAATTATTGATCTGTGAAAGGGAAGGCTCTGAAATGAAACGTTCAATGTTAAACGGCTCCATTCTCCGCACCGTTCACAAAACACCAGGGAAAAAGAGGAACAATCAAATAAATAGGTTCAAATCCTAATTAATTATTTTTAACCTCCTTGGGAACTTAAATTGCTCCCGGACGGGCCCCCATTATGTTACGTTCTCAGCTCTTAAAGGGGTTAAAAGGAGGTAACATAAAACCAGATGTAAAGGTTTTACAGAGGTTTTTAATAAAACAAAAAGGATTTACACAAACATGAATAACCGTTCCACAATCGCCGACAATGAATAAAGCCACACCGAACTATTTGCTGAGTTCAGTTCAGATCTGAACAATATACGGGAACAATACAATCGGAAACAGTTTAAGGTTTATCGGGCCGAGTCAGACGCGAACAACATATTCAAAAGCTGCAATTTCTAAGTTTTAACAAGCAGAGTCAGACGCGAACAACATATTCAAAAGTAGCAATTTCTAAGTTTTAACAAGCAGAGTCAGACAGGAACAACATATTCAAAAGCAGGAATTTCTAAGTTTTAACAAGCAGAGTCAGATAGGAACAACATATTCAAAAGCAGGAATTTCTAAGTTTTAATAAGCCGAGCCAGACGAAGTTTGGGCGACTGTCCACTTCAGGAAACAGCTGCCGTCGAATGACGCTCTCTCCAGCTTTTTAAAGGAGTTGCCATTTTCTTGTCGGTTGCTGATTGGAAGACAACCGAACACTCCCATAAGCAGTCGCCCCAATCCTCCACCTCCACCTGCCAATCTAAGGGGAGACGGTCACAGGCACACCCGCATGCACCCACGCAGACACACTCAAACACTCACTCGGCATCAGCCGTAACAACAGCTCTACTCATTCAACTTAGAGTAAACAAATCCACCATTTGACTGCTAATCAGGTAAACGGGAACAGGTATACGTTTCTTAGAGTTGCCTAATTGGTTAATAGGATGACTATTTTGTTTTCATTTGCTTGGCTCCTCTCAGCACGTAGCCGAAAAATACTGATGTCAGTCAAGTTTTTTTCCCGAAGCATTTCCCATGCCCTTTGATGTTAAGCACTTTCGTTCAGGACATCATGGAGATTAATAAAGGAAAAGGGAAAGCTCAGATGTTCGCCCCATGGTAGCAGGTGGTGTTACTACGCTTTAAGAAAACATCGATTCAGAATCATTACACCCATAACTGCTGCTGACAGGGCTGATCCCAGACACTGAGCTGGAGCTAATGTGATTTCGGGATTCAGAGTGAGCATGTACCTGCTTTTTACTGTTATGCCTGAACCTCCTTTCCATAATAATATGCATCATGAATGAGGAAATCAACATTTTGTTTGCGCGTAAATTAACATTTTCTGTAAGCAGAAATCGCACAATAGATCAGTCATATTTGGTTGGGGTCCTTCAGGAGTATTTCAGCTTGATTATTAAATGCATTATTAATCATATTTATACATGAATCAGATCTTGGCTCTCTCACCCACCTCTGTCGGTGAACAAGATCTCTTGTTTTGTGTCTGTTTGAAGTGTTATGTATTCCTTATTTAAAAGGTACATCTGCTGTGAGTAATTAAAGCTGGTGCTTCCTTTGATGCCGAGAGCACATTCACTAGGCGCAGGCTCACACACTCCACACTGGTGTACTTAGCAGCCTGTGAACACACACACAGAGACTCATTTATTACTTCTGAATGCTTACACCAACATAAACAAACACTGAGACACAGATGTTTTCTGCTGCTTTTACACACACACACACACACACACACACACACAGACTTCGCCACACAGAGACAGACTCTTGCGCTGCTGCGCAATAACTGTGCTCACACTTGGGTTGAAAAGCAGGTCTAAGTGCCCCTGTGTCGGCCAAAAACATGACAGGTTGACACTTTTTTAATTCCATCTCCATTTAAATTTCTGCTCTTTTCCTGTCTGTGTTATCCTCTTCAAGAGCATTTCTAGTTCATATTTCAGTTCTTCCTTCTTCTGCTTTTCTCTTAAAAAAAAAAAAAAGCCTCTGTTTTAAGAGTCTGCACGATGCCCTTGACAGCTACCATTTGGCTGTTTTACTGGACTGTTCATTCCTAACAACCCCCCACTCTTTTCTCTGACATTCACGAAGAGAGAGTGGGAACGGGTCAATGTTTACACGGGGCTATTTAAGGGTATTTTAGTGGGTGTTTGTACGGATGCTCCAAACGCAATTTCGTTGTACTTGTGACAATGACAATAAATACTCTGAATCTGAATCTGAAACGGTATTGAGAAAGCCGTTCGTTGCGCTGGATGGGAAATGGATGGTCAACAGGATATAGTGATGTAAGAAAATGATCATCAGATTTTGGATGGAAGAAAATTAATGGAAGTACCTAATCAGGGAAGTCAAGATGGTAGTGTAAGAAAATGGATGGTCACCTGGGGATAATACTGTAAGATAATAGATGGAAGTAACTGATTTGGGCTGTGGAATTGGTGGTTCGAGAGAGTGGATGTATTCAAGGAAGTTGAAATGGAAAACGAATAGAAATGTCCACTGGCTTGAGGCTGGTAGGATATTAATTCCAGTCAGCTGATTGATTTATCACTTAACTGCGTCAGACTCATCTGAATTTTTTTTTTTTTTAATTATTTGGGGGGGAATAAATGTATAATGTGATGAGCTTTTCATATCCAAAATTTGCAATGTGTTGTGATATATTTTTTTTGGCCGTATCACCCAGCCCTGTAAGTGATGAAACACCGCTTGTGTCAGGCAGCATTGGCTCTGCTCAGCAGTTATCTGCCGGTAATTTGGCAAATGTCTCTGTTTTGCCTAAATCCATTGTCTGTGCTGTGTCTAATTTACGGTCTAATATGCCTCAACTAAATTATGATCTACCATACTAAACACAATTGAATGTCTTGTCTGCTTAGCCTAAAGCACGGTCTACTGTGCTCTGCCTACAATATTGCTTAAAATCTTGGAATCATTGTGATTTTTTTTTTCTTGTTTTGTATTCTAGTGATTCAAAACCTTTGAGTTGTAGTGTCACAATGTCTGCTGTGCATGGCCTACTGGCTACTCTGCCGAACCTCAATTACAACAGGTGCACAATAGGCAGGGTTGCATGACATTTGCTCATCTCTTTCATGCCATATCTCTCTTTCCATACACCTTTACTGTATTAAAAAAAAAAAAAAAAAAAAAAAAAAAACCTGCCCTGCTGCAGTACAAGATGATAATCAATCATTTCTAATGAAGCTATTTACTCTTGTTATTTTTGATACTGCATTTGGTGCTGTTAACCACACCATCCTTCTGTTGTCCTTGGCAGCAGTTGGCCTATGCGGTACAGCCCTTGACTGGATCAAATGTTGGCGCGCTGGTTGCTCCTTCAGGGTTGTCTGAGATGAGGCAGAATCAGCACCATGTCCCCTTCTTACAAAAGTTCCCCAGGGTTCAGTACTGGGTCCCCTTCTCTCTTACCTCCGCACTATCGTGGTGCTGTGATCTCTGCCCATGAGTTTTTCTATCACTGCTATGCCGATGATGCCCAACTCATCCTCTCCTTCTCTCCAACTGACACCCAAGTCTCTGCACCAACATGGCTTGCTTGAGGGACTTCCAGAGTTGGATGGATAGCCAACATCTTAACATCTCATCTCAACATCTTAATCATCAACATCTCAACCTTGGTAAAACGGAGGTAATTTTCATCCCTGCTCTGTCCTCTCCAGTCCAGGACTTCACTATCTCTGTAGGGGGCATTATCGTGCAGGGTAGTGACGGACAATATGCTGTCACTCTGTGAGAACATCTCCGCAGTGAGCCGAGCGTGCAGGTACTCCCTGTGTAACATCAGGAGAATCAGTCCCTTTCTTGCCACCTGTTCAACCCAGCCTCTGGTTCAGGCATTGGTAATGTCCCGCCTAGGCTACTGCAACTCACTTTTTTTAGCCCTCCAGCATCCGCCATCAGATCCCTGCATCTGATTCAGAATATCGCAGCTCGTCTGATCTACAACCTCTCCTGAACCTCCCATGTCACTCCCCTTTCCACTGCCCTCCACTGGATGCTTGTCATAGCTCGCATCAAGTTTAAAACATTGATGCTAGCATTCCAGGTGGCAAAAAGAACAGCCTGAGCCCATCTTTAAGAGATCATCAGACCTTCTCCACCAGCCAGTCCTCCATGTGCCCCTGCTCGTTGACTCGTGCATCCCCGGCTCTGTGTTTGTGCTGCCTGGTCATTTCTCTGGTTTGTTCTGGCTCCCAAATGGTGGGACAAGCTTCCCGCCGAGGTCTGAACAGCAGAGATGCTGACAGCCTTCAGGCTTAGTCTGAAAACGTACCAAGTCAGACTTCACCTCACCTGCCCAGCCTAATGCCGTATTTCGTATTAGGCTTGGTTATTGATATATGGTGTTTCGGCCAAATGAATTGTTTTTGTTCCGCAGCGAGTTCTCCGAGCAAAGTCCATTATGTTTTATCACTGCGGCTATTTTTAATGCTCCCTCTCTTTTGGGATCTCTGCACTCCTTGACCTTGGAAAAGCACTTTGTTGTACATTGCTCCGGAAAAGAGCTTCTGCTAAATAACAACAATAATGTAATGTTATTGCATTTGTAAACGGTCATTAACCGGTGGCCTCTCTCCTTGTTAATTGGAATTTGCGATAGTCCTTGTCTGTACATTTGTGTGCGTGTGTGTGAGGGAGTGATGCAGCCTGGTTTGGAAGTTGGGGTGTCCTCGGTGTGTATACGGGTGATTGAAAATTAAGACTAGGCCTTCACAATTACGCATTCATTTATAATTTGTTTTTCACAACAACACTGCTTTTGGCTGACTTTATTATTGTCCCCCGCAACAACGTTGTTGCGGGGGATATAATAATGGGGTCTGTCAGTCCGTCCGTCAGTCTGTCCGACACGTTTGTTGTCCGGGCTATAACTTTGAAACTAATCATCCGATTCTGATCATATTTGGCATCGAGGTGTAAAAACACAAAGGCGTGTCATGAAAAACAATTTTGAAAATAATTTTGTAATTTCACGTTTTTGGGCAAAAAGCGACAAATTTGTGGGAAATCTGAAATGTGTCGTGTCCGGGCTATAACTTTGAAAATAATCATCCGATTGTGATCATATTTGGCATCAAGGTGTAAAAACACATGAAGGTGTGTCATGAACAACAATTTTGAAAATATCTTTACAATTGTTTGCATTTTGGGTCAAAAAGTGTCAGTTTTGTAGGCAATCTGTAATGTGTCCTGTCTTTGCTATAAATTTGAAACTAATCATCCGATCGTGATCATATTTCGCATCGAGGTGACATAAAGCTGCGTCTTGGCAACAATTTGGTATAATTTTCCGAGTTTTCAGATGCATACTCTCCGGCCTATTTTTTTTTGCAAGGAAATTAACAGCTGTGCGATTAGTACAGTTCTATAGAAATCTAGATGCATATAAACATTCTCTATTCAAAAATGCAATGCCAGTTGCGGGGGATATTGCTTGACAATGTCAGCAGCTTGTTTCTACTGAATCAGACTTTCTCCGTGCCCTCATCTTCAGTTTTTGAACAAACTCATCCACTCATTTACATATGAAAGGAAGTTTTTTTGAGCAAACCCACTCCCCTCATTTATATCTAGAAGGAAAATCCTTTAAATAATCTCACTACCCTTTTATATCAGAAAGGAAAATCTTTTAAACAAACTCAATTCCCTCTTATCAGAAAGTAATGTCTTCTAAATGCATTCACTCCCCTCATTTATATCAAAAAGGAAAGTCTTCTGAACAAACACGCTCCTATCATTTTTTATCAACATGGCAAGTCTTTGAAACAAACTCACTCACTTTACTCATAATAACAAAGTGAGTCATTCAAACATATTTTCTCCTTTGTCTTATATCAACAGGGAAAGTCGTTTGAAAATATTTAATGCCCTCATTTGTATCCACTCTCAAATATCTCCTCTGGTTGTCAGCCTTGCTTGTGGAGCGTGCTGCACCCCGTCAGCTTGATTCATCACGGTAAAACAATCAGCGCATTTGCATGAGCCTGGCCATTCTTCATGACCATCTCTCTCTGCCATTTACATTGTCATGGTGAGGCTTTCATGCCATAAATCAGTGTTTCACTGCTGAAAAGAGAGTCCTGGAGAAAGAGTGAAACAGGCCATCACCGAATGAGTGATGGCCTGTTTATTTCTCGTTGATGGATGTAATGCGTAAAAGAGGCGTGGCTCTTTGCTTAATGTTGTTTTTTTTTTTAATACTGGTGTGGTATATTGTGCTATAGCGTCTTATGGATATATAGTGTGTTTTGTTTTTCAGTGGATGCGCAGTTCCGGGCTTGGAGTTCGATTCGTCTCTGTATCGGTCCCTTCTGCTTCATTCTCCCCCTCATGTTCACTCACAGGTATCTGATGGATGGAGCAGAGTCCAGTTCAGAGGAGAGTGCGGCCGAGGACGAAGGGAGCGATGAGGAACGAGAGAAGACGGTAAATGTCTTCATGTGAATGTGCTGCTAGTCAGGGGTGGAGTTGGGGGGGATGGATGGTATGATACTGTGAAACCTGATGTCATTTTGTGCGCTAGACGTCATAGCAACATGACTTGCCAATAAGGAAAGATCAATAGGCACTATAACAATAAAGTAGTCATTAAATTAATTCACCTGCGGGAGGCAGGGTGGTGGCCATTTACGGACGCAGAAACTGTGAAATGTGCTCGGACAAGGTCGACAAAAGGATGTGATGTCGAGGGCTGCAGTAAGGGTCCTAGTTAAAATGGACCATGGATATTAATAATTCATGAGTCATCTAGGGTGTTTCAATGAAATCTGATGCACAGCATGCTCTGTTGATGAGGCTGTGATTTATGTTTTATACATTGTACTTAGATGTCTGGTATTCTCCCTTGATATATTTCAGTCAGGGTGTACGGTTCGGTTGCATGAATAAATACCCTCGTTCTTTAGGACCGCTTCAGGGGGAACAGGATTTGTGTTGCCTGTGATTTCTGTGAATGAGAGGTCGATCCCCCGCCCCCCCCCAAAATCTACGGTCGTTGATGAATGGAGAAGTTCATTGCTTTAGCGCGTGTGAACCATGAAAGAAAGCTAGCAAGCATATCTTTCTCTGTCTTAGTCTCTTACTCCATCCCTCTCTCTCTCTCTACCCCACCCCAGCCTTTAAAAGCTCAGAAGGAGGAGAAGCGAACCACGCCCCAGAAAGGTGCCACGCCCAAAAAGCTGCCGGTGAGGAAGGAAGAACGAGTGGAGGAGGAGGAGTATGGGGGTTCTACGGATGTGGACGCCGAAGGTCGTTTCTTTGTTCTATACCTCTCTGCCTTGCTTTGGTCCATTTTTTTTGTGTAGCATGTAGACCTCTGTTCTGTGATGGCAGCCATCTTGCGTTTGGGGTGTGCACTACCATCTTGCAATGTCCTGACTTTGATTCCGTCGGGAGAAACGGGGTCCTAATCACCTCTTTAGCCTTTGTTTTTCCTGCTATAAAATGAGGTAAACTCTGTCCATCCTTCTGTCTGAATTCATTTTTCTTGATCTGTCGGCCAGTCAACGTGAAACTGCACAATGGGCATTGATCATTGCCAAAGGCTGGGACTAACAAAGTAGATTTTTTTTATTTCTACGATTTCGAGCTGCTTACGAGCAAATTCGACACATTTACAAGCATTTTAGGCATGTGTTGTGGCGCGAGCATCCCTGAGTGTGGACTTGTGTCTATGGAAGTAAAACCACTGTGAGCATGGGTGTAAACGGGCCCTGAGAAAGGGCAAGATTCCTGAGCAGCCATTGTAGTTGAGTCCATTAGTCTGAGCGGTGTTTCATGTGAATAGAAGCGCATACAAATGTTTGAGAGGGGCAGCCTGTGAGAGGAGTATGGAGAAGGGAAATGAGCAAGGGAGAGGAGAAGAGCATTACATCTGAAGAGTAGCTCAAGAGGGGGAAAGATGAGGTCTGAAAAGGGTCATGGGGAGGGTTTGGAGGAGGAGGGAACGTGCAGGTCTGAGTTCCTTAATTACAAAGTGCCCCTACTCTACTCGAACCTTGAATTGAAAGATGAGCAGGAGCAGAAAAGAGGGAGAGGGTCAGGGAAATGAATTTTGAAAGGATGGGAGAAGATGAAGTGGAGGTGAGAATGTATTACGCCTATTATCAAGTCGGAGTGGTTAGGGTTTTGTATAATAATGGAATATATACACTCCCTCTCGTGGATGTCTCTGGACAAAGGTCGTTACATAAACAATGTTCGGTGAAATGGAGCACTGAGAACAAATCGAAGGGTCTTTACGGCTGGTCGCTGCTAGAGGTTAGAGAGTTGAAAGAAAAAAGGGGCATGAAATTCGCTTTGCAAGCAGCAATGAGGGCTGAGTCACCTGGGTGCTGTAGCTAGTTTTTCTGTTTTTACGTGTGTACACTTCAGTGCTCCCCTGTTGACTGTTGTCATCTTTCATGGCTGCACTGTATAAAGCCTATTTGGCAGAATTTCAGAAGATAAAATGGAATTGAAGAACGTGGGTGCCTGGGTGTAGTCATAATGTTGAGCCCCCTGCGGTACAATGAAAACGGTGGAAATGAACTCGGACAGCTGGGGGAATTGACTGTATTCAGTAGAACTGCGTGATAAATTGAATTGCGATTATTTTTAGTGTAATATGAATAACTGGCTCCATGGGGCGAACTGGGATACTCGCTCCTTTCCTTTTCTGCGAATGATACCTGACGCAGTCTTAAATGGCAATAAAATGTCAGAGGCCGTTTGAAATACTTCCGGGAACGAAATTGTGTTTATAGTTCAGCTTATTCTGGCTAGGTTGGACTGCTTGGATCACCTTTTAAGGTATAATTAGGCTGCCCAAAAGCTGTCCCCGTGTTTTATGCCAAAATAACAATCAAGCAATTTATTTGGCCTACTGACTGATCGAAACAATACATAACCTGTAATGATTAAGAGGTCAGAATGAGTACCAGATAGACCGAACTAGGCTACAGTGTTGGACTGAAAAAAGTCTAATAATCTGAATTATAAGAAAAGTCTTATTTCAAAATTCTACCTCTCATTGTTTCATTTTTTGCAAATTATTAAAGGTTTGTTAAAAATAGATTTTAAGCATTCAAAATGTAAACAAGGTGATAAACATTTTGTTAAGCGTATAGAATGTGAATGTGAGAATTCTTTTGCGTTTGTGGGAAATGGCCTAATGTACAAATATGCAGAAATCTTAGCAAACGCTTTTACGCAGATCTGTGCTGTGAAATTGTTGCACCTTTTAAAACTGAAATGTATTTAATTTAATTTACTCATGACCCTTGCTTTAAGCTGCTTTTGAGCTTCTAAATGCAATAATATTGAAAAACATTTTGTTTTGCATAACGAATGTGATGCATTAGTTATTTCTGCATTCGCACAAAATGGCTGAATCTAAGCCTACTAAAAAGTTTAGCAAATCTGCTTTTTTATGGCCACTCAAATTTCTAAATGCAACCAATAAAAATGCTGTCTAAACAAATTGAACAGTTTACCATCGCAAATTATCAGTAATTGAGCAATGAACTGTTTGATTGCTTAATTGAGCAAAGTCGCTGGGGATGGGGCGAGAGTAATTCTTGGTAATAAAAATCAGAGCTCTCCAGACCTAACTGTTACTCCATCTTTAAATGTTGGTTTTATCTCCGAGGTATTTGGAGGCAGTTTAAAGGCTGCACTGCCTCCTCCTGACCAATAGTTTTGGGGTTTTTTTTTTTGAGTAAGAGAATGATTGTAATTACTCTGATTGCAGCCTTGTTACTGCCCGGCTGCAAACACAAACTGCGGTGGTTAGGCCTTTTCATGGTGCTGTGCTGCTGATCTTCCCCTCAGCACTGACGTTGGTGGCCTTGGTCTCAAAATGGCCAGGCGGGCCGGGCGAAATTTGCCTCTCCAAGACAGCAGGGAAAGTTTTGCAGCTGTGAGGACAAGTCTCAGCGAGGAGGGAGGGGAGAGGCAGTTGACGGGCAGTCAGAGCGGACTAAGCACAGGAAGGAAGGGATGAAGTGGAGAGGCCTCGCCTGCCAAAGAGGGGAGAAAATGGGTGCAAAGGGACTTGGGCATGTTTCTCATTTCTATGCTAATGCAAGAGGCAGCAGTGCGTGATGTCATTCGCTTTCGTGTGCCCCGCTGCATTGTGCGAGCTTGTGACGGTTGCTAACTGGGTCCTCAAGCCACACATGGCTAATCCTCCCTCTGCTTAACGAATGGGAATCACGGCTTTTAACTTTTGAAACCTCATCTGTGATTGGCTTTTATAAGCAGTGGCTATTCTTTAGATAAGCTGTGCTCTGCCTCTGTGTGTACACTGCGTGTGTGCAGAGTTTAGTCTTTACATTTTGGTTTGGTAAATTTAAAGGTCTTGTCATTTAGGATTAGTGGTTTATTTCTAGAAGAGGGGAATAGTCATCATGTTGCTTGAGGAGCTCGTGTGTGAGCATGTGTATGTGTCTGCACACACGTACATTATACTGTTGAGCTGTGTCATTTGGCTCTGTTTATCAATAGGTGCCGGTGTTCGTACATGGTCTGTCGGGGTTAAAATAAATGAAGTATGCTCAGAAATTATTGCTAATTGTTGTTCTTTTTATAAATTTAGGATTTTTTTTAAAGGATTTTTTGTAAAGAAAAAAACTCCCGCACACTGTCGTCTCACATGCAATTAATTTATTAGTCAACGTTTCGGTCAACAGACCTTTCTCAAGAATTTTTTTGTAAAATGGTTTCTAAGATGTGATTGCCAGCAAAATGTAGATGGGTGCAATCTGATATTGCAATTTAAACATAACTGTATTTGCTTTATTTGTTGGTTTACCGTAAAATAATCAATGAGGTTCACATATGGGAGGCATCATCCAACATTCCCCAAACAGAGCCTGCTGCTCATTTGACAAGGATCAACCATGAGTGCATTTCCAATTTTCCATGTATACAGAAATAAAAGCAACTTTTCCATCACCAGATGTTAATAAACATCCCATATCTCTGAATGAGTTTTGTTTCGTGTTTGGTAGCACTGGCTTAGTGTCTTATGCTTTGAATTATTTGATATGCAAGATGTTTGTTTATTTGTTTTGATAGTTGGTAATTTGCATTTGTAGTCTTATTGTCAATTAGCTGGTAGAATTCAAAGTAAATGAGATGGTCAAATTTAAATCAATTAGACCTTATCCTTAATCTCTGGTGTCAACAGAGAACGATGACTCAGGAATGGACACAGAGGATGAGCTGAAGAGGTAAGAACTGATTTTTTGAGGTGTATATCTGTTTTAATGCACTTTGAAGTGCCGCTCATGTGCAACTGCCACCTCCTTGTACTGAGAAGAAATTGAAGGGCCCTGGCCTCAGGTGATTAAAGTAGTGAGAGCTTTTACGATCAAACTGATGATCATTTGCCTATCTGTTTTTAACTTTGCCAACTGTTACATTGTACTTCTGTTGGGGTTGGTGGCTAATTGCTTGGAAACCCATTAGCACTGTCTCTGGCAGTGTTAACCGACAAACCATTCAGCACTGCAGTACTATTTACCCCATAAATGCTGGCAGTTAGGTATTTAATTCAGCCGTCACCATTGAATTGCACTGTCAGCAGGCCCACAAGGGACACTATAAATGCGGTCAGAGGTCCAACGCTTGTACTTCTGTTGCATAGCTGAGTCCCCTCTGGAAATTCAGGCTACAGCCCACTTGGGTGCTCTGCACCCAGAGTCGAGTTGCCCAGCCAGCTTAGTGTCTTATCAGGGTTTACTTGTGTAAGGAAGCACTGGTTGAATATTGGGCGAGTTGCGGTTTTTTGGGATGGTAGCGTAATATGGGGGGAAAAAAAGCCACTAGATGGCAGTAATAACATTTTTTTTGTTAAGCCCAGTCTGGAGCTAGGTTTTTGGGCATGTCCTGGGCATGTCTGAGGGGGGCAAGTCCCAGAGAATTGAAAAAAGCCTTGAAGATGGGAGGGGGCTGGAAAAGAGTATATAAGGAGAAAAATTGAGAGAGTATAGTAGGAGGAGAAATAGTGGAAGGATACCTTTGACCAGACCTGTCACTGTTTTCTAGACCTGTGAAGCTTTTTGTGGATTTTTGCCTGTGTTGGAGCATTTTCCTGTCCCAGGACATGGCAAATAGCAACCCCATCTCAATTACCAAGGGACTGTAATGATCTAATTCTCTCTATTGTTTCAATCTTGGTCAGTGCTTTGTTTTATTTAATCTCTTAAAGTTTTACAATTTTGTCTGTCATCCCTTGCTGTCCGATAGGTCACAGCAAATTGGGGCCATAACAGTAGCGTGGTGGTTTAGGGTTTTGTGGTGATCTCTCACTGTTAGGGCTGAGAGCGAGAGCCGAAGGAAGAGAGGGGAACAGGCCACACCTGGGGCGGCCAGTGAGGACCCCTACGGTGGTTCGACGGACGAGAACACCGACGCCGAAGCGGAGGAGAACAAGCCCATCCCCGAGCTGCCTGGTATATCTCTTTCTCTCTCTCTCTTGCTATTGTTCTCCCTCCTTTACATGGTCTCTCAATTTCCTCCCCCTCCCCCTCTCTCCATCTCACTCTCTCCCTCTTTCGCTCCCTCTCTCGCTGTCTGTTTCTATTTTTTATTTCATTTTATTTCATTTTATTTTTAAATAAATTTGGCATCTCCAATCCCACCCGAATCTGGAATACCCAATTGGGGAACTATGTACAAAGCTTGCTCGTATGCGACCCCTTGCTGCCAACTCAGGATAGTGAAGACAGTTCACGGCTCTCCTCCGAAGCACGTGCCCGTCAGCCACTGTTTCTTATACACTCTGAATCTTCCAAGTTCAGAACGAGGGCGGAGGATACCCGGACATGAACAAAGTTTGAATCAGGAGGCGCTTGAGCAACGAACAAAGCTGGTTATCTATATCCCCTTACCCGGCAGTCCCTTCCCAATTTGAATCCCTGTAGCGCGATGGCCAATTGTGAGCTACGCTGAAAAAGCTGCCGACCGGTACGACCACGGCTTGAACCCGCGACGTAATAGTCACTTCTGCACTGCAACGCAGTGCCTTAACTGAGTGAGCTATCCGGCAGGTGTTTGCTGCCTGTTTTTATTTTTCTTTTTTTCAGGCAGGGGGTGGGTACTGGTGAGGGACATGTTTGTAAATGTGAATTCAGGCAGCTTTGTTAGGTGATGGAAGTAAATCTGTGCTCCAGGAAAGGACCAGTAAAGTTGAAGGCAGTCTTATCTGTATCTCTGTCTCTCTCTCTCTCATTCTCCTACACTCATACTGATTTTGGTGCTTGCAACTCTTCAGTTTGGCTTTTCTTCAGTTTCTTATTCTTTTAATCTCCTTTTTTATTTCTCAGACTTCCTGTTGGGAAAACATTTCTTCTTGTATGGCAAATTTCCACCAAATGAGAGGAGACTGTTGCTGAGGTACATCATTGCATTTAATGGGTGAGTGGGCTAGATGACAACTGCCATGCTAACAGGGCTGAGTGAGCGCCAACGGGCTGCTTTCCATTTCTTAAATATGGATAGGTCTTTAAATATATCAGTCTTGAAATATGTTAAAGGGATTAACAAAGTGAATTATGTAGGATTCCTTCGACTAAGTTTTGTTAGTAGAACTCGGGGTCACAATTGGAAGTTGACCAAAGGTAAATTTAGCACTGATATTTGGAAATATTTCTTCACCCAAAGAGTAATTTCCATGTGGAATTGCTTGCCTGACCATATTGTTGAGGCAGAGACCTTTGGGGTTCTCAAGAGCAGGCTTGACTTAAAGCTAGATACCATTGAGTCATTGAGTATCAGTAGGGATATATTCATAATAGTATAACGGAACTGGCGAGCCTGGTTGGGCTGAACGGCCTGTTCTTGCCATTCATGTTATGTTATGTTATTTTCTCATGGCTACATTTCTGCACCAGTCCATTTCTGCTGCTGTCAAGAATCTTATACAACTAAAGGAATAATAAATGAATTTACACTTCCACCTTACAGCACAGTGGAGGACTACATGAGTGAAAAGGTCCAGTTTGTCATCACCAGCGAAGGTTGGCATGACTCCTTCGAGGATGTGAGTAGATTACGCATTTCATATTTATCACGAAACTAGTACTTTTCCCATAGCCCAGCTCGTGACCGATTTTTGATATTATCCCAAGTGCAGCTGTGTGCAGTGATATTATACATTGAACAAAATGAAGATAAATCAGGAACCAAGTATTATTCAAATATTTCATGTAATGAAAGATAAAAATATAAAGTAAAAACCATATAATGCCTTTTTGAGAGAAAAAGTCAATAACTAGTGTGGCCACCCTTTGCTTTGATTACAGCATTTTATCCTTCAGGCATAGTTTTCACACATTTATTTCCTCACTTGCCAAACCATTCCATGTGGTTTGAAGTTCATTCCAAAAAGATTCTTTTGACGTTACAACACATTTGGTTCATCGGATTAAGATGTGGATTTACAGCAGGCCAAGTCCTAAATTGTATGTCCCCAGATGTTTCTTTCTGACTGAGATACTTCTGGCACAATTTAGAAGTGTGTTTAGGGTCATTATCTTTTTGAAAATACAATCAGTCTCTTTCCAGATGGCAATGCGTGTCTCACAAAGATGCTTTGATACTTCTTTTCATCCATGATTCTGTCCATTTTTTTCGATCACCAACTCATGTCAAGCAGACTGAAACCCCAAAACCATAATATTACCCCCTCCATGTTTTACTGAAAGGGTTCAACAGAGCTCATACTTAAATTCTGCATTTGGGTGAATTTTGAACTTGTTCCCAGTCCATTGGTGTCCAATCCTTGAATTTTTTGGCAAACTCTAGTCTTTTATTGATGTTGCCAGCTTTTGGCGGCGACAAGACCAATAAGACCATTTACACTCGGGCATCTGGAAATGGTAGATCTTGATACTTTGATGTCTTCACTTCTGTCGCTTTTCATATCATGAGTTGGAGTTTTTTTTCAAGTTCACTGTTGGTTGAATCAATATGTCTCAGCGCTGTAGCAAGCTAGCAAAGTGCCACTCTCATAACTAAGTTAATTTTTCTTGGCTAGCTAGCATGCACGTAGTACATTTTAATAACCACTATGCAACATTAGTTTGTTAGTTAGTGAGCTAACATTAGCTAACTGAATTTAAGAACAGTTGCTAGTTCAGCCACGAATGTCTGTGACTCAGTGACTGGCTATGTGAGCAAAGCTATTGAGTTGACTCAGTGCAAACATACAATGAGTGCTGATGGAAATTACATTTGTTTTCTATTAAATGATGCAAATTCACTTATGTGATAAACAGAATCATATGCTCTTGGTCGAGTCATAAGAAAATTATGAAATTCGTCAAGTAAATTTTGGGTTTGTTGTGAACTTGAGCTCAGAACAAATGCAAAATTTTCTTAACTCGTTTCACAACTTTCATATGACGTGCCCACTCATGTAAGATCCTCTATATCTTCTCTTTCTGTTGCTGATATTGCAGTATTCTTTGTAAATCTCTTTCTGCCTCTTTCCTTCCAAGTTTGCAGTAACCTGGTGCACTCTATATGGCAAGTGGCAGTACAGTTTTTTTTTTGCCACTTTTAACAATAGAGTCCAAAAGGTAAAGGATAGAGATGAGATGGTTTGGCCCATTTCTGTGTCCATTGTGTAAACACTGATTTAACTTCTATTGTTGGTAGCAAATGCTTATGAGTCTGGGAAGTGAGAGTACCCACTTTTTCTCTGGTTGCATAATCTAGAGTAATAGACTGAATGAAAAAGCCGACATGCAGTTTTCAGATTTGAAGGAACAGTTTAAATGAATGGATGAAGGAGGGCACACAAACAGTCAGAGACAGAGGGCAGAAATAGACACAGATATTAAGACAGACAAGCATTCAGTCAAAAGGCTAACCAAGACTGCGAGACCGATTGACAGATCGACCGTTTGTGTGAAGCCCTCAGTGGCCCCAGTCAGACCATCTCAGCTGGAGGTTGTTACAGCATCTTGCCTTGATGCTCACTGGCAGAGACTGTTCAAAGAACCTCATACCTTATTAGCATTATCTCGCTGGTAAATTAATGTTGGCAAGTGCTGGGAAATATTCCATGCATTATGAATGGTCACGCTATGGATTATGGGCAGTAATGCTATGAAGGAGAGTTGCTTGAAAAAACAGAAAAAAATAAATGAATGGGTCGATGGGGAATTTACCTCCAATACCATGGATTATTATATTTAACTCCGATATTTTCTTCTAGTTGACTGCAGTAATGTGTAGTGAATCATGAGGGATGATGAGAAATAATGATCCTGCCTTAAAAAAAAACGTTTTGAGCCTAAACATTCAGACGGCTACAAACATCATCTGTGTTTTCTTTGCTGTATGCTAGTTCTGCTGACGCCTTTGCTCCGTCATCGATTGTGCTTACTTCTGCTGACGCTTCTCTTACAGAAAATCTGCAGCTGGTCAGCAGGAACAGGGTGTGATATATTTTTCTGTTCCCACTCCTCTCTCTCAGGCCTTGATGGAGAACGGTAACTTGAGCTTTGTCAAGCCCAGCTGGATATTCAACATTAATGAGCGTCAGAAGATACTGCCACACCAGCCGTACACTGTGGTTCCCTGAGGGTGGAGGCCGGCTGAGCCGATCCCCGGCCCCTCCCGGTGCAGTCATTCTGGAGGGTTTCTCTCTTCACCCTCCCTGCTCAAGCTCTCTCACAGCGCTTCAGGGAAATGTTCAACTTCACTGGATTTTCGAGCGTCTGCATTCCCAGTTTGGCCACCTAAGGCACGTGGTTTTGCCCAGAATGCACCAGCAAGTAACAGACTCCTCCCTGCCAAGCTTTCAACTGGGGACTGCAGCAAATGCCAAGATACCAACTGGGCATAATTTGACATCGGCACCAATACACTTCAGTGTCCAGCTACTCTCATTGGCCGGATTCTGCTCTCGCTGTAGGAATGTTGATATATGCATAAAGAAGGTAGTCATTGCCACTTTTATGCACTACCTGGCTGGTTTTCAGTGGAGGAGGGACAAATGTATCTTTTTATATCTGGCTTTTGGCTATGCCTCTTTTTATTTGTTTTAGCACAGTTAGTAAAGTGCAGTTTAGTCATAATTTTTCCGCCATTCAGTTATTTAGATTTTTTTTGCAAACTGGCATTCTCTTGTGGAATATTAATGATAGGGTTGGTCAATGATGGTGAAATGAATGTAGGAGCTCCGTGTCACACCGGAAAAATTATTTTTATTCCCTGAGCTCTTCGTCTCCAGAGTCTGGCATTGATTGGGATTTTTACTTAAATTGTGACATGGGCGATGTGTGATCCAAGAAAGATTTTAACTGTGTCATAGAAAAATAGTGGCATTAACAAATTGAAACCATGATGATATTGTTCTCAAATCGCAGTCCTTGAGGTCTGTGAACTGCTGGTTTTCCATGGTCGCTTTACCTAGGAATCAGGTGTAGACAGTCTGGCCAATCAGAGGCACTGACCTAGAAATAATAGAAAACATGGACTGGATTTGGATTTGAGGCTCAATTTTGACGATCCCTGTCATAATGATTAGATTTGGAAATGGATTACAAAGGTTAATGGAGTGGTCCACAGTGAGGTGAATGGAATGGTTAACAGTCCAACAAAAGCAGACTGAGGGTAGTGACGCAATTCAGGGTTGCACTGAATTCAGTTTGAGGTCAGAAATGAGTGAGAATTGGTTTAAACTGAGAATAGCTGTTCTGAGGGATTTTTCGATTAAAGCTCTGGATCTCTGTCTGTGTGTTAAAGTGAATAAATTTCAGAGGGAGCCGAGTAAAGGAAAGGGCCTTGTGGGCTTCTGCACTCAAAAAGTGCTTTGAAACCATCGTGGGAACTTTCTGCCACTGTGGACCCAGATTCTGGGAGAGATGATGAAAACATCAGTGATCCTCCCCATAAATTATGTTGTCTTTTTTGGATGCTCCATCTGCCCTCCTCCCCCATTAAAAAAAAAAAAAAAAAAAAAAAAAATCCTGCTAACATTTTCAGTTGGTTTTTGTTGTAAACACCCCCCCCCCCCCCCCAAAGCCCCCACAAACACCCAAAATTGAGTGAACAAATGAACAAAGCTGTCTCCCGCTGTCACTAACCTACTGAATGAACAGAAGGTACTTTTTTCCCCAGTGGAGAGGGAAGTCTCATTTGGTTCACGTAGTGATTGAACTTTGTGTCTCTACCTTTCACTACTTCCGTCTTGGTTGGCTGTTGTGCTCAGCCCAGAAGGAATCTGAGCACCTGTTAAAGGCTTGAGGGAAGCTTGAGTAATGTAGCGGTTCAGATGTAGACGTTGATGGCTGACGAGGCAACGTGCGGAGGGAATTGGCCAACTGTTATTTTAAAATGCTGCATTTTTCCTGTGTTTCAAAAAAATAAAATTCTCAGAAGACTGGTCCTCCTATAGAACTGATGGATAATGATGGTAACTATTTTTTTTTCCCCTGAACTCCATGAATGCTTTTGCGGTCTGTAATGCACTAGCAAAATGTTCAAAGGATGAGGTTCCTCTCCCCTTTTCCCTATATCCCTTTTTTTAGTGTGATTTTGTCACCTCTGCCAATGCTTTTGTGTTTTATCCTGTTCATGACTGGTGTTTGTCTTTTTATTTGTGTTTCAGATTAAAGGAAAAATTTTGAAATGATGGAAAGAAAAGAAGTGTCCTTTTTATTGAATCAGTCCGGAGTCTTTTCCCCTCCTCTTTACTCAATCTGCCCCCTCCAGTTTTTTGTATTCTCTCCTTTCCCTTTTCTTTTTAATCTTTTCCTTGCTAATAATTGTCACAACCCTCGTGTCCTTAATCGGTTCCTCCCCTGTTCCAGCAGCCTGCTTGTGTTTATGCAGTTTGTCTCATCTCTTTCCTTACCCCTTTTGTGAATGTCCTGCGTATATAAGTTGTTTGTGGTGTCTGCGTGGCTGCTGGATTGTCCTGCTTTGTACCCTATTAAGCGAAGCTCTTCTTACATGTGTTTTTGGTAAATTAATGATGAAGAAAAATTTAGTCTTATTAATGGGAGCAAGCTCCCGAGCCTTTATATTGGTTTCCAGGATTGGAACTGCGGTCGTGCTACACCCTCCCGTTCCACTGTCAAGCAGCCCTGCTTCTGCGGGGGGGATTCACCACCTGGCTTCTGCCCCAGTATAGCCTCTGGCCGAGGCCTGGACACACCCCTACCCTTTCCAGTTATTACCAATTGAGCTGAGCTGCCCCTCCACTGTTCCGGGCTACACTTTTTCCCTCTACTATTACTGTTTTCCTGTTTGTAAATACTCTCTTATGGCATTTAACCTGATTCTGTGTTTGACTCCTTGTCTGGATCATAAGTAGAAATCTTATGATCTACATCGCCGCCTCTGTTTCCTGTACATCTTGCAATTCAGTTTGGAGGGATAATGTCATACCAATTGTGAGGAAAGTCATATATTTTGAATAATGAGGTAATGATTACTTTCAGAATAACATTCAGTATCGAACATGCTTTTTTTAAAAATGTATTTCAAGCTCAACTTGTTTCTACTAATTGGGAGCTTCAAAGATCTCTATATTTTGAATGTTGTGTGCCTTGTTGGGGTTGGAGTGAACCTAGATTTCAATGCATGCAGCTGGGAACCAGTGTTTGAGAAAACCAGTCACTAGCTTGCTACTGAGATGACTGGAGTGAAAAAACCCCACAGTCAAAATAATGTACGCAAGAACTATAAAGGCATGAGCATGTTCTGGGCAGAATCACCTTAATAATGCCCCTCATTTTTTCAATGAGGGGCATTTCATTTTTTGCCAGGGAGTTGCAACAGCAGGACTATTGGGAGTTGCAGTCTAGTGGTCCAAAAAGTTAGTGCCAAATATTTCTTCCACCATGAAACTCAGGAAACTAAGTTTACACATTAGTTGTATCTCTTGGCTGGAAAAAAAAAATGCTAACAGACATGTTAAGGTTATTGGAACAAAATGCTGGTCTGAATTATTGAGGTTATTTAGTGCCTCTTGAAGTCATGTAGATGCATTGTACCATGTTAAAGTCTTTAATGAGGCAGCTGTGATTTCATGATTGTCTTGTTCCAGCTGCTCACCATGGGGTCAGAGGCAACATAAAAACAATATTTACATCCCAGGACATGTCGCATAAAAGGTAAGTGCTATGTTTTGTTCCAACCACAGTTGCAGTTGCATTTTTTAACGAGCTGTTAGTTTGTCATTTTAAGTAATTGGGTTTATTTCATGTTTAGAGGGTTCATTTCTTATAACCTCTTTATCCACATTTTGACGATATACCCAAACAAGCAATGAAGAATAAAAGACCCTTTAAAGTGTTTATTTCCTTATACTGCAAGTATTTTTATGTAATTATATTTTTAAACTGATTAAATAAGACAAAATATCAGAAAACTCTGAATCAAGTCATTGAGCAAAAGTGTTTTAAATCTTTTTAAAAATACTTTCTTGAACTAAACAACATCGATATGACAGAATAGATGTGAGTCAGTCATTTGCTTTTCTAATAAATGCTTCCAAAATCCTTGTGCCCACTGTTTCATGAATTTAGGTGAAGTGATTCTTCAATTAGATTTTTACATTAGCAAGTGATTCTTTAATTCATTCAGTTTCATTTTTCCCCAGCTTTTTATGCTGATATTTTCAGTGTATCACAATGTGGGTATTAATTTTTTGGTATCCTTCAGAGCAAGCATGGACATTTCTGTCAAAATGTCACAGAGAGGGTAAAAAAACTGCTCCAAACATGAAATGCACTTAAATGGATGGATGGAATATGATAGCTTTTTCAAATCGTACAATTGCAGTCGTGGTTGGACCAAAAACCAGCGCACACAGTGGGCTCAAGAATTAACATTGAGAACCACTGGTGTAGACAGGGCCATCCATTACCTTATCCATCAGTTTTTGGTCTGGGGAGCAAGGATTTGACTGTGTTGGTCGATGGCAGAGGTCTGTCCCAGCATGCATTGAATGGAAAGAAAAACATACTCCCCAGACAAATAAAAACAATTACATTCAGAGTAGAACTCACTACATGGGCAGCATTAATTTACCAAGTTATCTGCCCTGGCACAATCTTGTCCAGACCGTATAATGTCCTGCCAGGGTGACCTCAATTGTTCAGCAGGTACTGTGGTCCCAGCTGAAACCTCCTCAAATTCATGCTTATTTTGATGATAGGGGAGGGTCGGGACGCCAATGTAGTTCTTCGGGTTTCAAAGATTATTTTGTCAGCCTGCTGAGAAAACCTTGTATCTGCAATTTGATAAGAAACAAAAACTTGTATGTCCACGACATTGCAAAATAGCAAAATACAAAATTTTATTGATTGGATACATTCTTGGAAGAAAAATATTCATCCTACCCGAGCACAGCTCAACAGCATTTTTGCATGCAAAAATAAACATTTTTTATGCTCTCCTGTAAAGTCTATCATTTTGAAGATGAGGTTTTGTTAGCATGCCAACGATTTGCTTTGAGTATTGGGATCCAGCCGACAGTGGAAATTGAAGGTGGTAATATGCTGGAAAAAATGTCAGCCTGCAAAAAGCTGAGCTTCATTTTCACTTAGTTTTGCTACAGCACAGCACTCATATCAAGAGTGAGCTCCCACCCCTGGCTTTTTTTTTTTTTTTTTTTTTTTTGGCACAGTGCTGTACCCTAAATGCACTGGCATACATTGATTGGTTTATTTGGACCCTTGATACACTGTCCTTGAGGGAGCTGAGGTGGAGCAGAGGTAAGATTACGAAGCTGTTTTCCTGTATAACAAGCAAGATGAGTTTGTGTTCTCGATCTTTATCAATCAGCTTTTGCATAATGCTGTTTTCTGGCTAGTCTCTGATGATAATATGCTACAATCACATAGCCACTTGTCACTGAGATGCTACATTTTTGAAGAAAGGAGGGTGAATATTAATATTGGCTCTGTTTAGATTCACAACTGCTTTGGAGAATCGTCTACAAGAAAAACATTCATTAATCCTGCTTTATTCATTGTTTTGCTTTCTTTTCATCCATGCCTTTTATCTTGATTTCCCCCTCTGATAGTAATTTTTGCCTGGGAAGAATGACGGGATAACTGAGGGGTGGAAGCCGCCCCCTTCCTGGATGAAGTTTTTAGAACGTGTGTCTTTGCTTCCATGCTGGGCTTATGGAGTTATATGTCCACTGGAAAAGCCTTCAGTGTCATTTATTGAATGCATAAATGCTGTTCACCCACATCACTGCTTGTTTGGGTGGGAATTCAGAGACTTTCAGCAGCAGTCCTTTGGTAATTTGACTCTGCAAGCAATACAAAATGATAAACACAGCAGGCAAAATAAGTATTGAATGCGTCAACATTTTTCCCAGGAAATATATTTGTAATGGGGCTATTGACAAAATTTTCACCAGATGTCCGGAACAACCCAAGTGATTCACACACAAAAAGAAATCAAAACAAATAAGTCCATACATTAAGTAATGTGTAATTAAGTGGAATGAGTATTGAACACATGAAGAAAAGGAGGTGCAAAAAGGCATGGAAAGCCGAGAAACCAGCTGAAATCTGTCACGGGGCAGGATTGCTTTCTAAATACTGACAGTGCAAATTAATATCAGCTGGTCTAGTTCCAATTGATGGCCTAAAGGTTTCTCATTACCAAGGTGTCACACAAGAAGCATCTCATAATGGGTAAAAGCAAAGAGCTCTCTAAAGACCTTTTTAACCTTATTGTTGCAAAACATACTACTGGCATTGGTTACAGACATATTGCTAAATTTCTGAATGTTCCAGTAAGCACTTTTGGGGCCATAATCTGGGAGTGAAAAGTACATCATTTCATCATAAACCGGCCACGACCAGGCACTCCTTGCAATATTTCTGACAGAGGAGTCAAAAGAATAATCAGAAGAGTAGCCCAAGAGCCAAGGACCACTCACGGAGAGCTTCAGAAAGTCCTGGAATTAGCAGGTAGAGTTGTTTCAAAGAAAAGTGTGTAATGCACTCAACTGCCATGGCCTCTACACGCTCACTGCTCAAGACTCAATTGCTGAAAAAAAGCATGTTGAAGCTCCTTTAAAGTTCACTGCACAACATTTGGACTAGCCTATGAAATACTGGGAGAGTATAGTCTGGTCAAATGAGACCAAAATTGAACTCTATGGATGTCATAGCACACACCATGTTTAGAGGACAAACAGCACTGCACATCACCCCCAAAACATCATTTCAAGTTTCGAGGTGGGAACATCATAGTGTGGGGCTGTTTTTCAGTATATGGTACTGACAGACTTCATATGATTGATGGAAGGATGAATGGAGAAATTTACTGAGACATTCTTGATCAGAATCTGCTTCCATCTACGAGGATGTTGAAGACGAAACGAGGGTGGATATTTCAGCAGGACAATGATGCCTAACACACAGCTTAGGAAACTCAATTAGTTTCAGAGAAAGAAAATAAAGCTGCTAGAATGGCCCAGTCAATCGCCTGACTTGAATCCAATTGAAAATCAATGTGTAGACCTCAAGATCAGAGTTCATAGAGGAGGCCCCCAGAACCTTCAAGATTTGAAGACCGTTTTTGTGGAAGAATGGGCCAATATCACACCTGAGCAATGCATGCGATTATTTTCTCTATACAGGAAGAGTCTTGAAGCTGTCACTACCAACAATGGCTTTTCTGTGAAGTATTAAATAAATTTCAGCAATTGAGTTCAATACTTTTTCCTTGTGTCATTCCATTTAATTGCACATAATTTATGGACTTATTTGTTTTGATTTATGTGAGGATTACTTGGGTTGTGACTGACATCTGGTGAAAATTTCATA
This sequence comes from Gymnothorax reevesii, assembly GCA_029721435.1. Lineage (NCBI taxonomy): Eukaryota > Metazoa > Chordata > Actinopteri > Anguilliformes > Muraenidae > Gymnothorax > Gymnothorax reevesii. Next base: position 159,015,907 of record CM056573.1, read on the forward strand.
TAAATGGCCCCATTAGAAATATATTCACTGAGAAAAATGTTGATGCGTTCAATCCTTACTTTCCCCACTGAATATGCATACAATATGTGTGGATTACCCACATTCTCAGTCTTTTCCCCTTGCTTTCTTAATGGCAGGGGAGACCCTCATTATAGGCTATATTTTTACAACCCCATTCCCGAAAAAGTTAGTGTGTTGAATACAATGATTGGCAAGTCATTTAAAGTCTTTGTTTAATTGAAAATAGTACAAAGACAACATATCAAATGTTAAACTGGAAAATTTTTTTTAGCATCTGCTGATTTTGAATTTGATGCCAGCAACACATTTAAAAATGTTTGGACAGAGGTAAAAAAAAAAAAGACTGGAAAAGATGCTTGATGATGAAAATAAACCTAGTGGAAAAAAAACCCACTGCTAATTAGGCTAATTGGCAAAACATGACTAAGTACAGCGTAAAAAGAACATCCCAGAGAGGCTGTGTCATGGTTTGGAGGCTTTGAGAGCTCTTTTTGTTGCTCTCGTCCGGGACGATGTCCTTTAGCTCCCAATCGGATTTTTGGGCCAGCTGGCATTAATTTGAGGCGTTTCCCGGACTCTATTTAAGCTCCAGTTTCGTCTTGCGTCCTTTGCTAGAGTATCAGTATTTCTATTGCGCTTTAGCCGGTAAGGTGTCTAGAGAGAGAATTGTCAGGGACTTTAGCTGCATAACAGGTTTAGTGATAGTGAGCAGGGGAATCTTTTTTTTATTTTCCCTTTTCTTTTGGCTCTTCGAGCTCGCTTCGCTTTCTACCTCGGGCGGCTTCTAGGTCCGTTGGTAGCGCGAGTCTCGCATCTTTATTCTATTTTGAGTCTCTCCTTCTCTGCAGTTTTTGCCTTTTATTATCCCACCAGTATGTAATACTGTAGTATATAGTCATCGCCCTGTCCCTCTGTCCATTCGTTCGTCTTTCCGTCCGTAATCATTTTCATTTCCGGAGCAGAACTCAAAAACTATAACACTTAGAAACTTCAAATTTGATATGGAACTTACTCTTATGGCTTAGTTGTGCCTTTTGCAGGTTTCAGTTCCATGCTGCCCATAATTTCTGAAACTTTGACCAAAAACAGCCCAAAAATGGGACTTTGTCTCGTTTCTGGGACAGATCTCAAAAACTATGCCACTTAGAAACTTCAAAAACTCCAAAAGTCTCGGCTCTCACAGACCAAGTGAAATAGAGTGAAATGTCCTTGTTGTATCTCACATCCGAGCCATAGAATGAGGAACACACAGAACTGTCAATTACCTAGGACTCAGTAGCACACCAGCCACCGCAGGTGTTCCACTTCATACAGTGGTAATAGCAAATCTCACATTATTATTTACCCAACGGTATGTAATACCATAGGATATAGTCATCGCCTTGTCCGTCTGTCTGTCCCTCTGTCCGTAATAATTTTCATTTCTAGAGCTTAACTCAAAAACTATACCACTTACAAACTTCAAATTTGCTATGGAACTTACTCTTATGGTGTAGTTGTGCCTTTTGGGGGTTTCAGCTCCATTCTGCCCAAAATTTTGGATTTTTAACCAAAAACAGCCCACAAATCACGAATTGCGTGGAACCGGTTGGATATGTCATCTTCTGATGACTCTTGTTTCTGGCCTCTGCAATTGGCGTCCAACACTCCCCAAATCATCACAGTACACTCTAGCCAACATGGAGACACCAGCAGGGGTTGAAATTAAGAGGGCTGTTGCCAGCCAGCAAGATATGTTGGCTGGGTTCGCTAAAGGGCTTTCAGGCTTAGGCAATCAACAATTTGAATTAGTTGAGACACTCTACCTTCAAGAGGACTCGCTACAGAACCAGGAGAGCGTTCTGTTAAGTTTAACTGAGAGTGTTAAGTCTCTCTCTGCACAGGTTTCACAAAAAGTTGAACAAGCACCACCCCTACATCCTCCCGAGAACCTAAGTTACAGTTACCCCAAAGATATAGTGGCGAGGCTGGAAAATGTAAGGATTTCATCGCCCAGTGTGAAATATTTTTTAAGGCTCAGCCGTCACGATTCGTTAATGAGGATTCTCGGGTAGCATTGATATTATCCCTGTTGGCTGGCACAGCACTCACTTGGGTCGGCCCATTAATTAGATCTAATTCCCCGGTCGTAGGTTCTGTGGAGGCACTTGTTAGAGAGATGGTGTCTGTATTTGATCAAGACATTTGTGGTCAGGATGCAGCTACGCGTTTAATGCACCTGAAATGGAAAAGAAAGTGCAGCTGAGTTCTCTATTGCTTTTTGCTCTCTGGCCACAGAGACAGGCTGGCCGGAGGCTCCTCTTATGACTGTATTCAGTCATGCCCTTACTGAGGAGATAATGGACGCATTGGCTACTTTAGAACCCTGTTCGACTTTAGACTCTTTAGTTCGTACAGCTGTGCGAATTGACAACCACATACGTGAACGCAACAGGGAGAAGTTCAACAGCCAGCCGCTAGCTGACTATGGGGCTAAAGTTGCTAGCGACAAGGGTACAGTTGAGCCCATGCAAATTGATAGTTCGCTTGACAGTTGGACTAATCAACCTACTAGCAGAAGAATAATCTGCTTTAATTGTAATAAGCCGGGTCATACCTGTCCACGTTGTCCTAAGTGTCAGGGAAAAATGGAAAACCCCTCTAGCGATGTGGGGAGATATAGAGGGGCAGACTCAATTTCCCTTCCGTACCCTAGTCCCTGTTGAGCTGACTGTGGGGTGCGAGAAATTTACTGTTGAAGCGTTCGTAGATTCGGGTGCAGTAAATTGTTTCATGGGTATTGGGTGGGCTAGGAAGCACTCCGTTCCCACTGTTAGGCTTTCACAGTCACGCTCTGTCAGAAGTGGGGACGGTCGCCCACTTAGATCGAGAGTTATTACCAAAGTGTCTGAACCGCTAAATATGTTCATTTCGTTTGGTGACCACTCAGAGGAGGTTCGGTTTTATATTATCAGTTCCCCTGCTTTTCCCATTGTTTTAGGGCATTCTTGGTTATGGGAACACAAACCTTGCATCAGCTGGGAGGAACAGAACAATCCTATCGTCCGCTGGGGTACCAATTGCCGCTCTCATTGTAGAGATAATGAAACTTGTGTTCCTAGACATCAAGCTACGGGGCAGGCTGATGCCTGGAGCGAGTGTGAGGAGGCTATCTCACTGTACCCTCCTAAACTAGAAAAGGGGGCAGAGGAGGGGTTGGAATGGGATCCTCAATTTGACTGACAACAGCCAGAGGACGATTACCTTTTAGAGGATTTTAGCGATTCTGAATCAGTCACGGAGACATTAGATTCAGAGCAGGGCGAGGAATTTGGGGCCACTCTGAACTTTGTCTTGCCTTCCAATGTTCCCAGGGATTACGTTGATCTCGCTGAAGTGTTTAGTGAGCAACGAGCATCGACGTTACCCCCTCATCGTCCATACAACTGCGAATCAATCTCTATCCTGTGACAACTCCGCCCAGGGGTTCGCTATATTCGCTGTCAGGACCAGAACGTAGGGCTACGCGAGAATATATTCAGGAGGCTCTCACCAATGGTTTTATTCGGCCGTCCACGTCCCCTGCTGGAGCGGAATTTTTTTTCGTGGGGAAAAAAGATGGCGGTCTGAGTCCCTGTATTGATTATAGGGGTTTGAATAAAATCACCACTAAAAACCGATACCCCCTTCCGTTAATGAATTCTGCGTTTGAATGTCTGCAGGCGTCATTTTTTACGAAGCTAGATCTTCGTAATGCATATAATTTGATTCGCATTCGGGAGGGGGACGAATGGAAAACTGCTTTTAACACTCATGATGGGTACTACGAATATTTGGTCTTACTGTTCGGGCTTGTTAACGCCCCCACGGTGTTCCAGGCATTCGTCAATGACGTGCTCCGAGATATGTTGGAGAAATTCGTCTTTGTTTATCTTGACAACATTTTGATTTTTTCTTCAACACTCGGAGCACAAACAACACGTCAGACGCGTAATTGGAGCCCTTTCCAATGCCAAACTTTTTGTTAAAGCCGAAAAATGTGTTTTTCACGCCCAGACTGTCTCGTTCTTGGGCTTTATTGTTTCTAAGGAGTCGGTGCGGATGGACCCGGACAAGGTGGCTGCAGTCAGGAATTGGCCTGCGCTGCAGAGTGTTAAAGAGGTTCAACGCTTTCTGGGCTTTGAAAATTTTTATAGGAGGTTTATCCGTAATCTTAGCACAGTTGCTGCCCCCATATTGCGCTCACTAAGAAGAATACCTCCTCAGCGTTTTTTGGTCTCCTGCAGCTGATGCTGCCTTTCAGGAATTAAAGAAATATTTTAGCTCAGAGCCTATTTTGGTTTTGCTCGATCTCTCCCTCCCATCTGTTGTTGAGGTAGATGCTTCGGAGGTGGGCGTGTGTGCTATTTTGTCCCAGCGCCCTTGTTGGGATAATAAGCTTCACCCATGCGCGTACTTCTCTCAGTCTTTGTCCGCCACGGAACGCAATTATAGTATCGGTGACCGAGAATTATTGGCAGTCAAGCTGGCGCTTGAGGAGTGGCGCCACTGGTTGGAGGGAGCTGAGCACCCTTTTGTGGTATGGACCGACCATAAAACCTCCGATATATCCAGCAAACCAAGCAGCGTAATTCCCGGCAGGCGCGATGGTCATTATTCTTTAACCGCTTTGATTTTACCCTGACCTATCGCCCAGGCTCTAAAAGCATTAAGCCTGGCGCCCTGTCACGGATGTACGATGGTTCAGACCGCGATCCTGCCCCGGAGCCAGTTATCCCAGCTTCTCAGTTCCTGGCCCCTATTCAGTGGGAGATTGAGGCAGTCGTTTAGGAGGCTTTAAAGACTGACCCTAGTCCAGGGGGGGAGCCTCCTGGCTGTTTGTGCCATCTGCAGTTTGTCCCCACTGCAGGACCTGTGGCCTTTCTTCCCACTTAGCTTGGCACCCGGCGGCCCATCGGACCAAGCAGTTCCTGGCCCAATATTTTTGGTGGCCTGGTATGATCCGAGACATTCAGGAGTTTGTTGCAGCTTGTGGCACATGTTTCATAAATAAGACTTCCCACCTCCCTCCCTCTGGTCTGCTGCGACCTTTGCCCGTTCCCAGGAGCCCTTGGACGCATATCGCGTTAGATTTTGTCACTGGGCTGCCTGAATCTGACGGCAACACGGTCATTTTTCTAAAGCGGCTCATTTTGTCATGCTGCCAAAGCTGCCTTCGGCGAGGACGAAGGTGCATCTTTTGGTTAACAATGTGTTCCGGTTACATGGACTTCCGCAGGATGTCGTCTCTTACCGAGGCCCTCAGTTTATGGCCAGATTCTGGCGGGCATTTTGTTGGCAGTTGGGGCCACTGTGAGTCTCTCCTCTCGGTTTCACCCGGAGACCAACGGGCAGACGAAACGTACTAATCAGTCTCTTGAAAACCGTCTCCGATGTTTGGTGGCGGATAATCCCTCATTGTGGAGTCGATTTTTAGCTTGGGCCGAATATTCTCATAACTCGCTGAGTAATTCCTCCACGGGTCTTTCCCCGTTTGAGGCTCAGGTGGGTTACCAACCCCCACTATTTCCTGAGACTGAGAATGATTCCGAGGTTCCCTCAGTCAACCATTTCATTCATTGCTGTCGATCGGTTTGGACTAAGGTCCGTTCTGCTTTGTTGCGTTCCGGGTGCAAACAAAAATGCTTTGCTGATAGAAGGTGTCGTTTGGCCCCGTCTTATCGGGCTGGGCAGAGAGTTTGGCTGTCTACCCGGGACCTCCCCTTGAAGGTAGAATCTTGAAAACTGGCGCCCCGCTATATTAGCCCATTCAAAATAGTGCGGAAGATCAATCCGGTTACAGTCCAGTTGAAGCTTCCTAGATCTTTACGCATACATCCGTCATCCGGTTAGCACTAGCGTCCAGGCACCCGCCGACACACCCCCGCCGCCACCACGAATGGTTGAGGCCGTGCGCCGCATTCTGGCCGAGAGGCATGTAGGTCATGGGGTCCAGTTCCTTGTAGACTGGGAGGGATATGGTCCGGAGGAGCGGTGCTGGGTCCCTTTGCGGGATATTCTAGATCCCTCGCTTATTTCGGAGTTTCGGGCACAAGGTTCCTCGGGGACTTCTGGAGCTGTCCCTTAGAGGGGGGGGTCCTGTTATGGTTTGGAGGCTTTGAGACCTCTTTTTGTTGCTCTTGTCTGGGATGATGTCATTTAGCTCCCAATCGGATTCTAGGGCCAGCTGGTATTAATTTGAGGCGTTGCCCGGACTCTATTTAAGCTCCAGTTTCGTCTTGCGTCCTTTGCTAGAATGTCAGTGTTTCTATTGCGCTTTAGCCCGTAAAGTCTCTAGAGAGAGAATTGTCAGGGACTTTAGCTGCAAAACAGGTTTAGTGATAGCGAGCAAGGGAATCTTTGTTTTATTTTCTCTTTTCTTTTTGCTCTTCGAGCTCGCTTTGCTTTCTATCTCGGCAGGTTCTAGGTCTGTTGGTAGCGCGAGTCTCGCATCATTATTCTATTTTGAGTCTCTCCTTCTCTGCAGTTTTTGCCTTTTATTTCTGGCCACTGCAATTGGCGTCCAACACTCCCCAAATCATCACAGGCTGACTCTGTCAGAATTACATATGGTGAGGACTTTACCCCTCTATGAAAGACTGCATTGGCAAATAAAAAAAATTCAAGAATGAAATTTCTCAATGTAAAATTGCAAAGAAGTTGGGGATTTCATCATGTCCAGAAAACTGGCGTCTCGTTTTACTGACGTTCAGTTCCATCATGACAAACGGCTCAAATATAAGAATAATTCAGGCCTAAAGAAAAAAATCTTTGGGGCATACAGCCTTGAAAACCCTGGTCAGACGAAGCCACTGCTCCAGTACGTAATATAAATAAAAGACTCAGAGAATCTGATGAAATCTCCATGCACAAGAGATAAGCCCGAAAACCAATATTGAATGGTCGTGATCTTTGGGCCTTAAGGTGGCACTGCATTACAAGGAAAGAAGATTCTGTAGTGGAAATTACTGCATGGTCTGAGGAACACCTCTGAAAACCATTGTCAATAAAAACGGTTCACAGCATACACAAATGCAGATTAAAACTACCATCTAAAGAAAAAACCATAGGCCTGTATGAACAAGATCTAGAAAAGCTGCAACCTTCTTTGGGCCAAAGCTCATTAATGATGGAATGACACAAAGTGGAAAATTGTCTTGTGGTCTGACCAATCAAAATGTCAAATTCTTTTTGGAAATTATGGATACTATATCCTCTGGATTAAAGAGGAGAGGGATCATCCAACTTATTATCTGCGCACAGTTCAAAAGCAAGCATCTGCTATGGCATAGGGGTGCATCAGTGCACATGGCATGGGTAAACTGCACATCTGTGAAGACACCATTTATAAAGAGATTTCGGGGCAACATACACTGTCATCCAGGCATTGCCCTTGTTGGAAAACATGGGTGCCAATAGCAGATTGGCCCTCTGAAGTTTTGCACATTGTGGAGGGCCAATACACAACCTTGTCTGGCCCTAATGCTTCTTGTATTTAATTCCTTGATCATTTCCTTTGTGTGTTAACCCCATCACCCTTCAGCCCTGTGTGTTAACCTCATCACACCTCAGCCCACACCCCAATTTCCTCTCACCTTGTTTGTCTCTTCCCCCCACCTCCTGTCACTTTAGGCAAATTACCATTCGTTCCTTTGCATCCTTTGAACCTTCAGCTATAAGTGTTCACATTTTCCCTCAGTTGTTGGTTCTTGTTCATCTGTACTTGGGGAACAGACCCACAAGTTCCTCTACTCTATTAAACTATCCACTTTTAAACTAAGACGTGCCTGCATTTATTTTTTTACTTACAAAAGTACGGAGGAATACAGTAAACTCTCTTTAAAAAATCCTGCAGTCCTTTTCAGGGAAGGCTGGCTTATTTCAGCAAGACAATGCCAAACCAGAGGGACACCCATTACAGCAACATTGCTTCGTAGAAAAAAAGGGTCTGGGTGCTAAACTGGCCTGCCTGCAGTCCAGACCTATCACCCAGTGAAAATATTTGGTGCATTATAAGGCAAAACAAATCTGACAAAGGTGACCACATATTGAGCAGTGGAAATCTAACATTAACTCTTTTCCCCTTCATGACATCATATGATGTCTAAGTTCATGTCAGCTTTTAACTTCTATAGTGCTATTGAGTTATTTCACATTTGCTTCAACAGCAGCTTTAACTCTTTTCTCCATGAATAATGACTACATATGATGCCTTTATGTACTGTGTACTCCTATGGTTGTCATTTGTAGTCATTATGGGGAAAGGGAGGGGTGAGTCTATGGGGAAAAAAGTTAAGCATGAATGGGAAAATATTTTGTTTTCAAAACAAAATATACTCTCCTCAATTTCCAAATAAGTGTTATTAAAAGAAGAGGTGCTGCTGTGTTGAAATAAACATACTTTTCAAAGAAAAGTAAAATGTAGAGGGCTTTACATCTGCTATTTTGTCTTTTCACTAATTTCAATAAAATGTAAAGTTTAAATGATTTACAAGTCATTAGATCCTGTTCTTATTTACATTTTATGCAGCAGCTTAACTTTTTTGGAAATGAAGTTGTACATGCTGTAACTTTATTCTTCATATCTTGTTTTTATACTTTTTAGTGATTAATCACAATGATTTCTGAAGTTTGATGTCATAAGTACATTGTAGACATTGAAAAATATTTATTTCCATCAAATCATCACTAGTCTGCCCCTTCATAGCATGCTTGCTTCCGCATTCCTCCATTTTCTGGCGTCTTACACTAATTGTAACAATAATTTAGGTAGGTAGTTAGGTAGCCTGTATGGATAGTATTTTTTTATGCTAGTTCCAGCCATTGTACAATAATATCGTAAATAGCCAACATACTAACCCAATCCAAGCCCTTTATAGACTGGAGGTGATATGGTTGTGACACGCTCAGCTACACAGCCGAGCCCTGGGTGACTAAGACGTCAAACGTTAGCCAAATACAGGTAAAGGGTCTGAGCAGAGGGAGGAGCCTGATACCCTGCTGACAGGGATAGAGAGGGCTAAGAAAAGGAAAAAGAGAGAGAGGGAGAAATAGAGGAGGGGGAAGGATATTCAACTAAAACATTACCTAGAGACAGCCTGAGAGTGCAGTGAATTAGCAGTTTGGGATTGAGGGCTGAGAGAGAGAATCAAAATAACTGATTGCAGTGGCAGAGTGATAATGTGAAAATCCACGTGGGAGAATTGATAATGTCATAAATTGTTATCATTCCTCTGAAAGGACGTGGAGCTGGAAGCGCTCTGAAGCTACTGAGAAAGTAAGTGCATGTTATATTCTCTGCTGGTCTGGGACTCTTAACATTTCCTATTTGGTTCAGAGACAATGTTGAATATCTGGAGCACACATTCGGCAACCTTCGTTGGCACAAATGATTGCACATTTGTTTTATGACTCGTCTAACTGAGTTCCTTGATGTGATACTCAAAAAACATACTGTCCTCTTGCATGTCAGGTTGTTATAAATCAGCCTCTCTGTGTATGTGTGTGTGTGTGTGTGTGTGTGTGTGCGTGCGTGTGTGTGCATGGGTCTGAAAATATTTATTGCCACACTTACTCATATTTCAGGGCATTCTGCACAAACATGCTGTCACTTGTCGATAAACCCATTTTGAGATTTCCTTATGTTTTCTTATAACTCGACAGTTTCCCCTTGGAAAACCCGTGATTAAATTTTGTCTGTTTTGACAGACATGGGAGCATTTTTCTCCAGGAAAAGCCAGGGCAAGGATTTTGTTTTCTTTGCTTTAAATTTTCTAGTCTAGTTTTCTTGTGCTTATGCACAGGTTTGTTTGCACCTTTTTCTCAGTGCAGTAGTTAGAGCAGGTGAATTTATCCTTAGACTCCGGTCAGATTTATTCATTTCTGACAGGTCTGCATGTCCTTCATTAAACCTGCAGTCAGATTCAGTCCCTTTTGATGTCACAGCTTAGTTTTCCCCTTTTATCCCTCACTACCTTCATTTTGCCAGTTTTATTTTTTCTTCACCATTTCCTCTTTATTGGATGTCTCAAGGTTTTTCAGCAGTCTGCAGCCGTCTCCGTCTCACAAGAAGAAGTATTGCCCTACACATCGGTTTCCATTATTCCTGGGGGCTATTAGATTAGCCAGAGAATACAATTTTAATGAGCAATAAAAAATTAATCACCATCTTTTCTCCATTTTTGAGTCTGATCCAACCCATCGCTGATCCTGTTTGATGTACCCATGATATCAGAATGCCTATCTGACTCCAGTAACAGTAATTGAATACGACCAGTTTACCTTCAAATGCTGTTCCAATGTGGCTCTAAAATAGAGATACGCTTAGATACACTTGCTCTACATAGAGATACGCTGCTCCATATTCATGGTGTCTTGACTGTTACAGTTTAAAATATGATGTCTGGGCCCAATTTAATAGCATAAAATAAGACTGAGGTTACGATGTTGTGCTGCTTAACCTGCAAAGCAATGACAAAGGAGCTCACTGAATAACAATCCACTTCCTCCTGTGTTTGGATTACCACCAAGAAGCAAAGCAACAGTCACACCATGTTAAGGATGGATCTGAGCTGTAGCATCTCCCACCTTGCTTCCATATGCAGGTGCCTTTGGATGTAGGCAGTAGGCCAGCCAGGAGATAAAATCCCCACAGCAATTGTTGGGTCTGCCCCAGGGGCTCTTCCCAGATAGAAATACCTGGAAAACCTCCAAAGGGTGGTGTCCAGGAGGCATCCTAACTGGGTGCCAAAAGCAATTTAGCGAACTCCTCTCGATGCGGAAGAGCAACGGCTCTACTCTTATCCTTCTAAGGGCGAGCCCCGACACCCTGCAGAGGGAACTCACTCTTGTATTTGCGATCTTGTCCTTCAGTCACTATCCAAACTATATGACCAGAGTCGAGAGCTGGAATGTAGAATGACAAGAAAATTAAGAACCTCACATTTTGGCTCATTTCCTTCTGCATGACAGACTGACACGACGTCCACATCACCACAGATGCTGCACATGTATGAATCTCCTGCTCCGTCAGACCCTCACTCATGAACAAGAACCAAGATACCGAAACTCCTGCATCTATGGCAGCAACTTACCCCCAACTCAGATTGGACAATCCACGGTTTTTTTGGTAGGGCACCATATCCTCAATTGTGGAGGTGGCAATCTTCATTCCAGCTGCTTCACGCTTAGCTGCGTACCGCTCCAGTGCATTCAGGAGGCCACAACCAAGGAAGCCAACAGGACCACATCGTCTGCAAAAAGCAGAGATGCTACATTGTGGCCATCACACTGGACACTGACAAACCTTGGCTGCGCCTTAATGTCCAGCACCTTAAAAACTAAGCTGTCCCTTCCTCGATCTGTCAATTATTCTGCATATGACCCATTGAGTAGTTTCAGATATTTATGTGAAATAAAAATGAAAACTATTTTTAATTACTTTACTGCAAGTACACACAGACACTTACATTGCCCATGTGAAAAAGTAGTTCCTCCCTCAGGTACTCATGTGATAAACCAACATTAATTAGTAATTATATTCAAATGATTGCACACATCTCGGCTTGATTGCAGTCAGCCTCACTGAATCCTATTCGAAGTGCACTCAGTTCTTTATTCAATGGCTCTAAATGTACTTTTGTAGATGCCTAGAACCTTAGAAATGGCTTTCAACTTTGATGGATCAAAACCATTATTTAAATGGCACAGGTCACACTGTGCTTAGTATAGAGTACAATATAATTATATTTTTACTAGGACAATTAGAATTTCTACAATTAAGAAATTCTTCTAGGAGACTATAAGAGGAAACTCAAAGAGAAAGCATGTGATTTTGAAATGCTGATGTTTACCAATGAACAGAGAAAATATGTTTTGGCGCTTAACCCTCAGCAGAAAGTAATCACATGCTCTAAATGGGTGATGGGATCCCCAAGGGGTGTTGACACGTGTGGTGCAGCAGAAATGCAGTTGGGATGATTGCTGTTTAATATTTTGTCAAGGCTGGAGATCTCAGGCAGTCTTTGTGGTGTACGGGTGGGTGGGTCGCAGAACACATCAGAACTGTATTTGACAGCTGAATGACCACAGGGGAAGATAGACTTTTTAACATTTGACAGCGGGAGACTGTCTGACAACGATCATGTCCAGTTGTGATTGGTTAAAAAGAAGCCAAGTGAAATTTAAAAGGAAAGGAGGTGATCTGTGCTCTTGACTCAGAGAACATGTACCTGGAAATAGTCTTCTTGCTTAAATTCTCAGGAAGCTGCATTTGTCACCACCTTTAAAAAGGAGAAAAGACCTTACAGGGCTGAATACAATAAATGCAATTGCTGTATTTAAAAAAAAAAATGCAGAACACAACCAACCAACTGGGTGGGTAGAGCTTACCATCTTTGCCCATCTTCGATCCAACCTGCCAACTGTCAATTAGGCGGTGATCAAGTGAGCCCATTTTGTGTAAAAAAAAATAATAAGAAACAGCTTAATCAATTGGAGATTTATAAATACAACATGTATAGATAAACCCAAACAATGCGGGAGCCAGTTTTAGGTTTTAATGCTCAAAAGCTGAGTATAAATTTTTTATTCTATGAAAGCCAGGTTGATCATTGTAATCTCAGCAACCTATAGTATACTGATAACCTATAGAATACTGTTATTCTAATACACCCATGACATCCCAGTCCCACGGTTATCACTCAGATGGTTAAATCATTGTAGTTTATATTAAGCAACTGAAGGAATGTGTCAGCCCATGGAGCGAAACAAGAAACAGGGTTAATTTTTATATACAGCCAGGCAGCAGTTCACCAACTGAAATTCTCATTAAGTTACATGCTTGCTGGTGTGCTTAATACTGAAATTGAATCTTGTTTCCCTTCAGACAAGTATTTATGGATCAATGGATTCATTAATTTTACCCACTTTTACAAGAAGGATATTTAAAAAAAATAGCTTCTAGGGATATTGGTGGCAGAAATTGAGTGAACTGTATGTAGTCTTTAAAAGAGGCAAGGAGTTGGAGAAGCTTCCGTGATGTCCATGCGAGAACAACTAGAATGGAGAATGGCATAAGACCGAAAAATTGAGTAGGTGGCTCCGTGTGTGAGGTTCGGCTCTTGAAGAGGTGAGGAGAGGTGTGAGAGAGGCGGGGAATGGGAGAGCAGTCTGTGAATTAGCTAACCTTTTCAAAGCAGGGCTCTTCAGCAACAAGCAGTTTTTGAATCAGCATTTACATAATTCATTTTAATTAATACTGGCTTTAAGGGCTAACAGCACTGAAATAAAAACACATCAAGGTAATTTATATGTCTACTTTTCCCATCCTTTATTCTGTCTGCACTGAGGTTTATTAGCACAAAATCACAGAACTTAGATCTTTAATTTAGCTGGTCAGCCTACCTTGAAGAAACAAGAAATCAAGAATCCAGACTGACATCCGGCAAAATCAGGCTCTCTTTCTTTCTGAAAGCGTGCATTTGTCACTGCAGGTTTCTCATCCCATGTGGTTTACCCTGACACCTAACAAAAACCACATTTTCAGGCTGTCAAATCCCGTTCCTGGACTACCATCTCCTTTTAAATTTTTATTTCAACTCCACTGCTGTCAGCCAATTTGAGTCCACTGATTGGCTGCTCAGCGACATCTCTCACTGGTTTGCCATGCTTTGTTTATTTTGGAATGAAAACGACATTAGATCTGAATGAACAGATTTTTGCTGCAATTCATCTTGCACGAGTTGATTATACAGCTGTCCTCATAAACATCTCCCAGATGTGCCGAGTAAACAGGATTAAGCATCATGAGTGGATATTGAAGGTCAATTAAAACATTGTGGTGTAATTGAGCAGGACTGTAGTGGCCTAGGATGATGGGGCTAAAAGAGAGATATATCCTGGACAATGGTCCTCATTTGGGACATTACGTTCTTTTTCAGTCTTTACCCATCTATCTATTGTCTAAACAGTTTTGTCCACCCTCAGGATTGCTGGGGAGCTTGAGCCCAACCTAACCGATTATGGGCGCATAGCAGAAACATACTCTGGACAGCTCACCAATCAATCAATCACTCGCACTCATACCTATGGGCAATTTAGAGTCTTTAAGTAACCTGGCATGCATGATTTTGGGGCTGTAGGAGGAACCCACATGAACATGGGGAAAAAATGCTAACTACACAAAGAAAGGCCCACAACCTTCTTGCTGTGAGGCAATTGAGTTACCCACTATGCCTTTGTGCCATCCTTTTGCTATCTAAAGTTGACATTTTATTCTGAAATGCATTTCTGTATCTCTGATTCCTGTGGTATCTGAAAACCTCATCATTTCAGCAGATGACGAATAGCACCATCTGCTCTGCAGATTTTTTTTCCGATTAATCCTTTGAGGATGAATAGGAAGTTTGTTTTGAGTTTTATCAAAGTGACCGCCTCAATAACTTGTAATGCTCAAGTCTCTGTACTCTCTGTGTGCAAGGTTTGCATTTAATGTCCTCAGGCAGTAAAAATAAATAACTGCCTTTTCCACATGGCAGGTTTTCTTCCAAGTTTTGCAATGGAATTTTCAGCCACTATACTAAAATTGCCTAATTTGTGCCAATCTAACGATCCACACATTACAGTTTTATCTGAACTTCTTCTTTGAGACACAATCGATAAAATTATTTCAGCTAAATCAATAATTTTGCAAAATTTTCTGAATTTACAGCATTCACCTGGTTTTTTTTACCAAGTTTGATATCATGCTGTCCACCATCTCAAGCGTAAAGATTTGCAATCCCTCTCAAGACTACATTTAAATAGATTTTACACAAAGAGAAGTTTTTTTCTGCTTTCTTCCACAGCATATTGGACTGAGATTATTTATGAATATGAGCTCAGAGTGCTGAGTTTCAGTTTTAATTAGTGGTTTTACATCCAAATCAAGGTGAACGATGTGGGAATTATGCCACTTTTTATATTTTATCTCCCTTTTTAAAAGAACAACCATTGACAGTACTGCTGTTTAATGGCCAGGAACAGACAATGAAAATAACCTCAGATTTTTTTAAGGATAAGA
This sequence comes from Gymnothorax reevesii, assembly GCA_029721435.1. Lineage (NCBI taxonomy): Eukaryota > Metazoa > Chordata > Actinopteri > Anguilliformes > Muraenidae > Gymnothorax > Gymnothorax reevesii. The sequence goes on from CM056573.1 coordinate 159,031,007, forward strand.
CTGGGGGCTCTAAATTTGTAGACCAGGCGCAGGCGCGGCAAATGGGGGGTGCGCCGTGCCAACGAGGTGTGCCAGGCGTTTGTTGCAATTTCGTGCCTGGCATAAGTACTCCTCTGTCCCGCCACTGTCCCGCCTTCCTGCGCAAGTGACAAAGAAGGCGTGTTTGGGTATAACATGGCCGAGTCAAATCTTCACCAATGTAATGAGCTCCTCTCCTCACCTTTAATATGTTGGAATATAGAAGCCTCTGTCCTAAATCTGCATGATGCGTTAATGTTGCATTTTACTTTGCTGCTTCAGGCATGTTTTCTGCACCACTTACGTCTATATTAAGCATTACGAATGTAAGTTAGCTGGCTAGCTGGGGCATTCGCAAATTATTATCATTAGCAAACTTAAATGGAATTTCCAAACGAAACTACGTCAGATCATTCAAACTTATGAAGTTGGAATGAAATACGACTGTTGCTCATTGGAAAGAGAAACGATGGATAGCGTGTTGCTATTATGACACCCTGTTGCTGCTTAAAATTTTGGGATTAACATGCATGGACAACAATGCAAGATACATTACACATTTATTTTCAATATGCAATCTTAATGTTGTGATTCCATCTTTGCCATGCCTTGTCCCATGATTTATGTCCATGCCTAGTTCAAGTTCTGTGCCTGGCCTTGCCATGTTTTAGATTGCTTCTTGTGTTTAGTTACCTCTGCTGCTTCTGACCATTCTTAGGATCATGTATTGTGCTTTTGGTAATTGGATTTCTGGCTCATTATTTTCATGTTTTAGTTTCCATAGTCTCCTTGCCATGTTTTCATTTCATTGCCATGTATCAGTTTCCCGTGCCATGTTTATTTTCTATGCTTTGCACTGTGTCTCCCCTGTCTTGTCATGTGTGTATCTTTGCTCACGGTCCCTTGTCTTGCGTGTTACTCATTCGGGTGATTTATTGGTTTCTGGGTTTCAATCTTCCTTCATTATCTCGTGTTCTTCCTTCCTCCTACTTAACTATCTTACTAACACATACTAATAGTTTATCGTTTTCGCTAATTACTAACCCACATTAACCTTATATATTTTCACTAACTTACTAACAAGCATTCGGGATTGTATAGCTGCACTTACTAATTGACTAGCGATCTCTCAGCAGTCGCCCTATTCTCTGACTCCTTGCCTTTCCCTAATTATCTCTGCTGCTATTTTCTGTGGATCTCCACAAATACTTTGTGCTTTCCTTTCTCTAATCTATACACTTTAGTACTCCTTGACCGGAGCTGTTGTTCTGTTCATAGGTTTGTCTTGTGATCCCTGTCTGCGTTTTGGCTACAGCCAAATTCATGCAATTAGTTTATTCCTGATGTGTCACTCCCCAATTATTGTTACCATTGATTGCACCTGTTCTCCCTGGTCATGTGTTCTCCCTGGATGTATAAGATGTCTGTTTGACCCACTTCTTTTGTCAGATCGTTCTTCCTTGTTTCCTGTGCCACGGTTCTCTCGCCTTGATTCATCGTGATTTATCTTTCTGAGTGGACCGTCCTTGAGCTTTGCCTATTCCCTGTACTGTTACCGCATTCTTGTTTTTTGACCTCTTTTTGTCTGACTATGATTTTTGTGATTGGTGCCCTGTGTTTGACTCTGAATGAGTACCGAGAATTTCAATCAATGTTTCTGTTTAAGCTCTGCTCAATGAAGTGAGTTGACATTGGCGCGAGACAACTGACAATGTCTCCGTGTCTGACAGCCAAAAAAAAAAGAGAGAGAGAGAGAGGACGATTAGAACAGATTGATAACGAAATAAAAAATAAAAAGAAACATTTTAACAACAGAACATCCAATGAACACGGTGAATTATTTATTTGCGGGTCATCTTTTTTGGATGTTCCGTTTGTTGGTTATACATTTTATTCTTTATTTCGTTATAAATGTGTTCTCAAATCAATACTTCTATTTTTGCTGGCTGCTGGACATGGAGTATTTTGCATTCCACTCCCTGGAAAAATTTGAACTTTTATGACTTTCGGACACAGAGCTATATTAAAACCCTGTCCGACTATCGCGTCTTTGCATTGACTTTGTCTATAATCAGTCGTGCGAAAAATTCGTTTCGCGTCCAGTGTGCAAGCGGCTTTACTGAGCATAGAACGCAAGCATTCTATATATATATATATATATATATATATATATATATATATATATATAGGGGAGACCGGGGAGAGGTGGGCCACTTTTCTACTGATCATCATTACTATGCAGGAATGAACCATAGGAGACCCACAGTGTAGGAGTCAATTAGCAATCCCTTACCACAACAGCATGGAATACAGCTATCAAACTCGGTCAAAACTGACCCGTAAACGGGCCAAGAGGCTGCAGGTCTTCAATCCTACCAAGCAGAAGCGCACCTGAAAGCTCTAATATAATCAACTGATCTAGGCCTGCACAACTAATTAGTTGTATCAGGTGCACTTCTGCATTGTTGGAGTGAAAACCTGCAGCCTCTTGGCCCCTTTACGGGTCAGTTTGACAACCCTGGAATACAGGGAAATTCCGAGAACGAATTACCATCACCTTCAGTCATCTTTTTTTTGATGAAAAAATGGCTCACTTCTCCCTGATGTCGGGAGAAGTGAGCCAGCTGTCTGGAAGAAGTGGGCCGGCCTTGCCGAATGCTCTGGGAGAAGTGGGCCACCCCTCCTGAAAGAAATAATATTATATGTGGGGGTAGGTGACAGCTAATTGAACAAGACTAACGTATCCCTTAGATACCCCCCCATCCCGTGCACAACAGTAAAGCTCAACACACCCTCGTGGCAACATAATACTTCGGATCACCCTCTACCCCGTCCAATATTTCCTTAATGGAATTACATGTAGTGAGAAAGAAAAAAATGGGGGTAGGTGAGTTCTCACGGCGCTATTCCATCATCCCAAATATTTTCACCGGGTTAATTTGGTCCATTTCAATCTTCCTAGTCCCCATACACAGTTCCTTGTTAAATGAATAAACATCTTCAATACATCAGCCAGGTGGATTCTACTGACACATGATCGAACACCTCCCTCTCTGGTCAGTTAGCAAAGAATATATGCCCCTAGTCACGATTGACCAGGTGGTGGTGAAATGGTGTTTTCATGGTTTTAGGCCTGTGCTATCAACATGATCAAGGCTAAATTGGGCCGGGAACATCTGGAGAAACAAGATGAGGGGTGAAAGATCTCGAACCTTGACACAACAAGGATCTGAACCCTGAAGTGAGCCAGGTGGGAGAAGTGAGCCACGTGGCTCTCTTCTCTGATGACACGTGTGGCCCACTTCTCCCTGATGTTCATAGTTCCATACTTTTGGCCACCAGTGTCAAACCTTCAGGCTGGGTGTATATTATAATAAATTACACTCCTAGAGAACTTTCATGAAACATTTATTCTGTTGTGATCTATGTCATGTTAGGACAAGAGGCAAAAAGAATTTGGATTCAAAAATTTACTTTTGTCATAAAATGACAATTTGTGACATACATTGCTCTGTGCCTACTTCCCGCTCATACTCAGGATAGCTGTTTGGGAATACTCGCGCTGCATCACGTGACCACAGTAATGTATTCTCCTCGCAGTAATTTTAGAACTTAGCATAGGTGGCCCACTTCTCCCCCCGGCCCACTTCTCCCCAGTCTCCCCTATATATATATATACTTTGTTTATATATATATATATATATATATATATATATATATATATATATATATATATAATATATTTACACACAGTTTGTGGTTGGCTGAGAAAGATGTGTAGTCGTTAGTTTGCATCACAGATTCAGCTGCATTGTTAAGCCCGGTCAAGTTTCCATTACGCGTGGCAACCGCCTTTAATCTGACATCAGGACAATCAATATAGATACTATAATGTATGTCCTTATTCAAATAGTTACATTAAATAGTGCTTCCTGTAATTATTTATTGCAATGAAATGTGCCTGACGTTCTGGAAACCTGCCTGTGAGATTTCGGTGACGTGTGCGCACTGTGTGCGGGTCAGCCAAATTACCCCTGCACAGAAATTAAACCAGGTTGGAGCTGGCGAGTTTTCTGCGCGACTCCAGCGGAGACTTTTTCTACGAAATTGTCACTGTGTCTTGATGAATATATGACACCTCCCCCTACTACGCCGCCACACCCATCTCGGCGCATGTCCTTCTACCAAATTGTCAGAGTGACTGCGCAAAATTACTACTCCGTGGGCTGTGCCACGCTACTACAGCTGCGTCACCCTGCGCTGCACCAAGAAATTAGAGCCCTAGGAGTGCTCTACAGCAGCCAAATGAATCACCTAACTTTTATCCAAATGATTGTTCATTTCACTTGCTGAAGGTGAAACTGAAGGCAAAATATAAACACCAAATAAAGAACCCTGTCACACTATGATATCATACCGTAGCCCTAGTGGAAAAAACCTGTTGGAAACGGAGTACTTAAAGCTGCATGGGACCTGAGGTTTTTGCTCACGGACACTGCCTCCACATACTTTTACCTCATTGTTTGAAACTTTGGCCACGTTAATATGAATGTCCTTCACAGTAACAGCATATATAAGACAGAAAATATCGAAAAACATAATCCTCTTTGAATTAAAGCTGAAAGTCTACACTTCAGTTAGATCTTGATTTTTTCATTTCAAATGCACTGCGTTAGCATATAGTGCTTAAAGGATGAAATTTTGTCCCCGCCCACATGCTTCGGGGCCATAAAGAATAACAATACTTTTTCTTTTTGAAAAATATTAAATGTTCACCACCCTATGTAAATAAGTCTGAAAAATGCACTGTTTCCTTAGTTTCCTTCATTTCAAAGTATTCATTTCAATCATCATTCAGAACCTTCCCTATTCCTTATTCAAAAGGCTGGAGAATATGTTCAGTGAGGCAGGTTCTGCTCAGCTAATTACCCCTATTAAGCATTAATGGCACAAGTAAAGCCCATTTTCGCAAAGCTGCTGAGAATACTGATCTAGGATCGGTTACTTGGAGTACTCATCTTTGTAACCTTATTCAAATTCAGATGACTCCAGGTCAGTGCTGCAACTGTGAGAGGCTTTGCATCTATGAGTCGCATTATGTTTACTGACCCGCAATAACCAGTAATGGGAGATTGCTTGTGTGTGGCGGACCATATCCTTTCTTGTGATTGCTTTAGCTTCTGGGAAAAGGGTCAGTGTTCTGGGGCCAAAGGCCCGCATTTACATTCACAGAGGCCTGGCTTCTGACAACTAGTAATCAATAATGAATAATAATGCTGATAGCTCTGCTGTTGATCAGTGAAGGGCAAATTCTAGCCTATCACCATGGTACACAGTCCGAGGCCACCTCCCCCACCAACCTTTACCAGGTATAAGACAGTTAGATGATGGACACCGTTTGTTTGAAATCAATATCCTCCCACAGACTGGCTTTGTGAGCCAAGTGTCGGCGTGAGGACTGAAACTAAGGCCCGACCCCTGCCTTCAAGAAGTTTGTTCTGGAATTCATACACTGGACTGAATAATCGCTCTCTTCCCTGCTCTTCGGAAGATGATATGGAGTACTCTATCACTGGGCAGACAGGATCAATGCAGTCCTATTGATAAATATGATTTGTGCACCAGAACAGTCATTTTTCAATTAACGTGGAACATTTCCTTGGCTTTTTGCATTGAAGTGTATAGTTATCTGAAGACCCTCGGCACTTGAATACAGAATCCATGGCTCAACGGAGATCCCCAATTCAGTCTGTTGCCTGCCGTTTGCTCACTGTTCTGGCAAATTAAAATAAGTATACTGTATATGCTTCATCAATCCTTCTGCATGGGTACCTCATTGCTTTTGCTTGTGGTCACAAATAAATAACTGTAGTTGGTAGTGCTGTGGTGTTTCATTCTCATTGTGATGGGTATGGATGACCCACCCGCTGCTCCCTCTCTTAATCGTTTGGGGCTATAGGGACGCACCCCTGGCTGTGCTCATTTTATTTAACAATCGTCAAATTAAGCGATTTGTAAACATTCTTTCAAATGGGTACAAGTCCATTGAAGAATTGATGGCGAAATGTCTCACCAGTGAAAGGTGTTGCATGGGGAATAAAGACAGTGTGGCAGGAAATGATGGCTGTAACTCAATATTTGGACTCAGCCTATGTTTAACGAAGGCAAAACAAGTCTCTTTCTTTCTTTCTACAGAACAGCACTGCTCCAGCATGGCTCAGTTTAATCTGTCGCTGGAGGAGGACTACTCCCCTTCTCCCTCCCTTCTCTCCCCGTCTGCACCTCCCTGCACCCTGCTCTCCAACTCCAGCTCCGCCTCGCACTCCTCCCCTCCGTATAACTTCTACGCAGTGCTCCTGGTGCTGCTCATTTTCTGCGTGGTGTTCGGTAATGTGCTGGTGTGCCTGGCGGTATCGCGGGAGCGGGCCCTGCAGACCACCACCAACTACCTCATCGTTTCCCTGGCCGTCTCTGACCTATTGCTGGCCACTCTCGTCATGCCATGGGGGGTGTACCTGGAGGTCTGTCAGTACTTCTTCCTCTCGGCCCGCTTCCTTTCTTCACAGTCTTTGTTTTTTCATCACTATGCCTCCCTCTTTTGGTTCTTCTTTTAAATTACATTCTTTGATGTTTTTATTTTTTGTTTTGTTTTGTTGCACTGTTTAAATGATTTTAAGAAAAGGCTTGGGAATACATTATGCATTTATTTCTCTCAATATCACTTTTTCCCAGTTTCAGTGTGTGTGTTTACACATTCACACATTCTCCCATTCTGCTGTCTAATAAAGTGACAATCCCTGCGCATATTTATGATAGGACCACTTTGTCAAAGAGAATATTTATTGAAAGCATACAAGCATGCATTGAGTTTGGTGGCATGGCTCTGTTCGAGAGATCCCTGCCTGTCCAGCATGGAACCGAAGACAGGACCTGCAACTAACCCCCCCAAAATAGAACAGAGCCTACAGCAACAATGACCTCAAAAATAAGACACACTGTTATTGAACGGCAGCTTAGTCATGAAAGAACAGGATTACAGAATGCTAAAATAGACAGCAGTAGCTGGGGAGGAGGAGGGTTGTTAAGTGTACGTGCTGCGGAGCCGGTGGAATTAGGAGGCCAAGCGCAACGACCAGAGAGAAAGTGAGCAACACAGACACAGTACAAACACAGAAAATAATATTGATCAAATGAAAGTACTCGCACTTCCAAAGGACGCATAATAGTCAAAAAAACGGAAGCAAAGCGAGATCGAAAAAAAGGGAGAAGAAACTCCAATAATCAGAAGATAGACAGTCATGTAAAACCTGACTACAGATATCTTTGGCTATAGTGTGAAGCTAAAAACAGTCACTCTAGCGAAGGAGGCGTGCCAGACTTCCTGCTTATGTAGAGACCGGGAAGGGGCTGCCCCAGGTCAATCAGCCAGCTGGGTGAAGAATCCGATGGCCAAGGAATTCGATATCGTCCTGGGAAGAGAGCCGTAAAGAAAGTCCAAACCACAGGCACACCTCACAAACATTGACAGAGCTTAACCCTGTAAAGCCTGAACCTTCAAATAATAGCCAGAAAATTGCAGTTTTTTTAATGTGAAGTATTTATTGGACCTTTAAGCAAAATGTAAAAGAAATGTATGAAATATTTTTTATATTTCATACATTTATACAGTGAGGTCAAGTTTCAAAAACTAGTCTTCTAGTTTCACAGGATACCACTAGGATTGTACTAGTTAAAAAAATGAGCCTCATAAATACAATGAAGTTGGTAGAGATCACCAGTGTTCTAGCGACTCTCTGAGGGTTTCAGAGTAAATATTCATACTTAAGTATTAGAAACAATATAATTCAGGTTGATGAGTGGGGGCAGCCATCTTTGATTTTATATTCTACGGACCTCCACTGCCTGCAGTGCATGGATAGTCCATCAGGGGGAAGATGACATGTATCAGATTGCATACAACAGTTTTTCAAGGCAAGTGCTGATCATATGGATGACATAGATTTCAGAGAAAGTCATGTATCAAATATGATACAAATGGCAGTACAGATCGATCAAGCCATCATGTGACAGCAAATCAGATGACATTCGTGAGCGCTCATGTGATTCTCCTGCATGAGAAGCGGCTCCTATAAGTTAGCAAGCTTGACACCGTGTCTATCAGAATTTACGTCAAGCTCCATTTTTGTCCATAGTAGTTCTTTGCTGTTTGTTCACATTTTTTATTTTTCCACAGAACATTGGAGTTATTTTTAATCTCATCTTTGGTTTCAGAGGAAATGACCATGATGAGCAGTGTTTTATCAGATGTCTCAGCGTGGCAGACCATAATAGCATGTACCTGATATACAGTAAAGACTCAGCTTGTTCTCTCACTTCATTCCTCAGTTAAACTGTCTGCCATGGATTGTAACATGTCTGATGTCCCAGTCTGTTTGACATAAACTTTCACAGCCTGTTTCTCTAGGAGACAATTGTGAGAAAAATTGCTAGAAAAAAACCCTCTATTTACTTTAAAAAAGTCAGGCTGAGTCAAGCTTTAGAAGAATCCCTGACTGCTTAAAATTCTGCTTCACTGTCACCAATGTCCGTTAACTTCACCCCTTCAGGTTCTGCAGCTACCCCCGTACCTCATTACAGAAAAAGACAGGGACTGCTTGTGCATCACATATAGTTGTGCTCAAAATTTAGCATACCCTGGCTGAATTTGTATAATGGGTAATATTTTTTAAAGAAAACGAGAATGGCCAGGCAAAACACATTTTTCTTTCTTACTGGATTCATATCCAACTGTAGGTCATGTAGAATGGCACAATCATCAAATAAAAAATGGCAATTAGGGAAAAATATGAAGTGAACCCTGTTCAAAAGCGTGCGTACACTCAGTTGGTGTATTGCCCCTTTTAGCATCAATAACAGCATGTAGTCTTTTATGATAATTGTCAATGAGGCCCCTAATTCTATGAGGTGGTACAGCTGCCCATTCTTCCTTGCAAAATGCCTCCAGCTTCTGAAAATTCTTAAGTTGTCTTCCATGAACTGCACGATTGAGATCTCCCCAAAGCGGATCAATGATATTGAGGGCAGGAGACTGTGATGGCCACTCCAGAATCTTCACCTTCCTCTTCTGTAACCACAAGGTCAACTTAGCCTTCTCCTTTGGATCATTGTCTGCCAGTATTTTCTGGTAGCATGCTGCATTTATCTTGCCATCAATCTTCTGGATGTTCCCTGTGCCTTAAGAGCTCACACGCCCCCAAAACATCTGAGAGCCACCACCATGCTTTACAGTGGCAATGGTATGCTCTCCAAATATGCTCTCCAAACATAGCGCTTATGGTTATGACAATAATGTTCGATTTTGGTCTATTTTGGTTATGAGTTGTGTCAAGAAGTTGTCTAATGTATTTTAGGCGGGCTTTTTTATGGTATTGGTGCAATAATGGTTTCCTTCTAGCAACTTCACCATGCGGCTTATTGTTGTTTAAGTACCTCCTTATTGTGCCACTTGAAATGACCACACCATCTTTTCCCAGAGCATCCTGTATTTCTCTTAAGGTAGCTTGTGCAATTTTCTTTGTGTCCCAAACAGTTGTCCAGAAATCTTTGAGGTGGGCTGCAATCTTTCTTGGCCTACTTGACCTTGGCTTGGTATCAACATATCCCCTAAATTTCCACCTATTAATCACGGAATGAACAGAACTGACTGTCATTTTCAAGTCTTTGCATATCTTTTTATATCCTTTCCCATCTTTAAAAAGTTTAACTACCTTGTTACAAATGCCCTTAGACAGTTCTTTTCTGCTCCCCATGGACTCAATATCTAGCCGGATCAGTGCATCCACTCGGTAGCTAACAAACTCAATGATAATACACAGACACTGGTGGCAATTTAAAAAGCCACAGTTATGGAACCCTTAATGGCCATTTAAACCTGAGTGTGTCACCTTGTCTCTATATTACAAGGTCAAACATTCAAGGGTATGTAAACTTATTATCAGGGCTGTTTGGGTGATTTCGGTTATGATTATGATTTAAAAAGGAGCCAAAAACCTATGTGATGATAAATGACTTGACATGATCACTATCCTTAAATAAAATACAAGTTTTTTTTTTTTTTTGCATGATGAGTCATATTTTCAAAAAAAAGGCAACATTTTACAAATTCAGAGAGGGTATGCAAACGTTTGATTACAGCTGTATATTCCTTATCATTGTTACTTTTAAGTAAGAATACAGCACATTTTTCAAGGTGAAAATCCTGTATTGTATTTGCACAGATAAGCACAGACACAAACCTTATTACAGTGGAGCCTGGAAGCTTTTTTGAACAGTGTAGGTGCTAGAGCCCAAATTTATATTCATAGTCAGGTTTGTCAACTGGGTCTGCTCACTTACGAAGCATGCTCATCCTAATGATTTACATTCAACATGAGACTATTAAAGTTTTAAAATAAATTGTAAACTTTTTAGACAGTACAGACGCATATACTATAGCCGTAGATTATCATAAATATGTCTTTGGATTGTTATTATTTAATATTTACGAGGTTAAACTCCTGCATAGTGTTCCTTTATGGTAGCACGGACTCTACATTTCACATTTTAAATGATTGTAGGAATCTAGATTTATATTCATATTCACCTTAGTCAACTAGCATTGCTCACAGTTATATGTGTTCAAGCAATAATGTGTCTGAAACAAAAATTGACCGTTAAAATGTTAAGTTCAACAATGAACTTTTGGGCAGTGCTGACTCTAACTTTGCATAGATGAAACCATTTTCTACAGTGCTATATCTCAGTGAGAAAAAGAGGTAGTATCGGGGCAATAGCAACGCTATGGACCTGACATTTGGAAACAAAATGATAAAACAATTGGCTCGGAAAAATTAATTTGCTGTATAAATCTGTATATTCTAATAACAAAATAATGAAGAAATAAAAACCCATTTGGATGAGTGCTAAAGCAAAGAAAATAATGACAAAAATATTTTAAAGTAAGAAAAAAAGACAAATATCACACATTATGGATCTGCCTCAAAAAGACAGGCAGACAATATACTTTCTGTGAACTTTAAGGTCTAATTTAAACACTTTGATAGCTAAATAATGTTGGAACCCCAGCTGAGCATAAAAGTTGCACTTTTGAAATTATGTGTATTTTCATTTTTATTTTAATCATGAAAAAAAAACCCCATTGTTATGGAGCTGACACAATTGCATCACTTTTTTTTTTTTTTTTTACTTTGCATCTTACTATGTAATTGTAATAACATACAATTTTGTCAATACAATGGTTCAATGAAGTTTGCGTTTCAATGTAAACAACTCAATAGTATGTGTACAACATTTATTTGGGGAGTGAGCAACTAGTTTTTCATGCTAAGGTTGACATTACTATAGAATTGCTCATAGCGTCTATCTTCTCGTGAGTCTCAGTGAGACTTTCTCTCTCAGGTGGTGGGGGGTTGGAGGTTCAGTCCCATCTACTGTGACATCCTGCTCACTCTTGATGTCATGATGTGCACTGCCAGCATCCTCAACCTCTGTGCCATCAGCATCGACAGGTGAGGACTGTCTGCTTGCCTGCCTGCCTGCCTGCCCAGCTAACTAATGACATCAGATCACAAGTATACCCTAGCGTGTTCTTAAACAAATATTCTAATAGTGATGTAATAAAATCACAACTAGTAAGCAACACTTATCTGTATTGAATTATTAGATAGCTGATGCAATAGTAAACTGCGCTGGAAGGTTGAAGCAACCGAGTGGCCAAATTGGTATACCCGGAAATCAACCATTACATTGAATCCTATGGCATGGCTGACCCTATGTGTATCTTGTTACTGCAGCAAACATCAAGGGATTTGGCAAGACAATTCACGGGGTGTAATTAAGATGGATACACTGTTAAATAATATTTTACGATAGGTTACACTTAGCTACAAACTATCATTCAGGGACCTAGCAATTTACTTGCATAACACCCATACCCATTTCATATTTATTTTAGGCAAATTAATGCCATTACCCACTGAAATGTAAGTGCCGCAGAAATACACATATTGGGCTCTAATTTCTTGCCACAGCGCAGGGTGGCACAGCGTGGCGTAGCTTGACACAGCCCACGCAGTGGTAATTTCGTCTGGCGCAGCCCGCGCAGTGTAATTTCGTGAGGTGCAACACCGTGCGCAGTCTTTTGTTGACGAACGTGCGCCGAGATGGGTGTGGCGGCGTAGTAGGGGGAGGTGTCACATATTCATCAAGACGCAGTGACAATTTCGTAGAAAAAGTCTTCGGTGCAGTTGTGCAGAAAGCTCACCAGCTCCAACCTGGTTTACTTTCTGTGCAATGATAATTTGGCTGACCGGCGCACAGTGCGCACACGTTACCGAAACCTCACAGGCAGGTTTCCAGAATTTCAGGCACATTTCAATAAAGAAAATAATTACAGCAACCAGTGTTTAATGTAACTATCTGAATCAGCACATAAATTATAGTATCTTTATCGATTTTCCTGATGTCAGATCAAAGGCGTTTGGCACACGTAATGGAAACTCGACCTGGCTTAATCAACGCGGTTGAATCAGTGATGCAAATTAATGACTTCACATCTTTCGCAGTCAACCACAAACTGCCTCGGCATCAGGCAGTGCGTATAATGCTTGCGTTCTATGCTCAGTAAAGCTGCTTGCACACTAGACGCGAAACAAATTTTTCGCACGACTGATTACAGTCAAAGTCAATGCAAAGACTCGATAGTCGGACAGGGTTTTATTATAGCTCCCTGTCTGAAAGTCATAAAAGTTCTAATTTTTTGAGTATTTCAGAAATTATTAGACGTGCAAACTTGGCCATGTTTGTGTTCAACCTTGACAAAATGCAAATGGATAGCTATCGACTTTTCTTGGCCTTTTTATTTGTCTGTTTTCTTCCGTCGAAGATAGACTACAGTTTTTATTCGTCTTTTTTTTTTTAATTTAGTCAGACGGATCGAAAAGATTCACGCTTTCCACAGCAGAGATAAAATAGTGCTTGTAGTCAGTGAGCAAACCAATTCCATGACCATTGACAGTGTGAATAAATTATCGCATGCACGATCAAGACTGCCCGACGCGAAATGCAAAATACTCCATGTCCGGCAGCCATCGAAAAGTAAAAGTAGGCCTATTGATATGAGAACAGATTTCTAACAAAATAAAGGATAAAAATATATCACCAACAAACAGAACATCCAAAAAGATGACCCGCAAATAAACAGATTGCAGTGTTCACTGAATGTTCTGTTGTTAAAATGTTTCTTTTTTTCTTAATTTCGTTATCAATCTGTTCTAATCGTCCCCTTTTTTTTTTTGGCTGTCAGACATGGAGGCATTGTGCATTGTCCCGCGCCAGTGTCGGCTCACTTTATTGAGCAGAGCTTAAACAGAAACATTGATTGAAATTCTCAGTACTCATCTTGAAGAACTGAGCTCTCTTATCAAAACATTCACGTTTAATATCTAAAAGAGTCAGTAGATTTGAAGAAATTAAAAACAATAATTGACTGTCGGACACGGAATATATTAAAACCCTGTTAGACTTTCGGACTTGTAGACACTGCGTTAAATGCAATCTGTTGAGCGAAAAATTTGTTTTGCGTCCTGTGTGGAAGCAGAATAGTACTAGGCTGCTATTATTGTCACTCAGGTTTTATCATTTTTAGCAGGGGAAAGGAATACAGCCTGATTGTTATGATTTCGTACTGAGTTAAGATCACATATTGAAAATAAATGTGTAACGTATCTTACATTGTTGTCCATGCATGTTAATCCCAAAATTTTAAGCAGCAACAGGGTGTAATAATAGGAACACGCTATCCATCGTTTCTCTTCCCAGTGATGCATGTAGAAGAAATAAATGAGCAACCGTCGTATTTCATTCCAACTTCATAAGTTTGAATGACCATTAGCCGCGCCTGCGCCTGGTCTACGAAATTAGAGCCCATTAAATTGTATAGCTAAAACAAGAGCCATCTGCCAATGGTGGATTCTCCCAGCTGTAGGTTGTGTCACCTACAGGTTGTGCGGACAGACGGACGGACCGAAACCCCCAAAAGGCACAAATAGACCATAAGGAGAAGCTCCATACCAAATTTGGTGTTTGTAAGTGGTATAGTTTTCGAGTTCTGGTCCGGAAATGATTTTATTACAGACGAACGGACAGACAGACGGACGGACACACTGATCGCTATATCCCCCCGCAGTATATGCCGGGGGGATAAAAAAGAAAAAACTTTTTCAATCTGTCTTTTCATAATTTTATTCAATATCGCTGTTACACACATTAAGATTTTTGAAACTGCTCTGGCGTGACAAAAAGGATGATACGGCTTTGGTTTCCAACCAGAACATCTTACAGGTCATCAATTTTTTCAGCTATTAAAAAATGAGAACAGTTTAAGTCACAAAAGCACATTCTACAACGTACAGTGAAGTGAGACATTTTCTGTATGACACCATTTAAAAAAAATTGCAATATATGAGAAAATATGAGAGTGCGGAAGTTATATCAAAATATGAGAGTGCGGAAGTTACGTTTCATGAAATTTTTTTTTCTGATCCACTACCTTATGAAAATTTGAAAATGCACCATCTTATGCCCTATAATTATGCATGCCTGCAAAGCTCATGAAAATGCTGTAAAACAAAATTGACAGGCCAGTAGACATTCTTTAGGCATTATATACTTTGTACAAGACTGCATGTCATACCCAGTGTTTCCAAAATAAAGACAAGTCACAAGGGTTAATATTTCTCGGTTTATATGTATATATAATATATTTATTTATTTATTTATTTATTTTTCCTTCCCCTCCCCTGTGTCTGGGAAGAGATGTTTCTCCCAAAAGTGAGATACCTATGGCTACAACCAGTGGTTGAAGTGGGATTTGACAGGTGGGGGAACCCTAAAATTTGGTGTTGAGGCACAGTGGGGCAAAATGACACAAATGATTGCAAATAACTGAATTCGCTTTATTTTCGGCCCATTGGGACAATGACATAGAATTTGCATATTCACATAATCAGGAAGTAGGCATAACAAGAGAAAAGCAGTGATAGATTTGGCTGAAAACTTGCAGAATAATGGGAAGTATGACAGTGAAGAAAATACTGCTGTTACAGTATTTTTCATTTCCTAAAACAGTAACTCAAAACCATTACATAATTACCAAAATGAACAAGTTACACGAATCTATACATTTTTTTATGATTTCAAGACACTGCACACATAAACCATATTCTACCTCCAAAATGTTCTGATTTTCAATGCAAAATTATGGCTGGCTATATCGAGATGGATCTCTAATAATTTTATGCTCTAATGCAGTTCACGACTATGCTCTTGGGAAACGCATCCCTGGACAGTATAGGACGCTTGCAATGCTGCCAGCATAATATAGCTTGCTTGCCAGCTACATAATAAACTGCACTGCCGCCATCTAGCTGGCGCCCAGCGACATGCTGTCGGAGGTCAGTTAGGGGAGGCAGAATCTTCTCCGTTAAACAAACGGTAACTTGACTACTTTCCTTGATTAGCAATCTGTGGATTGATTAACTAATTTACGAGACTAAATGGCAGAATGGCGTGCCAGTTCCATTCATGACATTATTGCTCAGTGCATCAAAGTTAAAATGCTCACAAGACAGCCAGTTTGTTCATATTTGCTTTGAGGAAGCTAACGCAATGCCATTAACAGTATTAAAACTTTCTTATGCGACGTTCAATGTGTGATCAATATGTTTACGATAATATTTCCCTCCTTAAACAGTACTTTTTAATGCCATTTCTAAAAAATCAGGAGTCTTCGTTCATAATCCGATAAACAACAGATCTAAACAATATACGGAATTACCGAGAGAGTTGAGATTTTTTCCCTAATAAATTATTAAGATTACGTCCTTGCAGTCTCAAATCAAAGCATAAAATTAAATTAATCTTTTTGTCACTATCACCTCTTAATCATTACAGGCTTAATTGACCAGAAAAAAAAGGTCAAATTGATTGATTGACAATCGGGCATAGTACGTGGAAACAGGTTGAAAAAATCTAGCGATAAAAAAGGAGAAGTCACTGCCTAGCCTGACCACATGTCCCTGCTGGGGGCTGTAGATGTCAAAGGAACACATGGACAAGTAACGTTGCTGCTGAGCCAGAAACACAAACCAACATTGCTCGCATAACTATCGGTGCAATTAAGCCTTTGTCAGACTTTGACTGAATCCCTAATAATTATCCCCGGCATCATAATGCAGGGGGATATAGTCATCAGTGTGTCCATCTGTCTGTCCATCCATTTGCCCGCCCGCCCGTCCGTTTGTCCGTCCATCCGTCTGTCTGTAACCATATCTTGTCCGGACCATATCTTGGAAACTATACATCTAATCTTTACGCAACTTCACAGATATGTCGAGCATGATGTCTAGATGTGCCTTTTTCTTGCAGTTTCTTTGCAGAAACTTGAAATGGGACTTAGCTTGTCTGGGCCATATCTCAGAAACTATACAGCCGACCTTCACAAAACTTGATAGATTTGTTGAGCATGATGTCAACATGTGCATTTTACATGTGTATTTGCATCTTTGCGTTGACTTTGAATGTAATCTGTCATGCAAAAAATTTGTTTCGCGTCCAGTGTGAATGCAGCTTTAGTCAAATAAATATTTGGCAGTTGCAACAGGTACGGCAGTTTTTCAATACATTTCAATGTGGTGAGGTACGGCAGTCGCCATTTCAAGCTCTGCCCTAACCTAACACAAACCCTTACCCTTACCCTAACTCTAACCGTAACCCCAACCCCTAACCCATCCCCTAACCATAATCCCGAATCCTTGTCCAAATCCCTTGAAATAAAACTGCCGTATCAATAAAAACTGCCATGTCTCTCAACACTGCGTAAATATTTCAATTCAAACTAAGGTGGCAGAAGGCAGTTCCAGACCATTCCGGCCCACTTTAACCCCTGGCTATAACACTATGTACCTGGAGACTATTGATGGGCATACTAATATGGCAGCACAGTTACTTCAAAATAATGACATTGTCAGCTATCCAGTAATACCACACAGATCAGTAGTAAGCTATAGCACTCTAGAACTTTGAAATAACACCCCAGATAACCTACTCTTCGATATGCCTCGAGAAAAATTGGGAAAATTCCACTTTGTGTCCTTTGCTTCCGAGATTGATGATCAGCAACTGATTCTCAGCATTTTTTAGTTCCAAACAAATTCTGACTCACAGAGAAATGTTCCTGACAACTTGTGTCATGCATCAGCACCATACCTTGTGGAAAACCATTCTGTCAAGTTTTTTTTCCAGTCGTTTTTCAGGACTGAAGAATCCATGCTTATTTTAGCAGATATGTAACTGTTTTAAGCAAAGGTGTTTCATTTGCCAGAGGTGAGAAACACAATGGCTGCGACTGGGTCCTCATTAAATTCTGTTGTAACTGTGCAGGGATGGGATGGGAAGTGGTGGTATGGCCATATCTGAGACCCTCTCATTTGGCCTAAAATCTGGTGACACCATTGGGTATAGACAGAGATGGTATGAAGAAGAGATGTATGAGGGGCCGTATAGGCCATAATTCAAACTTCCCTCTCATTCACACTACTGAAAATGAAACCTCACACACTCATTACTGAGTGAGTGAAAACCTCTCTCACACACACAACTGAAATAGGAACCGCTCATGCTCATTACCGGAAACCTCTCACATACACCACTGAAAACCTCTCACACACATGACTGAAATTAAACCTCTCACACTCATTATTGAAAACCTCACATACACTACTGAAAACCTTTCATACATACTATTGAAAACCTCTCACTCACACGACTGAAAATGGAAAGTCTCACATTCATTACTGAAAACCTCTCACATACACAACTGAAAACCTTTCACACATACAACTGAAAACCACTCACACATAATACTGAAAACCTCTCACACATACTACTGAAAACCTCTCACGAACACAACTGAAAACCTCTCACACATACTACTGAAAACCTCTCACATACACAACTTTAAACCTCTCACATACACAACTTTAAACCTCTCACGCATACTACTGAAAACCTCTCACATACACAACTGAAAACCTCTCACACATACTACTGAAAACCTCTCACACATACTACTGAAAACCTCTCACATACACAACTGAAAACCTCTCACACACTACTGAAAACCTCTCACACATACTACTGAAAACCTCTCACATGCACAACTGAAAACCTCTCACACATACTACTGAAAACCTCTCACATACACAACTGAAAACCTCTCACACATACAACTGAAAACACACACACTCCTGAAAACCTCTCACACATACTACTGAAAACCTCTCACACACACTACTGAAATCAGCTCTCTCACACACTTCTTAAACCTGCAAACCTGTAATCATCAGGGGAGTGTTTGAAGTCTCCAAATAGTGGACAATTTAAGTATAAAATTCATAAAATGTCAACTTAAAGAAGGAAATAATTTGTTGTTAAGCAATGGCACTCGTGAAAGAATATGTTTACTTACAGTTGCAAAAAAAGGTTGGAGGAAACCTCTGCTCTTTTGGTGTTGGTATGCAATATTTTTCCCTCATAAACCTAGCACTGATCCAATAGTTCCAACAGCGCTGTGGGACATCCTGGTAGGTTTTTGGAAACTTGAGATGGGCAGCAATTTATTTTTTTATTTTGTATTTTTGAGAGCAATGGCTTCCTCTGTGGTAGCACTTTATTTCTGCAGATAAAGTGGAAGGGTTCATACACTTTTTCTTGAAACGGTAAATGAAATTTGTTCAAACTTATTACACATAGTCTAATCTTCCAAGCTCTTCTAAATTATAAGGAATAATAATTATGATGGAAATCATGAATCCACTCATAAAATAATATAATGGCACAGACATAATGTATTCAATTTTTAAAATTTAGTTTTCTAGAATGATAAGACAATCTAAATAATAATGAATCATAATTAACAATACTAATCATGAAGGAATTAATAAAATAATGTACTGAAACATGAAATAAAAACATTATTTTCTGACTTGATTTACTAGAAAAATAAAGACTGCAAGCCTGAGATCTGCAGCCTGGCCTATCTCCAAATTTCAGTAGCGTATTTATCTCAGTTGTTTGTGTGAGACTATCTCAGTAGACGGAAGGCATTTCACTGTAACGGAAGGCACTCTAACAGGACGGAAGCCTCTCGCCTCTCAGCAGGCTGTGTCTTAAACCGCACGCGATATCAAGGCTACAGTTTGCGTAGTCTTACTCGCTAGCGAGGTAGTTGGCTACTTACCCTGCTGAAAATTCCAGCTTTGACCAGCATAGGCTGGTCAGGCTGGTTGAAGCTGTGTTTTGGACAGTTTTAGTTGGTCGACCAGCCCTTTGTGAGCTGACAATACCAGCATAACCAGCTTTGACCACCTTCATCAAGCTATAGAGACCAGCTTTAAACATCTAAATAGTAAATGGACTGCATTTATATAGCGCTTTCTAGTCACATGGTATGACCCCAAACGCTTTACAACTTTTTGCCTCACATTCACCCTGATGTGGGAATCTAGACCAGCTATGACCAGCTAATAACATAGTTCAGACCATCTTAAACCAGCTTAGAATTCTAGCTGCTCGAATTCTAAACTGGTTTAAGATGGCCTGAGCTGTGTCATTAGCTGGTCATAGCTAGTCTAGATGTTTAAAGCTGGTCTCTGTAGCTTGATGAAGGTGGTCAAAGCTGGTTAAGCTGGTATTGTCAGCTCACAAAGGGCTGATCGACCAACTAAAACTGTCCAAAACACAGCTTAAACCAGCCTGACCAGCCAAGGCTGGTCAAAGCTGGAATTTTCAGCGGGGTAGCTAGCAATAGAAAAGCTAGCACGCCAATGTATTTAGCTACATAGCCAACTGGCTAGCGAGCTAAAAAGGCTGCAGTTCACTTTCAATGACCGAAGTATTCTGAAACGACAAAATGAGGCTAGAGTTTGCGTGCACTGTCATTCTCGTTAGCGAGCTAGTTGGCTTCCTAGCTAGCAAGCCAAGGAGATATCGAACTATGGCCGTGTTCGAAACCGCGCACTAACGTACTACTCGCTCTGCTCGCACTACCGATGACGTCAGATTAAGGGGACATGGTGTTTTTATTCGTGGGGAGTGATTTTGTGACCGCGAAAAGTTTCCGGATGTATGCTAGATCGGGAAAATATTTTGTGGGTGCATCGCAAGCTCACTATTCAATTACCTGTGCTCGAAACCTCGTACATTAACACTGGCAATTACGTCAGAGGTAGGGGGCAGGGTGTTCACTGATGCGTGGGGAGTGAGTTTGTGTCCGAAAGAAGTTCCCGGATGTATACTAGATCGTGCAAATATTTTGTGGGTGCATCGTATGCACACTATTCATACACAAATTGCCCAAGATGCAACGCGACGTAAACTGCCAAGAAAAACTTGCCGAGAAATAATAAGAAGCCACTTTAACTGCAAAACATCGGAACCTGTGGGAGACGACACGGCATCAGCCAGGAGCAGCGTCAATACAAACGTGAGTAAAATTCTTAATTTGTAATACGGGTCATATATGGTAAAATAATATTCAGCTGAAGGTGTATTGAATTAATTATTTCAGAGTTGCAAAGAACGTTTCCGTCCGCTTATATACTGTCAGCATGTTGGATCTAACTACGCACATCTTGCTCGTTTGTCCGTTTCTTATAGGGGCAGATGAAGATACAGGGCGCCTCATCTCGTGGAGAGCAATGAGGCGCTCTTCCCAGTGGGGCTCAATGTGGCGGTCAGAGGATTTCAGTATGTAAATAATATTATCGGTGTATTGCAACGTTACGAAATGCTTATATTCAGTTAGGTCGATGTCACCGATGTTATGTTTCTGTAGAATGTTAATAAAGGAGCATGGCCTGGAGGGCAAGGTGGAGCCACGGTGGATAAAACAGAAATGGGAGAACCTCAAACAGAAATATAAAGTAAGTTGAAAAATCATATGCACTGCAGTCAACACAAATGAAACAAGATGATGATGGGGATCGTGAGCTTAATCAAAATGTTAACAAAAAATGCTTTTTGTATAATTCTGTTCTGAATTGGGAAAAAGTTAATAAAGTTGAGGGAAAAAGACAGCGTTGTTGATTTTCAAGTGACCATGAAAATGTAAGCAACAACAAGTGATATCAGAGTTGTGACCAGCTGGTTTATTGCATTGTGTATTTTCATATACTTTTACATTACTCAGGTCTGATTTTGCATAACAGCCTAGCACGAGAGAAAAAACTGTCAAGTACCATGGAATACGCACACAAATTGCATTGCCTGAGAGAACCTAAATAATAATGGAAGGTGTTGTGTCTGTTTTTTGCTCTGCAGAAATGTATTAAATATTGCAAGGGAACATGAAAAAGTGAAATATCAACCTGTTGACTAACGTCACTAAAAACCCCTCTTTTTCAGGTGGCAACGATCATACATGAATTGAGCAACTTCTTTTTAGCTGCATTGTCCAGCACCATGTTTTAGGGAGAGACCTTTGACTTCTACACTTAGCCATAGGTCTTCCTGCAATTTTTCTGTAATCATGACTTATCCGCTAAGCAGGTGATTGGTCTGCATAGTTTTACCAGAGCCCTGTTAGCCAGCGCGTTTCCAGGTAGATCAAGACAGGACTTCATGGTTACTGTATCAGCCCAGGTGGTTAAACCACCCACTTCTCCCTGCCTGGCAGTCCTATACTTTACCTGTTTCCAGCTCTTATGACTCGGACGAGGGGTTGGATTTTTAAGAGGCAATAATTAAAGAACTATAAGACAACTATGTACACCAGGGGTGAATCACTCTTAATATTTTAGATAAATCAGGAACTAAGAACTCCCTGGGCAGAGTAACACAAACCAAAAAAAAAAAAAAACTAACAAAAATCATGTTCTTGCAGCACTGCAATGGGAACATCAGAAGCAAACACTTATGCTGCAAGTCTGTCCCTGAGGGTGTCCCCGGACCGCTGGAGTGGCTCGTGGGCTTCAACATCATCAGTATCATCGCCATCATCCCCGTCATCCTCGTCTTTGACCTCAGGCTCCAAGACATCCCCGTTTTCGAGGCAGACATTGTGCAGGAAAAGGCAGGCACAGATGACCTCAGGCACAAACTCCACCTTCGCCTCCAGTGCCTTCAGGAAAATTAACTGCCACCTGGTCTTGAGGACCCCAACTGCCCTCTCCACCACGCACCGTGCCCTGGACAGCCTGGTGTTGTACCTGGTCTCCACAGGATTCCGGACAGGCTCCTGGAATGGCTCTGCCAAACACGGGAATCCGCCATCGCTCGGCAGACACCATCCAGGAGGTGGGTACAGTTGGTGACCGTACAAGGGGCTGCACCTCAGGACCCGCGCATCATGGACGCAGCCAGGGAAGCCCACCACCACATCCAGAAAGCGACCCTTGTCGCAGATGGCCTGGAACTGGACCGAGTTGAACAGCTTCCTGTTGTAATAGTCCACTGCAAACAGCCCAGGTGGACCAATGTGGACATGGCAGCCATCAATGCTCCCACCCACCCAACCAAAGGCTGGGGAACCAGACAGTTGCTGGAACCCGGCTCCAATCTCCTGCAGCTTATCCGGGGTGGGGAGGTGGATGAGCCTCCTGGAAACCCCCTGGATGCCCTTACTGACCCGGTGGATCATGTCATGGCATGAGGTGTGGGGAATGTCAAAGGCCTCTGGCGCGACCCGGTAGGACGTTCCAAAGGCCAGCCAGTACACAAACACCAGTACCTCTATTGACTTCCCCCATCCATGGTCCTTCTCTCCCAGGAGATGGATAAGGCTCTCTAGCAATGACCTTCATGGGCGAAAGTCCTTCCGCAGGTCACCTCCCTCAAAATACAGGCGCAACAGGGGACCCTGGGGATTCACCCTGCAGTATGGCCCTCTCGAACCCAACTATAAAGGACAATATTTTAAATTATTAATTGGACTATGTATTGAATGTTGTTAAATAATTTCATATACATTGTTAACTATTTAATGCAATTAGTTACAGAGCCATTTTCTTTATCTTTTTATTTACTATATGATAATGTAATTATTTATTAAACTTTAAAGAAAAGTGAAGTAATTTATTAAATTTCTCATTGAAATATTTCTATGAAATTATTGCATTTTGACTGTTTTTTTAAAGATTAAATTCACATTTGCCATCTTATTATTTTTGTGTCTTATTTTAATATATCTGAGCTCGAATGTTCCCCTTTATGCAGAATACAAATAAAGGAGTTTTTTCCCTGTTTTAATTAATGCTTCATCACTCAGTATTTGTATTGCAGATACAAATGGTTCAATTGAAGTACAACTGGCCAAAATGGTTCAATTGAAGTAAAACATTCAAAAATTCAATTACAGAATTAATTTAGCCATTACATTTCGGTATTCATGAATTCAGGTGTATATAACTGCGCCAAGTGGTTAATGTGAATTTAGGCTACTTTTTCCCTACAATTTCATTTGCAGAGCATTTGGCGCGTTCTGCTCATTATACGTAACTGTTTGGGTTTAAGTTTTGTTTCAAGTAGAAATACGATAACATTATGCATGATAATTAATATTAAATGGTAATTTAATGAATACTTTCATCGTGGTCATTCTTTGGTTGACAACTGTTTTTTGCTTGAAGCCAGGTTAACATTTCACTCTCATCTGTTCACATCATCCACTGGGAGTAAGTAAGCTGAGTGAAAGTAGAAACTTGTTTTTAAATGGTATCTTACCTCTGATGAATGTTCATAAGCGCACAGATGAAACGCTAACGGCGGGCCGATTGACTCTGTTGTGTCCTTGGCCGCATCTTCAGCAGGTAAGGCATAACGGCGAAATGCCGGTCGGGGGTCGAAAACTGCTATTTTAGGTTGGCTAAAGTCAGGTTGGCTAAACATCCTGTTTCAATCCCCTCAAAACGAATGCACATCTTTCCCCCTTTGGTCTTCCGCGTATTGTTGGGTTAAGAGGATTTTATTTTATAGATCTCAATGGAAAATATTCTTAAACGGGTTCGTTCGTAAATCAATATTTTATACCACACAGATGATGGCGGTAATACACAAATTGGTGTGCAATTAACCATATAATTCAAAAGAAGAAGAAGGAAGGGTTCGCTCGTAGGGAGAACCGAGTAGTGTGACTAGTGTGTAGGGAGAGTAGTATGTAGACCGTAGAGCGCGGTTTCGAACACGGCCTATGTGTCATAGCTAGCACGCCAATGTAATCAGCTACATGGCAAACTAGCTAGCGAGTTAAAAAGGCTACAGTTCGCTTACAAAGGAATACTCGCAAGCGAGCTATTTGGCTACCTAGCCAGCAAGAAAAAGAAACATCGATGTCTAAATCCTTATAGCTAGCATGCCAGTGTATTTAACCTCCTAAAGTCGCTCTCACACCGGAAGCGAAACGAATTTTTCGCATGACTGATTACATTCAAAGTAAATGCAAAGACGCGAAAACACATGTATTTGCGTCTTTGCATTGACTCTGAATGTAATCTGTCTTGCGAAAAATTCGTTTTGCGTCCGGTGTGAAAGTGACTTTAGGATGTTAAATACATTGGCATGCTAGCTATACCATTATAGATATCGATGTATCTTTATCTTGCTAGCTAGCTAGCCAAATAGCTTGCTCGCGAGTATTCCATTGTAAGCGAACTGTTGCCTTTATAGCTTGCTAGCCAGTTGGCGATGTAGCTATATACATTGATGTGCTAGCTGTACTATTGCTAGCTAAGTAGCCAACTAGCTTACTAGCGAGTAAGACTACGCAAACTGTAGCCTATTGCGTGTGGTTTGAGACACAGCCTGCCGAGAGGCGAGAGACTTCGTCCTGTTAGTGTGCCTTCCGTATCAGTGGAATGCTCTCACGTACACTACTGAGATCTACTTACACATACTTGTACACTACTGAGATTAGTCTCACACGCACTTCTGAGATCTACTAACACATACACTACTGAGATAGTCTCACATACACTACTGAGATCTACTTACACATACACTACTGAGATAGTCTCACACAAACAACTGAGATAAATACACTACTGAAATATGGAGGTAGGCCAAGCCGTAGATCTCAGGCTTGCAGTCTTAATTTTTCTAGTAAATCAAGTCAGAAAATAATGTTTTTATTTCATGTTTCAGTACATTATTTTATTAATTCCTTCATGATAAGTATTGTTAATTATCATTCATTATTATTTAGATTGTCTTATTCTAGAAAACGAAATACATTTTTAAAGTTGAATATATCATGTCTGTGTCATTATATTATTATATCCCTGAACGCCGAATGGCGTTCCGGGGGATATTATGTTTTTGGTCCGACCGCCGCCGGCGGCGCACTATGTGTTAACGCGATAACTTCAGTAATATTTCAATTACAAATTCCAAATTTTACACATAAGTAAGTATCATAAAGAGGAAGAACTGATTCGATTTTGGACACTTTACGATGTCTAGATTGGCCACCAGGGGCCAAAAACTGATTTCAGTGTTAACGCGATAACTGCAGTAATATTTCAATTAGAAATTCCAAGTTTTGCATATAAGTAAGTATCATAAAGAGGAAGAACTGATTCAATTTTGGAGAATTTACTATTTCTAGATTGGCCACCAGGAGCCAAAAACTGAAAAAAAATCACTGTTCCACGATAACTTCAGTAATATTTCAATTAGAAATTCCAAGTTTTGCATATAAGTAAGTATCATAAAGAGGAAGAACTGATTCAATTTTGGAGAATTTACTATTTCTAGATTGGCCACCAGGAGCCAAAAACTGAAAAAAAATCACTGTTCCACGATAACTTCAGTAATATTTCAATTATAAATTTCAAGTTTCGCGCATAAGTAAGTATCATAAAGTGGAAGAACTGATTCGATTTTGGACAATTTATGATCTCTAGATTGGCCACCAGGCGCCAAAAACTGATTTACATGTTAACACGATAACTGCAGTAATATTTCAATTAGAAATTCCAAGTTTTGCGTATAAGTAAGTATCATAAAGCGGAAGAACTGATTCGATTTTGGACAATTTACAATTTCTAGATTGGCCACCAGGGGCCAAAAACGGAAAAAATCACTGTTTTTATCATATCTCTGGAAATATTTGTCCGATTGACCTCAAATCAAGTGCAAATGAAAGGTCATGACCTGAGGATGTGTCCCACGATGACATTGTACCTGTTTGGTTCAGAATTTTGACACAAGGTGGAGCTTTGTCACATAAAATTCACCATTTTTGCTATATCTTTGGAACTGTTTCTCCAATTGACATGAAACTATGTGCAACTGCAAGGTCATGACCTCACAACGTGTCACATGATGACATCATACCTGTATGGTTCAATATTTTGCCACCAGGTGGCGCTTTGTGATGGAAAATTACCATTTTGGCCATATCTTCAGAACCATTTGACCGATTGACCTGAAATTAAGTTCAAATGAAAGTCTATTCAAGGTCTATTCAAGAATTGGGGAATTGGAGGATTGGGGGTGTTCGGGGATATACACGCAGCCGTCGCCTCCGACGGCATAAGCCTAGTTTTATGACTGGATTAATGATTTCCATCATAATTATTATTCCTTATAATTTAGATGGGCTTGGAAGATTAGACTATGTGTAATAAGTTTGAACATATTTCATTTACTGTTTTAAGAAAAAGTGTATGAACCCTTCCACTTTATCTGCAGAAATAAATAAAGTGCTACCACAGAGGAAGTCTATGCTCTCAAAAATAAAAATAGATAAATAAATTGCTGCCCATCTCAAGTTTTCCAAAACCTACCAGGATGTCCCACAGCACTGTTGGAACTATTGGATCAGCGCTAGGTTTATGAGGGAAAAATATTTCATACCAATAGCAAAAGAGCAAAGGTTTCCTCCAACATTTTTTTTGCAACTGTATGTCAACATATTCTTTTACGAGTGCCATTGCTTAAAAACAAATTATATCCTTCTTTAAGTGGACATTTTATGAATTTTATACTTAAATTGTCTACTATTTGGATACTTCAAACAGTCCTCTGGTGATTGCAGGTTTGCAGGTTTAAGTAGTGAGTGAGAGAGCTGATTTCAGTAGTGTGTGTGAGAGGTTTTCAGTTGTGTATGTGAGAGGTTTTCAGTAGTGTGTGTGAGAGGTTTTCAGTTGTGTATGTGAGAGGTTTTCAGTAGTATGTGTGAGAGGTTTTCAATAGTATGTGTGAGAGGTTTTCAGTTGTGTATGAGAGGTTTTCAGTAGTACGTGTGAGAGGTTTTCAGTTATGTATGCGAGAGGTTTTCAGTAGTGTATGAGAGAGGATTTCAGTAGTGTGTCTCAGAGGTTTGCAGTAGTATGTGTGATAGGTTTTCAGTTGTGTTTGTAAGAGGTTTTCAGTTGTGTAGGTGAGAGGTTTTCAGTTGTATGTGTGAGAGGTTTTCAGGAGTGTGTGTGAGAGGTTTTCAGTAGTGTGTGTGAGAGGTTTTCAGTTGTATGTGTGAGAGGTTTTCAGTTGTGTATGAGAGGTTTTCAGTAGTACGTGTGAGAGGTTTTCAGTAGTATGTGTGAGAGGTTTTCAGTTGTGCATGTGAGAGGTTTTCAGTTGTGTATGTGAGAGGTTTTCAGTATTATGTGTGAGAGGTTTTCAATAGTATGTGTGAGAGGTTTTCAGTTGTGTATGAGAGGTTTTCAGTAGTACGAGTGAGAGGTTTTCAGTAGTGTATGTGAGAGGATTTCAGTAGTGTGTCTCAGAGGTTTGCAGTAGTATGTGTGATAGGTTTTCAGTTGTGTTTGTAAGAGGTTTTCAGTTGTGTAGGTGAGAGGTTTTCACTTGTATGTGTGAGAGGTTTTCAGGAGTGTGTGTGAGAGGTTTTCAGTTGTATGTGGGAGAAGGTTTCAGTTGTGTATGTGAAAGGTTTCAGTTGTCCATGTGAGAGGTTTTCAGTTGTGCATGCGAGAGGTTTTCAGTAGTATGTGTGAGAGGTTTTCAGTTATGTATGTGAGAGGTTCTCAGTAGTATGTGTGAGAGGTTTTCAGTTGTGTATGTGAGAGGTTTTCAGTAATGAATGTGAGACTTTCCTTTTTCAGTCATGCGAGTGAGAGGTTTTCAATAGTATGTATGAAAGGTTTTCAGTAGTGTATGTGAGGTTTTCAATAATGAGTGTGAGAGGTTTAATTTCAGTCATGTGTGTGAGAGGTTTTCAGTGGTGTATGTGAGAGGTTTTCAGTAATGAGCTTGAGAGGTTCCTATTTCAGTTGTGTGTGTGAGAGAGGTTTTCACACACTCAGTAATGAGTGTGTGAGGTTTCATTTTCAGTAGTGTGAATGAGAGGGAAGTTTGAATTATGGCCTATACGGCCCCTCATACAAACCAGTTAAAGCATTTTGAACGGAACAGCTTATGACATATGTTGCCCCTTTCCCCCCCCAAAAAACAATCGTCTGCTTTATACAGCCGAACCAGAAATAATATCTAGCCATTCAAGTTTTTGCATTGACGCAAGTTCACAATTCAGATCCACACCAGTTTCAACCTTCACGGTTTCAACCGATTCTGAGCCATTTCCTATGGGGCAAGGTTACTGTCAAATGTTTTGTGCGTGTACACATATAAATCGTGCACGTGTTAAAAATGTGTGCATGTTAGTCTATAGTTGTGCATAAATAAAAAATTTGTAAACTTTTGTTTAAGTCAAATCACACATAGATTATGCAGTGTATAAATTCTCTGTGAGAATACAACTCATAAAGTTACTACTTCACTAAATTACAAATACGGATTGGAGTTTACGGACGTCACTTTCTTCAGAATGAATACGATTCTGAGCAGCGTGAAATAACTGTAAAAACTACGTCACGCGCATTATGTATCGAGTGGAAGATAACATTGATTCTACAAACTGTACATGTGTCAGAAACGATTTGGATTTACTCAATTTTGATATAACCGTTTCAAAGGTTTACTGGCACGTTCAGCATGCGATGGCAAGCAAAGCTGAGTTCAATGATAACTAGCATGCCAGATAATATGTCAAACTATTGGAATCGATATTTATCCGCACAATAACCACAACAGGACACATAAACCAATACCAACTCACTAAAGAACAGAACAGACACGATTACATTCAATTCCCTCATCCACCTGATGTGATGTCGCAAATGAAATCCGTGAATTTGAGTTAGCCACTCGTCATTACTCAAAACCGGCCGCTCAAAAGTTGAGTGCGAAGAGTTTAACAACACCCCCAATAACTTTATCCTCGAATGTTTATTATGCAGAGGGAGGGGATGGGATATTTCAAAATGGTTTAATTTTCTACCATTTCTTCATTTGCTTGGGGTTTTAATCATCCCGTGGAAATGGAGGATCTAAGATATCAATTCAGTAATTAAGTAATGTAATCGTCATGAGTTTCAGACAGGACAGAGGACTGACAGGTGACTATCATTGAGTATCAGCTGACAGCACAATTAGTCCCTGCTTCATTAAAAGCAACATAATGTTCAGGGTGGCATCTTAGAAAATCCATTATTACTGGTAATAATTATAATTTATCTTCTCATAATTTTAATGCACATCTGCATTTATCACTAAACACCGATACATACCTTCAGAACAACATGCATGCAGAAGGTATAAATTGATCTAGGTCTCCATGTACAGTAATATTTTTAGGAAGAGCTCATTACACACTATTTATCAGGACAGAACAAGACACATTAACATGCAAACTTATATAGTTATACACATACATTTTCTGTATATCTTTTTATTTAGCTCTTATGTACTACAATTACTTCATGAAAAAGAAATCTTGAATAAACTCAGAGACATGAATAGCATGTGAAATGTCCTTGAATATAATCTCGACCATGGTTTGCTGTGCTGCGTGGGGATGCTCCAGTCGCTGCAGGGTTGAGTACAAAAGTACAGTTTGTAGGCTCAATTCAGCAGGAGAAATCTCACAATCATTCAAAATTACAACAACAAGAAATATGTGAGGTGATCATATTTAAACAGTGCACATGCATTTTTTCACAACCAAAGACCACGCAATTTGGAAGCTTATAGTCCAGTTTATTTAAAGTAAGGAACGGGGCAAGGTTTGTATAGCTTAGGGAGTTAAGACTCAGGGTGCAGGGTGAGAGTGGTCTGTCTCATTGCAGGAAGTTCTCTGGCTCTTATTGATTCGCTTGCACTTCTTCTGAGAGAGAGAGGGGGAGAAAAAGACAGGAGAAAGGGTTAGACACACTTATATGGGCTTGGATGGGAAATGGTGCTGAGAGATGAGGCATGGTCTTTGTTTACCAACCTAGCTTATGGAACTTAAGTAGTTGTAATCAGCTATGCTGCTGATGTTTAAGGAAGTATGGTGACAGGAATCAGTAACATGTAACAGGAATTCGTATAAAGATGGATCATGTTCTTTGCAGTCTTTCAGACAAGTAATACATTACAGCTCAATATTTATACTATTCAGTATGGCTCTCCACTTAGTCTCCTATGCTTAATTTTCCAAATTGTTTAGCCTATTTGGCCAATGCTTTCCATTTTCCATTTTCTATTTGGTCCTCCAGCTTCCCTCTCCCTTAACCATCAATCCAAAATCAGCAAAATGAGCAGCGACTTACTATTGACAAGTAATAGTCAATGAATCTCAAATCCTAAAAACTCTAACTATAGGTGAAATTTTAGCTAATTGAATAGCAGTAAAGAAATTAGCTCATACAATCAATATTAATAGTGATGTATCACAGAAATGGATGGCTTTCTGCTTTAACATTGCGTAACGTTAACTTTATTACAATAGCTAACGTTAGCTACCTGGTACTCAAAGAGAACCTCACTACACCACTATAGCCAGTCTGATGTTATATTTATGTTCATTCTCTAACATTTCACTCCTCCACCCCACTCTGCAAAAACATCACTTTAAGAAGCCTTTTTCTCCAATATCTTGTCATTGGATGAAATGACACTGAGAGAACGGAGTTTTCCATTGTGCTGCTGCTCATGGTTGGCGCTAGTAACTGTGTCGCTAACTGTACCTAGCTAGTATCCAAGCCTATTTTTCTGCCCTTAAACGTTCAATAGATCTTGAATTGTACCGGGGATAATCCAGGAAAACGCTTTACTGTATGTGTTAATTTAATTCAGATGTGCTGACAATGCAGTCTAATTCTTTAATCGTCTTACCTTTTGAAAGATCACGAACGGTCCATTCCGCTTCTTTTCAGCTGCTGGACTGGTGTTCGTCGCTAACTTCCGGGAACTATTGGGTGACTCCACGACCCACCATTACTGTAAAAAATTGGTCTGGAGTGAACGGAGTTGACTCAACTCTCACTCTACATGGTTCTGCTGTTCAATATCGACACTAGACTGTGTGCCGTGTTGAGTAACGTTATACCGGCTAACTGTACCTAGCACAAAGAAACCGATTAAGTTACGTGACTAGAAACAAAGGCTATGAACGAAAGTAAAGCCGCTTCATTTTCAACTCCATAATATTTTGCGAATATCATGTCAGAACAAGAAAAAAGAGGTTAACATCACCTGATTGCTTGCTGTGTCCGCATTGTCTGCCATCTTGGCGCCATGAAATTGAACCCACGGTCGAATTTCTGACACATGCGCAGTTTGTAGAATCAATGTTATCTTCCACTCAATACATAATGCCTGTGACCTTGTGACGTAGTTTTGACAGTTATTTCACGCTATTCAGGTTCGTATTCATTCTGAAGAAAGTGACGTCCGTAAACTGCAATCCGTATTTGTTATTTAGTGAAGTTGTAACTTTATGAGTTGTATTCTCACAGAGAATTTATACAATGCATGATCTATGCGTGATTTGACTTAAACAAGAGTTAACAAATTTTTTATTTATGCACAACTATAGACGATGTACACATCGTTTACCTCAGTGGGATAAGCTGACAGCATCATGTCACAGCACGCTGTGAAGAAAGTTGGTGTCATAAAACCTTATGCATGCATTGTAGAAGTACTAACCTGTGCGGCAAAATGCATTTTAAATGTTATTTTTGGGCGGAGTCACCAAACTTTTTCACAGTTTTTAGAAGGCTTAAGAAGTGATACGATACATGCAGTATTTATATCCCAGTGACCATTGAATATGACGTTATTGTTGAGGCCCTATTCATTTAGATAAGGGCCTGGTCTTGCTAGCCTGCAATAACTGCCGCGGGGGCATTGCCAAGATAGCCACTGAGAGGCGAGACTTTCCCATACAGACTTTGATATCGACAACAGGTTTTGTAAGGGTGGGCACTATCTTGACAAACGTTCCATTGCCTGTCCTGCCTCATGCACCAGCAGTCCCTTGCTTACCCTCACTTTGAAACTGTTATGCAGTCATGAGACATGTGGCTTGCTATATTGCTTGCTTCTCCTCGCTCTCATAATCGTAATGTAGTAGTTGTCTTTTCAAACCAGTCAGTTAAAAGTGCCGCACAGTTCTATTTTTCACTGTTTCATTACTCTTTCCATCTGTACCTGTTTTAACGTCTCTTTCTGCCATCTTCCTTCCTTTTTCTCTTGAGCTGTATGAATGTATTCCCAAAGCAGCAAGCCGATTTGAGTCAAAATGAGATAGAGCCAGTAGCCAAGGTCACTGCAAGACAAATATAGAGCAGTAATGGCTATAACAATAAAACTGTCTCTCTGCATCACATACTCCTCTGTCTTCCTGAATATATAATATTTGCTCCCCCCACCTAGTTCTCACTCAGCTCATCGGATCTACACCTTCAACCTCTGCAGAAAGCTATCACATTTAAACGCAGTAATTCATACAGACTGGTAAAGTGCCCTGAGTCATAAATATTTTACCTACCATATCTGGACCTACGTGCCTGAGTGTATTCAGTGGACATGGGAGATAGTGTGTGTAAAGGGAAAAAAATTGCTTTTGTGCCAGGAATCCCTTTGCGGTCAATTTTTGATAGCTGCCATATCAACTATTAGAAGCTCTGATACTGTTTCTGATCTCTGAGCCATGAATGGCAGTGAAAGAATGTAACCAGCCTCATATTGCTTAGTATACTCATGCACAGGTGCAGTCCCATTCTCAAAAGCACTCAATATCTCAAGAAACTACAATATTTTCCCCAAAAAGTTTCAAAATATGTTGTTCATTCCCAAAATATGAGTCTGAAACTTTCAGGTCTATCAGGTGCAATAAGTGGACAGGGAGGACTGTGAATTCAGATATTTATGTTCTCACTTTATACTGTTTCTTTGGGTCCAGCACCTGTGATATTGGATTTTGGATGTGCGTGCATTCATTCTATTCTCACTTTATACCAAATCTGATTCAGGGCGGCATTTTCATCAGTACTTCTTTTCATGAATTTAAAATTGATTGCCTGAGTAAAACTGATAAGTCCAAGCCCTGCTCCTCAAATCACAGTCCTCAAGGTCCAAGCACTGCTTGTTTTCCACCCTCCCTTCACCCGGGGGTCAGGTGTACAGACAGTCTGGCCAATCAGGGACACGAAGTGTTCATTTACTTACTTGGGATAAAAGAAAAGCCAGACTGAATTTGGATTCGAGGTCCAGATTTTACGATCCCTGAAGGTACTTTGCTTTAAATATCTTTCCTTGGAGGTCACTGGGTTGGCTTGTTCTACTTGCAGTGCAAGAGTGACCACCACAGTCTCATAGCAAATCCAGCCATGCAAATTTCCTTCACTCCCATTCTGTGCAAGCAAAGACCATGACTATGAGGTGAAGTGAAATGGTGGTTGACAAACATATGTTTCGGAGGGGAACTGCGAGCTGTCTGTGCTCTCCCAGGCTGGCAGCAAATGCGCAAACTTGTTCTTGATTCATGAATTGGACTGCTGGGTTCAGGTGGGGCAGCCCCAACAAAGGCTGAATTAGGTCAAGTAGAGCAAGGACAGAGAGTTGTCTCAGAACTTTTAATTAGGTCGTCCCTGAGTTGTAATGGGCCCAAAAAATACACACTTTTTGTAATGGGTACCAGGTGCCGTGACCAGAGAGAGAAAGAGCAATGAGCAGCCCACATATAACACAAAAGAGGTAAAAACCTCCGGTAAAGGCTTGCGGTTCCAGGGACAAATAAAAGTTCGCAACATGGAAGCAGTGCGAGAGAAAATAAACAGCAAGAGAGAAAATTTCTAAAAGAAGCAATTCCTAACTATAATTGGAATATAACAAATCCACTAGGAAGTTTAACTATAGATTTTCCCCGACCGAAGTGCTAGAAACAAACAGACACTCTAGCAATAGGCGTGGCGAACCCCCGGACATATACATAGGGTCCGGAAAACTCCGACCCAGCTAAGTCAGCCAGCTGGGCCAGGAATTCGATGGAAAAGAACTCCGATATCGTCCTGGACGATAGAACAAAGAAAGGTCCAACAAACAAACACACACCTAAACCATGAAACTTTTTGTGAATTACTTCTTTGGATATGAAATGAAATGAATATGAAACAACTGCTCTTTTAACACTAATATGAAGGAATTAAGAGTATAAATAGAAGACTTGAGCAACAGCGTTATTTCATTGAGCTTTTCAGTGTCTATTCAAGCGAGACTGAAGACGTGTGCCTGCGCGTGTGCTTGTGTGTGTGCGTGTGTTTCTGCATGTGAAATGCATGTATGTATGTGTGAGTCTGTGTGTGTATGTGCGAGCGAGTGTGTGCATGCATCCGTGTGTGTATGTGTGGGTGTGGGTCTGTGTGTGTGTTTGCAGATACACTGCTGTGGCCATGCCGCTCCTGTATAACACAAGATACAGCTCCAGACGGAGAGTGGCTCTGATGATCGCTGTGGTCTGGTTCCTGTCCTTCGCCATTTCCTGCCCCCTGCTGTTTGGACTGAACAACACAGGTAACAACTGTTTATCCAGCGCTTTCTCTCCAAAGCCATGTATCGACCACAAGAACTTTCTCTCGGGCTCAGGAGCCTATTGATCTCCTCCTACGGGACCAGGGACTGAATTTAAACAAAATTATTTTAACCCCCAAGTCCCTGCTCGGGGGGATAGCACGTCACAACACTTTTCATCGCATGTGTAGAATACGTACCGTACGTCCTGACACAGGTGCAGATCCATACTTAGCGGCATGGCATTAAAGTCTCGGACTACATCCCTCCTTCACTCCCCATAATGCAACGTACAGGAGTGAACCAAGGAATTGGGGTGCAACTCCAAATTCTGCAGCACCTGGACATTTTGTACTAGATGCGCATTTCTGAATCACAAGTACAAAATCAGCCACACAAGTCCTTTACATTATTTTAATTTTAATTATGCGCAGTGGCTGATAGCTAGCTGGCTACAAGCTACAATCATTGGGAGCCACCTAACAGTCATGTTAAAAAGCTAAGAATTGAACAAAGCCAGTTAATGCTGGCGGCCTGAAATAGTTCACGTGCCTGGTATGAATCTGTCAGCAAGTCTTCTGATACTGTGTGATATATATTGTGTAGGTGGTGCAGATTGGCCTGCTTTTGAATTATGGGTGGGGAAGTAGGGCCATGGTTAGTGAGTTTTATGCTAAGCCATCAAGTGCAAATCTGCGCCTCTTTTATGAGGTTTTGTACAAATTCCACACATCAAGGGTTTGGAGCACCATGGTATTAAGTCCAAATTTTGTGGTTTTGAGATTCTTACCCCCTGTCACAGCTTTCTATCAGCTAATCCTTGGAGCACAATAACTATGGGTCAATGATGTGACATTGTCCAAGCACACTGCTTTGGTTTAAAATACTTTTAAATGATTCATAACAAGCATAATTTTATTGTATAAAACCTGTGTTTAAAAATATTTCCAGTTTATCATAAAAATGATATATATTTTATGTCTTGCCATGTCAAAACCCTCAAAATGTCAGGTGGCGCTACCGTCCCAGCAAGTTAACACTATGTGAAATGTATTAAATATGTAATTTAAAATATGAATTTATATAATATTTTTAAGTTCAATAGTTTAGTTGCCCTTAAATTGTTTGGAAAACCAAAATACCCACCCCCTACAATAAAGAATCCATAAGTTACTTTTAATACCCAGCTCAATAACAAAACAGTAATGTTTTAGGCAGAGTAGACACGCTTAGATATACTGACTAAAAAAATCACTTAAAAAAAGACGGAAGTGCGTTTTTTTTCCAAGAAACTTTTGGTTGCGCCAGCTGACATTTTTTGGCTGGTGAAATTGCAAATACAGTGTAAAACTGTACTAAAACCCTGTAAATGTTGTGCAACCATTCAGACTTGTTTAAACACGCTCTTCCAACTTCAAATAAATTTATTCTGTACATTTTTAAAGGTTTATTTAAAAAAAAACATTTTTAAAAAGCTTATTTGTCATTGACCCCTATATATCCATCTCCATTCATTTTTAATCAAAATTCACATTTTCATTTTGTGATATGTCCAACAAAATCTGTTAAATGAATTAAACATTGACATTTTGATGAGAAAAGATGAATTTTAAGACAGAATATTCTGTCTTGCATTGCAAACAAACTTACCATAAACCAATCACCATTGTGTTATGTCACATCATGTACTAGAATTGTTGGAGCACTGAGGTGACATGTCCATTTTTAGCAATTTTTACCATGATGCTGCAGTTACACTCCTGTGAAAACTTAGGTGTTGAATATACTTCTGAACCATGCAGCAAAAGAGTGACTAGTAAAAAAAAAAGTGATATAAAATATCTGATTTAATAGAACACTTGGAAACCTAAAAAATAATTTTTCTCAAAACCTCTAAAATGGACATATAACCATTGCGCTCCAAATCCTCATCATGTCACAGATATTTACAAGAACTTTGGAGGTTGGGCTTGCAGTGCTGAATGTTTCTGATTGCACAAGTACTCACAAATTGTTATCTCCACCAAGGAGGTGTATGTTTTTGCCAGAGTTAATCTGTTTGTCTGTCTGTTTGTCTGTCAGCAGGATATCTCAAAAACGGCTGCATAGATTTTAACCAACCTTTGCAGGATCTTAGAGTAGCACAAGAGGAACAAGTGTTTACATTTTGGCATATCTAGGCCAAATTACAGCTGAGATATGGGCCAAAGTTCAATTCCAGCTATGCTGGCAGAGATTTTAAGACTTTCCAATGGGCCGGATTTCCAATCAGTGTGCTTTTGGGTTTTGCTGCCACCTTGCAGTGGAATGCAACAATACCCTACATCTGCCAACGAAAATAACTAATGCACAGAGTTGCCTTGGCGTGGCGGAGGTACTGCGTTATATGAGTGCTCTTGTTTCAACTGCTATTTTTTAAAAACCCGCAGTTCGTTGCGCTTTGAGTTATTTAATAAAAAGAACTTGGCAAGCACTGGTTTGTTTGACTACAGTAACGGAATTCAGTAGGCAAGTTAATGATTAAAGAAAACTGTCTCAATAACGTGACTGAAACAATAAGTTAAATTCAGTAACTAGTTGTTATCCATGGGAAATTATCCTTCGACGTGCATGACTGTAAACAAGTAAGCTAGCCAAGCAAACGTCAAGCAATGTATGCTGCTGAATATAATTGGTTGCTTGTAGAGTTGGCAAACATCACTTATGTTACTTGGTAGCCACAGTTACAACATTACATAAATGTAACTTGCTAGTTAATTAAATGAGAAAAAATTTTAATACGTTGCAGGCAAAACAGATTCTTATAAATGTGTCATAAAATCACAGGCCAATGTTGGGTTACTGAATGTCCAGTTAGTAAAGT
Organism: Gymnothorax reevesii; assembly: GCA_029721435.1. Taxonomy (NCBI): domain Eukaryota; kingdom Metazoa; phylum Chordata; class Actinopteri; order Anguilliformes; family Muraenidae; genus Gymnothorax; species Gymnothorax reevesii. The sequence continues at coordinate 159,068,859 of CM056573.1, forward strand.
TTGAGTTCAACTGGCCAGCTAAATGTAGCTGCTGTCATATTGTAGAACTGTTACTTCTTATGAACAACTTAAATGTAATAACTAGCAAGCAAGTTAATCCATCTAGCCAATTGCTTGTTTGTTGTACAAAACCCAAAACCAGTGAAGTTGGCACGTTGTGCAAATCGTAAATAAAAACAGAATGCAATGATTTGCAAATCCTTTTCAACCTATATTCAATTGAATACACTGCAAAGACAAGTTACTTAATGTAACTTAATTACTTTGTAATTTTTTTGCAAATATTAGCTCATTTGGAATTTGATGCCTGCAAAATGTTTCAAAAAAGCTGGCACAAGTGGCAAAAAAGACTGAGAGAGTTGAGGAATGCTCATCAAACACTTATTTGGAATATCCCACAGGTGAACGGGCTAATTGGGAACAGGTGGGTGCCATGATTGGGTATAAAAGCAGCTTCCCTGAAATGCTCAGTCATTCACAATCAAGGACGCGGCGAGGGTCAGCACTTAGTGAACAAATGCGTAAGCTGATTGTTGAACAGTTTAAAAACAACATTCCTCAACGAGCTATTGCAAGAAATTTAGGGATTTCATCATCTACGGTCCGTAATATCGTCAAAAGGTTCAGAGAATCTGGAGAAATCACTGCATGTAAGCGACAAGGCCAAAAACCAACATTGAATGCCCGTGACCTTCGATCCCTCAGGCGGTACTGCATCAAAAACTGACATCAGTGTGTAAAGGACATCACCACATGGGCTCAGGAACACTTCAGAAAACCACTGTCAGTAACTACAGTCCGTCGCTGCATCTGCAAGTGCAAGTTAAAACTCTACAATGCAAAGCGAAAGCCATTTATCAACAGCACCCAGAAACGCCGCCGGCTTCGCTGGGCCCAAGCTCATCTAAGATGGACTGATGCAAAGTGGAAAAGGGTTCTGTGGTCTGAAGAGTCCACATTTCAAATTGTTTTTGGAAACTGTGGACGCCGTGTCCTCCGAACCAAAGAGGAAAAGAACCATCCGGACTGTTATAGGCACAAAGTTCAAAAGCCAGCATCTGTGATGGTATGGGGGTGTATTAGTGCCCAAGGCATGGGCAACTTACACATATGTGAAGGCACCATTAATGCTGAACGGTACATACAGGTTTTGAGCAACATATGTTGCCATCCAAGCAACGATTTTTTCATGGACGCCCCTGCTTATTTCAGCAAGACAATACCAAGCCACATTCTGCACGTGTTACAACAGCATGGCTCCGTAGTAAAAGAGTGCGGGTACTAGACTGGCCTGCCCGTAGTCCAGACCTGTCTCCCATTGAAAATGCGAGGCGCATTATGAAGCGTAAAATACGACAACGGAGACCCCGGACTGTTGAACAACTTAAGCTGTACATCAAGCAAGAATGGGAAAGAGTTCCACCTGAAAAGCTTCAAAAATTGATCTCCTCAGTTCCCAAACGTTTACTGAGTGTCTTTAAAAGGAAAGGCGATGTAACAGTGGTAAAAAGGCCCCTGTGCCAACTTTTTTGCAGTGTGTTGCTGCTTTCAAATTCTAAGTTAATGATTATTTGCAAAAAAAAAAAAGTTTCTCAGTTTGAACATTAAACTTCTTGTCTTTGCAGTGTATTCAATTGAATATAAGTTGAAAAGGATTTGCAAATCCTCGTATTCTGTTTTTATCTGCGATTTACATAACGTGCCAACTTCACTGGATTTGGGTTTTGTAAGATAATTTTATTATCCTCACTGGACAGCCAACTTGGAATTAACATTAGTTTATCAAACGTTCACTTTTTGATGTCATTGGAATAATTTGCCTAATGTTCACAGGTCTTTTATACTGCTGTGGAAACGCAAACAAAAACAAGCTTTGAACCTTTAAATTCCTTGAAAAGTAGTCCCCAGGGCTTGAAGTTCCAGGTACTTTGGGTGGAAATGTGGCTTAACTCACCGCGCATCCGATGCTCAAGGCCACAGTGGAACCAAGCAGTCTCCCAAAACAGTGGGAGTCATTTGCTCTTAGAGATCATCAGTGGCACCCACAGAAGAGTATTGTGACAGCTTCACTTAAAACACAGCTCTTTCAAAAAAGTGAACCCCATTGACAATCCGGCCCTGAAGTACTTTTCCTCAATCATGGCTGGAAGGCAGCTGCTGTCTCCGGGACTGCAAACAGTTCCGAGATAGCAAAAAGTGATTGAATCAACATTGTGATATTGTCAGGCTGAAGATTGCAATCAACACTGAGGTCAGATATTGAAAAAAAACATTGAAAGTGCTCGTTATTATCAACATGGAAATAACGCTGAATTTCCAATCATTTCTAACAATGACTCAACCTTGATTCAACTATGCTATGATCAACATTGAAAGAATGTAGAATTGCATCAACATTGACTCTATAAAGGCATTGCATTATACATTGTAACAATGTTTTTATTTAAGGGCCATTTCAGCACTTTTCAACCCTCCTGTGTGTTTTTAAAATGCCTCATTAAAAAAAAAATCACTTTATGACTCTATTTATGGTATAGGTCAATAAGGAGCATGCCAAAGTAATCTACTAGTCAGTGATATCACTGCCATATCCCTGAATGGCAGTGATGTCACTTATAGACAAGTTTGGAGCAACCCCCACAAAACTTTAACACCAAATAGAATAAAATGATTATTTTTTTAATGAGGCATATTAAATACATACAGACGAAGGTTAAAATGCTGAAATGGTCCATTAAGTATGCTATACTGCAGTGGTTCTCAACCTTTCTATACATAGACAGGGACATGTTTTGGGGGACCCCATACTTGATTATAATGATTTCAAAGGTGAATATTCGAAAATGTGTTGCAAGCTTGTACATTGGCTATTTCCTTTTTTTTTTTTAACAAACTAAGTGTCACAGTCCGAGGAGGCTTGACCCCAAATGCATCACTCAGAGGCAGATATGGAAAAGGCTCAGTGGAGCATTTATTGAACAACAACAAAAGGACTAAGCAGGTAGATGAGTCCAGAGCTGCATGGCGGAGCAGGCAGGACCTGAGCTGGCAGGGCTAGAGCTGAGCAGAAACAAACTTAGCCAAGGTTAAGGAGCTGAATACACAAGACTTTCTTTAAACAGAATCTCCAACAGACTGGCACACAACAGAGGACAAAGCAAGGTTATAAAGGGGAAGAAACTGGTGAGGTGTGTTAGTCAGTTTAATGGTGGGAGTGCAGGCAGAGCAGAGGCTGGAATCAGTAATTGGATCATTGAAAGGAATGTTGATTGCCCGAGTGAATGCAAGGGAAGCCAGTGAACAGTATGCACAGCACAGACAGGAACCAACACTAGAGACAGTAGGGTTAGGGGAAAACATGGACACAACACCAAGGTTGTTATGATTCTGTCTTGTGTGCCTGTGCGTTTTTCCCCGTGTCTCTCTTGATTTGTGTTTCAGCTCCATTCCCACGGCCTGACCACCTATTCTCCCCCGCCCTGGTTCCTGCGATGTCGTGTGACAGCCTGCATGCCTGAGTCTCATTGTCCAATCACGTTTCCTCTTTCGGTTTCGGCTTTGGTATTTCATTCTTTGCTTCCACCTGTGCTTAATTCTGGGTCTCGCAAGACTCTGAATGAATGCTTTCTCTGATAGGGCCATTACTGTACTAACCAGCACTTATTTAAGGGCGTGTAAATATTTCGTCACGTAGTTACTAACCTAATTAAAGGGGACCTGACATGCTGATCCTTCTATTAATACATATTAGTAATGTTATAATATTAGTTGTTCATGCTCAACCGCTGAAAAGTTTCTAAACACAAGATACAGGGATTTTGCTGTAATCCAAGAATGTGATTTCATGAGCGTGATTTCCTCTCTGAACAGCTCCTCCCGAGAACTTCACGAGATCTGGGCAAAATCTGACGTTAGGTTGTGCCGTCCAATTAGTACAGACCTAACCAGAGCCAACCACTGCGCAGGACCTGCCCACACCAAAAACTATTCTAGCAGGCACTAACAACGGCAGATCATACTATGCCTTAGTAGCGTTGACACTTTTGGAAATACAAAAGAAGAACCACAGATCATTTGAGGTGCAATTTTGTTAGTATCTCTCCCAAAGCGACTTGTCCATTTACTTTTGGACGCGAAGAAAAACAAATATTTCCCAAAAGATGATGCCACCAGAAATCAGTGGGTAGCTTTTTTGTTTGCTGGCAGCAAACAGCCACGGCCAAAGGGAACGTTAGCTGCTTGTGCTCAGCATTTCACCAAGGACAGCTTTGTCAATAAAGGATAATTCGACACAGGATAAGCGTTTCAGCAGCTTCTCAAACCTGAAGCAGTTGCATCGATCAAGCGCTCGGAGCCACAAGATGTAAATAACCATATATCAGCAAATAATGTAAGTGAAGCTAACGTGTTACGGGTGGCTAGCAGGACCGCTAACGCTAGTTAGCACTAGCCTCAAACGCAGGCTTTGTAAAATATCTGAAGATATAGCCTGTATCTGTCGCGACTGTCCGTGACTAAAAGCTGTAAGTTGCTTCAACTGCATAAGCCAACCTGACGTGATAGCCAGTTGATAGTGGCTGTAGCACAGTGGCTAAAGTAGCCGAGTTACTGTTGCTAATGTTTGTGTCCTAAATATGCAAGAGTGATATCAGGGGAAATTCTTCAGAAGGTGTGTGAACATAAACCTCATTTGAAGCCAACTTTTATTACTTGTTTGTAATTTGGATGCTTGGTACAACTGTTCACAGTAACAGCTGTCTGTAAAACCTGAATTGCAAGTGTTTGTCTCTGTGGTTATGACCGGTTACCAGCTACTGCATGTTAGTTTATGTGTTGTGCTCATTAAAAATGCTCCTGGTTAACTTGTATGCAGCTTATCGATATGCTTGTGTTACTTTGGTAAGCATCAATGGGGCAGTTTCATCATAACGTTGCCCGATTGTAGCCACTATAGTTAGTGATCGCTTCACTTATCCATGACCGGGATCAGCCGGATACTTCACAAATGTCTGAGCAAGCTCTCTGGTGCTACCGTGAAAGCAATGCGAAACGCAGAAGCTCTACCGGTTTACAAATGATTTCTCTGCACTTCCTTGACATAATTTCATCCCCCTTTAAAAACTGTTGTGGCTAATAAAAAGTAGAAAAAGGCAGAGATTTAAAGTGGTAATTCTTTCCTGCAGAAGTGATCAATTCGCTAGCTCCACATAAACAACTTGTCCGCGCTAACTGAACTTACGGTCTGCAGAACCTGTATTATGTTCATAAGATATCCGAGCTCTCTCTAGCTGTCGCATACAATCCATAAAGCTGCTTTCAAATCAGACACGAAACAAATTTTTCGCAGGACAGATTAGCCTACATTCAAAGTCAATTCAAAGATGCGAATACACGTCAAGCCGCTTTCACAACCGGACGTGAAACAAATTTTTTGCGCAACAGATTACATTGAATGTCATGACCGATTATCAGCTACTGCATGTTAGTTTGCATGCTCTGCTAATTAAAAATGCTCTTGGTTAACTTATATGCAGCAATTCTGATCGGTATGCTTGTGTTACTTCTGTAAGCATCAATGTGACAGTTTCATTATATCGTTGCCTGATTGTAGCCACTACAGTTGAAGCTAACCGGAGATGTGCAGTTAGACCAGCCGAAGATTGTGCAAAGCTTGGGTGCATTTTTGGGTGGCTGGGAAACAATCGCTTTACTTATCCATGACCGGGGTCAGCCTGATACATCTCCAATGTCTGGGCAAGCTCACTGATGCTACCAGTGAAAGCAATAGGGAAGCGCACAGGTTATAACGTGTATAACGAACAATTTATTGCCATCGATTGAGTATTAAATTCTTTCCCGTAGAGATGATCGATTCGCCAGCTCCACATGAGCAATGGTTCACGCAGACGCAACTTACGGTTTGTAAAACCTGTATTATGTTCATGACATAACCGGACCTCTATCTAGCTCTCGCACACTCTCCATAACTCACTCATTTTCCGTGAGGAAAAGCTGGTCATTCCGAAGCAATAGGTAAATCATTACCATGGGCAATTTCCGAAAAGGCCGTTTATAGCTTGGAGCTTTCACCCCTCCGCCATATACCAGTGCGGAAGCTGTTCTTTCTTCATGCTAACAACCCACCACAGTTATTCAGACGAATCAGCAGGTCCTAATACACACCCAAGCAGTCCATAAGCTGTTGGTCCACCTTTAGCAGCTTCTCACTGCCCATGTTTCCCACTGTCCAGACTCGGAAAACTGTGTTCTGCAGCCTCTTCTGGCCCAACTCTCTCTTCCCGCCCTCCACAGAGCTGGCCCAGACTATAATAAACTACATATGGGGTTTTTGAGGATGGCAGTACGAACGAAATAAGCACCCTTTCCTTTACTTTGCGCGATCAGGAGTACTCGAGGGGAGTCAAAAACCAAAATATAAACTTGGAAAAATAGCGAATTAGGTCCCCTTTAACTCATTTGCGAGTGCGAGCCCTTCTAGCTTTTGTGAATTCCTTCCTAAGCTTTCCCTGATTAACTGTGTTTAAAGCTATGTTTTTCTTTGCTGTTCTCGTGGTACTTTTTATCCCACCGGTATGGAATACCGTGGGATATAGTCATCGCCCTGTCCATCTGTCCGTCCGTCCGTCTGTCATCATTGAAAGGTAAAAATAATGTTATTTGTTGTGTGTACAGGGCACCGGATTCGCAAATTGATGTTTTCAGCAAATGTATTGGTGAACTACTCACTAATACAAGCCATAAAAATGTTTTTATGTGTGGGGACTTTAACGTTGACTTGATAAATCCAAATAACAGCTCTATAATAGAGGATTATATTAACACCATGCCATGGGTATGTACCCATTAATTACAAAACCAAGCAGGATTACTAGGCATAGTGCCACTTTGATAGATAATATCTATACTAATGTACTAGATTCTGATATACAAAACCCAAAACCAGTGAAGTTGGCACGTTATGTAAATTGTAGATAAAAACAGAATACAATGATTTGCTCATCCTTTTCAACTTATATTCAATTGAATACACTGCAAAGACAAGATGTTTAATGTTCAAACTGAGAAACTTTTTTTTTTTTTGCAAATAATCTTTAACTTAGAATTTAAAGGCAGCAACACTTTGCAAAAAAGTTGGCACAGGGGCCTTTTTACCACTGTGTTACATCACCTTTCCTTCTAACGACACTCAGAAAACGTTTGGGAACTGAGGAGACCAATTTTTGAAGTTTTTCAGGTGGAACTCTTTCCCATTCTTGCTTGATGTACAGCTTAAGTTGTTCAACAGTCCGGGGTCTCCGTTGTTGTATTTTACGCTTCATAATGCGCCACACATTTTCAATGGGAGACAGGTCTGGACTACAGGCAGGCCAGTCTAGTACCCGCACTCTTTTACTACGGAGCCATGCTGTCGTAACACATGCAGAATGTGGCTTGGCATTGTCTTGCTGAAATAAGCAGGGGCGTCCATGAAAAAGACGTTGCTTGGATGGCAACATATGTTGCTCCAAAACCTGCATGTACCTTTCAGCATTAATGGTGCCTTCACATATGTGTAAGTTGCCCATGCCTTGGGCACTAATACACCCCCATACCATCACAGATGCTGGCTTTTGAACTTTGCGCCTATAACAGTGCGGATGGTTCTTTTCCTCTTTGGTCCGGAGGACACAACGTCCACAGTTTCCAAAAACAATTTGAAATGTGGACTCGTCAGACCACAGAACACTTTTCCACTTTGCATCAGTCCATCTTAGATGAGCTTGGGCCCAGTGAAGCCGGCGGCGTTTCTGGGTGCTGTTGATAAATGGCTTTTGCTTTGCATTGTAGAGTTTTAACTTGCACTTGCAGATGTAGCGACGAACTGTAGTTACTGACAGTGGTTTTCTGAAGTGTTCCTGAGCCCATGTGGTGATGTCCTTTACACACTGATGTCGGTTTTTGATGCAGTACCGCCTGAGGGATCGAAGGTCACGGGCATTCAATGTTGGTTTTCGGCCTTGTCGCTTACGTGCAGTGATTTCTCTGAACCTTTTGACGATATTATGGACCGTAGATGATGGAATCCCTAAATTTCTTGCAATAGCTCGTTGAGGAATGTTGTTTTTAAACTGTTCGACAATCAGCTCACGCATTTGTTCACTAAGTGGTGACCCTCGCCCCATCCTTGTTTGTGAATGACTGAGCATTTCAGGGAAGCTGCTTTTATACCCAATCATGGCACCCACCTGTTCCCAATTAGCCCGTTCACCTGTGGGATGTTCCAAATAGGTTTTTGATGAGCATTCCTCGACTCTCTCAGTCTTTTTTGCCACTTGTGCCAGCTTTTTTGAAACATGTTGCAGGCATCAAATTCCATATGAGCTAATATTTGCAAAAAATTACAAAGCTTACCTGTTCAAACATTAAGAAACGTGTCTTTGCAGTGTATTCAATTGAATATAGGTTGAAAAGGATTTGCAAATCATTGTATTCTGTTTTTATTTACGATTTACACAACGTGCCAACTTCACTGGTTTTGGGTTTGTATTTTGCGGCATCATGATAAATGACATTACTGATCATCTGCCAGTCTTTGCTATTTGTGATTGCAAGGTAGATATAAAAGATCAGGCTAGATCGAAAATCCGGGAATACACAGAAATCAGAATTAAAAGTGAAAAAGGCTAAAGCATCTGGAATTAGATTTGTTGAATCAAAAATGGGATAATGAATTAGCAGAAAACGACCCGAATAGAGCGTATGAGGCTTTCCTGTGGACTGTAAATTCTCTGTATGATACCCACTGTTTAGTCAAAACAATCAATAATCTGAAGAAAAATAAAGAGAGAAGACCTTGGGTTTCAAAAGCACTGGCTAATGCCTGTAAGAAAAAAAATACTTTGTACAAGCAGTTCCTGAGAGAAAGACTGAGAAAGCGGAAGTAAATAAATTATTTATAGAAATAAAATGACACGCTTGTTGAGGAAACATAAAAAAAGAGTATTATGAAAAGCTTTTAGTAGGAAATAAACATTACACCAGAAATCTTTGGAATATAGTAAAGAATGTTTCTGGGAGGGCTCCGAAGAGGGAGTACCCTGCCTTCTTTAATATTCATAGTAAACAGGTAGAGAACATGGATCGAGTCTTGGAACATTTTAATAATTACTTTGTGAATGTTGGGCCAGAACTAGCAAAGGGTATTGAACCCTCACATCTAAGATGGGACTACCTTGATCAGGATGAGGAAGTACAAGACACATTGACATTAACTCCTGTTACTGAATCCGAAATTAGATCAATTCTGAATAATTGTACAGCTAAAACATCTGTTGACGTAGACCAATTAGATATGAAATTACTGAAGACACTAACCAGCTCAATTGTAACTCCACTTACGCATATATGTAATCTATCCTTCTCTTGCGGAGTGTTTCCAGATAAAATGAAGATAGCAAAGGTTATCCCTCTCTACAAAAGTGGGGATAAATATGATTTCTCAAATTATCAACCTATCTTGATTTTACCTCAATGTTCAAAAATCTTAGAAAAACTCTTCAATGATAGATTGGACAATTACATTGATAAACACAAATTTCTATGTGACAGTCAGTATGGGTTCAGGAAAAAGCATTCGACAGCACTAGCCCTAACAGAACTTGTTGAGATGATCAAAGATTCACTAGATTCAAAGCTATATTCTATAGGTATATTTATTGACCTGAAGAAGGCGTTTGACACTATAAATCACGATATATTGATTGAGAAACTGTATAAATATGGAATAAGAGGGACCGCGTTAAAATGGATTAAAAATTATTTAACAAATAGAATGCAATTTGTACAGATGGGCAGTAATAAATCTAATTGCCTGGACATTACCAGTGGAATTCCTCAGGGCTCGGTCATAGGTCCTAAGCTGTTCATAATCTACATAAATGACATTGTTAAGGTATCCGATATCCTAAGATTAATTTTATTTGCTGACGACAGGACTATTTTTTGCTCTGGTGCTGATCTCAACCAATTAGTCAAATTGGCTAATAATGAAATGTCTAAACTTCACACGTGGTTAAATGTTAACAAACTATCATTAAATCTTACAAAGACCACATTTATGATATTTGGGAAAAAAGGTCTAAAGGACGACATAGACTTAAAAGTAAATGGTATCAGCATTGAAAGAGTAAACGAATATAAAGTTTTGGGTGTTATGATAGATAATCTCTTAAGCTGGAAACCGTATTTAAGTTTAATTCAAAGAAAGTTAGCTAAAAGTGTATGTATTCTTTGGAAACTACAGAAATTATTAAACCTCAAATCTCTTAAAATAATCTATTCAGCCCTCATAGCACCTCATCTACATTACTGCGCTGAAGTATGGGGTCACACTTACAAAAATACAATAGAACCTTTATTTAAACTTCAAAAAAAGGCCCTTAGAATTATTTATTGCGTTCCGTATGGAACTCATACGAATGATTTGTTTATTAAGGCAAAGCTTCTTAAATTACAGGATATAGTAAAATTCAACTCCTTGCAACTTGTCTACTTGGGATATAAAAATTGCTTGCCCAAAAATATACAAAACCTATTTCTTCAGCGTGACTGCATGCAGCACGCCAGAAGTAGGATGTTATTACAATCAAGCAAGGTCAGAACGACACGTAAGGAGCATTCCCTATCTGTGGCTGGAGTCAGGGCATGGAATGTACTTGATGACAATATAAGGATGGCTGGAGAGTCTTCAAATATTTGTTGAAATGTGCATATCTGAATAACTATAAACATGTTCAATCTTGTTAATTGTATCCTGTCACTGGACGCTTCAGACTAACTGTCCGAAAGGCAACTCACATGCCCGACATGCCCGGATGGGACATTCCCGGCCGGTTACGTGATGGATTCATGGGGAAAGTGTCGTTCGCTGTGTTTGACAGTCCTGGACATCGAGGATGTAGAGGATGTGCTTCCTCTCATCTACTCCAAATTAGCTGGAACAAATCGAATGATCAAGAATGGGGTTTTCGGTATAATGTCGCTTTGGATCAAGAGTGGCATTTGAATCTAAGTTATATGAACACTCACTTAATCAGCAATTATAATTCCTATGATATTCATAAATTTCATGATCTTACTGTCTGACGTTAAAATGTAGCGTACATGGACATTAACTCTGCTGTGATTTATAATCCTTATGATATTTTAACCATTACCAAACCGTTTTTTCTGGAAGCTGGGGGCGGGACTCTGATAAGCAATTTCGCTTCTTCCGCGACCCTTTCGGTCATGACACTTGTTGTGTTGTGTTGAAATTGTCATGAAATGATTTACAATCATGCCGAAATAAAAAAAAAATAAAAATTCTCATTTCCGGAGCAGAATTCAAAAACTATACCACTTACAAACTTCACATTTTCTATGGAACTTACTCTTATGGTGTAGTTGTGCCTATTAGGGGCTTCAGTTCCATGCTGCCCATAACTTTGGAAATTTCCACCAAAAACAGCCGTAAAATGGCACTTTGTCTCGTTTCCGGGAAAGAACTCAAAAACTATGCCACTTACCAACTTCACATTTGCTATGGAACTTACTCTTATGGTGTAGTTGTGCCTTTTGGCGGTTTCAGTTCCATGCTGCCCATAACTTTGGAAATTTCCACCAAAAACAGCCCTAAAATTGCACTTTGTCTCGTTTCCGGGACAGAACTCAAAAACTATGCCACTTACCAACTTCACATTTGCTATGGAACTTACTCTTAAGGTGTAGTTGTGCCTTTTGGGGGTTTCAGTTCCATGCTGCCTATAATTTTGGAAATTTTCACCAAAAACAGCCCTAAAATTGGACTTTGTCTCGTTTCCGGGACAGAACTCAAAAACTATGCCACTTAGAAAATTCAAATTTGGTATGGAACTTACTCTTATGGTGTACAAAAGGCACAACCTTTTGGGGGTTTCAGTTCCATTGTGCCCAAAATTTTTGATTCCTACACGAAAAACAGCCCAAAAATGGGACTTTGTCCCTCTTCTACAGCAGAATTCAAAAACTCTGCCACAAATCGCGAATTATGTAGTACCGGTGGGATATGTCATCTTCTGATGACTCTTGTTACTCATCACATTTAGATTACCACAATCTAAACGGTCTAGCATGATTGATCGTCTTGGCGTCTTGTCTCGAGTCATTATTGTCAACCCGGTCCTTGTGAATTTGTTTATTAATCCCACGTGTTTCTGTTTCCCCTTGAGATTGCCTGCCTTATCCCCGCCTCCTCCCTGGTGTATTATGTCTCCCCCTTCCTGGAGGGGGAGGGAGACATATTGTTTTTGCCTGAATTCCCGTTGACGTCGGGGTTCCCATTTGTTTCCGAAGCATAACTCTGAAACTGTGTGACCGATTCTCACCAAATTTCATATAGTGTCTCTCCATAACATGAAGATGTGCCTTTTGAGGGTTTGAACTGCTTTTGAATTTAAATGGCTCTCTAGCGCCACCAAGAAACATTTCATTTGCACTCAGACGGCCACCGCGACCGGTAGGAAAGTCATAGAGAGATGGAACCAACACTATATTGTTCATCCCATCAAGGCCTAAAAATAAACAATCAAAACCCATTACCTAAATCGAACAGGAAGTCCGCAATTTGCATATCAAAATTTCCTTTTTCCCCTAAATTTCACCAAAATTTGCGCTCGAACAAACGCAAACTCCTTTAAGGGCGTTCATCGTATCGACCCCAAATGGTAAAAGATGACAAAGCACACTCTGCCGATAAAAACTACTGTACAAATTGCTCAAAAATCGAATGGTTCGGATTTTATGAGGCGTAAAAGATGGGGTCCCCAGCCACTTTCACTGCCTTTTTTCGAAACCTAGGCAATGTCCAACCTTCATTTGACCCCTTAAACATGCTGGAAAACAAACCATATTTTGCAGTAACTTCTACATGGCTTCAAATATTCTTACAATCTGAAAATTCTCCACCAAAGACACAAAATGGCTCTCTAGCGCCGCCTAAATACGCCAAAATGGGACTTTTGCTTTTACCACAGCCTGTTGCAATGTCATAAAATTCTGAAAAAAATCAGTCATCATTGCTGTACCATGCCCTGTACTGTCACCTAATTTCGTGAAAATCCATACGACACTTTTTGAAATAAAAATGTATACGTACATAATACACTGTACAGTAAGATATACATTCTTGCTGTGGATAAACCGTTGAATGTATCAAAATGTCCTTTGGCATAATTCATGATCTCCATGTTGCCAAACAAACTGCCAAGTGTGGTACCATTACAATTGATATTTCTTGAAATATAAACATGTCATGAATATTCATATTTTGAAAAATATACAGTGACGCACGTCTGAATTCACCATTAGTTGCAGAGTATAAAACTTTTGTCTTTCTTCAGTGAACATCCTACCGAAATTTCAGCTTTCTACGATTTACCTGGAAGAAGCATTTATTAATTTCTTGATTATTATTGATTTTCAGTGTTTTTCTTTGTGCTGCTACACATTCTGACCACCGGGTGGCAGTAGGATCACATGGCTCATCTCCCTTTCCTAAGGTCATGAATGGGGAAAGATTGCACAATACACAGCAGTGTTAAAATCTGCTTCTGAAAGTTTGACCAGGTCGCATGGGTCATAGCTCCATTATACTGAAGAAAAATCTCTTTCAGTAAAGGGGTTTGCACTCAACTAAACACAAAACATTTTCCTCAGTCTTGTGCTATCCAACGAATGACAATGCTCGACGGCGCTCGAACGCGTCTCGCCCCCGTTTCCACATGCGCGGGAGGGCGAGGACCCGTCCAACGCTACTAGCAGCTTTAATATTTTTTCTGTTTCCATGGCAACAATTTAGATTTAGGCATATTGAAGGGTAGGACTCGTTTGCGGACCATAACTCTAAAATGTGAAATGACGGAAGGGGGAGACATCTGTTTTTACATGTAAAAACCATTTCTAGTTTAAACTGGGAAGAGATGTCAGATGGGATATCTCGCTGTTACCTGGATCTGTGCAGTATTGAAAATTTCTGTTCCTGTGCCCTCCAAGCATTTCCCTTTGTATTTTTTAAGTCCAGTGTTTTCCTCTTGTCTAAGTCCCTGTGTTCCTGCCAGCTCGTTTTAGTTTTAGTCGAGCCACTCGTGGAGTGTGCATTTCAGTTTCCCTCCTGTCCTTGGCAGAGTACCTTGGTTCTCCTGGTTCAGTGCATGTGCACGGTTTTTGTTTTTGGCCTGCGCCATTTTTTTTTTTTCCCCCTGTGTCAGGGTTCCAAATAAAACCTTCTGGATCCTGCATCTGGTGTCCTCCTGACCCATTCCTTAACAAAGGTTGAGAACAGCTGCTTAACTGCATGCTCTATTAACAAGAAAACAATTAAACAGACCATTATTAATTTAGTTATTTATTAAAAATTCAAAAGAAATTACACATTTGTACTTCTGTTGTACATTTTTGCACACACCTTTTCTTTTGATCTTTCCAGGTTTCCTGCCTGGCTTAGGTGGAGGAAGCACCTTAGAAAATTCTTAATGACCTACATCTCTTGTAGTTTACCTCTCCCAATTAGCAACAGTTGCTCAGATAGATAGGTAGAACCGACGAGAGTCTAATTTATTTTTGAAGGCCTTGTTATACATTGCGCTACAAAATTCTACGGCACTGCACAAATTTATGTACATTAGTTTGCAAGGCTCATTGAGAAATAGGCCATGAGAATCCGTTCTATGGTCTGAATGTTGTGACAGCTAAAGTGCGTTGTTCGGTATGATGCACAGATGAGTGATGGCGAATATAATTGCGAACTCCGCGAGTGTTTCTGATTTTTTTGCAGATTGTCATCCTTGCGGAGTCACATTAATTATATATCAGCACACGTAAAATCGATCAGTAATGACTTCTATTAGCTAACAAACATGTATAACGTTGAACAATAATAATTAGATGCAAATCCAATCTTTTCGGATACACGAGCACACAAAACCACGTTATTACTGTATAGAGTTCTTGCCACGCGCACGCTAGAGTCGGGGTGTAGGAAAACTTCGGATCCGTCTACAGGTGCTGGTCAACGAATTAGAATAATTTGAAATAGTGTAATCGTAAAATTTTTCATGCATTTTTTGTGCAGAAAGCAAATCAGGTGTTCACCGCGCCTGTCCTACTTATTAGAGTAATCACAGACCTCGCTACCTGTAAAAAATTTGCTCAGCTGAGCTTTCCAAAAGGCCCATTTAGGCCATTTAACTGTGACACTGTTGTTTTATTGAGTTAGAATAATGGAGAAACCGTTTCACTGAATTAGAATAATTTTTATAATAATTAGAATCATCACTTTCTCAGTATTTTGTGGCTGCCCCTTTGGCTTGTATGACTGCCTGAAGTCTCCGCGGCATCGGTTTGACCAGCTTGTTGCAAGTTTCTGCACTCACTGCTTCCCAGGCTGTGGCGATGTTCTGCTTCAGTTGGTCCAGCGTAGTCGGCCGTCTGTCGCGAATTTTCCGCTTGACGAAGGCCCAAAGATTTTCATTGACATTGAGGTCATGCTAGTTGGCCGGCCATGCCAAAACTTCAAGCTGTTTTTCGGCGAACCAATCTTTGGTCTACTTTGGCGCGTGAGCCGGTGCAAGATCCTGTTGTAGGGCCTAATATGAGGTCTTCTTCGCCGAACTGTTCATCAACAGTCGGAAACAGGAACGTTTCCAGAACATGTTGGTATACGGCAGCATTGACAGTCTTCATGAGGAAGCAGAGTTTCCCTACACCCCGAGCGGACATGCACACCCAGACCATAACGCTCTGGGGAAACTTGACGGATCTTTACACGGCCTCGTGGTTGTAGGTTTCGCCACCACGACGCCAGACATGAGGACTTTGGTCACCGAATGAGATGCAAAAGCGTAATTCGTCATTGAAGACCACTTTCTGTCAGTCTTCAGCAGTCCGTTCGCCGTGTTCTGTGGCCCACTACAGCCGTTTCTCCATTTGTTTCAGCATTGGTTTTACTGCTGGAGCGCGAGATTTGAAACCGAGTTCGCGCAGACGACGGTAAGTGATTGATCTTGAGACATTAGTGCTGGTCTGCTCGTTCCACAAGTCGCTGAGCTCGGAAGTGGACTTGAACCAGTTGCTGACTGCGATCTTTCTCAGCTGCTTGTTGTCGCAAGCAGAAGTTTTTCGGATGCCGGAACAGTTGGTGCGCTTGCTCCAGTCTTTCTTTAGAGCTTTGCAGATGGAAGACTGGCTGATGCCGAGCTGCTCAGCAATTTTAGTTTGGGTCAAGCCTTGTTGGCGAAGGGTTGAATTTGAGCCACTATTCCGGTAGAGAGGTCGCGCTGCTTACCCATGATTGATTTTACAACTTAGAAATTTTTCTCAATCCTGACTTTATACTGCACAGTGAACACTCTTCACAGAAAACAAAAATTCAAGCACTTATTCTAATTCAATGAAATGACTTATGAATTATTCTAATTCAATGAAACAACAGTGTCACAGTTAAATGGCCTAAATGGGCCTTTTGGAAAGCTCAGCTGAGCAAATTTTTTTACAGGTAGCGAGTTCTGTGAATACTCTAACAAGTAGGACAGGCGCGGTGAACACCTGATTTGCTTTCTGCACAAAAAATGCTTTTTAAAAAATTATTTCAATTCAAAATTATTTCAATTTGAAATAATTCAAATTTCAAATTATTCTAATTCGTTCACCAGCACCTGTATATCCCATCAGCACCATTGAAACGATATCAATTCATTGCAGGGCATTTCAACATTGAAAAATCATCATCTATTCTACATTGATTCAACAACAGTTTTTCAAACGTTGAAATGGTAACTGTAATTAAACATTGAATCAGCATAGATTTTTCAACCTGAACCAAAAATAACCAAAAAAAAAAAAAAAATCCAACATTGAATTAATGTCTTTTGCTCTCTGGGTTATTAAATGTGTCTGAAGCTACGTTAGTAAGCTGAATAGTTTGATAAAATTTCACCATTAATTAATTTCACAGAAATCAAAAGTTGCTTTAAGGCTCTGTTGTGAACAGTGTTGGGAAAGTACCTTGAGCCCAAAAGAAAAACCGACGGCCAAACTCATCTACTGTGCAGTGAATCTTTCCCTCCGTTACCTTCTATGATCCCTATCAATCTAAATACAATGAAAAATAATAAGTATGTGTTGATAACATTTTTGTAATTAAAGTTCTACAAAAAGATCATCTTGTACCCCAGTCTTCCTCCCCTATTCCCTGTCTCACCCAGCCAGTCGAGAGGTGTGGAAGTGCAGCATCGCAGACCCTGCCTTTGTGGTGTACTCCTCCGTTGCCTCGTTCTACGTGCCTTTCATAGTGACCCTGCTGGTGTATGCGCAGATCTGCGTGGTGCTGCGAAGGCGAGGTCGTCGCACCGCCCCGCCCCGCAAACACGCCCTCCGCCTGCAGGGAGGGACAGAGGCTGGGGAGGGGCAGAGACAGAGAAAGGTGAGGAGGGGGAAGTGGGGGCAGTGGGTAAATCTGTGGTTAGGGCGCCATGAAAAATAGGTTCCTTTGCTTCAAACGCCAATTTGTTGTGCATTATTACTTCTGGGGGACCTAACATACTGATCCTTCTTTTAATACATATTAGTAATGTTATACTGTTGGTTGTCCATGTTCAACCTCTGAAAAATTTCTAAACACAAGATACAGGGATTTTACTGTAATCCAAGAACTTGATTTCATGACCGTGATTTCCTCTCTGAACAGCTCCTCCTGAGATCTTCACGAGATCTAGGTAAAACCTGATGTCAGGTTGTGCCTTCCAATTAGTACAGACCTAGCCAGAGCCAACCACTGCGCTGGACCTGCCCACACCAGAAACTAGTCTAGCGGGCACTAACAACGGCGGATCATACTATGCCTTCGTATCGTCTACACTTTTGGAAATACAAAAGAGGAACCGCCGATCATTTGAGGTGCAGTTTTGTCAGTATCTCTCCCAAAGTGACTTGTCCGTTTACATTTGGACGCGAAAAAAAAAAACAAATATTTCTCTTCCAAAAGACGATGCCACCAGAGATCATTGGTTAGCTTTTTTTGTTTGCTGGCAGCAACCAGCCACGGCCAAAGGGAACGTTAGCTGCTTGTGCTCAGCCTTTCACCAAAGACAGCTTTGTCAATAAAGGATAATTCGACACAGGATAAGCGTTTCAGCTGCTTCTCAAATCTGAGGCAGTTGCATCAATCAAGCGTTTGGAGCCACAAGCTGTAAGTAACCACATAACAGCAAATAATGTAAGTGAAGCAAACGAATTAGGGGTGGCTAGCAGGACAGTCGGCAATAGTTATCACTAACAACTGGCCTCAAACGCAGGCTTTGTAAAATACCTGAAGATAAAGTCTGTATCAGTCGCAATCGTCTGAGACTCACAGACACAGGAGCTTTAAGTTGCCTTTACTGCATAAGCGAACCTGACGTGATAGCCAGTTGATAGTGGCTGTAGCACAGTGGCGAAAGTAGCCAAGTTACTGTTGCAAATATTTGTGTCTTAAATATGCAAGAGTGATATCAGGGGAAATTCTACAGAAGGTGTGTGAACATAAACCTCATTTGAAGCTAACTTTTAATACTTGTTTGTAATTTGGATGCTTGGTACAACTGTTCACAGTAACAGAACTTAAAAACTTAACTTTAACTTAACTTTAAAAAAAGCTGTCTGTAAAACCTGTATTGCAAGGGTTTGTCTCTGTGGTTATGACTGCTCGATACTGCATGTTAGTTTGCGTGTCATGCTAATTAAAAATGCTCTTGGTTAACTTATATGAAGTAATTCTGATTGGTATACTCGTGTGACTTCGGTAAGCATCAATGTGGCAGTTTCATCATAACGTTGCCCGATTGTAGTCACTACAATTAGTGATCTTCACTTATCCATGACTGGGATCAGCCGGATACTTCACAAATGTCTGAGCAAGCTCTCTGGTGCTACCATGAAAGCAATACGAAACGTAGAAGCTCTGCCGGTTTACAAATGATTTCTCTGCACTACCTTGACATAATTTCAACCCCCTTTAATAATTGTTGTGGCTAATAAAAAGCCAAAAAAGGCAGAGATTAAATAGGTAATTCTTTCCTGTAGAAGTGATCAATTCGCTAGCTCCACATAAGCAACTTGTCTGCGCGAACTTGCGGTCTGCAAAACCTGTATTATGTTCATTACATATAACATAACTTTCTCTCTAGCTGTCACGTACTATCCATGAAGCTGCTTTCACATCAGACACGAAACAAATTTAGCCTACATTCAAAGTCAATGCAAAGACGCGAGTACGTGTCAAGCCGTTTTCACACCGAACGGGAAACGAATTTTTCGTATGACAGATTAGCTACATTCAAAGTCAATGCAAAGACGCGAATACAGGCGTTATGTGCACGTTAAGCAGCTTTCACACTGGACATGAAACAAATTTTTCGCGCTTATCAGCTACTGCATGTTAGATCGCGTGCTCTGCTAATTACCAAAAAGGCTCCTTGTTAACTTATATACAGCAATTCTGATTGGTATGCTTGTGTTACTTCGCTAAGCATCAATGTGACAGTTTCATCATATCGTTGCCTGATTGTAGCCACTACAGTTGAAGCTAAACGGAGAGGTGCGGTATATGTCTGCCGAGTTGGGCTGCAGTTAGATCAGCCGAAGATTTTGCAACGCTTGGGTGCATTTTTGGGTGCTTATAAAACGATCGCTTTACTTATCCATGACCGGGGTCAGCCTGATACAAAGTACATCTCTGGTGTCTGGGGAAGCTCTCTGATACTACCAGTGAAAGCAATAGGGAAGTGCACAGGCTATAAAGTAGTGTCTGGTATAACAAGCGATTTATTGCCATCGATTAAATATTAAATTCTTTCCTGTAGAGGTGATCAATTCGCTAGCTCCTCATAAGCAATGGTTCACGCAGATGGAACTTACGGTTTGTAAAACCTGTATTATGTTCATGACATAACCGGAGCTCTATCTAGCTCTCGCGCACTCTCCATAACTCGCCCATTTTCTGCGAGGAAAAGCTGGTCATTCCAAATCAAAAGGTAAATCATTACCTCAGGCAATTTCCGAAAAGGCCGTTTAGCCTGGAGCTTTCACTCCTCTGTCATATACCAGCGCGGAAGCTGTTTGTTTCTCCATGCCAACGACACACCACAGTTATGCAATACAACGAAACAGTCCATAAGCTGTTGGTCCGCTTTTAGCTGCTCCTCACTGTCCATATTTCCCCCTAAACTCAGACCCACCGGACTTCTACGGTCTCCGGTCTACATTTGGGTTTGTCAACCCGTTCTACAAATATGTCTGTATGTTGTTGATTCTAGCTTTCCCTGCATCCTAGCTAGTAGATGAACCGCTGTACTCACCAGTAACAAACTGTAGCCGATAGCAAAGTTGAGCTTGCGCTGCAAGATTTTCGCACTGCTTCCTCCACTTTCGCCGCTGCGTTTATTAGAACAAGTTCATTCCATTAGATCGATATTCAAGTATAACGTTAGATTGCGGAAATTGCCCGCCGCTTCGTTATCAGATGGCAGCCGTGTCTCTCGTTTGGGGAAGCAGACTCTATGGCAAACTCGGGAAAACCGCGTTCTGCAGCCTCTTCCCGCCCTCCACAGAGCTGGCCAGTCAGAAGAAAGTGGGCACACGGCGAGTGGGGGCCATAGCGGAAGAGCCACCCCAATAAGGCGTTTCAGGCTGAGACTACAATAAACTACTAGTGTGGTTTTTTGAGGATGGCAGTATGAGTGAAATAAGTGCCCTTGTTTTTACTTTGCGCGATCAGAAGTACACTAGGGGAGTCAAAGACCAAAATATAAACTTGTAAAAATAGCAAATTAGGTCCCCTTTAAACTTATAGTTGGTAATCCTGTTCAAAATCACTTTTTGTTATACTGGGTGAAATGGTCCATCTATCCTGAGAGTAGTCAATACATCATTTATTCAGAAAAAGGAACGAAAAGAATCAGACCTCTGTGTCGGCTGCAGGACTGTAAAACTCTGACAAATCCCTGCCATTCGGTCCGAATGGAAAGAATCAATCAGATGCCTTCTGCTGCCCATGCCACCCTCTGTCCCTCCCTCCTCCCCACGTGCACGCTCATCACGTTTCACCGTTACCGGATATATTCAGCCAGTAGTTGTCGTTAATACACCTTAAGAATTGAAATCACCATAGAACTTCAAAAAAGAAGAAGAAGGAAACTTTTTCGTAACTGAGAACTTTGCCGATTGGAGCGGGGGCAGTGTTTACACGCGTGATCAATTGATTGCCCTGTGTAAGCCTGTGCTGTTGCCCGGAGACAGACCTCTGATCCCGCAGGAGTTATGGAGGATACGCCGGGGTTGCAGATCTGGAATCAAGCAGAAGGGGTAAAGGAGAAGACCGAAGTCAGCGGTCCCGGCGATTATAATGGGAAACGTGAGTTCTTTGGGGAACAAGACGGATGAGCGTGCGGCACTGGTAAAGACCCAGAGAGAATACCGTGAGTGTAGCATTTTTTTTTACTTCAGTGAAACTTTGCTAAACTCGCACAGGAAGGGAGGTGAGTTTTCACTTTATGTGAATGAGAGGTGGTGTAATCCCGGACATGTGAACGCTAAGAAGCGCCTCTGTACCCTGGACATTGAACTGCTTGCTGTGGAAATGCACCTGTATTAGTATATCCCCGAACGCTGAACGGCATTCCGGGGATATTATGTTTTTGGTCTGACCGGCGCCGCCGCGCCGCTCTACGTGTTAACACGATAACTTTAGTAATATTTCAATGAGAAATTTCAAGTTTTTTTACATATAAGTAAGTATCATAAAGAGGAAGATCTGATTCGATTTTGGACAATTTACAATTTCTAGATTGGCCACCAGGAGCCAAAAACTGAAAAAATCACTGTTTTGATCATATCTCTGGAAATATTTGTCCGATTGACCTCAAATCAAGTACAAATGAAAGGTCATGACCTGAGGATGTGTCCCACGATGACATTTTACCTGTTTGGCTCAAAATTTTGACACAAGTTGGAGCTTTGTCACATAAAATTCACCATTTTTGCCATATCTTTGGAACTATTTCTCCAATTGACATGAAACTATGTGCAACTGCAAGGTCATGACTTCACAACGTGTCACATGATGACATCATACCTGTGTGGTTCAATATTTCGCCACCAGGTGGCGCTTTCTGATGGAAAATTACCATTTTGGCCTTATCTTCAGAACCATTTGTCCAATAGACCTGAAATTAAGTTCAAATGAAAGGTCATGACCTGAGGGGCTTTATATTTTATTAGGTCTATTCAAGGATTGGGGAATTGGAGAATTGGGGGCGTTCGGGGACATACCCCAAGCCGTCGCCTCCGACGGCATAAGCCTAGTTTACCAAAGGAGTTAACGTTCACCATTGCGATTGCCGTTTACTTTTCTCCTTCAGCTGATGCAGCGGTGGCCTATGACTCAAAATGCGTGTATTCGCGTCTTTGCATTGACTTCAAATGTAATTTTTCATGCAAAAAATTTGTTCCGTGTCCAGTGTGAAAGCGGCTAAAGCCGGCCGTCGGTACTGGTGACGTGGATGGAACTGGCACACCATTCTGCCGTTTAGTCTTGTAAATTAGTTAATCAAACCTAATCAAGCAAAGTAATAGAGTTATCGTTTGTTTAATGAGGAGGATTCCACCTACCCTAACTGACCTCCGGCGGCATACAATACAAAACGTCTTAAGTTAGTATTGCTAAACATGACATGCTAACTTGAAAGCTACTATAATAATATAGTTTACTAACAGGTGAATGAGATATGAGGTGGTTTGGTTAATGTCCAAAATGTGTGGAAATGGTTGAGTCGGCTCTTCTATGCCCTGCTGAGTCCAACTGTCAGATGCGCGTTCAAGTTTGTGGGGGCGTGGCTTTGGACGGAGCACTGACGGGAGGGGATGGAGTTTAGAGGAGGTGCCACTTTCAAATCTTGCCAGCTCTTCAACATTACCAACTATAGCTGTAAGGAACTATCTATTTTGTTCCACCAAAACCTTTTATCCATAAATTGTTTATAGTTGTCATCTGCCGAAACAGCAGCGGCTACTTCTCTGAAGCTTACATTCGATTTACAATGGGATGTCATAATTGATTGATTTGTTATTGTTTAATGACTCTTTCAGCAATTTTTAGCTATCTTGTGTCATCCAATATAAAGCACATACGATTCATTCATACAAATGGGCAATTTAGAGTATGCAGTTAGCCCAGCATGCATGTCTGTGGACTGTGTGAGGAAACTGGAGTACATGAAGGAAACCCACGCAAACACAGGGAGATCATGCAAACTCCACACAGAAAGGTCTCAAGATGGATTCAAACCCACATCTGTCTTGCTGTGAGGGGGCAGTGCATGGTGCATTCCCTTTGCATGGTAATGTCATGATGACAACGGGAAATGTATTTTTGAGGATCAAACATGTACTACATGACTTGTCTTCTTTTATGTCCCTTTGAATAGAGAAGTGATAATAACAGAGGGATACAGATTTCTGAGGCCTGAACTTGCACTTCAGGATAATTTTTTGCATTCCCTTTGCACTGCAATGTCATTGTGATGCCCGAGAACTTACTTCTGAAAGGGAAAACTTGTACTTCATGACAGTCATCTTTTGCAGGTTAGGACATTTTTTTCCGAATTAAATGTAATTTCTCTCGGACACTGGAATGTTAAAATAGCATTCTCTGAACAAGATGATACTTGACTCGTGCTGCAATCTCAGGATCTTAGATCTTTTACAGTTCTCCTCCAAAACATGTGCCTGTCAGTTGCTTTTTCTTTTCATATTGCAGTGGTGGCATGCACAGGATGAGGACAAAGGTAACCAGGGGCTGGTTGAAGTGTGTGTAGATGAACAGCAAGCGGCACCTCAGCAACGATCAATGCCCAACCAACAGCAGCTTTAAGGGTTATGTTCTGTGTACCACTAGACTGTGCCCAGAGAACGATTAGATAAATGGAAAAGTCCCTTGTTTTCTGGCATATCTGTCGAAACATACCCAAGTTTGATCAAAAAGTAACAGAACTGGGGCATGTTTCGACAGACGCTCCACGAACCGAGGCACATTTAAATATACAGTAGCTAATTGTAACTTGGATACAGTTCGATTGTACCCAGGTCAAACATGACCCTCATTTGCTCAACTGTATTGCTCCTATATCGCTCAAAAATTATGTGAGGCTCACGCTAAGTTGCTGGCCACAATGGGTCAGATTCACGCTGAGATTGTGGTGGTTAGTCTTGCTTCTGCGCCTTACAAAGCTTGCCAATGCCTGAGGACACCTGTCAGTCTTCAGAACACTAATCTCAACTCATGCTGCCGAGGCTGCCTCCCATATCTTACTTTTCATCCATACAATGTCTATTCCAACCCAGAGGTGAATATTATCCCAGCAAGACAGGCAACTGTCCGTAGCTTTGAGGATTCTGTGGCACCTACATGCCGAGGATTAGTAAATCTGTGTAATGTGATCAAAGCTGAAGGAAGTCAGCACCATTTTAAGATTCTCTGGGTCGCCCCTGCAGCCTCTAGAATCACCTCAGTATTGACATCATTAATTGGTTGATATGTCAAATTTTAAAAGCACACACAAATGTCATTGAATAGCAGTTGACAGCAATTACTTTTAAAAAAACATATAAAAATCAGAAATGGTTAAACATCATATAGTACTGGAAAAAATGCAACAGTGAATTAATTGAGCCCTTCGCTGTGCAATTATGAGTCTGTGATTAGAAAATTCATAACTCGCTGGTCTGGGGCTAAACGATGTTGCAAAAGCAATGAAGAGCTGGCTTGAAGGCTACATTTTTGTCATTTACCAATGATTTTGGGAGTTTTTTTTTTTTTTGGTTTTGCCTTCTTTTTATTCTGCCTGCTCTTCCTCCTTTATGTCTGTCCCTGCCCTCTGCGACTCCTCTCTCCCTATCCCATTATCCTCTCCATCTCTTTCCATTCATGCTTCTTTTGACATCCCTCTCCTTCCATACACCCCCTCCCCTGGTCTCTCTCCGCAGAATAAGTGCACGCACCCCGAGGATGTGAAGCTCTGCACTGTGATAGTCAAGCCCCCTGCTGCTGCCCCCCACCGCAAAAAAGTGGTGAGTCTCCCAGCTGCAGAGAGAAATTCAGATATCAATGATGTATCTAATCATAGTTGTACAACTGGGTACTATTTACATTGATTTTTCTGTTGTTTCATTGCTATACAACAGCAGTACAGTGAAACTATTCGAATCGATGGGTACTGTGAAAGGTGCAACCATCAATACCAAGCGTGGGAGACATTTTTTTTTATTTTTTCGTTAATTTTTTTGGGCAAATGACGTCAGTATTACGAGATTCTTAATGCCCCAATTCCCAAACACCTTGCCCCAAATGCTGCCCTATAAATACATAAATACATCTTCTTAGCATCCAATTGTTGCAGGGTGTTTTTTTAAACATATTTTTTTCCTTTGGAGTCTAACTTTAGTTATTTTTCATCACCTGAAGTATGTCTTGAAATAGTATATACAGAGAACGTTGTTGAAATGAAATGATGATCTATAAAATTGACACATCCAGAAAAAAATTTTTCAGAAGACAATATTTTGAAATTTGCAGTAGAATTTTCCATATAAAATGCAGCAGCAAACAACAAAGTCCATTTTTGAGCTTGCGAAAGGAGAGGCAGGAGTGACTTTGATAAAAAGGGAACTTCAAAACAGAGATGCGCAACAATGGGCAGATAGAACTGTGAGATTTCATTAAGACCCAATTTTTGAGAGATTCAGGCAAAATCTGACACATTGGGTTGTTGACCCCCCTGTATTTGGCTGATATTTTATTTCTCAGGTAGGTATGGTTGCCAAACTTCAAATCAAGAACTGTTCCTCTATTGACCCCGTTTTTGGGCCCTTATTGGCCAACTTCACAAAATTGCAAGTTTGCATCTCTCTAATTCTTCTAAACTTCAAACGTGTTCCAGGTAAACGTGCATTGAGAGTGAGTCTATAGGGAGAATGGAGTTCCATAATGTAATTATTCACCTGGGCCGTCCTTGAAGTTTGCCAATAGGGGGCACTCAAAATGCTCTGAGTCATTTCTTTCCCAAAATGTATCACGGATAGTCTTGAAACTGAAATGAAATCCCAGGATATTTTTTCAGGGATCTTTAAGTTGAAAGGTTCTTTGTTAAAATGCACTGTTATTTTGTTGGGACAACCTTGCAGTCTGGAGAAAAAAGGGCCCAGAAAGGGTCACGGACCAAAAAAGGTGTCATTTTTAGGCCCTTTTTCTCAAAACTTCAAAAGGGTAGTCAAAAACTCTCAAGCACAAATGAGAGCCATAGATCTTTCAACAAATTAGATGGCGCCTTTCACAGCCTCTTTTTAAATAAAACATCCACCTAATGTGGGCAGCATGGCAGTGCGGTGGGTTGCACTGATGCCTCACAGGAAGGCGGTCGATAGTTTGGATCCAGTGTTGGGCTTTT
Organism: Gymnothorax reevesii; assembly: GCA_029721435.1. Lineage (NCBI taxonomy): Eukaryota > Metazoa > Chordata > Actinopteri > Anguilliformes > Muraenidae > Gymnothorax > Gymnothorax reevesii. The sequence continues at coordinate 159,095,411 of CM056573.1, forward strand.
CTGTGTGGAATTTACCTGTTCTCATCTCGTTGGCCTCGGTTTCTTTCTACCACAGTCCAAAGACATGCATGTCAGGCTAAATACTCTAAATTGCCCAAAGGTATGAGTGTGTGTGTGTGTGTGTGTGTGTGTGTGTGTGTGAGCGCGCGTGTGTGAGTGTGTGTGAATGATATATGTGCTCATGGTGTGTGTGCCCTACAAAGGATTGGCAAGCTGTGCAGCTGTGTCCCTGCCATTTGCCCATGCTGGAATAGGCTCCAGCTCCCCGACGACCCTAGTGAGGAAGAATTGTTATCGATAAAGGACGGATGCTCTTAATGCCGACTTCTTTCAATGGCATTATGCCACTGCCTTACTAAAAAGGAATGTCACCACCTGGTTTGATTAAGCTAATCGGTAAGAGTCTTCTATTGGATAATCACTGCAGTGATTAATATGTTTCAGCAGGCAACAAGTTACTTAACTCTAACTAATGTAGTGAGTCACTTCTGAAACAACTTGTCGAAAGACCTGTCCAGTATTTGTAGAAAAGATGTTACTGTGTTTCAGAAGGGTCAAATTATTGGCCTGCAAAAGCAGAGAGAACAACTAAGGAGATTGCTGAAATTACTAAAATTGGGTTAAGAACTCTCCTGCGCATTATTAAAACATGGAAGGGAAGTGGTGAACCATCATCTCTGAGGAAGGAATGAGGTTAGAAAAAAATCTTGAATCATAGTGATTAGAGATCACTGAAAAATTTGGAGAAATAAAATCATTAAAAAAAATCAACTGCAGAAGTCATGGCGATGTTTAATAGCGAGAGTAAGAGCATTTCCACATGCACACTACAAAGTAAACTCAAAGGACTGTGACAAAACAGCTGTATAGTCAAAAGAAAACCACTTATCTGCCGGGCCAATTGGAAAATAAGGCTTCAGTTAGCCAGGATGGCGTAAAAATTGGACTCTGGTCTAATGGAAAGAGGTCATGTGGTCTGAAGAGTCCAGATTCCCTGTTCCAGAGTGACAGTTCCGTATTGCAACTGCCTTCTTCAAATCCCAGCAGAGATTTTTTATGGGGTTCAATTGAGACAAATGTGATGGGCACTCTAGAATCTTCCCAGACTTCTTCTGAAACCAAGCCTTGGAGGATGTTGAGGTATGCTTAGCATCATTGTCCTGTTGTAAGGACCAATGATGCCCAAGCGTCAGCTTCTGTATTGACAGCATGACATTTTTTCCTTGGATATCCTGGTACTTGACTGAATCCATCTTGCCTACCACACTTTGCAGGTTTCCAGTGCCAGAGGAAGCAAGGCAGCCGCAGAGCACCAGAGAGCCCCCACAATTCTTCATTGTAGGCAGGGTGTTCTTTTCAGCATTTGCTTCTTGTCTTCCTGCAGACATACCACCAATTCATAAGCTCGAAAAGTTCCAGTTTTGTTTCAACACTGCATAGAACATATCCCAAAACTTCTGTAGCTTATTTATATGGTTTTGAGCATATTAGAGCTTGTGCTTTTCGATCAGTTGTGGTGTGTGTCTCGGAGTTTCGACATTGAGACCTTTAACGTTTAGTGTGTGCCCTACTGTGCGACCTGAAACCTCAGTGCCTCCTGCCTGCAAGTCTTGCAGTGGGTCTCCTATAGTGACCCGAGGGTTTTTGATCACCTGTCTCGTCAGGAATCTGGTGGCAGCCATTGATAGCTTCCTCTTTCTGCCATACCCTGGTACTGTGGCTACTCATCCTTTAACTCTGAACTTGCAAACTATGCTTCCAATTTTATCTCTACAAATTCAGTGCCTGCGCTACCTTTTTGTATCCTTTTCCTGGTTTATGCCAGGCAATGATCCCCTCTATTAGCTTTTTGGACAATTCTTTTGACAGCCATATTTCTAATCTGCAATCAAATGTCATTGTCAACAAACCCTAGCAAGTGCAAGTATTTGAGGTGTTCTATCTCAAGCAAACCTGATGCAACTAATTAAGCTCTTGATTAGCTGCATTAGGTGTACTTGAGACAATACCTGACTTGCAAATATGCTCTTAGATGGATTCTATTCGGGGGGTTGAATAATTTTGAGACTACAGTAGTCATCAAATGTGGAATTTTGAGTTAAATTTAGAGAAAACACGTGTTATATTAGTTGTGTCGAGCTATTTAAAATGTTCTTGTTTAATCTGTTTATCACAAACAGCTGAAAGTTAGTAAATTTTGCCAGTAAACCCAATTTGCAATGGGGGTTGAATAACTTTGATTGCAACTGTGTATATGTGTTTCTGTATACACACACACATTTTTTATATATATATATATTTATTTATTTATTTATTTATTTTTTTACTTTCATTTCATTGCAATTCCTGAGCTCTGTGCCTTGGCTAATGTCACTTCATCAGAAGAACAGAAACGTCAGAAAAGGTGGAATATTTTCAGAACTGCTATTACAGAAATGATGTTCAGAGCGGCAGCATGTCACTTTTGATATAAACTACCTGGTTTTTGAATTATAACTGAGGCAAGGAGTTTCCATTGTGAGGATTCTGCAGCACAAATCTATAATGTAAACTGCCTTTTACTATGACATCTCTCAAAAAAGGAGATCTGAAATGGTTCAAAACAACAAACAATTCCTTAATCCACCAATACCTTTTAGGCCATTATCTGCCCCACAATTTTACAGTATAATAAACATCAGGAATAGCTGGAATGTTTGGCCTTGGCTCTAGTAGAATGTTCTGTATTTGTAAAACATTTCAGTATGAAAAGAAACCAAAGCAATAAGCAGTTCATGGTAGAAATGGCTGGGCAGGATATGGACCGCGGTCCGCGGTGCAAGAATGAAGAGGAGCACTGCAAACCAGAGCCTGCAACCTCAGTTGCAAACCTTGAGCCACATTTATATCAACCACTTTCAATATAATGCCCTTGCACTTCATTGTACTCTGGTTGAGCATATTTGCCGTTAGCCAAATTATTTATATTGAATCATATGGCTAATGCCAGCGTTGTTAAATGGAAGCGCTAGTTAACTCTAGCTATTCCATTAATAAGTTTGACCTTTGCTTCTGTCCTGTCAAAACACTGGCCCTCGAAATAATCACTGCACATTACAGATCAAAGGGATGGCAAAACGTTTTTTCTCCTGACTTTTAACAGCCAATCCTTTTTCTCCAATCTTTTTTTGACCTAATGATAATAATGTAAATTTGCCATAACTTGCAACTAGACCGTATCTTCAGAATTTTTTTTTTCAGGCTTTTGATTGAATCATTTTTGTCCATTTGTCCCTTGAAATTCTGGTCTTAATGGGACAATTGGGGGCGCCCTACTTTAACATCGGGTCTTACGGAGAATATGCAAAATGTCCTGTGGAGGCCAAATGGTTGCAGATGGAGATTAAGTTTATATTATCGACATATAGGAAGTCATATATGACCTATGTTTGGCAATGTTAAGGTTGACCTCAGATGACTTTGAAAGGTCAAACTCTAGGTCAAGGAAAATATAACCAATTTTAAAAAATAAGACTTAAAATTTAAAAAAAATTATTTCTCAAAAACTGTGGTAATTTTTTCTAAATCTGGCAAATAACTCACGTTGGTAGACTTTATGATCAGTGTGCTGTGCTTTAACATTGCCTAGGTTTGTATGAGAGACATTTTGGAAGTCATTTATAAACTTTCATTTGGTGACCTTCATATTGACCTTCAAAGGTCAAACGTGACCTAGTGAAAATTCAGTGACTTGTATCACTAAAATGGTCACAGATGCAGCCTAAGTTTGTTTTTCAGACATCTTGGAAGTCACATATGAACTTTCATTTGGTGACATTCAATTTGACTGTCAGTGACCTTCAAAGGTCAAACTAGACACCGTAATTACAATGACTTGTATCTTCAATACTGCTTCAGAGCTTAGTATCACAGACATATAGGAGGTCTTTCATTTAGTGACCTTAACATTAGATGATTCAAAGTTCAAACTTCACATGAAATTTTCATAACTTATATCATCACTGTAAGATTGTTTGTCGGTAAGCTACAGGACCCTAGGCCCTATTTTTTATTTTTTTTTTGTTTTAAAATTATTGTATGGTTGGGTCATGCAGTCTTTCACACTATCGTGATCTTCAACCACTCTGTGCTAGTAAACAACAGGGTCCAACAGGGTAAACAGAGGCTCGTTTTATATCCAAGCATGATAAAATCACCTGATGATGCCTTTACTCGCATTTTTTAGTATTCAAACAAATTCTGATTCTTATATTGCTCCAGTGGCAACTTCTTTGGAATGCATTGTGGGCACTAAATTCATAATTAGTGTGTATTTCCAAAAATACAATGAAGTTCAGAAAAAATCTTGTCTTTGTTCTGTTTTTAATTTGATGCAGGTTGAGCATAATTTATAAATAACTTTTTTAAATTGCCATTTTCCATACCATCTGAACTTTTTCAAATAGAAGAGAGAGAATATATTATTCGAGTTGTGTCAAAATGATTAATGGCTTTTTGATGAGTTGATGAGTTCACATGAGTTCATATTCATTAATTAAAAAAGAGGTTATTATAGTTCAGGAGAGACTTGAGTGAAATCAAGAATTAAAAAAAAAATATGCGTTAAGCATAAGTAGAATTCAATTCAATTCAATTTTATTTATATAGTGCTGTATTTAGAGAAAAGTGCAGAGCCCAGACTAAACCCGAATCCCCGAATAGCAGGCAAAAAACTCCCAGTAGGGAGTGACATGTTATATCATGTATCATATTTTTTTGCTTTAAAACACTGTTTTACTAACATTTCGCCAACATCTTTAAAACACTCTACGAATTTAAACTCTCTTTCGTTACCCCACACAACCAACAAAACTCTTGAAATAAAGTTTTACCACTTTTATCACTTTCAGTTCCCCCAACCACGCAAATAATACGCGTTTAAAAAGCAATAAAACTATAACGTTAAAAGGTTTATCCCCCCCAAAAACGTAAAACACACTGAAACACACTAAAATGTATCAAATTCTATCCCCACACCAGAATGTGCAAGGGGGAGGGTGAGAGGGAAGGGGGGCTTGGGGACGGTGCTGAATCTCACTCCGGAGAGAGAGGGAGAGAAGAGGAGGGGGGGGAGGATTAGGAGAAGGAAATACAGAATAAACTATAATAACCTCTTTTTTAATTAATTCATATGAACTCATGTGAAATCATCAATTCATCAAAAAGCCCTCATTCATATGACACAACACGAATAATATATCCTCTCTTACAAGGTGATATGTGAAGACGACAATGGAAAAATGATCATGAGTCACGTTCATGTTCATGTTGTGGAGAAATGATAAATGAAAAATTCAAAATGATCTTAGAAACAAAGCACTGAAAAAATATGCAAAAAAATATATATAATATAAAATATTATAATTTATGAAATATACAAAAATGCAAAATTTGGACGCTGATCATTTTTCCTTTGTGGTCTTCATTTGTTTCTGGTTTTGATGTTCTATGAAAAAAATAATTTAATATATTATTGCTTTTCCTTCAAGACAGAGCTTTTAATAAATAAAAAGTGTCCCGTGCAATTAAAAGAAAGACTTCTCCTCTCTGTTTATTTGGTTTCAGACTCTAGTGAAGGAGGCGGTGGTCCACCCTCTAGAGGTGGAGCCCGTTCGCTTCCTGGCCCAACCGGAGCAGGGACAACAGCAGCCATCCCGGCCAAAAATCTCCCTCTCGGTATCAGTGTCTCCCGCTGCCCCCCTCCCTCCTGCCGCCCGCTCCGCCTTGGTGCCCCGCGGGCCGGTGTTTGAGGAAGGGATGCGGGGGCGGGAGGGGTGGAGGGAGAGAGACAGAGAGAGGGAGGAGAAAGGGGGGATGGTGAAGGAGAGAGTGAGGGGCAGGCTGTCCCAGCAGAAGGAAAGGAAGGCGACTCAGATGCTGGCTATCGTGCTCGGTGAGAGGGGTCGAGATAGAGTGGGTAGCAGCCATCAGAGAGAAGGATAGAGAAAGAGAACGGGGAAGGTTTTGAGAGAGAGATATATCGCAAGGGCAAAAACATGTAAGAGAAAGGTAGAGTTGGAGAGCTTGGAATGAGCTATGAGACTGTGGTTTGGAGATTGAGAGAGAGATAGCTATGATAAGGAGATGGAGAGAGTGGACAAAGCTATTAAAGATGGGTAGAGATGGAGAGTGGGCGTGCACATGTGTGCATGGCCAGAACCTATCCAGTCATAAGATGCATAAATCCATGAGGGAAAAAGAGGCACAGAGATCAAGAGACTGTGAGGTGCATTGAGAAACAGAGGAAGTGATAAAATAAATAAATAACTTCATCTATATAGCACTTTTCCAGCAGGAGCACAAAGTGCTTTACACAAAGTAAAACAAACAGGAGTCGGAGTACAAAACATTAAGAGTAAAGTAAAACATTATTAAAAATAAATAAAAGTAATAAAAAAAAATTTTAAAAAATTAGACCCAGGAAAAACCTGTAAATTTTGTGTAAAGCCGTGAGGCAGGGAGATTCATGATGGGTAGGGAAAGAATAGAGAAGAAATAGCAAAGGGAAGCCAGTTTGCACGTGTGTGTGTGTGTGTGTGTGTGTGTGTGTGTGTGTGTGCGCGTGTGTGTGCGTGTGTGTGTGCGTGTGTGAGCGAGTGTGTGCATGTGCACGCATGTCCAGGAAGACCTCCAATCGCAGGCTCCCTTATTGCCGTGTCCCCAGGTGTATTCATCATTTGTTGGCTGCCCTTCTTCCTGACCCATGTGCTGCGTGTCCACTGCAGCAGCTGTTGCATCTCGCCGACTCTGTACAGCGCTGTCACCTGGCTGGGCTACCTCAACAGCGCAGTCAACCCTGTTATCTACACCACCTTCAACATTGAATTCCGAAAAGCCTTCATCAAAATCCTCCACTGCTGAGAGTCTATTAGGCCTTCTTCATGATCCTTTCCTGCTGAGAGTTTCCAAGGCCTTCATCAAGATCGCCCTCAGCTGAGAGTCCACAAGATCTTCATCAAGATCCTTCACTGCCGAGAGTCTATGCCACCTTCATCAGGATCCTTCCCCGCTGAGAGTCTACAGGCCTTCACTGAGATCCTCCACTATTGAGAATCTATAAAATCTACAAAGGCCTTCATTCAGACCCTCTACAGCTGAGGGTCTACAAGGCTTCATCAAGATCCTGCACTGCTGAGAGTCTGTAAGGCCTTCACTGTGATCCTCCACTTTTAAGAGTCAATTAGGCCTTTGTTGAGATCTTCCATGGCTGAGTCTGCTAGGCCTACAGAGAGATCCATCATGTCAACATCAAGGTTACAAGGCTGTTTTCAATACCCCCCACCTTTGAGAATCCACAAGGCCCTCGGTCAAGTAAAACTCTGTTGAGATTGTACAAGGCACTCATAAAAATCCTTTACAGCTGAGAGTTTACAAGGCCTTCAGTAAGTAATCTACTGCTCAGAGTACGTAAGGACTCCATCAATTTAATGCTCCTCTGAATTTATACAAGGCCTCCATTAAATCCTCCACTGCTGAGAGTCTCCAAGGCCTTTGCCAAGATCACTCACAACTAAGATTCCACAAGGCTTTCATCAAAGTAATCCTCTGCAAAGATTATTCAAGGACCGCAATAAGATAATCCATTACTGAGCATCTATAAGACCTTCATCAGTCTATTATATAGCTGAGAGTGTTGCCGTACTTCAAACAAGATCTTCCACTGCTAAAAGTCTACAAGGCCTTCTTCAAGATCGGCCTCTGCTGAGAGTCTGCAAGGCTATCATTATCCTTCACTGTTCAGAATCTACATGACTATCATCAAGATCCTCCACTGCTGAGAGTTCATTTTGCTTTTTTTGAGATTCTTCGCCTCAGAATTCCTCTATGCCTACATGAAGCTCCTTCAAGAGTTCCTTAACTTTCATAATTGGTGCTTCTTAGTGGACTATCCCATCCTACACAGCTTTTTCGTTAAACATAACCTCAATGCATTCGTAATAATTCTTCAGATTCTTCTTCTCTGAATCTTCAGACTTATCCTGCTCAGCCAAGGTATTGAGGTGGAAGTGGGGAGGGGCTGTAAAGCAGAGGACAGTGAATGAAAATGTGTTTAATTTCCTAAAATAATGACAATAAAATGAGACATGCATCCAATTCATGCTGCCAGCCAAGGACATAATATGAACAGAAGGACCAAGCATGAAAGGGCTGACAGCAAAATGAAGATATATCCATGAACAGAAGGTCTAGACTGAGAAAGTAGCTGGCAAGAACATTGTGTCGACAAGACTAAGACGGAGTCAGATTAAATCACAAGAGTGTTGTCAACACAAAAAGGGTGAGGGCATAGTATACGGTTCTAATGTGAATACTTGCACTGCTAATTCTGAAGATGCAGTCATATGTGAACACCTGAAGTTATTGTGTCAATAAAGTTATTAAAGCATTGCTTGTGTTTTACTTTGCCTATTTTAGTTTTCTATTCTTTGATTTAGAAATCTTTTCTCTGTGATGCAAAATTTGGGGTGAAACTGAGCTCTATAATTTAAGAACTGTTTCTTTGTCTTTTTCAATTTTAATTCCAGTGCCCTCCTCTAATAATAGTCCCCTAGGTAAATATGTTATTCCCCCCTAAATAATTGCAAAATATTAGCAAACATATAATCCTTAATTGAAGTGCAAAGGCTTAAAACTGATTTTTTTTTCTTGTAAATATATGCCACAATTATTGGATAACCTTCAATTAATACTTTCTGCAGCCTCCCTCTGCCAAGATAACAGCTTTGTGTTGCCTTTTTGTTGGGCAGAGTGAGGATATATGTTAAGATACCTATGACCATTTGTGCATGAAAAATCTCACCCGACAAACAGAAATTATTATTCCATGTTTATAGACTCCCTTAGTCCATTGGTAGGTAAATATACTGGGGTTGGCATGGCAAAACCTTGATTTTGTGTTCAGTGAAACATTTTTTAGTGTTGATTTTGATGCATGCTTTGGATTCAGGTCCTGTTGGCAGATCCAGCTATGGCCTGGTTTAAACGTTCTGGCTTAGGCAGTCAGGTTTTCATCTGACATCTGCTGATACTCGGTGCAATTTATGAATCTTCACAAGTTGTCTAACAACATCAAATATCAAAGTTCAATCTTGTTGATACTTGGTGGACTATATGAATCTTAAAAAAATTGTCAACCTCAATGGTTGTCTTAATTTTTATGTCAATCCCCCTCAGGTGTTCACTTCTAAAGAGCTCTATTTAAGTGTCATCTGACAATAGAACCCAGCGCAAGAAGGAAACCCACACTGTCTGTGCAGCACTGTGCTGGATCCATAAGTTTTTTCAGGCAACTCCCCCAAATGTATCGTAGTTGTGCAGATGGAATCTGATCATAGTTTTGGAGACTCCGAGACCCCGCAACATAATTAATATCTGTAACTCTTCGACTGCGATTCACAGAGATTCCATTACCCTGTGAACCATCTTCCTCACAGTGCATGGATTCAAAACAGGCTCACTTTCTTTCTCAGACATATATATATTTTTTTTTTACGTAGCCGTAGTGGTGTATTGGAGGGTATACACAGGCACAGGAAGTATATCCATCTCATTTTCTGTCAATTCAGAGTATAATCACACATCAGCCAAAACGCCATTGAAATGGTTTGGAGAGTAAACCCACTTTCTTTTAGTGATCAGCCCATCTAGCAAATAAAGTATTCTATACTAATCCAGACACCACTACTCCGCTAGCCATATGCCTTAAACTTCGTAATTATTGCCCTGATAGCTGAAACCTTGAAAATATCCATTGGCTATTTTTCATAGCCATTTCCACATTTGTGTACCTGAAGACCACCTGTTGCACATCCATTGCTGTATTCATTTGTCTTCACCACGGTAATGGGTGACTAAGGGAAATGTCATCTTTTTATACGCCTCAGAGGAACAGGAAGTCCTGGGCAAAAATGGACCATTTAAGTGTAAGGATGTGAAAAAGCGAGATTTGGAGTGCGCATGCTCTTTTCAGACTATGTGGGGCAGAATATGAGCAAATCTTATTTAAAAGGTGGGAAAGTTCTTTCGCTTTCCCTGAGGTAAAAGGCAGCTTACAGCGTGGATTTGAACTATGAACAGAAATATTTTTTGTTCAGGAACATTCTAGGGTATGCAGCGTACATTTTGGGCCCTGTCTTACGCGAGAGTCCCCAAACCCGCTATTTGGGGATTTAGCATTGTGTAAGAGGCGTTCCCCCGCAAAAAATTGCTATCTTGCATACCTGCCTATTTCCCTAAAACACCTGCACTACCCGTTATATTATGCATAGGCGTGGTTTGGGCATTACGGCGGTTAAAGCAATCAGTTTGCCAGGTGCCATTGCCTTTAGGAGCAGGCTGCGATATCCCAAATCCTGAATGTAGCCCATTATTTTGTCGCTGTTAGATCGCATTGGGGAGAGAAGCCATGTCTTCAATGCCACTTGATTATTCTTGAATTGGTGCCGGCCCTGAAATTATATATATTTCAAATAATTAATATATATTATATATAATAATTATGTACTACTATAAAAGTGGAAAAAATGATTGATACAAAATACAAACAATATGGACTTACCTGAAATTAATGTAAAATTCTGAACCCCCTTTTTCACTGATAAAAACCTCCTAAAACATAAAACAAGGGCGCCGCCCTTTTAAAATCGTTTGGGCAAACAAAAAGCGGGAAAAAGTGGAGATTGGATCCAAAAGTCTTTACCCCCTGACAATATAGCTAGACTAAGCTCCATTAGTTACTCCTACAAACTGAAAACATTGACTTCTTCTGTGCAGCGGAGACTTGAGAAACTATATCGGCGAGATACTGTCAAGGTAAGTCCTTGACGTTGTTATCTTCAGCACAGATGAAAATCCAAAATCAAATGTGTAGCGTTCAGTCAAACAGTAATGATATGGCCTTGTATTTTACATGTGTACCCGCGCACTTATCAATGTGAGATTAGAGGAGATCATGTGCACTTGCCGGTTGTTTTGAACAATGCAAATTAGTCGCAAGAACACTGTAGCCATTTAGCTGACTTAAGGCGTGGGACCCAATCATTGTAGTGTTAATGATATTATTTCATGTCCGCAAAACTAACTGGCAAGCAAATTCAACTTTGTTGGCTGCGTATAGCTAGTAATCATGAAATTGAAATCACAAGGAAAAAAATGATTATTGCAAGCAGCAAAATGAAAACCACACCTACACTTAGCTCTGAAGGGCTAAGTTCTGTGATGTAAGCCCCTCAGAGCTGACCTAGACTGAAAACGTCATATGGCGCTAACATTCCCCCTTTGGCTTGATATTTGTTTATGTAGAGTTTAACATCTACATAACGTCATATATAGCCTATAGGATCTAACAAAGCCAGTCCCTTTTCAAAATGTAGAAACAAAAACTGGACACTGCAGCGACAATAACACCTTGAAACAACAAGAGATGAAATAATTCTCAGTCAATTAGTGGGCCAACTTCAATAATTTAATATCAACCAGTACCTTAACTGTATTTCTCCGATCAGATTGCTCTTTCCTTTTAGCTTGCGTCGGTGTGAGATCCTTTCGTTTGTAGGGAAACACAGAGCGAAGTCGGGTCAGCCGCTGACGAAATGAGGAGTGCAGACTCTAGTGTGATCATTCGTGACAAAGTTCTTCCAATTTATAGCTCAAATCCATGCCTGTTGTTGTCTCTTACCACGGGGAACACAAAAGAACCTTATGCCCCTATCTTTACGATACCGGTTTGTGCACCCCACCACGCAACAAGTAGCCACTGTGTTTCCTTTTGCCGCACATCAGCTTTATTGCGCATGCGTGCGCAGACTTCTGGTCTTAAACCAAACTTGTCTATTGCACTAATACTGTCGACACATAATGATATCACATGCCTGCAGATGATCTTGTCACCATCTTCCACTTTAGTGAGGCAGCTAAGCACTAGAATCGTTCAGTTTTTGGAAAAAAAATGGAACTTTGCACAGGGGTAGTTCTACTCATGGGGGTCTAGAATAATATGGCCCCACGAAATTCGCGCCCCCTGGGGGTCGCCATCTTGAATTTCAATATGGCTGCCATTCTGCATCTATTGTCACTCATAACTTCAAAACTAAGACAGATATAAATGTTCAGGAACCACTCGCAAGAGAGGGAAATCCAAAAGACGAATGCCTTTAATGGGGTCCGAGTCAAAGCCAAAATACACAGGAATTGCCAAGCCACAATACGAAGTCCAAAAACAGTATCGACTAGACAGGCAGGGGTCAGAACCAGTCAGATGAAAAGGCAGAGGTACAAAAACGATTGGCAAAAAGTCGTAGTCAATGGGCAAAGCCAATTGTCATACACAGGGCATCCCAACACAGAACTCGTGGTCATACAAAAATTGATAAAAATCCAGAAAGTCAAAAACAGTACAAAAAGGGCTATGGCAAGAATCAAGGTCGGACTATCCAGTAGAAGTGAAACAATATTCAATGGCATATGAGGCACTCTGCACAAAGAAGTATTGATCAACGTTCTGACGAGCTGTGAGTAAAAAGATTGCTAATATACACTCAGGGAAGGTTGCATGCTATACAGAGACAGGTGTAGGGAATGGAGCTAATTACATTGGGAGAATCACATGAGGGAAGCCCTAACCACAAAAACTGGCGAAAGACAAAATATGAACAGGAATCACACAAACAGCCTATGACATTTACAAAACAGCTCCGTTCCAGGAGTTCTACGTGCACAGACAACAAGCGCAGGAGAGTGATGAAGCACGTGCGAGAGATTCTCGCTGAAGCTCAGGAGAGGACAGCGACAGGCAAGGGGCGGAGAATAGAACAGGGCGATAATTACTGTATTACTAGCGATGCAACTTCACAAATTAAACTAGAGTGCTCATTAGTAAGTTAGTAATCTTATATATACATGGATTAGTTGTGTTAGTAGACTATAACACAAAATACAAATGTTAGTCTTGATAGTGATCAGAACATTAGGGCGAAGGAAGAAAACGAAATTCAAAGGAATATTTTAAACACAGGAATTCATTTATATCACCCCATGTCAGTGAGCACGCAGACGGGGAAGATGGACTGAACCAACTAGATCACAAGACAGGGGAGACAAGTGCAATAGATCACAAGACAGGAGAGACAAGTGCAATGGAACTGAGATATGGAATGAACCAAAAACATGAGAGTTATAATGATCAAAAAGAATAAATAAAAGACAATAATCATGACCACAAAACCAGCACATAAACATGACCAAAAACCAAAACCATGACAGTATGGCCATAGCTTCGAAATTAAGACAGATAGGAATGCCCTGTTTTGCGCATGGCCGCCATCTTGAAATCAATACGGCAGACATCTGTCGGACTTCAAATTGGTCTTAGGAGATTCCCTAACCCTGAAAATGGGGGGCGAGTAGCAAACAGAACATTTATATCTGTCTTAGTTTTGAAGTTATGGGTATTAATAGATGCAGAATGGCAGCTATATTGAAATGCAAGATAGTGGCCACCAGGGGGCACGAATTTCGTGGGGCTATTTTTTTTCTAGAACCACATGGGTAGAGCTACCCCTGTGTAAAGTTTCTTGCTTTCTGCAAAAACTGAGCAATTCTGGTGGAAATCCTGCCTTAGCTGCTCCACTACTTCCTCTACTCTTTCCAAACCTTCCTGTACAATTAAGCGCAGTAGGGAAAGTACATCAAGTGATGGAGTTGTCAGATGAGGTAATTTTTTGCCAGAAATAAACCCTATTTTTGTCACTGAAACAAGTACTTCCATCAACACAGCAGTTTTTGAAGGTTGTAAAATATCAACAGCTAGCTGGTCACCTGAAGATTTATAACTGACCAGTAAATTGACGGAAACTAATATTTACTTAACTTGCGACTCCGCCAATGTTATTTGTTACCATTTGCTCCCAATAACTGTTCATTGCTTTTGGGAGCTGCTATTCAGAGTGCAGAGCAAAAGCTCTCTTTTTTCTGATGCAAAAAAAATAATAGCTTCATAGCACACGTCTGACATGTTGTTTATGATCCATAGTTCTAGCCAGGCCATTTTAGCGTACCGGGCCGGTACACTGACAAACGCAGAAGTCGCATGCCGGTACGTTGGAAAAATCCACCGATACGCAAAAATTGCTGCCAGTAAGTTAGATAGGTCACCAGTACCAGTATCAGCAACAACACTTCACACTGTACCGATCAACCTAGTTTTTATCGATTATCTAAAGATACGCTAATATGACCGCACTGTCGCAAGTAGCCTACCAGAAAATGCATAGCACATTAGGCTTAGTACCAGTTAGTACGCAAACAGCCGGTCATGGACGCTTGGCTGGTTTGTCCACCTCCTGGGACGAGTTCCCAAAATTAAACCAGTGCTGTGAATGTATCAACATCGGAAAGTTAGGATGACGATGATGCAGTCGTCAAAGTAGAGCCTAGTAGCAAGCGAAAGCCATCAACGACGGCGGATCTTGCTTGAGCGAGTGAATGTAGCCGGTTAAAATTTAGAAGTAGCTCTAGGAAATGTCTAATTAAGGGTCCGATGGATCCCGATCTTTTCTGCCACTTTGCAGTCTCTTCCGTTTAACACGCGCAATTGGCACAGTTTAAAATTATCACGGAAACTAGGTAGCTATATACTTCAGAGATACTGATATTGTAAATTGATTATTTCGCTGGCGTCAAATTAGCCACAAGTAATTGGACGAAGATATCTTCACGAGAAGCATCAGACGTTATTGCTCAACACTTCCTATCAGATATAAAATACTGCATTGTCATTGACTATAAAGTTAGATTGGTTACTGGAATTGACATTCATATTGTGACTTAACAGTCCGGTAGCTTGATTACTGGCAGCGCCTCTTGTAGGCTACGTTGTAAATTCATGCCAACTGCCTTACGTATATTGACTAGCAACAAGCACGTCGCACACAGATGAAAAAAATAATATAATATTGTAGCTTTTCATTTTAGCAATGCATCTTTCTAATATCAATTAAAATATCCCTGCTTAACTTGCGGCCGAACCAGTATTTGCAGACCTTTGTAATGTGTGTTTATCGACCTTGGCATGACAGCTTGGAATGTATTCCATGCACTAATAGTTCTTCCTCGTCTTCATGCATGGTCGGAGTAAGTTATGTGTCATGCGCCGAAATACTTTGAATGGTCTCCCTCTGCAGCTGCTGGGAATGAAATGCTGTGCGTCACCTGTACATTTACGGAGGACTCGGCTCCGAGCAATAGTAATTTCAAAATGACTGAAAAATTTTTCAATCATATTTCCCTTATGAATGGGAGGGCTTTGTTATCGTCTGCTGTCCCCCAGGCGAATCACAAACTAGTGAAATTATTATTATTTTTTTTAAACGGCGGTCAACAACCTAGCGAGTTAACCTGAGTTGTTGGTTTGTGACGCTGTGAATATCTTTTCGAGTTTATGAAGAACGTTTTCTTGACTAATTTTCAATGAGAAGTTGGACTTGATCAGCATGGGAAAACCTACACCTGACCTTAATTTGATGCAAAAAAACCAAGGCTTTTGAGAGGCATTTCAACACCAGCAATTATGCGCGATACCCATGGATGAAGGAGGAAAATCTGTATTGCTGGAATTGGGTCCCGGGCCAAAACTTGACTCACTGAGCGGGTGAAAAAGGCAACTGATCACAAAACGGTAAGCTATTTATAGGTTTCTGTGTTTAGTGATTTTTGTATTTTGCCATCACTGCTAGTGTTTTGTGTGTATGTTACAAAATTTATTTGGGAAAAAATAATATAGCATTGCTGAGATGGTGAAATAGATAAACCGATAATACTGCACGATGCTTTTACCCAAATTAACTTTACAGGGAAAACGGAATTAAACTTTTAGCCTCTTATTCAGCCATACGCATTAGCGTGGTTGGCAAGAACAAGTGTAAACCAATTCCTACAAGTGTAGGATGTATGGCATCCTACAGTTGTGGAACCGATTCGGTGGTCTCTGAATAGGCTCTGTACAAAACCTTGACAGTACCGCGAAGGCAAGATATTTCTCAGCTAAAGTACAGCAAAGGTCTGTGTAGGCTTCCGGATCCTTACGAGCTGAAAGGTTGGAGGAACAAGCCTTTGGGTCTGGGTCGGTTGGATTATCACTTGACTTTCCTACATCGAACAGAAATTCAACATTTGTTGATCAGCATTGATCAGTGAAAGTAATTCACATTTGTACGTTTACTCGAACGATTTTAAAAAGGGGCGCCTTTAAAAGGGGGGGAGGTTTATTTGAGATGAGGGGGTTTAGAATTTATGATTGATATTTAATATTGCGAATGCTTATACTGTGCATTCCCTAGTCACACAGGTGTGTCATCAGTAACAAGGTTGCCGCCGTTACAGCTGCAGTAGACACAACTTCAAATTTTCTTGACTGGATGTTTGATGGACGATTTTACACACTCAAATGTTCCCCTGGGAACCAAAAATTTAAGCGGAAAAAATACTGATGAAGGTTGAAAACAAAATTCTTTCCAATACTAATATCGGATCTGTCACATAAATACTCGCTATCGGAAAGTAAGGAACCTATAAAATTGCCCAACACAAAAAAATCATTCTCTTGCCACGACCAAATAATAAAATGCAAAAACTTGCAAAAATGTCGCGGTAGAAATGATGGAAAATATCTTGCGACTGACCCGACAGAAAGTGAACAGTACAAACACGCGAGTGGGTCGACGGCAGTTCTTGCATCGAATTGCATCAATCTAAGTAGATTTTTTTAGTTCTTGATCAGGAATTCATAGGAAGCGTATTCCTGAACCCTTCACGAAAGGGTTTGTGCAGTTAATAACGCTGCAACTGACTGGCATTATGACAAAAAGTGGAAGACAACTTTACTTCACCTATGAAATCAATTGTCATGTTGTGGCTTTTTGCAAACCACGGTAGTCAACAAACCCACGTGACCAGATTCGTGACATCATGACAAGTATCGCTCCGATACATTCAATTAAATTTCTGGCGAGAACCCTGTGCTCTGAGAGCATTGAAGAAAAAATCAGAATGTCATCGAGATAAGCAAAGACAAATTTCTCCAACATCTGTCGGAAGACGTCATTAACCAGTGCCTGAAACACCGAGGGGGCGTTAACCAATCCGAACAGCATGACCAAATATTCTCAGTACCGGTCATGCATATTAAAGGCTGTTTTCCATTCGTCCCCCTCCTGAATGCAAACTAAGTTATATGCATTTCAGAGATCAAGCTTGGTAAAAAATTATGCCTCCTGCATACGTTCCAATGCAGAATTCATCAACGGAAGGGGGTGTCGGTTTTTAATGGTGATCTTATTCAAACCCCTAAAATCAATACAGGGTCTCAGACCGCCATCTTTTTTTCCCACGAAAAAACCCCTCTCTGGCAGGAAACGTGGATGGCCGAATTTAACCATTAGCAAGAACCTCCTGAATATATTCTCGCATGGCCTTACACTCAAGCCCTGACAGCGAGTATAGCGAACCCCTAAAAGGAGTAGTACCAGGATGGAGATTGATCTCGCAATCGTACAGGCGATGAGGAGGTGAAGTCGAGGCTCGTTGTTTGCTAAAAACCTCGGTGAGATCAGCATAATTACTAGGAACGTTAAGATCAAAATTCAAAGCGGCCCCCAAACTCTCCACTTGTTCGGTACCCACTATATCCATGAACGAATCACAGTCAGAGAGATCCTATAAATCACAATCATCCTCTGTCTGCTGCCAGTCAAAATGAGGATCCCACTCCAACTCCTCCTGACTAGGAGGGCTATATGAGACTAACTCAGCAGAAGCACTTGCAGCATCCGCCTCCCCCCTAGGTTGATGCCTGGAACTAAATGTCAAACTCTCCCTGTAGTGGGATCTACAATTAGCGCCCCACTGGACAATAGGGCTAGTCTGACTACCCCAACAGATGTGAGGCTTATGTTTCCGGAACCACGAGTGCCCTAACACAACAGGAAAACCAGGGGAACGAATAATAAAAAATAGGACCTCCTCAGAATGGCAACCGAATGGAATGAACATGATTAGTGCTTCAGAGACCTCAGTCATAATTCCAGAACCTAGCGGGCGACCATCCAAAGATTTAACCATGCGTGAGTGTAGCAAAGGGCGTATAGGAATAGAATGCCTCTCATCCCACTCACGCCTCCATAAAACAATCCACGGTCCCCGAGTCCAAAAACACCTCCACAGGAATTATTTGTCTACCCACAGTAAATTTAGCAGGAATCAAGGTTCGGAAGGGAGTTTGGGTCTGTCCCTCCAACACCCCCCATAAGGCTAGAGGGGCCTTCCTGTTTCCCTTAAGATTAGGGCAGTTTGGGCGAATATGTCCCGGTTATAGCATATAATAGGTTTACAAACAAGCTTACGAGCTTGGTTCACATATGAGCTATCAACCTGCATAGGTTCCCCAGGAGTGGAAATTTCGGTGGACGGAATAGGAGCTATATGCCTACTGCGAGTAAGGGCTGTGTCAGTCAACAGAGATAAAATAAATGAAACCCAAGACTCTTCATTTATAAAACGCGAAGGCTGAGCTTTGAAAAATATTTCACACTGGGCGATGAAATCTTTACATTTCCCTGCCTCGCCTCCATATCATGGAAGTAGCTGGAGCTTCACCTCACGGGGGGAGAGCAGTGTTTGTGCAACATTCTGTGTAATTTTGGTGGACAAGGCTTGAATACTCTCAGTGAGACTTAACAGGACGCTCTCCTGTTTTTGTAAAGCCTCTTCCTGATGGCGGACTCGCTCCACCAACTCAGCCTGTCGACTGTTCAGCGAAGACAAGCCCTTGCCATAGTCGGAGAGCGTGGCTTGCTGATCAGCAAAAGCTTTCTCTAATGTGGCCGCGGCTGATGACTCCATGTTAGGCTAGAGTGTACTGTAATGGCCGTTCATAGGACGCCCGGTGCCACGACCAGCGAGAGAGAGAGCAATGAGCAGCTCAGATAAGAGACAAAGACAAAAGAGGCAAAAACCTCCGATAAAGGCTCGCGCTTCCAAGGACAAATAAAAGTCGGCAACACGGAAGCAGTGCAAGAGAAAATAAACAACACGAGATAAAATTTCTAAAAGAAGCAATTCCTAACAATATATAGAATATAACAAATCACTCGGAAGTTTAACCAGAGATTTTTTCGGGCCGAAGTGCTAGAAACCGGCACTCTAGCGATAAGCGTGGCGAACCCCCGGACATATATACTGAGTCCGGAAACTCTGACCCAGCTCAATCAGCCAGCTGCGCCAGAAATCGGATGGAAAAGAACTCCGATATCGTCCTGGACGATAGAACAAAGAAAGGTCCACCAAACAAACGCACACCTAAACAATGACGCTATGATTACTTCAATGATTACAATGATCCCTTCCGTGCAGCTGAGAATTCACTTTAGATGAAGATGATAATGTTTCTGTATAGCGCTCTGCAGCCCTGTTATTTAGGATGAGCCTTTTGGTCTGCATGGGCTTCATTTTTTAGTCTTTATTCAAATGTCCATCACATGACAAAACCCTTCTTTTCCTTGGGTGACTCTTCGGTTACCAGTCAAGCAACCTATCACTAGGCTACCTTTCCAGTGACTTGATCTTTTTACCTACTTTGTGGACTGACCCTTGACATGTTACTGTGCAATCTAGAATTGATGCTGGACATAGCAAATAATATTGAGGACACAATTGATAATAGGACAATTGTACAATGTACATGTGTATGTTTTTCCTGATATATTTTGGCATTTTGTCCAGTTTACATTCCTGCCTCTCACCCATTGAATGCAGGGATGGGCTTAAGTTGCTTTCTGACCTTGAGCAAATAATAGCAGGTCAATGGACATATTTTAGTCAAAGTTTTTGTATAGAATTCTGGTGGTCTCTCCACTCCAGGCTAAGTAAGAATGCCTAGTGCAAGAGAGGCAAGGCAGTTAGTAGGATTTTGTGGTTTATTTCTAATTGGCTGTTAATTAATGCCTTAAAAACAAGGTGAGTGGATTTCTTGCATAAACAATTCATTCATTGCAATAACAAGGGTTTCAAATGCCAGTCATGGAAGGTTGCAATGTCAACAAATATTCCTTGTTCCGTTTCTATCGGCTCCCAGTTAAGCCCTTGAGAACAAGGTCTGTGAATAGTTTTGCCGATGTTTGTGGTTTCCTTTCAGGCAGCTCAGCAGCCAATTAAAGATAGATTAGATGTACTTTATTAAGCCCCATGGGGTAATTCGTCCTCTGCGTTTGACCCATCCTGTGGTTAGGAGCAGTGGTGGGCAGCCACAGAGAAGCACCTGGGGACCAACTCCAGTGCCTTGGTCAGGGGTACTGGTTGGAGTGTTCCTATGATGCATGTTTTGTGGGTGGGGGAAATTGAAGTACTCGGAGAAAACCCATGCAAACTCCACACAGAAAGGCCCAGGCTGGTTTCGAACCCACAACCTTCTTGTTGCAAGGCAGTAGTGTAAACCACTGTGCCACTAGTTGTCATCATTTTCCATCCATCCAACCATCAGTTGCCATGTTTATTCCTAGTCAGGGCGGCAGGGAGTGTAGGGTCATTTTTGAAAGCGTAGGCTTTGAACACTGCATTTTTAGGCCGCTACGTCGTCGCAGGAAGCTCCATTGTGATGCCTCTTTCGAATACAGCTGAGAATAGCGGCGTTCATCTTGTGTGATATCAGACGGAACTGTCAGCTCGTTTATACTCTGTTTCCATGTTGACAATTCCATATGACATCAGGCGCGACGAGGGCTGCATTTCTCGTTTGTATGTGAAAGCAGCTTCACATTGGAACAATCCGGAAAAGCATAGTAACCTAAAAATGCAGCCCTCGCCGGATGTAGCCTGCGCGTCGAGAAACAGCCTAGATCCTATTCTAGCATCCAGTGGGCAAGGGGTAGGAATGCGCCCTTAAAAAAACATTCACTCATAGGCTTGTGTCTATCGAGTCTCCAATTAACCTGACATGCATGTCATTGGACTGTGGGCAGAGTGAGGAGAACCCTGAGGGCGAACACACAATGCAAACACAGGAAGTGCCCAGGCTGGTTTTAAATCCACAGGTTTCTTGCCATGAGCCTACAGCGCAATCCACAGCGCCACTGAGCTAGTCCAACCGGCGTTTTAATTCAGCCTTGGATTAAGCTTTGCCCGAGACTAAAGGAAAGAAATTCAAAGATCGCCACAAAAAAAGAAGAACAATTTTCTTCAATATCTAAATCAGTGTCTGAGACTTCTGCAAAGTATTGCTTTGTTCTCAATCCCAGTAATTCCATCAGTATCTCTTTGTACTTTTATATTGAGTTCTTTTTTCTTTTCTTCTTTTCTTCTAAGAGTCTGCTTTCATTGTTGTTTTTTGTTCTGAAGGCACTCAGTGTGTCACTGCCAGCCTCTAACACTTTCTGGATGAGTAAGATGAGAGGCCTAACAAACGCTCTGTTGAAGTGTAATAGGACTCACAGAACCAGACATGCGAACCAAACGAATATGTTCGTGCACGGAGAGCGACATGATCTATGATATGATGTCAGCTTTTCCTTAAGTTCCCCTTCTCTGGAGTGAGCTACGGCAGAGCGGCAACTAATAAAGCGTGCATAATAAAAAATCAGGTGAAGAAATAGAAGAACACGAAGTGGGGCAGAGTGCCAACATCACTGTGCAGATGAATGACTGACTGATACCAAATATGCAAGCATGGCCTGTTGCTGTGGCTGATCTCCTGTTATTCTCCGAAACACAGGCTCACAATTAACACACTGCATCTTTAATGAGTCTCTATGGAGCAGAAGCGTATCCATTACTGTGTGTCCACAGCCAGTGGAGGAAAGGAGGGGTGGTAGGTAGGAAAAGAGAAATAAAGGGAGGAAGCCAGAAAAGAACTGTGGAAAGAGAAAAGGACAGCAGGGTTTCGGAAGGAGATGCTCTGCTTTTAAATGCGAGGGGGTTAGAGAGGGACGTTTTGGGTGAAGATTCTGGAAATAAGATAGCTGGAAAGAGAGAAAAGGGGTGACAAAAGGCTGAGCAGAGAGGTGACTGACTAATTTTAAATGACCACTGCAAGGTAACAGTTTTGGTGGATGCAATTTAAAAATAATGGAACTATTTTACAAGGAATAGTCAAAAATGATTGGGAAAAACAAGGCTCATGGAATCCTCTTTGGGAAGACAGATCTTTGATGTGCAAGTCTCACAATACTGATCTTCACTCTGACACAGGTATGGCTGCTGTGTGATTACTGTGCTGACCAAAATATGTCAATATCAATGATGATTTTGGCCTCATATTAAGCCCCTCTTATTTATATTACGTGTTCACTACATTAGACAAACATATTGCCAATGGTGTGTGTTTTGATTCCACAATTTGACAATATGGGTAAGAGTTTTGCTTCTTAAGCCGCAGGATTTTTGTCACTTGATATTTACAGTCCTGGTTTGTTATTAGCACCGTGTGGAAAATGTGCTGCACAGTTTTGTGACCATGTAAGCCACTGTCTGTGCAGAAATGTGTTTTACTACCCATTGGCTAATATTATTACAGTAAAGTACAGACCTCAGGTAAGAGATACAGCTGCCTGGATATGTAGGTACACGTACATCGAGAAAAATCTAACATATTGACTGTACTTGATGCAGGCCTATATGGTGAAGCCCTCGCTAAGAAAGGCATGATATTTAGGAGTACAGATATGTATGCTGCTATCTCATGACACACTCTGCTTCATTATTTTTCATCTTGGATTTGCTAGTTTCTTTGCTGGGTCCTTAAACAACAACAACAACAATAATGACAATAATTCATATATATATATATATAATTTATTAATATTTTGCGACTACATCATTCATGTCATCATAATTCCTTTGTCAAGCCCCCACTCATTGCTTTTCGATGGCTAACTGTTTAAGTCCACATCACATTTAAAACATTGTGGCTAACATAACAGGCTACTGAGGGGTCAGCCCCAGATTACAATCAAAAGTTTATCATGCCCTACACACCTGTCTGACCTCTCCACGTTGCCACCGCCGAAGGCCCGGTCTTTCCCTTTCTGTACTTCACCACAAAAAAAAAAAAAAAAGAATAGAGAAAAATAAGTCCATCTCACCATTTTAATCTTTTATTTGTTTCCACAACCTCAATTCCGAAATAGTTGGGACAAAGTATAAATTGTGAATAAAAATATTTATCAAACGTGCGTACACCGAAAAAAATGGGTGTACGCCAAACCTCCCACAAGGATTCGGCATTTATCAATCTGAACGTGAGCGAACGGCCTACAAAAATCTCACGCCAGGTCTGACCAGGCGTATTTGAAACCAGCGTACAACATGCAGGAACGAGTGCAACTGTCAAAATGATTACTAAACCATATGCAGCGATGCGGATGTCATGCTGTTGTTGCTCCTTTTAGTGAAATGAATAAATAGGCCAAATGAATAAATACAGCGCCCTCCATAATTATTGGCACCCCTGGTTAAGATGTGTTCTTTAGCTTCTTATAAATTAAGTTTTTTTCTAAATAATAAAGGACCACAATGAAAAAAAAGAGGAAAATCCAACCTTTAATGCAAGTGCATTTATTCAGTGGAAAAAAAAATCCCACAAATTAAGAAATAATTCTTTTACATCAAATCATGTGTACCACATTTATTAGCACCCCTGATGTTAGTGCTTTGTACAACCCCCTTTTGCCAACAAAAGAGCACCTAATCTTCTCCTATAATGTTTTTCAAGATGGGAGAATACAGAAAGATAGATTTTCGATCATTCCTCTTTGCACAATCTCTCAAAATCATCCAGCGACTTGGGTCCTCTCCTCTGCACTCTCCTCTTCAGCTCACTCCACAGCTTTTCAATGGGATTGAGGTCTGGGGACTGAGATGACCATGGGAAGAGCTTGATTCTGTGTCTGGTGAGCCATTTCTGTGTAGATTTGGCCACATGTTTAGGGTCATTATCTTGCTGAAAGACCCAGAGACGACTCATCTTCAGCTTTCGGGCAGAGGCCACCAGATTTTGATTTAAAATGCCCCGGTGTTTCAAAGCGTTCATGATGCCATGCACCCTAACAAGGTTCCCAGGGCCTCTGGAAGAGAAACAGGCCCACAGCATCACCAACCCTCCCCCATACTCACAGTGGGCATGTGGTGCTTTTCTGCATACTCATCCTTTGTGTTCCACTAGACCCACTTAGTGTTTGTTGCCTAAAAGCTCTATCTTGGTCTCATCTGACCAAAGCACACGGTCACAGTTGAAGTCCCAGTACCGCTTAGCGAACTCCAGACGTTTGCGTTAATGATTGTGAGAGAGAAAAGGTTTTTACCGTGCATGCCTCCCAAACAGCTTGTTGGCATGTAGATGGCGCTTGATGGTTGTTTTGGAGACTTTGTGACCCCAAGATGCAACCACTTGTTGCAATTCTTTAACAGTGAGCTTTGGAGAACTTTTTATTTCTCTTACTATCCTCCTCACTGTGCGTTATGGGAAAATAACCTTGCATCCTTGTCCAGGCTTGTTTACCACTGTTCCAGTTGTTTTAAACTTCTTAATAATTCCTCTGACAGTAGATATGGACAGGTGCAGGCGAGTGGCTATTTTCTTGTAGCCATTGCCTGACTTGTGAAGGTTGACACACATCTGCCTTACTTGAATGGTGTGTTCCTTTGTCTTTCCCTTGTTGAAGAGTGGATAAGAGAATTGGGCTCTGTGTCACGTCATATTTATACCCCAGAGAAACGGGAAGTGATGATTTACTAATTAAATATTCCTAGATACTCTGATTCACTTTGTAAACTACTGTAGAAATTACAGAAATACTTCAATTACATTTAATTCCTAGGAATTGTTTGGGGTGCCAATAATAGAGGAACAGGTGATTTTATGAAAAATAATTATTTCTTAGTCAGGGATTTTTTTCCCTTAAAATTCACTATAGTTTAAGGTTACATTTTTCTACTATTTTCTATTTTCTGTGTGAGAGTATGCTTCTGCAATTTTATTTTATTATTTTAAGGCTTTTAACACATCTTAACCTGGGGTGCCAATAATTATGGAGGGTGCTGTATATTATTTATGTTCTATTAATGGTTCATCCAAAAGTCATTGCTTTTTGATTTTATTCACAATTTACACTTCATCCCAACTACTTTGGAATTGGGGTTGTATTACCTTTTTTCAGTAAGACAAAACTTCTGCCAATGAGGTGAGATAATTTTGATTTATTTCTAGATTTCCCAATGTGATTAGAAAATGTCACTCGTCAAGTACAACGTAACTTGAAATTAGCTGGTACTTCCAATTTTTGATAGGAAAAAAGTCTCATATTAAGATGAGTTGAAGACTTCATTAGACAGACACTTTCTGCAGTGTGTCTGCTGTCTGTCCTGACTTCAGCATGGTGGAATGATGTTCTCTTGTTGGGTAGAGACCTGAATTACCTTCATGTGCACCTCTGCTCTCTGTAAGCTGCCCCCTCCCCCCACACCCCGCCCCACTAGATGCTAGTTTTATAGCTAGTCTTATATTATCTGCCAAAATTGTTTTATTGGTACTTTAGTTCAATATGTAACTTTACAGGTTCCTACTCTTCTCATCTATGATTTATGATCTTGGAACATATAAACAGGAATAATGAACAGGAAACAAAGCGAGCTAGACCGAACGAAATAAGGAAAAAATCTTACAGACAGACAGAAACAGACAGAGGAAAGGGAAGAGAAAGATTCCTTTTACTAACTAGCACTTTCCTTTTTTGCAACTAATTCCTTAACACTTTTCTAGCTAGAGATCTTGCGGGCTACAGAGCAATGGTAACATTGACACTCTAGCAAAGGTGGCAAGGCGAAACTTGGGCTTAAATAGAGTCCGGGCGCCACCCACAATTAATGCCAGCTGGCCCAAGAATCCGATATGGGCAAAATGATATCGTCCCGGAGGAGTGTAACAAAGAAAGCTCCCAAACCAATGCCAACCTCCAAAACCATGACACTACAGTCAGGGCAGTTCAGCACACAGACTATTCTACTACAAAGCCACGCTGTTGTAATATATGTGGTTTTGTGTTGTCCTGCTGAAATACACCAGGCCTTCCCTGGAATAGATGTCATTTGGAGGGCAGCATGTGTTGCTCTAAAACCTTTATATACCTTTCAGCATTCATGGTGCTTTTTAAAACATGCAAGTGTCCCACACTACATGCACTAATGCATCCCCATACCATCAGAGATGCTGGCTTTTTAACTGAACACTGATAACAGGAGGGGTGGTCTTTGGGTGGATGGGGGAACCTCATAATATGAAAATATGTCTGAATGAAAACTACGACAGTGGTCTTTCTCCTCTATAGCCCGGAGGAAAAGACGCCCATGATTTCCAACAAGAAAGTCAAATTTGGACTCGTCTGACCACAGGACACTTTGCCACTTTGCTGCAGTCCATTTTAAATGAGCCTTGGCCCACAGAACACAGCGGCGCTTCTGGATCATGCTCAACAGTGGCTTCCTTTTTGCATGATAGAGTTTTTGGTGGCATCTGTGGATGGCACAGCGGACTGTTTTTACAGACAGTGGTTTCTTTACGTATTCCACTCTCCACTCGGGACCTTCCCTTAAGAGTGGAGTCATGGAAGTTGGCTCCCCGCTTCATTGGTCCTTTTAAGAGGATCAGCTATGTCACTGTCCGGTTAAAGCTCCTTAGATCCTTGCGTAGCCACCCCTCTTTTCATGTCTCCAGGCTTAAACCGGTTAGTACTAGCGTCCTGGCACCGGTTGATATACCCCCGCTGCCACCGCGGATGATTGATGGGGGTCCGGTTTACACTGTGCGTCGTATTCTAGCCAAGAGGTGTATGGGTCGTGGGGCACAGTTTTTAGTTGATTGGGAGGGGTATGGTCCTGAGGAGCGGTGCTGGGGTCCCTTCTCAGGGCATCCTGGACCCCACCCTTATCTCAGAGTTCCGTGTTCAGGGTTCTTTGGGAACATCTGGAGCTGTCCCTTGGGGGGGGGGTCCTGTCATAGTTTGAGGCATGCATGTGTTTTGGACTTTTCTTTGGTGCTCTCGTCCCTGGACGAGATTGAATTCCTTTTCTTTCGATTCTTTAACCAGCCGGCTGATTGAAGTGGGGCGGCGCTTTCCCAGACTCTATAGAAGCTGGAAGTCCGCCATGCTTCCTTTGCTAGAGTGTCTGTCTGTAGCTAAGCACTATAGCTGAAGAGATCTCTAGTCAGTATTGTGTAACTTTATATCTTCCAGTTATTTTTGGAGTTCCTTCCTCTTTAGGAATTTTCCCTTTTCTCCTTTTTCTCTCTCTCGCATTGTTTCCGTTTTTTCGGACTATTATACGTCCTCCGGAAGCGCGAGTACTTTCTGGTGGTCTGTGTGATTCTCTGTGTTTGTAGAGAGTGCTGCTCCTTGTCTCCCTGGCCGCTGCACCTGGCCTCTCTATTTTACCAGCCATTACATAATGAATATCGGAGGCACTTAACTTCCGTTTTGCGCCTCTATTGCCCCAGGTTTTTAGCGAGCCGGTCTCTTTGAAATGCTTGATGGTGCCATGGCAGCTTTTAACGTCTTCAGCATCATATAAGGCCACAATGCGGCTACACACAATCTCAGAGAGCTCCTTCCGTTGTGTCATCGTGTTTAACACTGTGACATTGCTCAAAGTTCATGTCACCTATGTACTGGAACAGTCGACCATTAGAGGTAATTTTAGAGAATATTGTTGCCTCAAACCAGTTTTAAAATTTTTTTAGCATCAATAATCATGGAATGGGCCTTCAAACATGCATTCGGGCTCTGCAAGAGTCATGAACATTGTGACTCCATTTAATTATTATTTTAAAAAGTGGATGTTTTCAATGTTTTTGTTAATTGCCCATATTTTTTACCTCAATGTACTTCTGGGAATTTTTAATTTATTTATTGTTCTCATTGCCTGCTGTAGTATTTTTCAATACATTTTCACAAAAAAATTATTGTGATATAATATATTAGGAATGAAAGTGGTGGTGTATAATCATCACTGCACACTATTGTATGAAAATGGCATTGAATGCTTCATGAGCTTGCTATTTAATGCTTTTGAATGCCACATAAATGTCCTAGCAATGGCTATATGAATCTTAATGTTATTTTTCCTAAGGCATCATTTAGTTATTCTCTTTGACTCATTGTGCTTTGTAAAACGTCTGTAAGAAAAGTAGAAATGTACAGAATACATTTGCTATATTGAGTTCGAGGGTTTTCGGGGTTTGGTCCACACACACACACACACACACACGCACACACACAAAAATCTCACACAGACAAAATAATCCAAGGGCTATTTATTTTTTGTTTGCTAAGTCCATTTTGGTAACGTTGAAATTCACCAAGTCATGATTAACCAAGAGAAGATTTCTGTGCAAGTGAAATGGTACTTGAATCCATGTTCATTTTTTTTCCTCCAATTTATTTCTTGATCCATGTGCAGGGAATCTGACTTCAGTTCATCCAAGCATTATCCATGCAACCTCACTGGACTGCCCCCCCGGAGCTCCATGCATGTCCCACCCATCCTGCACAGACGCCCCAAATATCCCCCTCACCCCCATTTCCTTCTGGATACCATTTTATTCATGCGGCTCAGCCACCTCGAAACCCAGGGACGCCTCAAGACCCTGTTTTTCCTGCATTCCCAAAAATAAGCCTGAGCCCGCTCCGTACCCTGTCTCTCCAAACTCCAGTAATATCTCCAAACAACATTATTCCTACATGGACACAGACAAGTCAGAGCCCCCTTCGTACTCTGTCACTCAATGTCACAAATACACCTCAAAATCCTAATTTTCCTGCGCGCCAGCCAGAAACTGGGTGTCCCCTCATAGCCCCTTCATCCCAACACACAGAGGTACCCCAGATCCTGCAGCCAACAACCAAACCCCACACTCTGTCGACTGCCCGGAAGTCAGTTGACCCCCAAATAGATGGTGTCTCTCACCAGGCCAGGCTAGCAGACATAACTCCGCTACAGCCCAGGTCACTGCAGGTACCTCATCTCATTAGTCACATAGGCAATAATTTCCAACATGAGAATTAATCTCAGGTGCAATGACTCAGTTGTGTCTGATTATTCATTGACCACTATTTCTTGCAAACTTTTTCTGCACAGTGAACATACTTTTTGATGGTAATATATGAAGTTATAGTGTAGAAAGTTAAACAGTTTTTGGAAAGGTCAGGCCCTTTCAAAGCAGGAAAGTTCTGTGCCCTGTTACTGGCTTTTCCCTTAGCCTTTTCAGTAAACTGCTTGTACTGACGTGTCAGTGTTTTCAGCTTACGAAGATCTGTTGTGTCAGGTGATATAGCTATGCCAGCTACAGTTTCAAATGGCGACAACTGTGTCTACCTTACCTTCTCCCCTCCCTCCCTGGCCAACATCAAACGTGTTTCATACGATCCTCCGTACACACCCCAATGCCAGTCTCAACGACCTACCCAGCCAGAAAACCATCAGCCAATCACCGCAGAACTTCCTCAGGAGGGCGGGGTCCTGGAACAAGATTCAGTTCGACTCACTGTACCCAAAGATGCTGCAGATGCAGGTAGGACCAGGCTGTGTGTTTTCCAGTGGAATGCACAGTGATAGTCTGCAGTAAGTGCATTCAGGGCTGTGTATATTCGCTAGGGAGTGTCTGCAAGTATAAAGTCCATTTCATAAGGTTAAAAAGCTAATCTTTACATCTATGTATCACTTGAATTACAAAGGTTTATTTTTACGGTACTGTACAAATACATGTGAACTGGAGCACTGAAAGAGTAGGGCACTGGGTGATTGGCAGCTCTCACAGAAGTCCACCGTGATTCGTTCATCCCTTGTCTCACTCCCCACCAGAGTCAGCATCCCCTGAAGACCTGCGTTCAGGCCTCTGCCCCTCTCGCCTGACTCTGATAGCAAGTCTTCTGACCCTCAGCTTCATCATGCTGATCGGTGTCGCCCTCATAGGTGAAGTCCTGACTCTGCACACATATAATACACTCATATGACTCTGATAGTGCATTTCGACTGACAATGGTTCCGGTTCCGAACCAGATTGGTTCAAGATACTCTGAACCTTGGTTCTTTGTAGCAAATCCTCAACGAACCAGCCCATTTTTCCACCAGTTTTGATCAGAACCGTTGTAAACAAGGACATGTCATCAATGGGACATGTAGTTTGGGACTGCATGCAAAGAAGAATTGTCAGTCTACAGCAAGCAACGATGGAAGATGGAGTGCTTGGATTACTTTCAAGTTTTTGTCCTGTTACAATAGCCTTTTCTGTTTATCCAGACCAGCGACATGGCCCTGCTATTCACAATAAGACGACTTAGGCAAATGTTATCTGCAAGACGGTTCGTATGTAGAATGTTTTCAGGAGTAACTTAGCTTAAACGTAAAGTAGAAATAACATCCAACCATCTTAAGGCTAGCTCACGGTGAAATTTTCATGTAACTGTGAATTGGTTGAAAAAGTTGAAACTAACAAACTTGCTACTTGTCTGAATACCAGTGGCAAAGGTTGCAAAACTCCCAACTTTGCAAAACTAATTTTCACTCAAAAACCAATTAAAAAACAGTGATTGTCACAGGTCAAACAATTGATCCATATCAACCACCAAACTTTAGCTGACATTAGGCAAGTTAAATGCTAAAAGCTACCGATATACCAAGTAAAATAACACAACACAATTTGGAGGCTATACACATTCAAATGTGAGATTATCTTCACTGACCTCACACAAAGTTAGTAACGTTATGGTGAAGTTTTCCCATTTTCTCAAACAGCTGGACCAGGTCAACAAACCAATGTTGTGGCGAACGTCACCACAATTTGCTCAAAGAATGTGTAATTTTTTTCTTGTGGCTGGGAACCAACTTTTCGGGTTCCAAACCTATTTATTGTAGCCCCTGGACGAAGTCAGGCAGATACTATGGATTCACGTGTGTGCCGCATCCGTAGACACTTTCTTGTGGACACTCTACAGGCTGTAATTTTTGACCGATTTCTTTCATATTTGGTATGGATATGTGTTACACTTAGCTTATGACACCTATCGATTTTGGTTACCATGGCAATAGTATTGGCCGAATAATGTGCAACTAATATGCAAACTAGAACGGGCACTCGGTAGAGCGCATACCTTCGCCGACGCCACTGAATCCCTCGCCACATAACTCTGAGGTCCAATTTTTTTTTTTTTTAATGATCGATGAATGACAAGAGTACGATATATTTTTTTTAACATCAATACGCCTTTAAGTTCGAAAGGTAATGACCCCCCTGACCTTTGACCCCCAACCGCTAAGAAGGGTATTGACCCCATTGTACCGTGTTTCACATCACAGGATCGGGTATATAATTCTGCACATTTTGGCGTTGGTTTCATGCCGATCGGATAAAAATTGACCGAGATATGGCCGAAAGTCGGTTTTGACCTTTTCGTGGCCTTGACCTTGACCTTTGACCCGATCACTCCCAAAATCTAATCGATTGATCCTCAGGTCATGCCAAATCAACCCACCAAATTTTATGAAATTCCGTTTGGTTCAATTCCGTTCCGTTCAGTTATTCGATACACATACGCACAGACAGACAGACAGACACACAAACAAATAAATACACGGGGATCAAAACATTACCTTCGTCAGCGAAGTCGCTGGCGAAGGTAATTAGTGACAAAACATAGAGATTTCAATGTGGATTCAGTACAGGCTGCAATTTTTCACCAATTACTTTCATAGTTCGTAGGGACGTGTTATACTTCACTTATAACATCTATCAATTTTTGTTGCCATGTCGACAGTATTGGCTGCATAATATGCTCATTATTGGTAAAACATAGAGAAAAAATGTTTGGTTCGCATGGCTCTACTCAACACCAGGTCCATTGTGAATAAGACTTTTATCTTAAATGACTTTTTTATCTCTCTCTATTTGGATTTTCTGTTTTTGACTGAAACCTGGCTGAAGCCAGGTGACAACAGCGTCTTTTCGGAGCTCCTCCCACCCAGCTGTTCTTTCTTCAGCTCCCCGCGAGCTTCAGGGCAAGGAGGTGGACTTGCTGTTGTGTTCAAAGACAATTTTAAATGCCGGCTTCTTCCCACAGATACTTATTCCTCATTTGAACTGCAATTGTTTGTGATTGAGTTCACAAGTCCTGTGTTGTGTGGTGTTGTATATCACCCTCCGAAATACAATAAGGACTTCATTCATGAGTTTTCTGTGTTTCTGGCAGAGAACATCACAAGATATGATACGTTTCTAATGTGTGGGGATTTTAATGTTCATGTTTGCCGTCCATCTGAGCAACTTGCCATTGATTTTAAAACTTTATTGGCAAATTTTAATTTAATTCAATGGGTGGATAAACCAACTCACCATCATGGGCACACCTTGGACCTTGTTATTTCACTTGGGCTCTCAGTCTCGCTCAAAGAGATTTCTGAAACTCCAATTTCAGATCACTTTCCCATAATTTTTGAAATGATTGCTCCTCAATCAGTAAGCAAACCTCTTGCTCCATCCAGTAAGCTGCGCATTATCACTTCCTCCACTGCCAACAAGTTTGCTGCTGCTTTTAAGGACTCGCATTTTTTTGACATGGAAGCCCAAGGCTTTCTTTCACCTGATAGTTTCCTTTCCTCCTTCCACTCCACCTGTACTGGGATCCTAGACTCCATTGCTCCTTTTAGGAAAAGATCTGCTAAGCCAAAAATGGATCCCTGGTTGAATGACACCACCCGCACCATCAGGCAACGTTGCAGGCAGGCTGAACGCAAATGGAAGAAGGACAAACTGCATGTATCTCTGGGAATTTTAAGGGAGAACCTTATTGACTATCAGAGGGCTGTACGACAGGCGAAATCTCAGTACCTCACCAATGTTATTTCCAGCAGCGGTCATTGTCCCAGGGTGTTATTTAACACAATTAATGCTGCTGTTAATCCATGCACTTCTGCTTTGACTGATGTCTCCACTGACACCTGTGAGAACTTTCTTCGTTATTTCGTTGACAAGGTGGATTCTGTCAGACAAGACACCAGTGCAGGTTTTATGTGACTTTTAACAGGGTTGTGCATGTTGTTCCAACTCACTCTGCTGTATTCGACCAGTTTGAGTTGGCTTCGCTCTCCTCTCTCAGTGACATTGTGAAATCCTTGAGATCTACAAATTGCCCTTTGGACATTGTCCCTGCCAAGGTGTTGAAACTGGTTTTTAATACTGTGGGGCCTCGCCTTCTGGACTTTTTTAACTTCTGTCTTAGTCTTGGGACTGTTCCAGCTGCCTTTAAACATGCTGTGGTCAGGCCCCTTCTGAAAAAGCCTAATCTCGACCCCTCAGTGTTGTCAAATTTTAGACCTGTTTCACACCTACCCTTTCTTTCGAAGATTTTAGAGAAGGTTGTTTTTATACAGTTACAGTCCTTTTTAGATGACAACTGCATTCTTGAAAAATTTCAGTCTGGTTTTAGATCGCGGCACAGCACTGAGTCTGCACTTGTGAAAGTCCACAATGATATTTTGCTGTCTGTGGATACTAAGTCTCCTGTTGTTTTAGTGCTGCTTGATCTCACAGCGGCCTTTAATATGGTGGACCATTCAGTCCTCCTGTCACGCCTGGACAATTATGTGGGCATCCGTGGCACTGCACTGAAGTGGTTCTCTTCATACCTGTCCAGTAGGACCTTCTCTGTTATGCTTGATGACTTGTCCTCTTCCAGTGCTCCTCTCTCCTGTGGAGTGCCACAAGGCTCTATTCTTGGCCCAATCCTTTTTTCTTTATATATGCTGCCACTTGGGTCAATTATAGCCAGGCACAACCTCTCCTTTCATTGCTATGCAGATGACTTACAAATATATTTGCCAGTGAAACCAAATACTGACAGTGCACAAAATGCCTTGTTCGCTTGTATTGCCGACATCAAACAGTGGTTGTCCCAAAACTTCCTGAAGTTAAATGAGGACAAAACTGAATGTATTGTGTTTGGGGATACTGTGTCAGCAGACTTTGGCACTTTATCTTCTAAGCTCAACCCAGTTGTGAGGAATCTGGGGGTGATTTTTGATAATAAGATGTTATTTGATAAACAGATCAACAGTGTGGTCAGGACCAGTTTTTTCCAGTTGCGTCTACTGACCAAAGTTAAAATGTTTTTAAGGCACAAGGACGTTGAGATTGCCATCCATGCTCTGATCAGCTCCAGATTAGATTATTGTAATGCACTTTATGTTGGGCTTTCTAAGGCTTCTCTTGGTCGCCTACAGCTTGTTCAAAATGCTGCTGCTCGTCTTTTAACTAGCACTAACAGACGAGAGCACATCACTCCTGTTTTATCCTCACTGCACTGGCTTCCTGTCCCTCAGAGAATTGATTTCAAACTTTTAATGTTTGTTTTTAAAGCTCTTAACGGCTTTGCCCCAGCTTATTTATTTGAGCTTTTAACTGTCCGGCAGCCTGATAGGGCTCTGAGGTCGGCGAACCAGCGTCTGTTGGAAGTGCCCAGGTCACGTTATAAACACTGGGGTGACAGAGCCTTTTCTGTAGCTGCCCCCAGGCTCTGGAATAAACTCCCCACAAAAATGCGCCTGATCTCTGACCTGAGCCTTTTTAAATCTAATTTGAAAACATATTTATTTAGGATGGCTTTTAATACCCAGTGATATGATGACACTTTAGCTTATTTTCTACTTGATTTTATTTGATTTTTTTCATTGCAATTTTTTTTTTTTTTTTTAAATTGCTTTTATTTATTATTCTATTGTAAAGCACTTTGGTTCAACGAACGGTTGTTGTAAAGTGCTGTATAAATAAAGTACAATTACAATTACAATTACAATTTCCTCATGGACGCAGTACAGGCAGCAATTTTATACCGGTTCCTTTCATATACTGCAGTTATAAAACCTATCGATTTCGGTTGCCATGGCGATAGTTTGGCCGAATAATGCGCAAAAAAGGGGAGAAGCGGGCTTTCAGGGGCTTCACCCATGCGGTCGCAGCCGATCAGACTGTCTAGTTTTGGGTTGAATTGCTCGGAACGGTTCAGCGTTAGGTTCGGGAACCAGCTCTGTGCCAGTTCTGTGTCAATGGAAATGCATTCTCTGTCTCACTCTCTCTGCTTCTCGAGAGCTGCAAGCAACACACACTCTCAAACATAAAAAACTCAAGCCCGAAATATGAACAAGGCCTTTATAATCATTTTTTCTTTCTCTCATTCTTTTTGTTTTTCAGTGAAATTTGTATTGTTTCCGTCCACGCTACAGGACATGTCTTCCCCCTGTGGCAGTAATTTTAACTGCAGCAATTCACAACCTCCACTTCAAGTCAAGCACCCAGTTAACCAAACTGGTAATTCTAGTTCAGGTAAAGTAACAGTAACTTTACATGTTCCAAACTAAAAATGAAAAGTTAAAGTATTTTTTTAAGTTAATTGTTTTAAATATCTCACATCGCATGTCAATATACTGACTGCTTTTTTTGTAACAGGCTGTGCAGAGGCTGTGAGAGACGGTTGGAGTCGAATTGTGGGGGGCACCGAGGCGTCCAGGGGAAAGTGGGGATGGCAGGCCAGTCTGCGCTGGAGGGGTCGGCACGTGTGCGGAGGGGCGGTACTCACCAGCCGCTGGGTCATCACTGCTGCTCACTGCATTACACTGTGAGGAAATAGAGAGAGCTGTGTCATGCTGCGGACGTGCACTGTGTCACATTTTTTCTCTTACAGTGCATGAGAGATGAGGCGTGGCCCAATGTGCGTCTACTTCATGCAGAATGTACCGCTTGAAGAGAGGAAGAACAGGAAAGCCAGTTTTTCATAGACTGATATAATGTTTTTTTTTTTTAATTGTGTGGGGATATCTGCACTGATAAAGTTCGGTTTTTCTCAGTATAAGGAAGTCCACACTGTGTGATTGAATGAAGTTTTTTTTTTTTTTTCCTGTGCAGAGCAGTCCAGAGTGAAGTTGTTCTCCACACAGACAGGTCCACACTGTGCAATACAATGCTATTTCTCCCTGGACAAATATGTTCCCACTATGCAATATAATGTTGTTTCTAGCTGGGCAGACAGGCCCGCACTGTGCATTATAGTGCTGTCTCTTCCTGCACAGACGGGTGGTCACTGTGTGATAAAGTTTATTTCTCTGCATTGAGAGGTCCACACTGTGTAACTGGGTTCTCTGTGGAGAGGAGTCTCAAACTGTGTGTTAGAGTTCTTTTTTTTTCTTTACTGAGAAAGATTTTCAGACTGTCTAAGGAGTCTTATGCTGTGCAACCGAGTGTACTCTTATTACGTCAACAGACAGGAAGGGAAAGAGAGAGGGGGTTATACTTAATACAGCTACAGAAAAAAGAGTGCAGGAACCTTAACCTTATCAATCCGAGCACAGTGTAAATATTTTGGCATCGACTTTTTTGTATTTGGCCCTGTGCCTAGGATTTGACAACCATGGAGTGAGGCTGTTAGTTTTAATTGTGGGTTATTTTCCTTTGAATCATGAAAATCTTGTAGGAATTGCCACAAAACTGTAAAAATACTTGTGAACTTCCCTGTATGAAAGAGAGATGTGTTCTTATTCAGAGATAAAGCGACAAGAGAGAGACAAAAAAAATTATGAAAAAATGTGCAAATTGAAGAGATATTTTGGTGTGTTGGTTTTCCTGTGGCTAGTTTGTTTTAACAATATATTCCCTACTTTAGGCAGTCCCTCTTTTTGAAGTTGTTTTTATCAGATAAAAAAGCTCTTGACACTATGTGAGCATTGACTGTAGTACAAGAAACCAACCAACCTCTCCTGTGTCTGTCTGACAGAAGTGAGATGCAGGATGCATCAGACTGGGTGGTTGTCGTGGACACCCTGAGCCTGACTGACAGCTCCTCTGGAAGACACCACCGGGCCCTGGAGTTGAGACACCACCCCCACTATTCGAGAAAGAGCAATGACTACGACTTAGGCTTGGTCCGCACTGCTGCTGAAATAGAAATGAGAGGTGAGAGGAGATGAAGAAAGAGAGGAAAATGTAAAGGGATGCCTAAGCTGTCTTTTGAAAGCTGCACTCAGTAATTTACCATCACCTCATGTGACAGATAAAGCAAAGCGCTTGGTGTTAAATTAGAGTAAATTTGCTCCCCACGGAGCATATACAGAAGTAATCCAAAAATTTGCATGCTCCTATAATTTATTAAAATGAAAAATTAAACATTTTTTATTTAGCGTACAAATATTATCCAAATCTTAAATCCATCAACAATCTAACCACCATTTGCAAAGATGATTGTTACAAATATGTGACAGTCCTCAGGAAAGGGGAGTATAAGGGATATTTTGGTCAAATTGAGTTAAGTGCATCTGATGATCCCTTACCATGTATGTACTAAACATAGAAAAACAGTTTTTCTCTAAAATGTAAAAAAAAATCCCTTATACACCCTTTTCCTGTGGACTGTCACATTTTTTTTTCTGCAAGGGCAATCATGTGTTTATATAAGTTTGCTCTAACATGGCTGAGGAGGTTCAAGTGTTCTGCACAGATTTTCTGACACATTTTGCATTTCAAAATGAGCCACATATTTCCCACTGGGGACAAGTCAGGACGACAGACAGGCCAGTCCAGCACCCCACCCTCTTCTTATCCAGCTAAGCCTTTGTAATGCTTGCAAAATTCAGTTTTGTGTTGTCTTGTTGGAATATGCATCGCTGTTCCTTGAAAAGGTGTAGTCTTGAAGGCAACTTCCAGCATTCATTTGTCTGTGGAGAACCTCCATCTTCAGCCATCAGCCATGCAGTAGTTTTTTTCATGCAACTTAAGCAGGCCATTGAAACTATATGGAGACTTGAAGATGTCACAGACATTAATGATATGGTGTAAAGTTTGCACTGTAGCATACATCCATAAGACATGTGCCGCAGACCCAATCATGTGCAGAGACTGTTGAGTTCTGCCAACTCCAGAACTGATTCTATTGAGGTTTGCAGTGTAGGGACCGGCCTTTGGGCTCCTTATGGGGTGTGCTGATATAGTCTCTCAGCTGTGATGATGATGATGATGAAGCCCACTGTTCGGCCTAAGTAGTTGTGATCCTTTCAAGGTTGGGGTGTTGGTTGGCCATTCTTCTGAATGCTTCTGCAGCTAAGTGCTTCCAGTTGATCCTCTGATTGGCTGGATCCACTGAGGGAGGGATTGTTAGGTTGTCACATTTGCTGGCAAGTTTCATAGGTAAGTGATTGTGGCACAGCCCTGCAGGAGGCATGCAGGACAGTACTAGGAAGCATTCTGTTGGTGTTGATGGCTTCAACGCAGGGTTCAGAACCACATAAACAGCTCTACTGTGGGCACTGTAGCTTCAGGCTGGAGCCACACTCAGTGTATAAGTGGGCTAGTGCGATAGCTGAGGTAAATGAGGGACCCCAGCCAGTTTGTACAAACCTCTTCAGCAGGTAGACACCTGCTTCTGTCTTGGAGGCAACAGGCTTGATGTACTGGAAGAAGGTAAAGCTGTGGTCCAGGATGACCCTAAGGCATTTCCGATCGGGATTATGCTTGATCTTGGTATTGTTTAACACTTTGATTAAGGGAGCATCAGCTAGTCAGTTAGTCAGGTGAAATACGGAGCAGACCGTCTCAGGCTGGTTGAGTTTTAGGTGCCACTTATGGAAGTACTGGCTCAAGTGTTCTCTCGATGGTGATGGGGAATTGGTCAGCAAACCCTTTTGCAGAGTCATCTGCACAGTTGCGATGAGCGCAGGGGCCAGCAGGCATACTGTCAGTGTGTGTAGATAGATAGATAGACAGTGCCATCTGAGTAAGGACATCACAAGTATTCAGCTGAGGCTTGCACCCCTGCCTTTTATGCACAGAAATTCATCCAGATCCCTTGAATATTTTAATTTTTTTTTGCACCAAAGAGGGTGAAATATCCAAATCCTTTCCAATCTTTCTCTGCCGAAAATGGAAAGTTTTCAAAGATTTTCGTCTTGTTTTGAACAGCAGTGATGGAGCCAGGCGCAGATCTGCAAAAAGTCACTTAGTTTGTGTTTTATAATGTAATCTGCCACAAGTGGCACAAACAGAAGAAAAAAAATTAGCAGCACATGGCAGAAGAGTAGTCAGGTACAGTCCGGGTCAGCGAGGGGTGAACAGGAACAAATGGAGTTGGCAGACCGAGGTCAGGGACTGGTCCAAGGTCCAAACCACGAAAGCAATCCGGGGGTTCAGACCTGTTGGTAATGCCCACACAGCAAAATTTATATCTTTCTCAGCATTTTAATCATGAATTTAGAATTAAACACTTCAACTAACTTTTTTCTCAGAAAAAGAAATTCTGCAGCTGATTTGAAATAATTTTTACTAATATTTGGATTTGGATTTTGACTAATGTCTGAGGTAGGATAATTTCAGGAATAAATGCATTTATATATAAATATATTTTTAATTCAGCTGACCTGGCCAAACTTTAAAGATCTTGTTCTCATACTATCTGTAATAAAATTCAAGTCAAATTAAATTTAGAAATTACTGCCTTTTGTTTCCATTTGCATTTTCTGTACTGCCTCAACTTTTTCTGAGCTGAGGTTGTATTGCGCATCACATTGATGCGCGTACAATGGTGTATTGGATTAATAGTGCATTGTTCATTTTTGCATGTTATGATGTACCGGACTACAGTGTGTTTTGCTGACCTTTGCATTACGGTGGACTGGCCTCCTATGCATTATGCATTGCAATGTATTAGACTTAGAACATACATGTTCTGATGCAGCGAGACACATTGTTATTGATGTCACCAAGGGTTCTTGTGTGCTTTGGGTCTTATAAACATCTAAGGCCCTCTCCCCAATGATGCAACTGGGGTTGACCAGGCTCAAGTTTGTATCCAGATGGCACGTATGGTACACGAGGTGCTCCTTCTGGTCCTCAGCCATCTTTAAGGCATTTGAAACTGCTTATTTGGTGGTTCTGATAGATTTAGCTTTTGCTGAACCTCTGATGTACAGTAGGCCATAGGCTTTGCAGATAGAGTGGGCTGTGAACCCCCGAAAGCCTACTTCAGTGGGCACGCACTGTGCTCTACGGCCCTGTCTACAGCGCTCAAGGACCAAGTCCACACATTTGGCTCTCTTCTCTCTTTGGCCTTCTCCATCCGTTCTTCCCAGGGAACAGTCAGCTCTAGAGGAACCAGTTGTCTGGTTGTTTCCAACACCAGAACAATGCTTGGCCTGAGAGTGGTTCCTGCGATGTTCTCCAGAAGATTGAGCTGCTTCCTGAGGTCTATTTTCATGTGCCTGTCCTTGGCTGTCCCCAGCAGCCTAGTTTCCACCTTCAGCTGAGCTATGGCCTCACCACAGCTCTAATTAGCCCAACCCATCCCGCCGCCACCCGAGGGGGGAGGCAAAGGGGTATTGTTTTTGTGTTTTTGGTTCGGTTTGTTTGTGTGTTTGTTTCTTTGTTTGTTTCTTTGTTAACACTTTAGCAGCAAAACTAATGGCCAGTTTCATCCCAAATTGAGTTTAGGGATTGCCACTTACCCAGAATAATGCCTATTAAATTTAGGAAAAATAGGTCAAAGTATGTGCGAGGGGCGGGGTTTATTGTGCCTGGCACCACTTGTTAAGTCGATGATTTGCCCTGCTGGGTTAAAGTGCTTGCTGTTGGGGATAGAACAACTGATGGACACAGCCACTGCCTTCAGCACTTGGTTGTGTTGTCAGCAATAGCAATCAGCTGAGGATGAGCTCAAGTATGCCTCTCTATTGGAGTGTTAGGCATGTTCATGTTTCAAACTTGCCCTAACAGAAGAGGTGAAACGAGCTAGAGAGGACATCATGGGCAAGCCTGGATGAGAGATCTTCAAGTCACCAGACTTCCTGTAATGCAACACCTCCCTTACATGTGTTACCATGAAAGCTTCTCTCTGACTACTAAAAGGGAGCTTCAGTGCATTGTTTTGCCCATATAAGACGATGGTTCTCAAGCTTCTTGGGAGAGCCAACATCCTATGGACATAGCGGCTAAGCTTTTTCCCTGAAGCTCTAGACTGTGGAGAGTGGGACCTCATTCACCAGCAAAAGCCACAGGATCCTTGGGAGGTTGCCATGCTGGTAAATCCAGGACATAAACTTACCTGGCATCCTTGATTTGTCATACAATGCCTCATGCTGATATGTGCTTTATGGTGTATTTGAGTACAACGTATTGAGCGGCTGTATATGTTGTGGCAAACTTTACTATAGCACATTCTGCCGGTGTGTGTGTGTGTGTGTGTGTGTTTTGTTGTTTTTGACTGAGGTATTTTTTTGCCGGGATGTGCTCTGTATTGAATTTGGTTACAGCATTGGCGTGTCTGTGCTCGTGAAGCGGTGTACGTATTTGATGACAGTGCTTTCTGCTAGAGTAGGTGCGGGTTGTAATATTATCAACTGCAGAGTATTGTGACGGTATCTGTGCTGTGTTGCATTTGATTAAAATGCATAGCGGTGATCAGTGTGTGTGCGTGTGCTTGTGTGTGCTTGTATTGCATTGCATTTCATTGCAGCATATTCTGCTGGCGCGTTTGTTGTGTTGTATTTGAATACAGTGCATTGTGCTGTTCTGTGTGTGTGTATGTGTGTGTGTGTGTATTTGACTACAGACATTGTGCTGATGTGTGTATTGCAGGGGGAGTGTGGCCGGTGTGTTTGCCCAGCCCTGGCGAGGCCTTCTCTCCTGGCTCACGTTGCTGGGTGACGGGATGGGGGCACACCGAAGAAGGGGGTGAGTTCAGGCAGCGCAGGCTCATTCTGACTGGGCTGTGGAGATGTTTTCAATCCGCAACATCTTAAACCAGGTTTAAGAGGGTGAAGATGATCAAATTCAGTCCAGCCTAAATATATTATGACCAAAAACGCAGTTTTTAGAGACACAACAGTTTTTATTGGTACGGCAGTCGATTTCAAGGGATTAGGATAAGGATTCGAGATTATGGTGAGGGGAAGGGTTAGGTGTTGGGGTTAGGTTAGGGCAGGGCTTGAAATGGGGACTGCCGTACCTCTCCACATTGAAATGCATTGAAAAACTGCCATACCCATAGCAACTGCCTACCAATAACCATTGATAAAAATAGGTTGATACATGTAGCGTTTGCCTAAATTGTTTACTCCTATTTTTCTTGTGACAATGAGAGGTCTCTCTCTCTCTTCTCAACAAGTAAGGCTTGCATCCACTGTCTGTCATTATCTCGACCATTTTTGAATGTTACCTGTTCATGTTTTCCTCAGGGAAATGTACCTAGTGTTCAGATTTTGATGCACCGAGGATAGTTGTCTCTGCATTGCTCACTCTCATGTTCATTGAGATTAACATTTAACTTGATTTGATATCATTTGAATGTCTTTTACATCACCAGAAGTGATGACAAGCTGTTCCAAATACATAATTACAAAAAGAATGTGTCAATAAACCGGCCACGCGGTTGTTTTGAAGTCGAGCATACTGAAATATGGCTAATCATTCTCCACCCCCCCATCAACTCAGAACTCAGGCGCAGACAGCAAATCAGTTTCACTAAATTTATTAAGGCATGCTTACTCTGTCCTTTCTCTCATTATCTGTGCACGTTAGAACTCCCTAACCAGAGTCGTATATCTGTCTCGTAATCCCTGTCCGCGTTTTGGCTTATGCCTATTTCATGTGATTAGGTTCTCCCTCATGTTTGCTTCCTTTGTAAATAGTCCTTTGTAAATAGCCTCCCGTATGTGTATATTAGGAGTCTTCTCGCAGCAGTTCCCTGTCAGAACGTTTCTCTTGTTTACCTGTGCTGCTCTCGTCTTCGCCTTGCACTCATAGTGTTACTCTTCTGACTGGACCGTCTGACTTCCGATTTTTGGCTCTGTTTTTGGTACTTTTGTCTACATCTATTTTCAAACCCTTTTTCTGCTCGACTGCTATTATTTTGTTTGCTGCCCTGGTTTTTCGATTCGGATTCTGCCCTGTGGATTGTGATTTTTGGATTGTGGACTTTGTACTGATGTCCTTCGGCCCTGCGGGGGTTTTCCCCCTTGCTTAATAAAACCACTTTCATTACAATCCTGGATTCTTGCAACTGGTTCCTGAATGCAACCTCACGCGGGGCTTGAATAGCAAACAAAGCAATCAGGATACTGATTGCGGAACATGTGCAGAACAAACAGGAGATAGTGAATAGGGGTATGGTTACAAACAAGCACATGAACGAGGTCATTATTACACAGAGAAAGGAGGGCGAGCAAGCAGCAGGAAACAAAACAAAGACACCTGGAGATATGACAGCTGCAGGGAAATGAATACAGAAGACTTGGAAAAAAAAACAAAAGAAATACATCACAGATTACTAACATCTCTCTCTCTCTCTCTCTCTCTCGCTCCCTGCCCCCCCTCTTTCCCTCAGGTTCAGTGTCAACAGTCCTCAGACAGGCAGCAGTGCAGGTTATTAGTCAGACCCATTGCTCCCAGCCCTGGGTCTATGGCAGCCATCTAACCAAACGCATGATGTGTGCAGGGAGCTTGGAGGGAGGGGTGGACTCCTGCCAGGTAACCAGTAACAGATTCACATACATGCTCTATTGTAACCCCAGGACTTACACTGCTGTTGCTCAGGAACTTTTTCTGCAAACTCACAGACAAAATTTATGAGGATTTCAATGGTACTTTGTAATGGTACTATGATTTTGTCTCCAGGCTCCCACTTGAACTGTATGCAGTCAGGTCACTTCCCCAGTATAATGAAGAAAAAAAAAATACATGCCTGCTAGCACATACAGACATACACAATTAAATGCTCACTGAAAATAGGTTAAAGCTGTGAATATGAGGTTAACTTTGACATAAGGCATCCATCCTGCAATACAATTAGGAAAACTTTGCCCGTGTATCCCTCTTCTGAATCCATTTTTCTCCTCAATGGGTGGCCCTGTAATCTATTACTCTATCACTGTACCTGAGCATTGATGCATTTGGACTGGCAAAGGCATGAACTTATGAAGTGGACCCCCCCCCCGGGATTCCCCAGTAGCCTGCCTTTCATGGGACAAACGATCATAAATTCAGAGCTTATTACACTCATTTGAATCAGTATATTCAATATGGGTCCAACTCCATGAAACAATTTCTCCAAGACAAACATTGTTATCTTTTATTTTTCACCTGAACATATGGCCATCATCATAGTATCATATTTTTTACGCATGGAGTACCCCACCAGATGTAACAAATGACAAAATATGGTGGAAAATGATCATTTAATTTCACTCATCAACACACATCAAACTCATTACCGGCCCACTCAGCCTCAAAATCTGACGCCTTGTGCCCGTCTCTATTATCCACGACCATTAACTTATCAAGGAAAGCCTGAGCTTCGGGTGAAAGATATCCGGCAAGTTCCTGGCCACCTTGAACTTTGGCAGCTTTGACATCCAACTGCTCAGTGTAGAGTGATTGCTGTTGAGAAGTAAGAGCCGTACACCAGGCTGAACAAGGCTAAACCTGTTTGTACTTATTGGCCGAGGCAGAACTTTCTGCTGCAGGGAATCGGGCCAGCCTTGAACTAACCCTGTAAAATAAATTAAGCAAATGTAATGTGTTAACAAGCATTTTTGACATTTCTGCATGGAGTCGCAATGCACGCACACCCAAAAAGCGTACATGTCATTGTGGTGTGCGCATTCCTGGGTGTGGACTAGATTGAGGGTAATTCAACTGCTCAAGGGAGATAAGTGCAGCTCTATTTGTCTATAGTA
This sequence comes from Gymnothorax reevesii, assembly GCA_029721435.1. Classification (NCBI taxonomy): domain Eukaryota; kingdom Metazoa; phylum Chordata; class Actinopteri; order Anguilliformes; family Muraenidae; genus Gymnothorax; species Gymnothorax reevesii. The sequence goes on from CM056573.1 coordinate 159,140,243, forward strand.
CTCCCCATTTTGGAGGAAGGTATAAACTGTTTATGAACTTGCAATATAAAGCCTGAACAGGTGTGTCTGCACTGCTCTGCCTTTAAGGGGGACAGCGGGGGTCCGCTGGTGTGTGAGACGCGGGCTGGGAGCTGGAGGCTGGCTGGGGTGGTGAGCTGGGGAGAGGGCTGCGGTCGGCGAAATAAACCAGGCGTCTACACTAGGGTCACACAGCTCCTTTACTGGCTGCATCCACACTTACAGGTACAGGCCGCTTATACATACACTGCCATTCACAAGTGTTTGAACAGTGCTGTAACTGTTGGTTGTTTTGTCTTTTCTCTCAATTTGGCTGTTAAGAAGAGGTCAGGGCAACACCAGATGCAGGAACTGAAGTGTTTATTGAAACGCAAAACACTAGGAGAAAATTGGCAGACAAGCCAGAAATAAAATACCATGTACATGCACTGAACAAATGGGAAAACTAAGGTACACTGCCCAAGGCAGGGGAAAACAGAAACTCTCACTCCAAGAGTGGCTAAACTAGAAAAACAAAAACTGGACCTAACTACACTTGGCACACTGGGAGACTTAAACAAGGGGCAGACAAGACGTGGGCGCAGCAAAATACAAGACTCGGGTATCATACAAAGGAAATACTCGGGAGGCACAAGGAACTGCGATTTCGCCATGCAGATCTGAGTCATACGCAAGGCTCCGTCTGACGGCTCCTTCACTCTCTGCTACATATATAGTCACAAGAGGAGGCGTGGACTCGAAAAGCATCCTCGGCTGGAACAGAAACACATGGGATTCATAAACTAATTAACGAGGACGGGGTAAACAATAATGACTCGAGACAAGACGCTGTGACCATCAATCAAACTATACAGTTTAGATTAAGGTAATCTAAACGTGAAGAGTAAAAAGCACGAGAGAAGCGAAGGAAAGCACAGCTTTAAATGCAGTTAATAAGGGAAAGCCTAGGCAGGAATACAAAAGCTAGAAACGCTCGCACTCGCTAATTAATGAATTCAGGTAAATACTATGTGATGAAATATTTACAATCACCCTCAAATAAGCGCTGGTTATAACGGGTTAGTGATTATCCTATCAGAGAACGCATTCACTCAGAGTTTAGCGAGACCCAGAATTAAACACAGGTGGAACCAATTAATGAAATACCACAGTGGAAACCGAAAGAGGAAACGTGATTGGACAACGAGGCACAGGCAACTGAAGGCTGTCACACGACATCACTGGAGATTGGCAGAAAGGGAATCAATCATAAGACGGCAGAATGAAAGCTGAAAAATAAAATGAAAGTAAAGCACAAGCACAAATAAGCGCAAAGACAGCACACATAAGGCAGAACCATAACATTGGCACTGAGCTCCAGCAAATTAACATGATGTTGAGGGGCAAACTGTTGAGTGAACATGATGTTAAGGGACACACTTTTAGCTCTATTTTGATTGTGTTTACATCCATCCAAATGTTTACAGTCTGCACTGTTTGGATTGAACTGAATTTTAATACCCTTGGGTCACACTGAATCCCGTGTTGGTCCTTATTTGATGAGTTCCATTTGGTTTACATTGTGCTTCACTATGTTCTGAACAAAGGCAGCCACTAGCATAAACTCTATGGTTTTGAGCCACAACCCCCTGTGGGCCACACACGTCCTGCACAATTCAGCTCAAGTGGTGGGTGCAATTTATTCTGGAGCCCCTCGGAGAAACAGCAAGAATTGTGTTTATGGCCACTAAATCCCTACTTTATTGAGAAACAAATTTTAAGTTTGAAGGTAAACAATAATCACCACTCTGTTAAAACACTACACTGAGTTTTCAGCACTTGATTGATCAGATTTTTGATATGAAATTGTTTTATTTATTTCTTTCTTTTTTACAGACAGACCCAGGGGATTGATCTGCCCCCGGCATCACAGATTCCCGTCATTAACACTTAGAAGACCCTTGTTGTATTTATTTATTTGTTTATTTATTTATTCAGGAAAAGTTTTTTCATGTAATTACTTCTTGATAATAAAGATATTATAGTGACCACTACTGCATTTTTTTTTCATGAAAACAAATTGGCACTCATAATTCACCTGTAGAAAGTACATGATGTTATAAATCACCTTATGATTGAATAGCAAGAGTTCTTGGCAAGTTTTAGGATTGGAGACATAAATAGGGCATTTCTAATTCTATAGGATGGCCTCATATTATTATAAAAAGAATTGCAGATCGCTGAAACAATGATGGTCATAAAATAGGCCTGACTATTTTTGGAGACTAGCAACGTACAGGTTTTACATTTTATTTTTACTAAAAAATTGTAGTAAATTCATGGTTTGTCTGCGTAAATTGTCCAATGGTAGCCTGACTTTGATGGGACAAACAATCATAAATTCAGAGCTTATTACACTCATTTGAATCAGTGAATTCAATCAGGGCCCAACTCCATGGAACAATTTCTCCAAGAGAACGTTTTTTTTTTATCTTTTATTTTTAACCTGAACATATGGCCATCATCATAGTATCATATTTTTTACACTTTAAGTCCCTCACCAGATGTAAGAAATGACAAAATATGGTGGCAAATAATAATTTGATTTCAGCTCAGTGACCAAATAAAGACAGCAGAGGTGGGCCCTTTTTCAATCAAACCCTAAATTGAGCCTTAAAATCAACACACATCAAACACATTTCCGGCCGACTCAGCCTCAAAATCTGACGCCTTGTTCCCATCTCTATTATCCGCGGCCATTAACTTATCGAGGAAAGCCTGAGCCTCAGGTGAAGGATATCCGGCAAGTTTCTGGACAACTTGAACTTTGACAGCCTTGACATCCAACTGCTCAGTGTAGAGTGATTGCTGTGGAGAAGTAAGAGCATGGAGGTAATATTATAGAACTGGAGAGAGCAAGGAAGTACCACCCCTATTACTTTCAATGGGAGATGCTAGGCTAGCTACTTCAGCCCAGGAAGATGGAATTGACCGACGCCATCTATAAAAATGGCGTTCCATGGGTGCTTATTTCCAGCACCATTTCATAAGATTGCCAATCTGATTACACAGCACAAATGGCCAAGAAAATGTGTCGTCTGTGCGGATTGGCGAATGTGTTTGAGGGGAAATGACGAGCAATGCTGTTAATCCGGAACGCGCACGCACTATACACTCATTGGCTGAGCTGCTGCAGTCAGAGCAACAGCTGGACAACCAAACTCGTGCATCAGCTGTCATCAAGCTCTCAGTATCAGTTATTATTTTACTGGCCCTCTTGAAAACATCAAACAGTTGTGTCAGATAATGAGCAAAATAATGAAAGATTACCAAATACATTTTCTTTTGTTTTTGCTTTATTTGGCAAGAAAAAAATGCACACTTTTGAATTGGTGTCTGTAGCGCTTCAGAGTCTTTGGCCACAAAATTGCATCCTTGGGAAATGCGGAAGTAGCTAACATGCTAACTGGCTTACTCAAAGGTACCTCCTCGTTCTCTCTGGTTCTATTATATATCTCTATGAGTTAGAGCCTGACATTAGGCTGGACAAGGTGGAACCTGCATGCCACCTATTGGCCGAGGCAGAACTTCCTGCAGCAGGGAATTGGGCCTGCATTGAACTTACCCTGTAAAATAGATTAAGAATAACCACATGTATTCATATGAGTTGGGACTGTCTTGCAAACAATCAAAAACCTTGTCACATAAAGAGCGCAAAGCATACAAGTTTGTCACAAACTTTAATTTTGAGAATGTGTGGAGCTGGGCCCTTATGGAATTCGCTTTTTTAAATCATGCACAGACTATTTTCATACGTTTGTGAGAAAAAAGGGGGAAAATAAAAGTAGCTTTTTATTTAACATTCAAAATATTAATATATGATATATTTTTTTAAATAATGTCAATTAAATTGCCTCCATGTGTTTCCTTGCGTCCGCCAAAACGTATTTTTTTCAGAGAATATTTAATTTTACCGTAAACTACTACTTTTGTTACTGCGGGGAGCCTGCCTACACTTCGAAGGCTACATTTAGGCTTGCCCTTGCGCAATTTTTGGTGCACGTGTTAGTTGTTTTACATTAGCAGTATTTGGCGATGGATTTCAAAATAAGAGTCCACTCCTCGCCACAGTTCAAAAAGGGAAATCAATATTTTGAACAGAGAATGTAGAATGAAGAACAGATGTTCAAACATGTCAGACATGGTTGAATTTCTAATATTGGATAATATATAATATTGCAGAATATATTGCATTTCTGAAAGGGTTTTGGGCCAATCAAGTGTGGAATCTTAGCCCTTTTGTAAATTTTTATTTGGTAAAAAACAGGAAAATGTGATAGTGTAATAAAAAACAAGCCCTCATTTTCCACAAATTAATTCCACTGCAGACAGATAGTACTGCTAATCAGGCTGCCACAAGAAAGGTATCAAATGAATCTGAATCTAATGTGGGATTTCAAAATGAGAGCCCTTTGAAACTAATGAAAATAAATACAGAGGGAAATTTGGCCTCAGAATAAAATTAAACCCTCAGTCCCCACTGTGATTTTCTGCATCCGACAGATAGTATAACTACTTAGAGTTCCAGGTCAAAGATTTCTGAAGAATCTTCAGTAGAATTTCAAATTTAAAGGCTTGTTAATCTAGGACAACTGAACTGAAAATAGAGGCTCAAAAATTCCTTTGTTTATTAGTTTAGAGCTGTTATCAATCATTTTCATTGATAATAATTCATTGACTCAGAAAACAATGAGTTCAATCATATGTGGCCAGTTCTTCTTATTACAGTGAGACAAGAAATAAAACTTATTTTCCAGAGAAATTTGACACAACATACTCAACATTATTCAAAACTGTGAATACATACGACTAATATTTATCATTGTTGTTTTTCTCATTTATAATTTAAACAATTCTGATACTGAAGTTAGGTAGCATACTTTTCAGGATATGCTATGAGTTAATGTAGAAGATAAATATGTTGAATTGCCTTTGTTTTAGGATGGCCTTTATATTTCACTCAGAAGTAAGCTGAATGTTTACCAGCCAATGGATTATTCTGACCAATGGAAAACTTATAGATGCATAAAAACAATTGAAAACAGGTCAAAAGTAACATTCTGTGAAAAGGGAGTTTCCATTGCTTTGAAAATAACAAAAATTATAATAGAGCTAAGGTTTATTCTGAAATATGCCCTCAGATTCCACAGAGAATGTCTAAATGAAACAGGTGGTACGACCCTACAGGGTGCCATTCCAAAGTTATCGGAACAAACTAGAATGTAGAATTCTAGTATGAATGTAGAAAACAAACTGGATGTAGAATTTCAAAATTAAAGTTTGATACTGTAACAAAAACCTAGCACATAAGTTTCCACAGACAGAAAACAGAATCAATTTTGTCTTTGGGTTACTTTATATGAAACAATTGAGAGGGTCCCAATTTTAAGCATCCTCATCCAATCAATCTGAACTCTTTCACTATTCAGTTATACTGTTTGTCTGAAGTGGAGTTAGTCTGTGTAAAGGAAGCACTTTGTTTTTATAACAGTATGATTGTCATGTCTGCATCAATTCATAGTACAATTTAAAGGTCTTCAATTTTGAAATCTTATAATGGCTGACACGTTTGAATTTGTTCTCTATGGCTCTTTGTTCATATACTATTTTTTTTTCTTTTTTGTGGCGGCGAAAAATTAGCTTTTATTTTGACAGAGGGAGGCGACTTGGGTAGTTGGTCGGTTGCCGGCTTGGCCGCCGCTGTCATTGTCGGAACTGATGTCCCTAAAGCGTGTCATTGCGCAAGATAGCTGAATTCCTTCCAGATTACCTGCCGCTATCAGTACATTGCAAGCAAGAAATGAATTTATACGGAGGGCGTACTCGATTCTTAAATCAAAGGATACGTGCTGACTGTCATGAACTTTGGTCAGTGATTCTCTCTTCTGCCTGAAGGCGATCGGTAAATTACCGACAGACTTGCAGTTATTCGCTTCGTGAAGTAGTTAAGATAAATTAGCATTTTACTGAATTTAGCCGTATGAGCTATAGCCTGCATTCGTACGTTGGCAACGAGAAGACTGATTAAAAGCGGTTTTGTCAGTAATTTTTAATTGTGGGCAGTACTTTGCTACGCTGCGACTTCATCCAGTGAAAGAAGATGTGTTCTGCCGTCTTGAATACAGTCAGACCAGCCCTGGCCCGCTCTCTTCTACTTCGAACAGAAGGGCACTCGCGCAGAATTTTGTCCGGACTTCCGCACTTTTATCCTCGCACAGACCGTTTGACGCAGCGCTGGGGAACTGGATATCGACACTATGGTTCAATGATGCAATCGGGAAAAGGACTAATATTCAGACAAGTAAGTGTTCGTGCTTCTGCGCATGACTTGACATCTGAAGAGATTTTTAAAATATTACTTGATTGTTTTCTTTGTCAAGAAAGTTTGGCTAGTGTGACTGTCACAGTGGCAGTTAGCAAGCTCTATTTAGCTACAGTCATTGAAGATCGCAATCTCGAACATTTCAAATGGTTTTAGAATCAAAACCTTTTAAGTAGTCATCGTTTCGACATGTTTTGAATCATGGTTTCTGCCAGAAGTACACAGCAGTGTTGATTTCAACATTAGCTGCGCTTCCCTGTTACAACGGATCAGTTGGCTACTGCAGATGGTTTTACTACCGTTATATTAAACTATATACAAGTATCCCTGCGCAAATTTGTTTCTTTACATTTCTTTGAGAGTTGCTGCCGGATTTTGCAACTCCTAGTAAAAATTATGGAATCGCTGTACTGACAAGATATTTATTCAGCTTTTTAGTTCATTGCATATAAACAAATCGCAGTTATGACACAAAACAATTTTTGTTTATTAGCTTAACAGTCAATCTTCAAGTCTTAATGAAACACACCTTAAACAAATGAAAGTAAAGGGTCATTCCATATGAAATCACCCAAGCTCCCATCTTGATGGTCTCAGAAATGCTTCATTTGGTAATATTTTGTTGCCTGTGATGAGCAAATTAAATTGCAGGTGGTTTCAAGTTGATATCTGGTTCCGTTCTCATTTTATGGGCCCCCGAAAAAGGGGGCGTGGCCCACGTTAACCCTCTGGTCACAGTTTGTGACCATTTTCAAAGGGTTATAACCAATGAACTAATAAGGATACAAATTTCATTCTTTCAGGATATGTTTATTCTGTTTAATAGTCTGCAACAAACCTTTTAATATAGTGATTAACCATTTGAGTGCTTTGCCATTAACCCCTAAACATTGAAATTTGGTGCCAAACATGTTGATTTCAAATGAAATATTATGCAAGTATCCTTAGAATGTCCCCTTTGCCATTTGCTTTGTTGATAGTATACCTGACGGAGTTTCAAATGAAGGTAAAAACATCTTTCTATCTTCATCCAATTTGGAGAAACATTAACCCCTTTTCAGCTAATTACTGATACAGTGCACTTTTTGACCCTCATTTTGACCATGTGGGCCTGTTTTGATTTTCAAAAAGTTGGCCTCAAATGAAAGCTTTTTCAAAGAACTTCAAAATACAACACAATCAAACTTGGTACAAATACTCCTACTTGGAAAAATAAGACCCCCTTTTAGGGCTATTTGCACCGTTTCAATGCAGATCTAATCCTAAAAAAGATGCGCCACATCCATAATGCCAGGATGTCACATCTGTTTCTCCATTCTAAAATAAATTTCTGTACACTTGATCGATTGTTATTGTAAAAAATTATGGTTGTGACTTTTTTCTGTCTGTAGATTTAAATATCCTAAAAACTTTTTTCAAACTTAAGTTCTTAACACATGTCAAACCTAGTAGTGACGAACATGTTTAGAGTGGATCAATCTTGAGTGACAAATTTCCCATCTCTAATGAAGATGGGTAAAACATTGGTAAATGGCTTCTGATACTCGCATTATGCCCTTATGCAATCTGGCTAAACTAACTACTTTGTGCTTTCGCTAATCCTATGGCCAGCAATTGTATGGGAGATGCTGCAAGCAAAAATCAATGAAGTCTTCATACTACTTTCTCATTTTGAAGGTGCGGAGTTGGCATTCTCGCACTGAGGAGTGTGAAAAGGATCATTTTTTGAGCAGTTTGTAAAGCTGAAACTTTGTTCCTGATTTCTGAGGGGATTGTTTGTGTATGTGATGGAACGTAATTTATTTAAGCATTTATATTCATGGTCTAAATGGTTTCGTAAATGGTACTGTATCTGGCTGTCTGGTTACCTTCTCCCATAGCTGTTTGAGCCTCTTAGCTGTACCTACACCTACCTGCTGGGGGATGAAGAGAGCAAAGAGGCAGTTCTCATCGACCCAGTCCTGGAGACGGTGGACAGAGATGTCAAGCTAATTGAAGAGCTTGGGCTCACGCTCAAAGTGGCAGGTAAGAAAATGTGTGCAGGAGTGGGTACAAGCTTGAACAGAGAGCTGATAGCTCCCTGCTTTCCCGTCAACAGCTCTCGCTCTCAGGCAGTTTTTGTGAGTTCTGCCTCCCTGCTTCAAGTAGTCTGCTCTTGGGAAACTCTTCCAGTCAGTTCTGTTTTAATGTTTGATAAATATTTTAAAAATAGCTACTGATAATTGGAACGATTCCATGCATTGTTGAAACATTAACTGAAGGTATTGTAGTGGCTAAGTCCTATACTTAGCCCTACTGGCTGATGATTGGGTTTGTTCCGATTTGCGCTCAAAACAGTGTTGTCCAAAACATTAAGTTGCATTTAAATAAAAGGGTTTATTTACTTCTTTAAACAATACAAATGTCCGTCACTTACGGCATAACATTTACACAAAATATGACTAAAAATACGTAACGCCCGGTAACGCTTGTGACCTCTCACTGAGCACAGCCTAAAACTGTGTGCCTCCCAGAATCAGCAACACCCGTGCTTCATTGGGCTCTGATTAAGAAAGCCGCCCTCGGCCTTTACCATGTACTGAAATTACCTTGGTGACGGATATAAATGACAGATATGGCTCTAACGGGTATAAAGGAATATAAACATGTATATAAATTTGTTTCTTACAGTGTTGTGCATTTTCTTTCATGAGACAATAATAAATATTCATTGCCTAAAGAGGTAAAACATGGTTAGTTGACGTTGCGTACTCTATGCAGCTCTGAGTGACTGTATGGTGCATGCGTGTGGTCACCTTTAGGTATTGGTTTTTTTGTTTTTTTTCTGTGGTCCAGGGTTCTGGTTCAGCCCTGCTCTCAACCATAAATTGCTCCCATAGAGGTTCAGATAGCTTTTGCATTAGAACCACTGCTGTTATCAGGGTTTTTCCTGGCTTAGAATGAGCTGGTGGTGGTACTTAGTCATAGGCTCCAGTCACATCCTCCTGGAGGCGGGGTGTGTTAATGCTTTGTATTTTGTTGGTGGGGGCGGGGGGGTCTTTTGGTTTTTTTACCCCTCAGCCCTCAAGGCTGACGGGGTATTGCTATCCTTCGTGCGGTTGGGCGGACGGGCGTCTCCAAAAACTTCGACATCGGGCTGAGGGGTATTTTTGTGCATTGCACGCCTATTTTTGTTTTTTTTTTTCCCTGCACGCAAATGACAATGCGATACTGAATGTTGCGTTGGGCGGAATGCGGTAAGACATTAGGCGGAGGCGGCCACCACCAAATTCCCTATGTAGGAAAAACCCTGGTTATATGGCACAGAGGGACAGTGCAGAGGCAGTGATTTGGTGGATTTTCATGGTTTTTTGTGTCTTAAGTGTTGCACTCATTGCTTTTTAAAAAAGGTTTGTAAAAAAAAAAAAAAAAGTCAAAAACGCCCAATAAGTCAGCTACAGCCAGCCAAAACATCAGATCTGCTAAGATTGCAAAAACATTCAAAAGTCTATAATTTCCTCAAAATATGGACTGTAACAATGAATTCAGTTAACAAACCTACCCGGAAAAGTGTAAAAGTGAAAAATATATCACCTAGTGTAGGTTAAAATAAATTATTTGTTAAGATGGTTGATTGAAAACGATGTTGATCCAAGACCACAGACACAGGCCAGTTGCTACTGGAGTTCACGTCAGAGCAATTCGCACTTGCATAGTTGAGTTAATGAACAATCATGCAGAAAGCACAGTTGCATCCTGCACGATTTTTGGTCATCAGAGGATAGATTCTGATCGTCATTGTTCTGCTGCAGTGCAATGCACGTAGGATATTTGCACTTCTTTGGCTGGTTGAAGTGTCTGCTTGTAATGGCCAGTAGGCTGTATAAGGGCAGTCATCATACACAGCATTCTCATTGTGATACAAACAAGGAAACTTCAACAAACCAACATATTCTCTTGTAACATTCAAACACTTAAAAACAGCAATTTAATCAACATTTACCTGATGTGCGTTCCTGGAGCGCCGCCTGTCAAGCATAGAAGGTAAGCAGGACTCACGGAGTGGAACAGCGTTGGGTACTACAGTGGGCGACGGGAATAATGCAGTCTGTTTGGTATTTGAGTATCTGGCACAGTTCCTACAGATTTATAAGTAGTGTTATATACTCTTTCAACTTTTTTTATTCTTCAACTACTCAAAAAATGTGATTCAGTCTAAACAGCGGCCCTATGGCCCACGTATATATGCCTATGAGGAAATGATTATGAGCTCATCATGTATGACCAAGGCCTAAGTATAGATTTACAAATTGTGCATTAGTATTTTTAAACCTTATGCATCATTTTGTTGACATCAATCACCCAAATTCAAGTTTTCTATCAGCTTTTTAACGAATGTGAATGATCGTTGCAGTAATGGAGGTCCTTGGATACCTTTGAATTTTTTTCTAATATTACGTGAGAAAGACCTACCCGTGAAAGCAACGGAGAACAGGCTGCTGATAGAACGGAGAGGAGGGAGGCTGTGCTTTCGAAAAATTGCAGGAGTGGAATGGCTGTCGGAGGAAGGGCAGGGAACTGTCCTTCCTCTGATCGGGATTATATTCTGTTTTAATCATTGGTCGACGGGGACGCAGATGTTGTGTGAAAGTGCCGTATAACTTCTTGAGTTGGGATCAGGTACGTTTAATCTGAGGAAATTGCATGACACTCAGGACCTGTCCACACACATTTTCAGAAACCCATCCTTTTCTGTTTGGCCTCTCATTCACATGCAAACAGGGCTTTAGGTCACTAAAACTGAGATTTTTTTAAAAAACACTTTCTAAATAGAGGATTTTTTTAAAACTGGCCTCTGTGTATTCATGTGACCATGCAAAATTGAATATTTGGGAAACCATGGCGTCGCAACTCAATTCCCGCTTGCAGACTATTGCTTTGGGTCACGTTCTCTGTTAATGTAGATATTGCTATGTAAACTTTATCGCCACCTACTGGCTGGGCATACTTGATTTCAGCATTTGTACTCGTTCTTTTGCGTTGTTATTGTAAAAAGATAGTTTGCAGACTGAGGTCGTATGGAGAGAATTTTTTTTTAAGAAACTGAGGTGGACGGTATCCATTTGGTAAAAAAACCAGTTATCGTGCTGACAGTGCCTCAGTATATGGAGGGAAAAAAAAATCTTGTTAAAACTCCAATGTCCAACTCAGATTGGCCCTGTAAGTTTTAATTCAACCATAATTTGGCGCAACTGGCTCCACTAATGCCATTCAACAAAGATTTCTTGCTGTCGAATGAGGAACAATGTGAGGGATGGTGTAAAATCCTATTCGGCTATAAATCTCCAAGAAGTGAGCTGACTATTGCTGCTATAGCACATTCAATTCATCAATTGAATATCTGTTTAAAGACTGAGTCATTGAATGGGTGCCCCAGGGATTCTTGAACGTTATGTTTGTTCATTTCAAGTGGTTCATTCTGAAAGACGGGGAATCTGGCATCTTCTCTTGGTTTGTATTGTTCATCATCACTTTGCGCATCACTTGTCATCTCTCCGCTCAGCGAACACCCACTGCCATGCTGACCACATCACCGGCACAGGCTTGCTGAAGAAGAAGGTGTATGGGTGCAAGAGCGCCATCTCTCGGCTGAGCGGAGCAGCTGCGGACATCCTGCTGTCAGAGGGAGAGCACATCACCTTCGGCAAGCATGTGAGTGAGCGAGCAAGCGATTGGGGAGTCAGAGAGATGAGGGAAGGAAGGAGATGGTCTCAGTAAGCCTCAGTCTTCCTCTGGGTGCAGACGGGAGAGAGTGTGGTAGAAGGAAGTCTGAAGTCTGTTTTTATCCCTTTTCCATGCACCCTTTTTCAAAGTTCGCTTCTGAGTTCACATGAGTCCAAAGGAAAAATTATGCTCATTCCCTCACTTACTTTTCCCATTTCCCTCCTTCCTTTCCTTGCACTTTGCCTATAAATCAAGTGAGTTTGACTTGCTATCGCTGTTGAAGAGTAACATCCTTTTAATGCGTTTTCAAGGAGTTGGGAGAAATTGGAATTTGTTTGCATAGACTGCTTGGGTATGGAAACTCAGAGACCAATCTTTGTGGAAACATTTTGTTGGAATGGGTGATCTTTAACTGATCAACCTGTGCATACACCTTTCCCCTCCGAACACTTGTGCCTCTCCTGTTATTCACATTACAATCAACGGGAGCAAAGAAAATTCCGTTGCCTATTTCACCTGTCCTCGATTTTTTTTTTTTTTTTTTTTTTTCTCTCCCCTCAACACATCCTTGTGTCCAGAAGTGGCTTACTTTCCTTTCTTTCCTCAGCTATGGGTGAGAAAAGGAAGGAAGAATGGAATGAAAAAGAGGGAGAAATAAGTGTTTGGAATGAGTCCCTGGAATTTTATTGAATACAGTTACACCAGTCACGGGAAAAGTCAAGTGAAATTCAAAACGTTTGCCAAATTGTGCTGGAAAATGACTTGGTGCTTTGGGAAATGGTTGTAATGTATCAGAAAAAATGTCCCACTTGGAAAAATTTCCCTGAAATTAATATTAATATAATATACGACAGATTATGTGTGTATTCGCATTGAATGTATTCAGTCGTGTGAAAGCAGCTGAAGGACACATCCCCACATAGCCTACACACGCACTCCAGTGCCCATATGCACACCTCTCTCTCTCTCTCTCTCTCTCTCTCTCTCTCTCTCTCTCTGTCTCTCTCTCTCTCTCTCTCTCTCTCTCTCTCGCTCTCTCTCGCTCTCTCTCTCTCTCTCTCTCTCTCTCTCTCTCTCTCTCTCTCTCTCTCTGATCTGACATCAGGACAATCAATATAGATACTATAATTTATGTGCTGATTCAGATAGTTACATTAAATAGTGCTTCCTGTAATTATTTACTGTATTGAAATGTACCTGACAGTCTGGAAACCTGCCTGTGAGGTTTCGGTGATGTGAGTGCACTGTGCGCCGGTCAGCCAAATTACCACTGCACAGAATGTAAACCAGGTTGGAGCTGGCGAGCTCTCTGCGCACTTTTGGTGGAGCCTTCATCCACGAAATTGTCACTGCATCATGATGAATATATGACACCTCCCCCTACTACGCCGCCACACCCATCTCGGTGCACGTCCGTCTACCAAATTACTAAAGTGGCTGTGCCACCCTGCGCTGTGCCAAGAAATTAGAGTCCCTGGTGTTGCACCACTCTGGGGACATCCATTCATTGATTACATAACAGGACTGTTAGCCACCAGGTGACCAAAGGGTTAAAGCAATTTCCTGAAAATCTTTTTTGCGCAAAACAGATGTATCGCAATTTACGTGATTACCCTCGTCATGCGTGATATGTTGAGTATGTGCAATTGCACAAAAAAAAGCACTGAACCTTTGTCTATCAACCTATGTAATAGGATTTTCAAAAAAATGATAGAATATTAATTTTAGAGCAGTTTTTCAAAGTGGAACTTTTTTTTGATACACCCTGTATATTACAGATGTAAGTCATAAAATATCTCAGTGATGTGTTGTTAAGACTTGGAACCTTGTTGTCAGCGTATTATTCCAAAAAGGTGATGAACAGAGGGCAAAAGGAAAGGCAGATGAACAGAGGAATACATGAGAGAGAGGCACTATACTTCTACTTCTAGCTATATGTCAGTTCTTTCCTCCAGCTGGAGTTTAGCCTCCGGGAGAGAGAAAATCAGATGATAATCTTCATTAACTTGGTGAAAGCGTAGGAGTTGAAATTGAACTCGTACAATAGCTGAGTATTGGTGACCGTTACTCGTTTCAGTTTGTCGATAATCTTCAGGAAATGTCACTTGTGCTGGAAGGGTGAAATAATTTAACGTGATTATTGTGGCTGAACTCACCCTGTGGTTGTGTGTGTGTCTGTCTGTCAATCTGTGTGCTCTCTTTAGGCTCTGAGCGTGAGGGAGACCCCTGGACACACAGACGGCTGCGTGACATATGTTTTGCATGATGAGTCCATGGCCTTTACAGGAGATGCCCTGCTTATCAGAGGCTGTGGCCGCACAGATTTCCAGCAGGGTAACAATACCTCCTCCCATCACCGGGCTTAGTCATCTTCTGTGTTTTCATACACTGCCTGTCCAGAAAAAAAGTCGCCATTAGTATATAAATAAGTGCTGTGACTGCATCATTATTGCAGTGATTAATATGTTTCAGCTTGCTATTGTTATTTTAACCTTTACTGTTGAAGTGCGTAGTCTCTCATTTCTTTAAAAAGAAAGATTTATCTCATCCCAAAAAAGATGTTACAGTTTTTCAGTAGGGGCAAATTATTGGTCTGCATCTTGCAAAGAAAACAAGGAATGAGGAAAACAAGCATGAGGAATCATTTTCACACACAAATTGGCTGCCAAGTCCTGACCTTAACCACATTCAAAGTCATGGGATGTGCTACAGAAAACTATTGAGTGGTTCAACCATTTCGTTGTAAAGACAAAATCTTGAGCCAAAAACTCTGATTGAAAATAAATGTAGTGACGGTCCATACAGCTATCAAAACAAAAACTCGATAAACTTGCACTGTAATCAAACCTGTGGGATTCCAAGAAAATATAGTGTGCAACTTTTTTTTGGCGAGACACTGTATATACAGCCCCCTCTCTCTGAGTTCTCAGTGGTCCATCACAGCATTTTCTGTGGCACCTGACATATCCCTTCGCTGGCCGCTTTCCCTCCTGGCATGGGTTCATTTGTTTAATATGTCTGATTTGATCATCTTACCTCCACTGTTAATACTTTACATTTTTTCTCTCTCCTCCATGCCACTTCCTGCCTCTTTGCTCAGGTTGTGCCAAAAGACTGTACGAGTCTGTTCATAAGAGGATTTTCACCCTGCCTGGACATTGTCTCCTCTATCCTGCACATGATTACAAAGGTACAAATGTGTTTTGTGCTCATTAAATATATCAAAGGTTTCCTCTGTGAAGATATTTTTAGCTCATCTGAACCACTGGCGAGGTGGGCTTATGTCGTGACCTTATTGTATATTGTCCTTTGTTGCCATCCATAAACACTTTCGGTAACAGTTAACTTGAAGGTATCGTCATCAGAGTGACATGACACAGTCATGAACGTGTCATGAACATTATGTAAATGTCATAAACTTTGTCATTAAGTGTCATTCGGTTTTTGAGATGACAAGTTGACGTTGTCTTGATTATGACAACTTCGTCATACGAGTGACATGACACTGTCATAACTTTTACATGACATATGTAACAGTTATGACAGTGTCACGTCACTCTTATGACGGTACCTTCAAGTAAAGTGCAACCACACTTTTCTCTGGATCTGCTTGGCCAGTGAAGCTGGAACTTTGTGATCATCTTTTGACCAATGTGGACGTGGAAGGTTATATACATTTTTGCAATCTGACGTTCAATATGGCCGTCACTGTACCATTTTGACCAATTTTTCGATAATCAGCAGTAATTCAGCTCAAATTTGATAGGTAGGTATTTGGCTGCATTAATCGACGCACAGTCTGCATTTTTCTGTACGTTGCACTTTGGTCGTGATTTGACCTCTAACATGAGGTTGCAACTCTAAATTCATAAATACCTTTAAAAATCTTCTCCAAAACTACTTGGCAGTCACTTTTTGGTCAGTGAAGCTGAATCTTTGCTGACATCTTTCAGCTAATGGGGACACAGTTTCAGACATCAGACCATGCCCCTAAATTTCATAAACTGCTTTAAAAATTTCTGATGCTACTTGTCCAAGAAGCTGAAACTGTGTAGACATTTTTCTTCCAATGAGTACACCATTTCGAAAGTTGTCAAAATTTGTTTGCAGATTAATTTCAGTATGTTTCTGACTAAAAGTAATATCCTTAAACCCCATGTTCCCTAATTTAAATTCAGTGAAACCTGCAACTTGTGATACCAAATGAATACTCCAAAGAATACATGCATTTCTTTCTTTTTTTTTCTTTTTATTTGATGTGGATTGTTGTTTTGCACCATTTGGAGCAGCATCTCCAGTTTCATTGCATCTGGCATACAATGAAAATAAAGGCTTCTGTGTATCTATGCATGATAGTTTGTTTTGCAGAGTGTCACACATTTCTTTACAAGGCCCTGCAGACAATTATTCGTGTTGGTCAAAAAAGTTGAATGTCCACATGTTTCCCATGGCAATATCTTTTAAATTAACATTTTGTATGGGAGTGTGGAGAGTTTAAATTCACATTCATTGTCTTATAGCAATTTACTAGAAGCTCTTATTCAGACAAACCTGATGAGGTTAACCCTGTGCCACAGTATTAACTTTTTTCAGTGGTTGTTTTTATTACCCCTCGGCTGACTCCGGCCCGGAGGGGTATTGTCGTCATCTCTGTGTCCGTCTGTCGTCTGTCGTCCGTCCATGACTTTGTCTGGGCCAGTACTCGGCAAGTGATGATCGCAGCTTCACCAAATTTGGTATGGTAACTCAGTATGACCCATAGATGTGCGACGTCAGGTTTTCTGCTGGATTTGACCTTTGACCTTTGACCTTAGCTCTGTGACCTTCACCCTGGAAATCTTGTCCGGGTCTGTACTCTGCAACTAATTCCTGCAGCTTCACCAAATTTGGTTGGTAACTCAATATGACCCATAGATGTGGGGTTTTTTTTCGTCAGGTTTTTTGCTGGATTTGACCTTTGACCTTAGCTCTGTGACCTTGACCCTGGAAATCTTGTCTGGGTGGCATTTTCCGGGCCAGCGCTCGGCAACTAATGATCGTAGCTCCACCAAATTTGGTATGGAAACTCACTAACTCAGTATGAATCATAGATATGCAACATCACATTTTTTGCTGGATTTCACCTTTGACCTCACCGCTGTGACCTT
The DNA here is from genome assembly GCA_029721435.1 of Gymnothorax reevesii. NCBI lineage: Eukaryota > Metazoa > Chordata > Actinopteri > Anguilliformes > Muraenidae > Gymnothorax > Gymnothorax reevesii. Next base: position 159,157,472 of record CM056573.1, read on the forward strand.
GACCCTGGAAATCTTGCGTGGGTCAGTACTCAGCAATTAATCATCGCAGCTTCACCAAATTTGGTATGGTAACTCACCATGACCCATAGATGTGCAACGTCAGGGTTTTTCCTGACTTTGACCTTTGACCTTAGCTCTGTGACCATGACCCTGGAACTCATGTCCGGGTCAGTACTCCGCAACTACTGATCGCAGCTTCACCAAATTTGGTATGGTAACTCACTGTGACACATACATGTGCAACGTCACCTTTTTTGCTGGATTTGACCTATGACCTTAACACTGTGACATTGAGGCAGGAAATCATGTCCAGGCTGAGGGGTATTCAGCAACGCGTTGTTTTCAGTTTAATGTCAGAAATGTGTGATTACAATGTTCGTCACTGAACATTCCAGCACTGAGGTAACCATTAGTGCTGATAATTGAAAACAGTGATGTTGTAGAATACTGTAATAGACGAGAGAAATAACATTCCAAAAAGGGCAATCATCCTAGTTTGTGCGCTGCATTGATTTCAGTCATCTGGTCATCTGATTGCCTTGTGATAAAAGCTTAAAGGTCCTCTCATGTCGGCCGGTGCACAGCCAATTAGCCATAACAAGCCATTTAAAAAAGCTGTTCCTTCTTTACATTACATGGGGAAGTGACTACCCAAAGGCAAGAAGGACTGATCAACTCCAGCCAACCAGTTAATCAGTCCTTTCATTATTCTGGGGCCTTCTGATGTCTTGAAGGACAGATTTTGATATGGTTTGTAATAGCTGTGTACCTTGTGACGTAATGGTGAACATTCAATATTTTGTAGCCAATCTTATTTTCTGTAGGTTTTTTCCTCCATAGTTCATGTGACGCAACCCTACTCTAAAAATCTAATTGGCCGAGGTTTTTATAGATTGCCTTATTGACATTTATAACTTTGGCAGGAAAATGTTGGCTCACAGACATCTTGTTTTTCAGGTCAGACTGTGTCCACGGTGACAGAGGAGAGAAAGTTTAACCCCCGCCTGACTAAGACACTGGATGAGTTTGTAAACATCATGAATAACCTCAATCTCCCCAAACCGGCACAGATAGGTGAACGAGCCTCCGCCTTGGGTTTCATTCCTCTGTTTTCCTGTTTTATACAGAAGTATCAGGGGATACAATAATGCTCTGAGTGTTTCTTGCTTATTTGCAGACTTCTGTCTGATGTTTTATCTTGTTTTAAATATGCCATGTTACGGCTTTGTTTCACCGTAATTTAGACATTTTCCCCAACCATAGCCAAACAATACACAATTGTTACTGCTTTAGACAATAATGTGTGTCCTTCATTTTGCTGCATTCAGTTTTATAATCATATGCCATTACTTCAGCGACCCATTCATTTTACCAGCTGTTGTGGAATGGTGGCTGCAGACACTAGCCCTTGCTCTTCGACGTCATGTTAAAACTCTGCTGTACAGCTTATTGGCTTGATGTGCTGCAGTTTCAATTTTTGAATCAGGTCTTGCTGAGGTAATGACATCTTCTGCAAGGGCCGGCTACAGTCTATGACGTTCATACACCAAGCAAACCACCAGCTTGCTGGGGCAACGTAGGCATCGGACAATGGTTGGCTTGGTTACTGTGGCTTAAAGTGGGTAGATTAAGTATGGACGCATCTAAGTACTCATCTCTGTCTGTCTTTCTCAGATATCGCAGTGCCTGCAAACCTAGTGTGTGGACTTCATGACGTTTGAAATTCAGGAGCAAACTGTGCATCTGGAGTGTGAGCATTATTGAATACGCTGCCAAAATCATACAGTCTAATAAAGCAAAATTTCAGTGTAAATTCTGCTATTGTTGATTGCAGAGCAGAATATTTTTAAAAATATATTCATTGGTTTTGAGTTCATTGTTGATATTCATTAAATTAATGAAAATGAAATGCAGATACTGTATTCTTCTGTCATGCTCGAGAGTAATGACTCTTATTGTTGTCTATGATAGACAATACCGCTTACCTTGCTATCTCACCTGTATCACACAGTTTGTGCACTTTTTTTTGGTGAATTTGAGGTTCTTATAAAATTGAACTTCAGCAGATTGCAATTCTTGCCAATAACCATCACATATAGCTTTTGAAGCAAGAGAGTGCTGTTTTGTTTGTGAATAAATATGCTTTTTAATATCTGATTGTTGTATATCTGTTCATCTTGGTCAGTATGTTTCTTTATGCGCTGTTTTGGAGTTAGAAAGCTGTCCCATTCTTGCAGGTTCAAATTTAGTATAATTTTTTTATTCCAGGTTTTAATTTCAGAATCTCTAAATGATTATGACAATTATTGTGTCGCCTGCGAAGCATAGCGGCACATAGGGATCACTTTGTCTGGCGTCTGTCTGTCCGTCCGTCCGTCCGTCCGTCTGTCCGGTAGTCACACTTTCAGTTGGTAGTCACACTTTCAAACTAAAGCTTCGCAGGTGACACGTGTTCACCTGAACACTCTAGTTATAGGCCCCATCACTAATTTTTTTTTAAAGGTCACTTTTTCTGTCCCTAGATGTGTTTAGGATTTAACACTCAGGGATTCTTCTGTAATTCTTTTCTCACCTCTGCTTTGACACTTTCCCGGCTGCAGCACTCATAAGTGGATGGGTTTAGATTGATGTGATCGCTCCAGTTTCAACCAATGATCCTTTTCTCTTGACTTTAGAGTTGATGTTAATTTTTGGCGCAAAGAAGCCATTTTACTTTGAAATTAATTTGGAATTATGAGATGACAAAACCGCCTTCCCAGCTCATCAGGCAGTCCACTATGCACTATGTACTGTAGCAGTTTACTGGAGTGCAAAGTACAGCGCAGTCTATCATTCTTTATTAACAAGTTATTTGCCATTGTTCTCTTCAATGGCCATATTCTAATATACATTCCTGTCATTTTCATTTTCATGGACTTAGAGTCCAGCTTTTTCCCATTCGCTGGTGAAGTAATATGTTAACAAGGCTGCCTCCGGACTGGAGTATAGGCTTGTGCGCCGATATAATTCACACAATTATCACTGAGCAATCACTAGTTGATAATGCGTCATCACACCACAACTCAATAATCGCATATATATCAAAAATGTTATGATTCCAGCAGGCATAATGAAGTTCCGCAATTGCTCGCTCATATTTCTATGGTAACATTGTTGCCATAATTGTCATTTTTATTCTCCTCAGTGATCAGCTGTCTGATATGTCTATTTGTGAAATTTTGGTCAGTTTATTGAACGCTGATTTAAGTCTATTGACACTGTCACGAAGCTGCCATCTTTGAACGTGCCACAATTTGGACTTCTTCGAAGAGGCTGACCGTTGACACATTTAGTAGTGCAGTAGTACAGAATCTGACCACAAGGTGGTGATGTTCTTTGAGATTGGAGTTTGCTGACAGCTCATTATAAACTATATCTTCATTTTGAACTTGAAGTTGAAATTCCTATTCTTTTTTTTACTTGAACCTTGTTTAAATAAATGATCATTGGCAACATGGAAGCTTGTTTTCCCAAATGAAAATATGATGGAAGAATTAATTAAAATTTTGTATGAGTGCTCCGGGGGGGGAGGGCGGTGGTGATGCTTCCATGGCTTTCACACCGTCAGACATGGAGGTTGCAAGGTAAAACTGTCAGCCAGACATTTTACTGCGGTGTGTATATAATATATATATATATATATATATATATAAGGAGATACTGGTTTAAAAACATTTCCAGCATCGCAGTTTAATTTAATGAGCTATTAAGTTTTTTTTTTTTTTAAATCTGTACTGCATTTAATTTTACCTGGAATATGGTGATCACCATAGCCTCTTAAAGGTCTGTAAAATAAGAAAATAAGTGATAGGAATTATAGGGCATGATTTTGTATTATCAAGAATGATTACTCGACAGGAAATTAAAGAAAATACCAAAACATAATCCACCGAACTGGCTCTGAAATATATTAACAATTTGAGTGCTGAAATAAATTTTTAAAATGTATAAATTTAATTATCTCTAGTTTTTGAAAACCAATCATGTGGTGACTCATCTAAAAGAGCTCTCGCAGGGGAGCTCTTTTCAACAAGTTGCCACATAATAGGTTTTCAACAGCCTTGATTTTGATATCTTACATCATTGAGCAACAATAGCTGCATTTAGCGCTCTGATGGCTAAGCGGCTGACCTCCCAGCAATGTTATCAGTTATCACTGTCTAAGCCATAAGAACATCTTGCTCGGTAGCCCTTGGACATGAACGCCTCCGGAGGTCTATTTCCATGTCAATGTTCATTTCTATTTTTTTAAAGATAATTCAAAACTAGCAAGAACACCAGTGACCTTTTATAACTTATGTAATTACTCTGGTCATGTTGCTGAATTTGCTCAAGTGAAGGACCTTTAATTTTTGGTTAAAAACACATTTCATCCATTTTTAGCCACTTATCTGGAGCTAGGTCAGGGGGTTGCAGACTCAGCAAAATGGCCCAGGCATCCCCCTCCTCAGCTGCTTCCTCTAACTTTTCCCGTGGGACCCCGAGCCGTTCCCAGGAAACCTGTGAGATATAATCCCTGCAGCATGTCCCTGGTCTGCCTCTGGGCCTCCTCCCAGTTGGACATGCCTAGAAAACCTCTTAATGGAGGCATCCGGACCACATACCCCAACCACCTCAACCAACTTTTCTCAACATGGAGTAGCAGCGGCTTTTTTCTGAGCCCCTCCTGGTTGTCCGAGCACGACACCCTATCTCTAGGAGTTTGCCCACCCACCCACCCCGTGGGAAAAACTGATTTCGGCCGCTTCTATTCTCCATCTTGCCCTTTCGGTCACTACCCAGAGCTCTTGACCACAGGCGAGGTTTTGAAACCTCCATTGACAGGTAAACCATGGGCTTCACTTTTCGGTTCAGCTTGTCCTTCTCCAGGACGGAGGTGTTTTATTCTTCATCATTTAGAGATAATGGATATAATTCAGAGAATGAACGCCTGTGTTGCACTACGAGGTCCAAGGAGCCAGTTAACGCTGACAAATTGTGCGTAGTATTTGGCTAATCTATTATGCCACTGTTTAGACTGTATCACATTGATAAGCGTCCTCTCATTGGTGCAGTGGGGTGAGGTCCACTGAATCCACCTGCTGCTTGTTGGTGTTACGGCTCGTCTGGGAGACGATTCATCAGTGTTAGACTCATTTTCTTGTGCTGCACATTGGTTGCTGCTGTCTGCTACAATAAAATAAGTTGGTAATTTTGAAGTATTTGGCTGCATTTTTTAAAAAGACTTTTTTTCTTTAAGTTCTTCAGTACCACTTTTAGGTTTGTTGCTTACCCCATGCTAGAGTAGCAGTTTGGAAGTCAGTCCAAAAACATCATGGGTACTCCTGATGAAAACGGCAGGGACCTGCTTTTCACAAAAGGAGACAGTGACTCCAGTGACTTGCAACCAGAGGAATTAACCCATAGGAATCCAGACCCATTTTTTGTTAGATCAAAATTAAGGGGGTATAAAACAGACCAAGGACTGCGTGGAAGATGGTCACTGAGACCTGTGTTATTATGGATTCTTGTGCGTTAAAGTCATTCAGATCCAAATTAACAATGTACAACACCAGTATGTCTTGAAGATCCTAAATTCATGTAGCCTATTTTGAACGGTTTGTAAATTTGATTACTGGACTTAAGTGACTCCATTTTTCACCGATGTTTGTTATGGTTGCTAGCCTTGGAAAATGTATTGCATCTCATACTATATATTTTTAAGCACTGAAAAAAAATAAAATTTGTTCAGAGTTATCGTAAAATAAATTACAGTGCTGAAAAAATGCTAATATGAGCGAGAGAGGCCAGTTTTCTTTTTTTCTGATTGCTCTGATCATTGCCATCTTCACAGCAATATGATGTATTATGTGTAAATGTAATCTTTTCCCTCTTGACATCACATGGGGAAGTAAGCAACCAGAGGCAAGAAGAACTGATCACCTTCAGCCAAGCAATCAGATTTCATTATTCTGGGTGGTCACTCCCCCTTGTTATGTCAGGTAGGGGAGACTTTGAACTGGCTCATAATGGCTAATGAGCTGTGCACCAGGGGGTATTCCACAAAGCTGGCTAACTGAGTAAGCCTGGCTTTTTCACAAAGTAAAACCTGGAACTATTCAAATCTGGAACATGGACTGAAATAAATACAGCTTTCTGGGTTTTACTTTGTGAAAAAGCCAGGCTTACTCAGTTAGCCAGCTTTGTGGAATACCCCGCTGGTGACATAATAGGGGACCTTGACTTGAAAATTTATCATAATTGGCTATGGATTCGTCTTCATTTTTCAATAAATAAATTGATGGCCGATCAGGCAAACTTAATTGTGAACAGGTTGAGTACAATCGTTTAAAAGGTGAAGTTAATAAAGGCTTGTATACCTCTGGTGGCACACCACTGCTGTAAATGATTTATTTATTTATTTTTAATTATTCCAGAAGCCCAGTCGGCCAATGATGGCCACCTATGTCTTAGCCCTAGCGGTAATCTGTGGCCAGTATAACCATTACTGCGTCAGTCTTATGTGGCATCGGAAAGGCTGTGGTGGATTAAGTTTTTTGATGCGTGGGGGTGGAAGCCTGAAGTTTTACTTTATTTTGATTCACCATTGGAGTGAGGAAGTTACTATGAACACCCCCATAAGGCATTACTTTCCATACATGAAAAGTGACTCTTTCAGGAACACGGATCCAATGTTCCTCATGATGTAATCGAGATGGCACTGTAAATATTTATCTGAATGGGAAACCATTCCCATCTCAGATCTCTTTGCTTTTCCTCAGAAGGAGCTCACACAAAAGATGTGCCACGGCCATCTGTTCTGTGCTGATTAAACAGCTAGTGTGTTGCGTAACTAACTGGTCAGGAGGTAATGATCACATTCTGACTGTAAAACTCCCAGATTACAATTTTTTTCTTTTTTGTCCTCTGTAAGAAAGCAAATAATATTAGGACATACTGTATATTAAGAAATTTTCTCAAAATTCATGGGGAACCTTTTGCTTCAGCATTTGGTAGTAAAAGTTTATTCATGTTTATTGTTTTATGAAAGTTAAGCGGCAAGTGCATTTGCATTATCTCTGCTGCGTACTTACAGTAAGTAAGATCATGATCATGCATAAAATTTTCTAATTTAATTCAAAATTCTGATTAAAATGTCAGAATTTACTGAACTTTAAAAAAAAGATTTTTTTTTTTTTTTTTTATGTTAAAAAAGTCGTTATACTGGGTTGATCGCTATATTGTTAATCAGTGGTGTGATGATAAGGCTATGCAACATAAAGTTGTAAGTGATGGAGCAAGGAGAGATCTGCAACACACAGTTTTGTGAGTCCCTGGGAGATAGAAAAGTTAAATATTTTGCAGGGGTTGCTTTCAAGAATCATGTAGCTTTCCTTAACCAGGCTGGTTATTACTTAGCTTTAGGGGCTGAGAAAATTTCTATTTTGTTGAAGAGAATAGGTAATGTTTGTCGCAACTGATAAAGTTGCAAGAAGTTCTGCATCAAGAAGGCCCAACACCACTTCATGCTAAAATGACCAATGTCCTGAAAGGTTCTGAAAGACAGAAAAAGAAAAAGCCTGCTGAAGTGTCAAAAGAATTGAAACTTCAAATCAGAAGACTTTCTAAAAAAGCAACTGTAAGATGAATTTGTTTTTTTATTTTGCATCAAGAAGATGTATTAAAAGCCACTACTGTCCAAGAAAAAAATGTAGAACTGAATGGAGTTTGGTGTGCAAAAATTTTGATACCAGATGGTTCAGCAGTTTTAAGTGGTTGATTTGTACAGTCATGCTTCAGAAGGTTGTTACCATATTATTTATCTGCTTCTTTTTTTAAACCTTAAAACAAATATCTTTTAAAATGCATCTGCCACAATAAAAAAACCAAGAATTAGTTTATTAACCCTAATGAAACCAGGACCCCTGGGGGCTCTTGGTCTTCCCAATCTCCAGTACTATCTCCGGTCCGCTCAACTGTGTAATTTAATGGAGGATGGGGAGACAGGAATCACTGTGGGTGCATATAGAAGCACATTTTTTTGACCCTTCACCTTTGGACTCTCATATTTATAAAACACTTTCATAACATAAAAAAGATGGTTCAGTGTTTCACTGTCTTTAATACACTGTTGGCATGGAAGGATTGTAGGAAGAAACATGGTACGACCAACTGTATTTCTATCTATTCCTCCATCTACCAGGATCCTGATCTGATGAAACACTTAAAATCAATTAATGTAAATAATTGGACAAATTTGGGTATAAAACAATTCAACGATTTGTTTCATAAAAACCTGCTATTGAAATTTAATTGGGCACTGAACATGGCTTTCCCACAACAGACTTTCTAAAATATTTACAAATTCGGAATGTTGTTCAATCACTCGTCAAAGAAAGTGAGCAAAGTTTTGAATTATCTGAAGTACAGGATATATTAATATTCTTCACTACAATTAAAGGCAAGATAAGTGAATTTTATGATATTACAGCCAAGGGAGTTAATTAATCTTTCCCAACCCTGTTAAAGATCTGGGAAAAGGACCTGGGGATGGCTTTAGATGAAAATACTTGGTCAGACATCTATGAAACAATACATTTTACATTTACAATTAGCAATATTAAGGAAACTAATTTTAATTTCATTCATAGATGTTATCTTACTCCCATAAAAATGAATAACATTTCCAAAAAGAATACACCTAACTGTCCGAAATGGAACAGAAAAGAAGGAACATTTATGCATATCTTTTGGCGTTGTCATTTGCTGAAAAGTTTCTGGAATTCGGTTCATCTGCTCACTACATCAGCCCTGAAAATACTATTTAATTTGCATCCTTGTTTGTATTTATTAAATAACATGCCAGATTTCCAGTTAGATCAAAAAATGTATCAACAACAATTACATATTTTGCAAAGAAATGTTTACTTTTACTTTAGAATAGCAAATGTCCTATTATCTTGTTATTTTTGGACCAACTATCAAAATTCTTTGCATTGCAGAGACTGACTTTGGAAAAAAAAAAAAAATCAGGGTCATATTTTTCATGACCTTTGGTCCCCATTATTTTTTTATTTCTCAAGAGGAGACCAAAAATGAACTTGAACATGTTCCTCACTCTCTGGTCCTGGACTTATATGGCCAAGACCTGTCTTACTTCATAAACTAAGGATGACTGAGGTATTGTCACCATGAAGTTTTTCACTGCCTGTCTCTCTCCCCCCTTTCCTGTCATTATTTAAAGTATTTATTTATTTTTACATTTTTTTTTTCTAATCCCTCCACCTACCCCCCCCCACCCCCCATTTTTGGATAGAAAGGTTGGATTTTCCTCTTTTTTAATTGTGGTCCTATATTATTTAGAAAAAAACTGAATTTATTAGAAACTAAAGAACACATCTTAACCAGGGGGGCCAATAATTATAGAGGGCGCTGTATATAGAGATGATACAGTGAAAGGACAATGACATAAATTAGAATGTAAATATATACAAAAATGAGTAAATTGAAATGAGAATTAACAGCATACCTGCACCAATACATACATCATGCATCGATCATAATTATATATAGGCACACGCACACATGCTCCTGCTTTAGCAAATATACATTCATACAAATGCAGACAGACATATCATATTAATGGACTCATACACATTTACTTCTTATTTTCATTCCCATCCTTCTGCCACTCTCAGCGCCCTCCATCTATCCTTACATACACCTAACCTACTGTTTTCGTGTGCCATCATACATTCAATTTTACTGTGATGTTTTATGAAGAGTTTGAATCTCTCTGTCCTCAAAGCGTCCACAGATTTTGATATAAAAAAGAAATTTTTTAATTTGTTTGTTTCTGTTGTCTATTTGTGTTTTGTTTTGTATAGTACAGTTTTAAGTTTTTTTATTTGTTCTTTTGCCTGCTTTTTTGTCTATTTATGTCTAAAATTTACAATAAAAAAAAAACAAAAAAATAGAAGGTTGTCTTCAAAGACTTGATGAGAAATGTCATATATTAATCAGCACATATCAACCACAGTTTAGCATGGGGGAAGGGGTTTTATGGTGGATGGTCTTGTATGTGGTCCTACTAAATGTGCTTTGTGTTCTAAGTCAATTGGGATAATAGCACTGGCTTAATTTCTGTAATGTAATGGATGGCCATTATGTTTCTATTGTAGTGCTTTCAGAGAATTGGGGGCTCCAGTGCTTTCATGGTTAACCCAAAGTGGTGAATTTTTATCTCTGATGGTTAAGCTTTTCTCAATAACATTTGTGAAATCATTACGACTGCGTTATATTGGCTCAGAGGGTACAGCATTGTAGCACTTTGTCGAACTTGGAAAGGTGCAGGAGAGACACCGATGGCTGTATTTTTTTTTTCTTAATTTAGTATGGATTTGTACGCTGACACCAATGTTTTCTGAAAATTTGACTTTCCGGACTCATCATGCCACAGAACACTGTCTCTAATGGCTTGGAGGGTCATCAAGGTGTTTTTTTTTTTTATTTGGGCAAATGTGAGATCCGCCTTTATGTCTTTTGGTTTGTCATGCATACCATTTAATGTCCAGTCTCTTTATAGTGGTGGCATCACAAACATTGCCCTTACTTTGGGCAAGCAAGGTCTGAAATTTGTTAGATATTCTTCTGTATTTTTTATGCGACCTCCTATCTGAAGCCTCAATAAGAAGATTCATCAGTATAGCACTTTTCACAGAGACTGTCACAAAGATGCTTTACATTGAGAGATTAAATAAATGAAAGGGCAGTGCCCAGACTATTCTCCACTACAGCAAATGAGGCAAAAAACTCCCAATAGGGAGAAAAATCCTCGAACAGTGGTGAGAAAAAACTCCCCAGTGGGAAGAAATATCAGGAGGAACCCGACTATAGTGGGGAAGCCCATCCTCCGCGGGCTAACTAAATAAAAACAAAATAAAGTCAAATAGAGTAAAATGGCAAAAGAGATCCATTTTAGTCCATCTGAACTATGGCATCTGTAGCACCAGGAAGTGGCATGCCGAGGATGGTGCAGAACTGGATCAGGACCGGGTCAGGACCGGAGCGGGACAGCAGCAGCCAGAGCTCAAAATGAAATGAATGACAATGCAGTTTACAAACAATGCCGATACCATACAAAACAATGCCAATACCAATTAAAGAGAAGAGTATGACACAACAAGTACTGCCAAAGACCATGCCGTTGGAAAGGAAGAGGCTGGGGAGATGGAGGGGATGTTCTCCCAGATCTGTAATGGGTCTTGGTGGGAATGGTAGAGCTTGGTTAGTTGAGATGGAGAGCGCCGCCGAATAACAAACGAGCATATTCTATGATCAAAGAATACAAGATATGACATTGTCTGGAGCATTAATAGACAAAAAAAAAAAAAAACGATAAGCAGATCGTGTGTTACGTGGGGATAAGCAAAGTGAATGCGATAAGCATGTCGCATTTCCTTTGAATTCATGCAAGCGTGCATGACCTTCTCTTCTGGATGCAGGAGATCAGGGCCTGCTGGTGCGAGCAGAAGAACATTTGGCAAGACACTGAGTGACTTTATCCCCACATAACACACTATCCGCATATCGTTTTTTTTTTTTTTTTTTGTCTATTAATGCTCCAGACAATGTCATATCTTCTTTTCTTTGATCATAGAATGAGCTCGTTTGTTATTCGGCGGTGCTCTTGTAGCTGAATGTGCTCCCTTTTTTTGAGATTAAAAACCATACATGGGTAAAGACATGTCAGACTGACAATAGGATAATGTAAACAACACTGCCAGAGCTGCAAAGTTAGTTTATAATGGTGTATTAATGATCAATATTATTGGCAGAAATAGAGGGTCCCAAAATCAAATTTTGCTTTGGACCCCATGGGGCCGGGGCTTGGGTCGGTTCTGATACTAGTAAACAGAGTGCCACCGTAAGACAGAGCAAGATCAGAAATGATAGCGAAAGAGGTGTGTAGCTCGGCCCTGCGTCCCAGGTACATCCCGTAATACATTGAATGCCACTGTCAATGGTAAGATATTTTTAACAGTCTCGGATCATTGTCCTTAAGAATGACAGAAATGTCCCCATAGTCCATTAGGCGTTTCTCGCCTATACCAGATTTGGACGAACATAAAAAAATTTTACCAAGTTTATGTCATTACCTGCCACGATCTGGCTGCGAAAATGGGAGAGATGGCAGCTGAAACGTCCAGGACGCATTCCTCCTCCGAGAAAGGATCAGGATGCCCAGCATAATGATGATGCACGAGGTAAGAAAAATACCCAAGTACTGATTCTCATACCTTAGAGAACTGCTGGCATGGATGTTTGCGCAGATCTGTAATGGGCTTTGGTGGGAATGTTAGAGCTTGGTGAGTTGAGATGGAGAGCGCCGCCTTATTTAAAAAGACCCGCAAACTAGGTACGAGACATTGAAGTCCAATGCGATTGGACAAGGGGTGGAGCCAAGACTGACTTCCATGCCTGTCTGAACTAACACCAACGCTCCATTTTCAAAGGATGTACAAAAAAATCTTTCATAAAAAGGTATATGGAGGAAGAAGTGTGTTAATTGGGAGTATGTTATGGGAATATAATAAGTGCATATAGTGCCAGACCTCAGCCCCCTGTGGCAAACTCTGACCACAGTCTGTTTTAAAGAGCAGTAAACTTTCAACCAAGACAGTTACTCTATGGTCTAAAGACAGTATAGAGACACAGAAGGGTTCGTTTCTCTGTACAGACTGGGACATTTTTCATGGTTTGGATATTGTTGAGGCCACTGACACTATTACAGAGTATATTAAATTCTGTGTGGATTGTGTGGCCACCAAAAAGGTTATTACAATCTATCCTAACAATAAGCCATACATCACCAGGGAGTTAAAGGACTGTATGATCTGGAAAAAATTGCTTTTAGGAATCATGACAGGGTGGGGTTAAAATCAGTACAAAGGGAGCTTAATCAGTTGTTAAAGTATGCAAGAAGGAAGCACAGGTATGTCATAGAACAGAATTTTGCTTCTATGGACTCTAAAAAAAACTCTGGGTCTCCATGAAAGCTGCTACCAACATGAGAACACATAGAAAGTGCCTCATAACATGTAATGATCTGAGTAAAGCAAATTAACTTGATTTCTTTCTTTGGTTTGATACGCAGGACTTCTCTTTGGAATGCAATAATGTACTAAAGTCAATTACAACTGCTGACCCCTGTTCAAAGTTGGTAGTTGATCCCCTTAAAAACCAGTCACTTTTTAGCCATGTATGCAAAAAGAAATCTGCAGGCCCTCATGGCATCTCGGCCTTTCTTTTAAAGACCTTTGCAACAGAACTAACCCCAGTGTGGTGCCCTGTGTTTCAGAAGTCCGCCGATTCTCACTTGGTTCCTGCCCTCTGGAAAAAATCTACCATAATTCCCATTCCAAAGAAACCCTGTCCTACAGAAAACTTTGATTATCGACCGGTAGCTTTAACTTCTGTTGTCATGAAATGCTTCGAAAAATACATGGTATCCATGTTGAAATCTGAAGTTAATTCTGAACTAGATCCACTCCTGTTTGCCTACAGGCAGGGGAGAAGCACAGACGATGCAGTTAACAGCATCACCCACCTGACTCTTAAGCACCTGGAGGATCACAAGGCCCATGCACGCCTTATGTTCATTGATTGTAGTTCTGCTTTCCGTGTTTTGCAACCTCATCTGCTCTTACAGAAAATGATCCAGATGAATGTTAATCCTTTTATTACCTGGCCCCTCCCCTAGGGGGCCAGGTTAAGCAATGATCATGTCTGTATGTGTGTGTGTGTGTGTGTGTGTGTTTCTGTCAGTCTGTCTGTCAGCCCGTGGCTGGGGCCAGGTCTGCTATCTCTGATTGCCTTGTTATTAAGTGGTTTTATTCTTTTTTTAACAGATAGAACGCAAAACCTCAGGATTAACAACTCAATCTCTTTAACCGAATGTAGCAGGAGAGGTGTACTGTACCTCAGGGCTGTGGAAGGTCACCAGTCCTGTTCACCCTTTACTCAAATGACTGCACCAATAGTCTCCCAGGCAACCTGTTTTTTAAATTCTCTGATGATACTGCCATTCTCAGCCTGCTCCACCAGAACTCAAACGCGTCATTGTACTTCATGGAAGTAAAAAAATGTATCCATTGGTGCGATGATAACCATCTCATCATCAACACTACAAAAACTGACCTTGTGCTGAAGGCTCAGCTTTGACTCTATACAGTAGAGCAGACTCTTGATACGTTGCTAGGCAACAGGCCGTACCCAGCGCATGCTCGTAACTTTTAGTTACGTTTTACAATCAGTTTGATTCACTTGACGTTCGGTTAGTGTGAACAACTTTTCAGCCTGCAGAATTCTCCCAAGTTTTATTGCTTTCTTTGTCTGTGTGCGTCTGTGACCACAAGTGAATAAACCCCTTTGTTTAGCAAGGATTTGGCGTAGTTTATTATCACTGAAATGTGTAGTTTGTTACTGTATATTTAGTTGGAGATTGTTTTGAATTGAAGCACCTATTACTAAAACCCCATAAGTCACGCTTGACTTGACTTGACTTGTGGGGTTTTAGTAATCAGTGCTTCAATTATCAATGTGCTAACTACATTCCTGACATTCCTGTGTCTCCGCACATTTATCCTGACGTCACTTTGTGTTGTTTAGATGGCTAGCACTGTTCCTTGGGTATTATTATTTGCATAGCATACTGCTGTTGTTATTGTTTATAGTGCCAGGCCAGACTATTTAGTGGAGATATATTTGGAGATATTGCATAAGAGATTCAGTTGTTTAGTTGTAAAAGTAGGCTAATTGCCTATTGTTTATTTGCCTTTTAGAACCACACACTCACACCGTGTACACCAGTAAGACTGGACTCATGCCTGTGTACTGCTCTCTGCTTTATTATCATTAAACACCATTGAATGAAGAACCTTCGTCCGTGTCCTGACCAGACACCCCATACTGTTGACTAATATTCCCAAGAACCAGTAATACACCTTCATTTCACACCTGGATAACCTTTTTAGCTGGAGTGATCATGTAGATTTCGTATGTTCTTGTCTAAAGCAAAGGCTGTATTTCTTACATAAGCTGAGGGTGTTTGGTGTCAGTCAGAACATCATGTTTTTATTTTATCAAGCAGTGATGGAGAGTGTCATCAGGTACGGGATGACGCCAAGGTTCGACAATCTCTCCGCACAGTCCAAATCAAAGTTACAGCTCCTGGTACAGACTGCTGTGAAGGTGATGGGGAGAGCTGAAAAACTCTCCTTTCAGTCCATCTGTGAGCAGTCTGTACTCAGGCAGGGGCGGAGAGTATTGTTGGACCCGTCCCACACCCTTCACATGGAGTATGAGCTCTTGCCCTCTGGTAGAAGGTATAGAATCCCCAAATACAAATTGAACTGTTTTAAACACTCTTTTGTTCCCACCTCCATCAAAAATTTTAAATGAAGCTTAGCAAAAGTTCAGTCAGGAAGACTCTCTCTTTCATGCTCGTCAGCCCCGTCTAATTTGTTCATGCATGTTCACTCCTGATTCTCTGCAGACAACATCCGGGGCTGTCAATGAGCAGTCAGCTGGCATTGCAGCTGATTGCTTCTATCCAACCAGGGCACACCTCATTTGCGTCGCTAGCCAATCATAGTGCTGCCATCTTTTTTAAATATGTTCTTTCTCCGCCCTAGTTCGCCCATGCTGCCGCTCGCTGACCCTCCTACGCCCCAACGCCACCCTACTCATCAGATCTCCCGTTCCGCCACTCCAGCTTCACCAGTGTCTTCACCACTTCAGCCACCACCACCACCAGTGTCTGGACTCTTCGGGGGGATTTCCCGCAGCCACTCCGGGCAGTGCTCCTGATCTTCCGAGTCTTCCCAAAGAGTCCAAGCGCCAAAGACTTGATTTGATTATAAGCATGTTACCCCTTTATGCTCAAAGGATAATATACATTTTCTTGATTTCACTAGAGTCTCTCCTGGTTGAAATAATTTTAAATAGTTCTTAAGCTGTGTATGCTGGGTAGTGTGCAATAATTTGGTGTTCTGTTTGTCTTTGGTTTTATCATAGCTGGTTCATTTTTTTAAATTTTATTTTTATTTATTTTAACCTTTTCTAGGATGTGTTATGAGTGTATGTACTTTTATTGCCTGCATGTGTATTTATTGTCTGCAAGGGCAGCTATTTGCACTGCACCATGAGTCCATGACAAATTTCCCCTAGGGGACAATAAGGTCTATTCTATTCTATTCTATTCTATGTTGTCAGATGGAAATAACACCAGAGGAAATTGTATGTTATATGTATTTAGTATATATATATATATATATATATATATAATAGTACTGCAGATACAATGGCTATATATAATTTACAATAGTATAATGCTAAGTTCCCACTATCACGATTCGTGGCACGATTGAAATCGTGCTCTTAATCGTGGTGATCCGATCAGATCTTATCAGATCTTGAGGTCAGTCGCGGCAATCGTAGATCGTTGAAAAGTTTTGGACGGTTCAAAAATTTCCTAAGATCAACGCGATTAATTGTTAATCGTGATCTTCACATCACCTCCTATCCAAACCTGAAATTTTAAGCCGCCTTCACACTGGACGCGAAACTAATCTTTTGCACGACAGATTACATTCGAAGTCAATGCAAAGATGCGAATACAAGCATGTCATGCGAAAAATTTGTTTCACGTGCGGTGTGAAAGGAGCTTCAGAAAACTTCCATGATCAGCTGTGAATGGCCAATCGTGGCGCTCGTAACGGAATGCACGACAGTGGGTACTAAGCATAAATCATACAATCTTTTGATGAAGAGTCAAAAAGGGTTAGGATTAAAAAAGTGCTAACTTCTTCCTACTCCTTTTTTGAACAGGGCACATTATGATACTTTCTTTGAACAGGGCAGGTAGTATTCAGATCTGGGTCTGTAGTCCAATCATCAGTTACATGCGGTAAATGGGCTGATTTTCTAACTGACGGGGTCAATTGTTTTTTTTTTTTAATACAGGAGCAAGTGGTTAACTTCCTCCATTAAGTGAGATGACCATTCAAAAACTGTATTTTGTGTTTACTCAGGCTATCTTTGCCTTATATAAAATGTTTGGATTAAAATGTGAAACAATTCGCAGAAGGAATCAGGAAGGTTGCTAAATACTTTTTCATGGTACTGTATTAGTATTTATTTCCATTATTCCATTATTTCCAATGCCACACTTAAGTTTTTTTGTCGCCAGTAAAATTCCCAGAAGACAAGAAATGAAATATTGTTTCTTCGCTCATGATGGCCGGAAAGATGAAATCTTTCCTCTGAAGCATTTCAATTTGTTATGGTCATTTTCCATTCTTTCTGCTTTGCATTTCCCCCTAATTGTTTAACATAATTATTGTGGTGGTCTCAGATGGCAGAACTTTTAGAGGAAAAGAGTTTCTGATGCAGATTGGCTGATCCTCTTTTCCATTTTTGAGGAAATTATTTCTAGTAATGCTATTGATTCGCAAGGCCGAGAAAGGAGTGTGGATGTACTTTATTCGGCAGTATGGAAAGAAGATTTAGTCACTGCTACTTAGCCAACACAGAACATTCACGCAGTGCCACATAGTTGCCCGGTGATAGCAATGACAGAATAATCCACAAACATTTCAAGAACATTTTGTGTTGGGTCATTAGCTTCTTGGTTCTGATAAAGGTCAGGTAGAAGACTGACTGGGCCTACTCAGAGTTTAGAGAAGTCAGTGCTTGAAGGTCTTTTGTCTTGCCTGCTTCACATCTGGTGTGTGGTGTGTAGTGACCTCTCGTTCTCTCACCTGTGGATGAAGTTCTCTTGTTCTTTTAAGGGCCTGGGGTTTGATGTCCTATCAATGGCATCCTGAATTGCTCCTCATAACCCAACAGAGTGCTTCCTCTCAGCTTCAGGCTGGATTTAGGCATTAATATCCATTTGTGCCAGGACCATGCTTGCCAAGTATGATTTCTGAAATTCCTGTTTTAATTACAAATTATCGTCAGGCATGTAGATTCTATTCCTCCTTTGTTTGTGTTTCAGCCCCCATAAATGAAACCACCATGTAATCCTGGTCTTGGCCTGGTGCCGCTGCCCTAAATTCTTCCTTTATGCTGTGGAGGGCTTTTCACCCTGTACTTGTTTTTGTGGGGGTTCAAGTACAGAGTTTGCTCTCCAGCGTGTGGAGAAAAATGTTTCTCTACTAAGGACATTTTATATATATATATATATACACTTCCTTTCTGCAGCAAAGCAGTGACCAATTATATAACGGGTATCCTCAAAACAATCATTTGTCTCACAAACTGGTCGTGTGAACACAATCACACGACTTATGCTGATGGCTGAGAGGAGTCTAGCACTGACAGGGAAACACCACTGATAACAATCATTCACTGATGTTCAAGAATACCTACTTGTTCCTGCTTTAAATGTCAAAATGGTATGTCGCCTTCATATATATTCATCAGAGGAAGATACAACATTTTTGCAGATGCAGGCTCCGAATACAATGAAAATAGCGAAGGCAGTGATTCTAGTGCACTAAGTGGTTTACAGGACATTTTGGAAGAAGAAAATGCGACCACTTTCAGTTAACTGTAGTTTGTTGCTGTCCTTGCTTTCAACAGCAACTCCATCCTTTACATCAGTATATTCTTCTTCCGAACTCTTCTCTGTACTGCTTGGCACAAATGAAAATTTTGCATATACAAGTCCTTATTCAGGAAGGGTTTAAATTCTCAGCATAAATTTGACTGTCTTCATAAAGCGTA
This sequence comes from Gymnothorax reevesii, assembly GCA_029721435.1. Lineage (NCBI taxonomy): Eukaryota > Metazoa > Chordata > Actinopteri > Anguilliformes > Muraenidae > Gymnothorax > Gymnothorax reevesii. Next base: position 159,176,282 of record CM056573.1, read on the forward strand.
TGTTTAAGGTGTATAATGCAAACCAGTGGCTGATTCGGTGTGGTGGTGAGGGAGCCCATTGCGTTGCTCTTACTTACTGGAAGGGACGTGTTTGATGAAGCTGCCAAGCTTGACAGTCACCTCGATTGAGTAGTTTTTGTTGTCTGTCCTTCGATGTTTTACGCTGTGCATCACTATTGACCTGCAGTAACACAGAGTTTTTCCTTTGAATGACAAATGCAGGATGTCATTAACAAAACTGCAGATCCCTGCAGAATAATTCTGCTCATTTCCAGTCAGTTTACCACATTTTATTTATCCCAGATTTGACTTCATTGGATGTGTGCTATTTGTGGCAACATAAGGAAAATATGTTTTGAAACTGTTGATTCTGTCCTTTCTCAGGGCTGAACATTTATGTACACAGTAAATCTTCCGGCCGTACAGTTATCCAGGGGTCCCAGTGGCCTTTGGTTTGAAAGAAGACAAAAGTGGCCTAGTGGAGGAAGAAGGAAAAACCCCCCCCAAAAAAACAGCAGCCCTCCAAGTCAGCATTCGCAGCTAATGATTGTGGCTGTACTGTCACAATCCCAGATTCAGTTCAAACTAATTGAAGGATGGGAGACTGTCTAATTTACACTGAAGCTGTTGTTTCATATTCCAGTATCCCGAAGTAAGAAGGCAAGCACCATGTATTGTCATAAGAGGGGGAGGGCATTGCAGTGTGCAGGTTTGTCCAATATAAACAAATGTTAGTAATATGATGATTTTAAATGAGGCGCAGCAGGATGTGAACTGTAAACATGACAAAGTAGCCAATGCTATATCAGGTTTCTCCTAAAAATGATACACAACACCCAAGAGCCTTAAAACTCTTTTGGATTGTCTTTTATTCAGTTGGCTTCTTCTCAGAATATTCATACATTTTCTTCAGCGATAAAAATGGTTTGACTCTGGTTTTGTCATGGTTATTGTGTTGGTTCATTTCTGATTTTCTTTGAAGCTGCCAAATGGTGGATGCAGCTTGTCCCACAAGCCAAGTGTCATGCTTTAGAGATATTTGCAGACGTTTAAAAAATATTCCTTATTTATTTTACTATCATGTACTTAATGGTATAAGCTCATTCAATTGTGTTAGTAAGGAAAAATGAAATGAACGTCGAATAATTCAAGCAATTTAAAAGATAATTTTACCCTGCATTTCAAGTCATTGATGTTGCTTATATTTAAACGTGAGCTTTCCTTCACTCTTCATCCACCTGTCAGTTGCTTTTTTTCACAAAGAACAAAGCGCATCAATGGTGTTGCATCTCTTAATCTCATACTAAAGTACATTTAATCCCAAAAAATAGCAAAACTTACTGATGTTGTTGCAAGAAGTGATTTGTGCTGTAAGATGCAGTTGATACCATCTTGGAAAATTCATCTTGTCACTGGTGCCATCATCAGAGATGTAACAGCCTGTGCGAGTATTACTAGTGACCATAGCTGACTCTGGTGAGTAACATCCTTAAGAACCCAAAGTGATGTAAGTAACACAAAACCTTCCCAGAAATGTGTTCCATGTGGTTCATTGGGTGTGTCTCTTGTCCCACATAATTCATCTTCCCATAAAATTTTGTAGGGATCCACTGATTAGTTGTTGAGTAATCAATCACATTGTATTTCCTGTCATTCACTATATTTCCCAATTTATGTTGCCAAGAAAAAGCATTTATATCTGTTGATCTTATTGGCAGCAGATGTCGGTCAGCCAGTTCCAAGTGCAGCCATCATTTCCTGTAAATTTTACGAGTGTTTTCTTACCCAACCCCCCCCCCCCCCATGGGATCTGTGGGTAGCCCATGACTTTCTTACCTCCTGAAAAGAGCCTGATAGAGGTTATTGTTTCCTTTATCTTGAATGAATGCAGTTGTCTGAGTATAACACAGAATTGCGGTGGACACTTGTGTCAGAGGTGCACTGCTGAAAAAATGCTGCACATAACTTTGGCCACAAAGTGCCTAGACGGTTAAGCGGTTAAGTTAATAACAAGCAACTATGGGAAATCTATGCCTCAGGAAGGGAAAGCTGTCCAGGTCTGAGCACAGCAAAGCAGGTCCACACCATTTTGCCACTACCAATGTTTCACTATTGTTACGATGCTCTTGCTACCAAATCCTATACCTGATTTATGCTGGATAACGGGACCTATTTTGTCCACAAAATTCTACTTTTGCCACATTGAGTCCGTCCATAGAACATTATCACCGGAAGACTGGAGGTCATTTCATTGTTTTTTTTTTTTGTCTTTTTTTCTTTTTTGTTGCAAGATTTGGAGTGGTTTCTGTGCTGATACTCTTCACTGAATCCAAATTTTCTCAGTCTTATTGTGGATTCATGATAACTGACCTTTAGTAGATAGGTTTACATTTCTTTGTGTATTCCCCTGGGATCTTTTAGACCGCCAGGATGAGTAGTTGCTGCATTTCTAGAGACATTCTGAGACATGATTCACAATACTGTTATGAGTCCTCATAATAGTTCTCACAGTGGTTCAGAGAAGTCCCAAAGCCTTATTAATGGCTTTATAACCCCTTCCAGATACAAACCCCAATTACAATTAAGCTGGGAGATTGCTTGAAACAGTTAATAAAAGCAGAATACAATAATTTTCAAATCCTTTTTGACCTATATTCAATTGAGTGCACTGAAAAAAAAGATTAAATTTTCAAACTGATAAAACTTGATTGTTTTTTTTGGAAATATTCGCTCTTTTGAATTTGATGCCAGCAACACATTCCAAAAAAGCTGGGACAGGGGCAACAAAAGCCTGGGAAAGTTGAGAAATGCTAAAAAAAAAACATTCAGGGGAAGATATTGATTGGACAATGCTCAAGACCGATTTTTGCAATTTCAGACGTCCAATATGGCTGCCGGCGGCCATTTTATCCGAAATTTGGGGATCGGGGAGATACACGACTTGGTCCCTGTGGCGACCGAGTTATCTAGTTGTACCATATTTAGTTTTATTTCACGTTTTACACAATGTCCCAACTTCTTTGGAATTGGGGTTTGTACAATGTATCATTAAAAAATGTGCAAACAAGTAAAATGGAAACAGAATTAACAATGATTATTTTCTCTATATGAACACTCCTATTCAATCTTTCATTCAAAATACTGGCAAAAGGCTAATCATGACTTTAAAGAACATGATTGAAGGATAAATATAGAGGCAGATGTCTACGTGATACTGTAATTCAGTCGTTTCCAAACTCGGTCCTGGCGCCCCACTGTGTATGCTGGTTTTTGTTCCAACCATAATTGCAATTCTAGAATTTGAAAAAACTGTTACTTTGTCTTTATTAGCTGCATTTCATGTTTAGAGTAGTTATTTACCATCTTAAGTCACATTTGGATGGACATATCCATTCTGCCATGAAGAATAAAAACCCTTGAACATATTGTGCTTGATTTTCAATATTGCTGGGCTTTTCAGGTGAAAACATTTTTAAATGATTAGACTCTGAAAAAATCAGTAAGCTCCAAATCAGGTTTCTGAACACAGGTGTTTTGAGTTTTTCCCAAATAACCTGCCTGAACCAAATTAGATCAACACAAAACACAACAGGTGTGACATTGTTTGCCAAGTAAATTGTGGGGTTTTACCTCCTTGTGTCAAGAGTTACACCAATGAGGAAGCTTTTGATTATTTATGTTGATTAAATGTTTGATTAATTTTTTCTCTTTGCCGATATTTACAAAAGTACAATATATCTCAATGTGGATATTAGGATAAATGCACCTAATTAAAACAAATCAACAGCTTGTTATAATCTTAAGATTGCAATTGTGGTTGGAACAAAAACCAGCATACACAGTGGGTGCCAGGACCAAGTTTGAGAACCACTGCCGTAATTGTACTGGAAATGCATAAATGTATATGGAATATTCATGAGGAGGTGGTGACCGAGAACTTCTCAAAAGACAAGAGTTCTTAAGGATGAAATTGAAGTACAGATGTTGCATGAATCATATTGCCCCATTAAACCTGATCTGCTACCAGCCTGGCATATCTGACCACAGACGCTACCAGGGAATATTTCATTATAAATATATTCTGAATATACAGTAGATATGGTGAAAAATTTGGCAAACTTCATGCAATAACATATATCCACACATATTCAAATGAATATGAATACAGTAATCAATCAATCAACTTTATTTATATGGCACATTTAAAAAACCACAGGGGTAGCCAAAGTGCTGTACATTGAAACATAAAAATAAATGTAAAAATTAAGAGCTAGTTTTTAGAGTCTAGCTGGCGGTGATTCATAACCCTTTCAAATTTGTTCGAAATTTTTTTTATTGATATATGTATGTTAGAAACGAACAAAAATCACATCTTCTATCCTTAATAGGGACTGCTTTTTTTAGGGGGTCCTGGAATATTTAGGTCAAAATCTGTCAAAATGGCAAAATCACCAAAATTAGGTTTTTGTATTCGCTTGTATTTCTGTGCGCCCTGAGTGAGCCAAATTGATTTTAATTTGTGCAAGGCTACAGTGGTGCTTGAAAGTTTGTGAACCCTTTAGAATTTTCTTTATTTCTGCATAAATATGGCCTAAAACATCATCAGATTTTCACACAAGTCCTAAAACTAGATAAAGAGAACCCAGTTAAACAAATGAGACAAAAATATTGCACTTGGTCCTTTATGTATTGAGAATAATGATCCAATATTACATATCTGTGAGTTGCATAGGTATGTGAACCTCTAGGACAGAGGTGGGCAGCGAGGGCCGTATCTGTCCCTGGTTTTCACACCAACGTCTGGCCTTTAATTAGTTGATTGTCTCAATTAGCCAAACCATTTATGAAATCTGACGTTTCATGTGCATTTCTTTAAATTATCACGAAACTACAAAGACTAGTCTTGTCTCCCTTCGTAAAACATTTTCCTTTGATCGTATCATTGCGAAAATCTATATTTGTGCATGCAATCAATTAACTCAATTAGTCAGGGTAATTGATAGGAATAAAAACCTGCATACACACCGGCCCTCCAGGACCGTGATTGCCCACCCCTGCTCTAGGATCAGCAGTTAATTTGAAGGTGAAACTAGAGTCAGGCATTTTCAATCAATGGGATGACATATTATTATATTTAAAGAACAGGGAGCTATCGAAGTCTGATCTTTGCAACACATGCTTGTGGAAGTGTATCATGGCACAATGGAGATTTCTGAGGACCTCAGAAAAAGGGTTGCTGATGCTCATCGGGCTGGAAAAGGTTACAGAACCATCTCTAAAGAGTTTGGACTCCACCAGTCCACAGTCAGTCAGATTGTGTACAAATGGAGGAAATTCAAGACCATTGTTACCCTCCCCAGGAGTGGTTGTCCAACAAAGATCACTCCAAGAGCAAGGTGTGTAATAGTCGGCAAGGTCACAAAGAACCCCAGGATAACTTCTAAGCAACTGTAAGCCTCTCTCTGTCACTGGCTAATGTTAATGTTCATGAGTCCACCATCAGGAGAACACTGAACAACAATGGTGGGCATGGCAGGGTTGCAAGGAAAAAGCCACTGGTCTCCTAAAAGAACATTGCTGCTCGTCTGCAGTTTGCTAAAGATCACACGGACAAGCCAGAAAGCTATTGGGGGAAAATGTTTTGCAGACGGATGAGACCAAAAAACTTTTTGGTTTAAATGAGAAGCGTTATGTTTGGAGAAAGGAAAACACTGCAATCCAGCTTAAGAACATTATCCCATCCGTGAAACATGGTGGTGTTTCATCGTTTTGGGCCTGTTTTGCTGTGTCTGGGCGAAGACGGCTTGCCATCATTGATGGAACGATGAATTCTGAATTATACCAGCGTATTCTAAAGGAAAATGTCAGGACATCTGTCCATGAACTGAATCTCAAGAGAAGGTGGGTCATGCAGCAAGACAGCAACCCTAAGCACACAAGTCGTTCTACCAAAGAATGGTTAAAGAAGAATAAAGTTAATGTTTTTGAATGGCCAAGTCAAAGTCCTGACCTTAATCCAATCAAAATGTTGTGGAAGGACCTGAAGCAAGCAGGTCATGTGAGGGGAAAACACTAACATCCCAGAGTTGAAGCTGTTCTGTGCAGAGGAATTCCTCCAAGCCGTCGCGCAGGACTGATCAACAGTTACAGGAAATGTTTAGTTGCAGTGAAAGCTGCACAAGGGGGTCACACCAGAAAGCAAAGGTTCACATACTTTTGCCACTCACAGATATGTAATATTGAATCCAATAAATAAATGACCAAATATAATTTTGTCTCATTTGTTTAACTGGGTTCTCTTAATCTACTTTCAGGACTTGTGTGAAAATTTGTTTTAAGTCATATTTATGCAGAAAATTCTAAAGGGTTCACAAATTTTCAAGCACCACTGTATATGAATATATGCAAATTTGAAAATTTTGGCAGCTGAATTAGGGCTCAGCCCATGGGTGGCGCTGCAAATCACTACTTTATGTAATTATGCACACTTTCCCAGGGGTTGTGTGGCTTGTGCCTTAAGTCAGCCAAGGTATTTTATGCATGTCATAGGTTAGGACCTCTTTGATTTGTACTATGCATCATAATTGCTTGAAAGTAAAACAGTGCATTATTTATAAATCTCTCAATTTTGCTCTTTTGGAGGGGGGGGCGCAGCAAATATTAGTCCTGAGTATCACCCTTAGATGAAGCACACTGATCGATGAGTATGTGATCCAGGAAATGTGTTGCTTTACACAGACATTTTTTCTCAGTGTTTCTTTGCAAAACAACTTCAATGTTGATTTTTCATGAAGTTGCTTTGTACTGTATTTGCGGCCTAAATACAAATATTTGTATTTTTTGCCCCAAAATTTTGAAAATAAATGGAAATAAATTTTAATTCATAATGACAGGAATTTTACTTCATTTTTCCAGTTACTAAGATGCTCAAATCAAAAGCCTTCAAATCATGCGGGCACAGGCAAGGGTTGGCTTGATTTTGTGTCTGCATAAAGGGGTTAAGGGCCCCCTCCACTTAGGAACGTGTTTTTTTTCTCATCTGTATGTCATACTCATACTTCCAGGTAGGGGATGCACCCGGGAACCAGACTAGACTGTTAATTATGCCACAGCTATTATATTTTCTCCAAGATACTTAGATTTTAACTCCTTGATTGCTGTCCTACTCGGTTCTCCTTCCACAGTGCAGTACTCCTTTTGCCTTGGATTGACGCAGTTAGTCTGTGGTGTGTTTCCCGAAAGCACAAATGCTAACTTACATAGTTGGAACCGCAGACTGTGAATGGACAAACTATGTAAGTTGCTAACTTACCAACTATGCTTTTGGAAAACGCACCCTTGGTCGTTCTACCAGGTGAACCAGTAGTCTTGACAAGGTCAGCCCTTCGCAACGCGCTAAGAATCCGTTTCCCATCAGTGGATACAGTTTTCTCCCCTGTGACTGAGTTTTTGGCCACTGATTAATTCAATGCAAAACTAATATTTAAAGTGACGACCATCCATCTTTAGCATGACGGGCCCAACAGACGCATGATCACGTTGCCTAGTGTGAGTGAATTCGGACTCTCTTAGCAGTGTGGTTGTCTTCCTAAGCCCTAATAAATTCCCCTTAACACCATTCCTTTACCTCATGACGTTTTCCATCAAGGTGAAAGGAAATAGATGACAAGATATAATTATTTGATTATCTGAACACAGCCTCTGAGTCATCAAACACCACGACTGAGACAAAAGAATGCCGCAATGATGTGCAAAAAGTCTCTGTTAATAAGAAAATAAATCAGGTGTCGACAGTATGCCAAATGATGCTGTTACCTGTTAAGGGACTGGATTCTATCGTTATGTGACACTAAAAATTAAGCTCTTCGGCAATAAATACCAGTATTGGGTTTGGTGTAAAAACATTGATGGCCATCTTGAAAAGATGCCCCTCCCCTCTGTGAAGTGTGGTGGTGGATCTCTGATATTGCACTCTAGGGCTGTTCTTCAGAAAACTGTGGGAAACTTGTCAGAAGTTGTGGTACCATGGAATCCATCAGGTACCTGCAGATGAAAATCTGGCTCCATCTGCCAAGACACTGAAGATGAGCTGTGGTTGGATCTTCGGACTGCAGAGCAGTCCAAAGAATGCATCAAAATTGATGCAAAAATAGTTGTTAATTGAAACAGTACATCATTGTGGAATCAATGTTTGCCATTTTTACTGAAGAAAAATGTTCAAATTAAAAGTGGACCATATAATACCAGTTGAGACCAGTTACTACCTGATTAAAATACAAACCACTGGTCTTATCAATAGTTGTCAATGATCTGTACCCTCTCATCTACTGTCTTATCTGACTTTACCCTCCTGTCAGATCACTCCGTTCTACAATTTCTAGTGGCTTTTCTTGAGAGTTGTTGTTTTATTAATTTCTCCTTTGAGCTTTATCCTTTCTGCTCTTAAGGGGTGGAATATGGTCCCCACTGCAGCTGCTTTAGTGCTCGACTCTCTCCGTCCTATGATGATCTTCAACTCATATCTCATACATGTCATGCGCATGCTACTTATGCTGCACTCCGATGTAGCGGAGCGCTGTCAAATCTCCGTCCTGCATCAGTTTTGTTGTGCATTAACTTTTACTTTCTAGCCACACTAATGTCAGTTAACCCTCACGAAAAAGAGGTTAATTCAAGTGCGCTATTAGTATACTTCTTCTAAACTAAAAATAAGAGAGTATACTTTCAGTTTACTTTTGATGTACTTTTAAGAGATATACTTAGCAAAGTAATACTTAAGTATACTTAGCTTATACTGAAAAGTACACAGAAAAGTCTAAATATATTTGGCTAATACTTGTACCTAAAATTTTGATTATCATACTTTTCTTGAGTATATCTCAAAGTATTAAAATATTCATGCCTAATGTTCAAGTATACTGGCTTCCAGTTAGACTGCTGTCAAAAGAATAAGCACATTAAAATATATTTACCATACTTATTGGCTTCTTTGAAGTATACTGTACTGTATTTTTACTCAGTTTTTACTATGCCATGGACTTAGATATTTCACATGTATGTTTGCAGTAACAAGTCAGCTTTGGGGCAGCATTGCAGAGTAAATAGCACATGGGTGGAGCTGAACTTGATTTTTATGTAGTGTTATAACCCAAACAGAAATAGATAAATATTTGTCTGATTTTATTTGAGAAAAAATTTGACAATTATTGCAGTATTGACTGAGTTGATACATACTAGAACAAAAAAAGTATACTTCAAGTTTAAGCAACATAAACTTAAAGTACCCATCTAGTTTACATCTATAAGTTTTATTTTGTACTGCAAGTATACTACAAGTGAACTTTTAAGTATACTGTGACTTTACTAGTTGTATACGTCTAGCATACTTTTCAATTTATGAAAGTATACATTGAAGTATACTACAAGTAAACTTACAGATAAACTGATAGTTTATGAGTTGTATACTTCTAGTAAACTTTCCAGTTCATGAAAATATACTGTGAAGTATACTGCTAGTAAACTTAAAGATAAACTATTAGTTCACTAGTTGTATACTTCTAGCACAATGTCTAATTTATAAAAGCTTACTTTGAAGTGTATTGAAAGTAAATTCAGATATTCTACAACTTTACTTGTTATATACTTCAAGCCAACTTTTTAATTCATGAAAGTACACTTTGAAGTATATTGCAAGTAAACTAGTTCTATACTTCCAGCTCTCTATAGTTTAAATCTAGTTTTATACTTTCAGGGAGCTAAAAGTTTTTGTTTTTTTACTGCAAGTATACTTCAAAGCCTTCTTTAAGCTAACACAACATCATATTCACAGCTTATGATTATTGCAGTCTAAAATATATTACTGTTGCTATTCAGATATTATTTAACGTAAGTAGACGAGAGGTTACCTCGTGTACTCTACTAGTAGACAATGCTTAAGTGCATTCTGCTTTAATTTACTGATGAAGGTACTTATAAGAATCTACAATGATATACATTCTCAGGATTGAGAGCAAAATTGATTCCTTTATAATTTAAATTTTCAAACACAATATTGTATTGGATGCCAAAGTATAAGAACACAGCGATGGCAACTCTTATTGAAATCCCGATTCAAAACAAAAATTTACCTCTTTCTCTCATGTGGAATCAGAAATATGCACAAAATATTAATTAGCAATGCCTTCTGCCTGACCAGTTGGCTGAAGCACTCAAGCAAAGGCTGATGACATATTCCATATGAGTACACCAATGAGCTGTTTTTTGGTTAATGGAGTTCTGTATCACAGTCAAAAATATGACCGACTAAAGAAAAGATGCACAGTGCTGTAATACTTGAAAGATGGTACATTCTGTTTAAAAAATGATTGAATCATTTTTAAACAAGAGTGTGGACATAAAAGCCCTGCATATTGTACCTGTACCAAACATTGCTCTGTTTAAGTTGAGATATCAATTCAATCTAGCTGGCCATTATGTGCAGATTTACAGATAAATGTACACACTATTTTCAAACAAGAGATTAAGAAGACTGGAACTTTAGTGCTATCTGACATATGACAATGAAATGTCTGTATTAGTTTTAAAACTAGCAACTATACCACAACCTGATCTGAACCAGCTAAGTGGGCTTGGATGGGAGGTTGCTGCTGGAGGAGGTGTTGGTGGGCCAGTAGGTTGGGATCTTCCTTCTGGTGGAATAATACACAATACTCCAGTGCAGTGATGAGGATGTTGTCTGTCTGATGAGATGTGAACCTGAAGTCCTCACTCACTGTGGTCATTAAACATCCAATGACACTCTAAGTTTCCTAGCAGCATGTCTCACAGTATACTTTCATGAACTGAAAAGTTTTCTAGAGGTATACAACTAATAAACTAGCAATATATCTGTAAGTTTACTTGCAGCATACTTAAAAGAAAACTTTCAGAAATTCAAAAGTATACTTAAAGTATGCAACTAGTTCACTCACAGTGTACTTGCAGTATAGAATAAAACTAGATGGGTACTTTCAGTTTACTTTGCTTAAACTTGAAGTATACTTAAAAATGTTCCAATTTAGTCCGAAGAAGTATTAAATTAGTATACTTTTTAGTACACTACAAGTACATGGTCCGTAGTATTCTTGCTATACCTATACTTACACTCAAGTATTCTTAATAAAGTAAAAATCAAGTATACTACTTTTGGCTAAGGGTGAACAGGGTGACAGACAAAGAAACGCATTTCATAAATGCAGCAGCTTCGGTGAGCAGACGCAACCTTGTTTGAAAGGTAAGGAAAAGCACAGTATATTTATCAAGTTGCCAAAAACAACACATTTCAAAAACACAATTTGGAGACCTGTTTCTGTTATGGCAAGTTTCCTAGCGAGTGAGTTGACTTTTGCAGAGACGATTCTCTCTGACCAATGAGTGGGCTGCAATGTTGCACATCACATTTTGGAACCTGCTAGTACCTGGTCAACCTTTTTTTGGAACCCCAGGAGAGCAGGTACCAGAAAAAGTATCTACTAACACCAAGTGCCAGGTACGTTTTCCTAATGGAAAAGCAAAAAAGGCGAGTAGAGTAGAGTAGAGTAGGGTAGGGTAGGGTAGGGTAGGGTAGGGTAGAGCCGGTACCGTGTAGTGGAAAAAGCATCATGGAAAGCATTGTGGTGGGGGTGTTTGTATGTGAATTAATCCCAGATGGTGTAATAATGTCTCGGTAAGAGAACGAATCTGCCTACCGGACATCGAGCTGCTGTCGATATCAGTCAGACCCTTTTACTTGCCAAGGGAATTTCCTCAAATATTTCGAACGGTAGTATATATTCATCCGAGAGCGGACGCTAAAACAGCGACTGATATAATCTGTTCAGTGTCTCAGCGACTTCAGTCTATTCAACCGGATGCTCCATCTCTCTTTCTGGGTGATTTTTAATCATGTCAAGTGCAAAAAGTAGCTCAGCAGCTTTAGCCAGTAAGTCAGCTGTCCCACTCTCGATGAAAGGACATTAGATATGTGTTACGGCTGTATAAAAGGGGCCTACAAGTTGGTTGCTGGTCCTTCTCTCGGATCCTCTGACCACAACACAGTGCACCTGCTCCCTCGTACATGACTGTGCTGCGAAGGGACAAGGCGCAGACTCGGGAAGTTCAGGTGTGGAGTGAGGACAGCACTCTTGCCCTTCAGGGATGCTTTGACTGCACAGACTGGTCCATTTTTCAGGAAGCATCTGAAAACATTGACGATCTTACAGATGTAGTGCACAGCTATATGTCTTTTTGTGTAAACACTGTGCTCCCACAAAAATCTGTTGTTTCATATCCAAATAATAAGCCATAGATCACCAAAGACCTGAGTTGTTTGCTCAGGGAGAAAAAGGCTGTTTTTAGAAGTGGGGATAAAACTGCTTATGCTGATATTAGAAAAGCAGTTAGATCTGAAATTGCACTGGCTAAACTTAAATACAAAGATAGACTTGAATCCAAACTTAACGAGGCTGACCTCAAATCTGTTTGGGATCTGTTTTCTATTTGCTGAGAAACTTCTGTCTCATTTTAACTTGAAATGAAATCTTGTTGGCTGGATAGTTGATTTTGTGTCAAATAGGTCACAGTGCATCAGGGTTAATGGCACCTTATCCCCTAAATTATTCTCTTCCACAGGTTCCCCGCAAGGCTGTGTTCTGTCTCCATTGCTTTCCATTTTGTACACTAATGACTGTAGGAGCTCTTACAAAAACAGGCATTTTGTGAAATTTGCGGATGATACAGTGATTGTAAGCCTATTGTTATGGCCCCAATTTGTTATTACAATTTACAACACAACAGCAACAGCAAGGGATGATAGACACAGTTTTAAAAACTTAAACACATTTAATTTTTAACAAAGACAATAACGACTAAACTAATATTCTGACCAAGATTGAATACAAAAAACAGAAATATTTACAGTTTCCTGGTGATGTGCTGGGTGAGGAAAAAAAAACTCAAACACAGGCAAAAATCCACAAAAGAAACTTCACAGGTCTTGAACAGAAATGACAGGTCTGGTCACACGTATCCTTCTTCTTGCAATTTCTCCTACCACTTTACTGTCTCAATTCTTTTCCTTATATACTCTTTTGCAGACCCCACCCACATTTAGACCTCTTTTTTTTTTATTTTCGGGGACTTGCCCCAGACATGTCCAGGACATGTCTAGACATAGCTCCAGTCTGAGCTGAGCTGAGCTGAAAAATTTTGACTCATAAAGGCAAAATTTTTCTTTTCAATACTAAATGGTTAAGTGAACACTTGTCTATATATACATATCATACAATATTCAAATAAACACATGATATATATATACATATTCAAACACGGGATAAGCAATCAGCAATTAAATTGTCTGTACCCTTCACATGCTTAATTTCCAAGTCAAACTCCTGTAAAATCAAACTCCAATTCAACAATCTCCGATTCTTGTTTTTCATCTTACTCAAAAACATTAACGGATTGTGGTCAGTGTACACAATCATTGGCTTTTCCCCTGTACAAACATAAACCTCAAAGTGTTGTAAAGAAAGGACGAGAGCCAACAGTTCCTTCTCTATTGTGGAATAGTTCCTTTGGTGGCGATTGAACTTCCTGGAGAAGTATGCCACGGGATGATCAATGTCATCAGAGTCACTTCTCTGCAGGAGCACAGATCCACAAGCTTGGTCGCTAGCATCGACCGCGATGGAGAACGGTTTGTTGAAGTCAGGAGATTTGAGCACGGGGAAGTGACACAGCAGAGACTTCAGGCGATCGAAGGCTCTCTGGCATGCATCATCCCAAGTGAACTTTACGCCTTTCTTCAGTTGGTTAGTTAGACTGAGAGCAATCTCAGCAAAGTTCTTGCAGAACTTGCGGTAGTACTCGATCATTCCAAGGAAGCGGCGCAAAGCTTTTTTGTTGTCAGGAACTGGAAAGTCCATGATGGCTTGGACTTTAGCATTTATGGGTGCCACCTTACCCTGGCCTATGACGTAGCCAAGATAGGTGACAGTAGCACAACCAAAGTCACTCTTGTTCAGGTTAACAGTCAGGTTAGCCTGGGTCAGGCGCTGGAACAACGTCTCTACATCTTTTAGATGTTCTTCCCAGGAGTCACTCCATGTGATCAGGTCATCGATGTATGCACCCGTGTGTGGCAATCCGGCGATTGTAGACTGTATCATCCTTTGGAACGTGGCTGGGGCATTTTTCATCCCAAAGGGTAGGACTTCACACTGGTACAACCCAGATGGTGTGGCAAAAGCAGAGATGCTCTTGGCCCTCTCAGTTAAAGGCACACACCAATAACCCTTCAATAAATCAATCTTGGTCAGAAACTTTGCTTGCCCTACTCTATCAATACAATCATCAATCCTTGGTATTGGAAACACATCAGTTCTAGTTACAGCATTGACTTTGCGATAATCTGTGCAGAATCTAGTACTTCCATCAGGTTTTGGAACTAGCACACAGGGTGAACTCCAATCTGAGTTGGAGGGTCTGATAATATCATGTTCTAACATGTACTCAACCTCTTTCTCAGCAATCTTTCTCTTTTCAGGATTCATCCGGTACGGATGCTGTTTTATTGGTTTGGCATCACCAACATCGACATCATGAGAGGCTATAGAAACTGTTTTTGGAACATCAGGAAACAGATCCTCATATTTCTTGATCAACCTCTTAAACTGATCTCTCTGTGAGGGTTCTAAGTGCTGGAGTTTTACATCAAGATTTTGCAACACTTCAGAATTTGACAATTTACATGAAAGAACTTCAGTTTCAATTCTAGGTTCATCATCTTGAAACTCCCCCTCATCTTCACACATCTCAGCCATTGGAGGATCTGAAGTGACAGCTGCAACCCTAGCATTTCTGTCATGATAAGGCTTTAGCATGTTAATATGACACAATTGTTTTGGTTTTCTCCTATCTGGAGTCTTCACAATGTAATTGATATCATTGAGTTTTGTCAGAATTTCAGAAGGACCATGAAATCTAGCCTGCAATGGATTGGACTGCAAGGGAAACAACACAAGGACCTTGTCTCCTGGTTTAAACTCACGGCTTCTAGCCTTATGATCATACCAAGTTTTCATTTTTCCCTGACTTGATTTCAAGTTCTCTTTGGCTAAGTCACAAGCTGCACGCAATCTTTCCTTGAACTTGCTAACATAGTCTAACAGACTGATGTACGGCTCTTCCTCTTGCCATTGTTCACTCAATAATAGCAAAGGTCCTCTCACTTCATGACCAAACACTAGCTCCAATGGACTAAATCCAGTAGACTCCTGCACTGCTTCTCTAGCTGCAAACAACAGCAAATGAACACCTTCATCCCAGTCTTTCTCATGGTCATAACAATAAGTCCTCATCATTGTCTTGAGAGTGGAATGAAACCGCTCTAAGGCACCCTGACTCTCTGAATGATAGGCACTAGAAAGAATCTGCTTTGCACCTAGTTCATACACAACCTGCTGAAACAATCCTAAAGTGAAATTGCTACCTTGGTCTGACTGAATTTCCCTGGGAAGGCCAAACAACGTGAAGAACTCCATCAAAGCCCTTGAGATTGCAGTTGCCTTGATGTTACGTAGAGGTATGGCTTCAGGGAATCTGGCAGATGCACACATGATTGTCAACAAGTACTGATTTCCAGATCTAGTCTTGGGTAATGGACCAACACAATCAACAATGACCTTAGAGAATGGCTCCCCAAATGCTGGGATAGGCTGCAATGCAGCTACAGGTGGGTCTAACTGGTGTTTTCCAACTACCTGACAAGTGTGACAGGTTTTGCAAAAGTTGGAAACGTCTTTCCGAAGCCCAGGGCAAAAGAAGTGTTTCATGATCTTATCAACAGTCTTGTTAACACCAAGATGACCTCCTAAAGGTAAGCTATGAGCCATTGTTAAGATCTCATTCCTGTAGACCTTCGGAACAACAATTTGCCTGACCACTGCCCAATCTGCATTGGCAGGGATATCAGGAGGGCGCCACTTCCGCATCAACACACCATCCTTGAGATAATACCCAACTGGAACTGCGTCTATTTCTTTATCAGGAAGGGCTCTCCTCTTTAGTGCACAAATTTCAGTATCATTAGTTTGCTTCTCAATCAACCGCTTTCTGGACAGAGACAAGTCTCCAGACACATCAAAATCACCAGACCCATCCGGCTGGCTGAATAGAGAACTGATAAAAGTATCTGATAAGTCCTCAAACAAAGAAACCATAGTAGGCCAATCAGAGTCATGAGGCGAACCACCTGAGTCATGACTATTCAATGTGCTGGATGGCACCACAACATCTTCTTCTTTAGCCTTCTTGGCCATAGCACGAGTCACTGCACAAGAAGGATACAGAGATGGGTCCTCATCCCCATCTTCAGTGCTCGGCTGTGAAGTAAGATGTCCAGGGGGAACTATTTTGCCCCCAGCCAGGTCATTGCCTAGCAACAGAGAAACACCCTTTATAGGTAGACTTGACATAGGTCCCACCTTTACCTGTCCTGTAACTAAATCTGACTTCAAGAATATAGAGCGCAGGGGTACAGATACAGTCCTCCCTTCAGTACCTTGTACAAGAATGAAATCCCCTGAAGCGGTCTCATCACGT
Source organism: Gymnothorax reevesii (assembly GCA_029721435.1). Classification (NCBI taxonomy): domain Eukaryota; kingdom Metazoa; phylum Chordata; class Actinopteri; order Anguilliformes; family Muraenidae; genus Gymnothorax; species Gymnothorax reevesii. The sequence goes on from CM056573.1 coordinate 159,192,902, forward strand.
AACTCCAAGGAGTCCATCAACAAAAGTGACTGAGAAGCTCCGGTATCCCTTAGGATATATATGGGGACAGGAGTAGTATGCTCATTCAGAGCCACAAATCCCTCTGACACAAATGGAAGAAATTCCTCCCTCACAAAGTCAGCTGTATTAGGCTTTTTAGCCCCACAAGAAGCAGGCAATTTAGCAGATCGGTTATCTACTACAGGGGTTTCTAACCTTGTTTTCACAAAGGCATTTGGTTTGGTATCCTTTTCTTTTTCTTTCTTAGCTTTTAGGAACCAACAGTTAGTTTTAACATGACCAGGTTTCTTGCAATAACTGCAAACTAGACCACTTTTGTCACTGTCAGCTTTCACACTTTGATCAGACCTGTTACTGGATTTCTGAGCACCATCACCAGATTTGTCTTTGTCTTTGGGTGAGGAATCTTGGGTATCACCTTAACCCTTTTTCTGAAACCATCTATTTTTACTGCTAGACTGAAATTTGGACTTATGTGTGAGAACATATTCATCTGCAAATTTGGCAGCTGATTGCAAATTCAGTGCTTGCTTCTCATTAAGGTAGGTCTTAACATAATCTTTAACACAGTTCTTGAATTCTTCAACTAACACCATCTCTTTTAGTGAGTTGAAATCATCCTTGACCTCCATAGAAGTACACCAGCGCTCAAAGCAAACCTGCTTTTCATTAGCAAATTCAACATAAGTCTGATTTTCAGATTTCTTCAGACCTCTGAATTTCTGTCGGTAAGCCTCTGGAACCAACTCATACGCTCTCAAAATAACCTTTTTGACCACCTCATAATCAGAGGAATCATCTGCAGACAAAGCCGAATAGGCTTGTTGAGCTTTACCCTTGAGGACAGTTTGCAACATCAGAGGCCAGTGTTCCTTTGGCCACTGACAACTCTTTGCTACCTTTTTAAAACACTGGAAATAGTTGTCAACATCCTTTTCCGAAAATGGAGGCACCAATTTTACCTCCTGGCTAGCCCAAAATTTATTTTCAGTTTGAATTTAAATTTTTAGTTGCTCCATTTGGAGTCTTTCTTCTCTATCGAATTTCTCTAATTCAAAATCTCTCTGTCTTGCAAATTTTTCTAACTCAAATTCTCTTTTTTCCCTTTCTTTCTTCTCTTCTCTAGCTAATTTTTCCAACTCAAACTGCCTTTGTTTTTCTTTTTCTTCCCTTTCAATCTCTAGCATTTTTAATTTAAGTTCCATTTCTATATTTGTATTTTCCACTGGAAACTGTTCCAGATCTCCTGGTGCAAACACATTTTCATCAATGTAATATTCAACTATCTCTCTAGCCAGTCTTGCTTTTCGCATGGCTGGTTTTACCTCTGTCAGCTCCAAATGCCTGCATATTTCCAACAGTTCTGTCTTTTTAAAAGACTTCAAAACCCCTACGGTTGGTGATGCCAAGAAATCATCCATTGCTGTTGTCAATATATTTATATAGGAAAATTCACAAAAACAATTTTACAATCTGAAATGTTAGATTTTTAATAAATGACTCACAAAATGGTCTATCCCGGACCTTGAGCCCCCAATTTGTTCTGGCCCCAATTTGTTATTACAATTTACAACACAACAGCAACAGCAAGGGATGATAGACACATTTTTAAAAACTTAAACACATTTAATTTTTAACAAAGACAATAACGACTAAACTAATATTCTGACCAAGATTGAATACAAAAAACAGAAATATTTACAGTTTCCTGGTGATGTGCTGGGTGAGGAAAAAAAAACTCAAACACAGGCAAAAATCCACAAAAGAAACTTCACAGGTCTTGAACAGAAATGACAGGTCTGGTCACACGTATCCTTCTTCTTGCAATTTCTCCTACCACTTTACTGTCTCAATTCTTTTCCTTATATACTCTTTTGCAGACCCCACCCACATTTAGACCTCTTTTTTTTAATTTTCGGGGACTTGCCCCAGACATGTCCAGGACATGTCTAAACATAGCTCCAGTCTGAGCTGAATAAAAAAAAAGGTAAATACTGTTATCCAGTGGCCTATATTCACATTACACTATTAACTAATGATGAGTGTGAGCATGGCCCTGTAGTCAACGACTTTTGCACCAGGTGCAAAGATTTTTACCAGCAAATTAATGTATCTAAGATTAAAGACATTATTATTGATTTTCGTAAGTCACAACCCAGTGTTAGTCATACTGTTATTAATGGCAAGCATGTTGAGATTGTTCCTCAATATAAATACTAAGGAACCATTATTGATAACTCATTAAGTTTTGACCCCAACACTGATGTTGTTTGTAAAAGGGTCCAACAGCGTCTCTATTTTCTAAGGAAGATGAACACGTTCAAAGTGTGGAATGTCTTGATGACTCTGTTTTATCAGTGTTTTATTGAAAGTGTCCTGGCATATTGAATTGTTGCATGGTTTGGTTGTCTCACATTGTCCTGCAAAAACAGGCTCGCAAAGCTGCTCAAAACAGCAGGCGAGGTGATGGGAGTCAGCAGGGTCAGCAGCAGGATATCTATTATATACGTGTCGTCAGTAAAGCCCAACAAATCCTGACTTGTCCTGACCATCCTCTCTTTGTTGAGTGTGATCTCCTTCCTTCTGGACGGTGTTACAGAATGCCTCAAACCAAAACGAAACGTGCCAGAGCTTCATTTATTCCTGTTGCCATTGAAAAGCTTAATTTGCTTGTCTAATCTAGCAGTCTGTGTTCTTTTGAGTGTGCGTGGGATAGACAGATTTCGATCTTATGTCCTGGTTTAATACCCTGACTTTTAATTATTATTTATTCTTCTGTAATCTATTTCGCCCGAATATGCATTATTCTGTCATGGCCCCAATTTGTTATGACATATCGGACAGCAAGGGATGACAGACAACATTTTAAAACTTGAACAGATTTAATAAAACAAAGGCTGACCAAGATTGAAATATAAAAAAAATGAGATAGTTACAGTTCCTTTGGTAATTGAGATGGGGTTGGTATGTTGCGATGTCCTGGGACAGGAAAATACTTTAACACAGGCAAAAATCCACAAAAAGGGCTTCACAGCTCTTGAAAAGAGTGACAGGTCTGGTCAAATGTATCCTTCCACTATTTCTCCTTGCAATTTCTCCTAATACTTTACTCTATCAATTTTTCTCCTTATATACTCTTTTCCAGCCTCCTTCCACCTTCTCTGAGACTTTGCCCTCTGAGGCATGCCCAGGACATGCCCAAAACCTAGCTCCAAACTGGGCTTAACAAAAAAAAGTCAATACTGCCATCTAGTGGCTCCCCCCCCCCCCCCCCCCCCCCACATTACACCTCCATTCCAAAAAGGAAAAATTTTGACTCATAAAGGCAAACTTTTTCTTTTCATTACTAAAATGGTTAAGTTAACACTTGTATGTATATATACATATAATACAATATGCTAATAAATGTGATATATACAAATACTCAAACACGGGATAAGCAATCAGGAATTACATTGTCAGTACCCTTTACATGCTTAATTTCCAAGTCAAATTCCTGTAAAATCAAACTCCAATTCAACAATCTCCAATTCTTGTTTTTCATCTTACTCAAAAACATTAACGGATTGTGGTCAGTATATACAATCATTGGCTTTTGCCCTGTACAAACATAAACCTCAATAGATAGAACCAGAGCCAACAGTTCCTTCTCAATTGTGGAATAGTTCTTTTGGTGGCAATTGAACTTCCTGGAGAAGTATGCCACGAGATGCTAAATATCATCAGAGTCACTTCTCTGTAGGAGCACAGATCCACAAGCTTGGTCGCTAGCATCGACCACGATGGAGAACGGTTTGTTGAAGTCGGGAGATTTGAGCACGGGGAAGTGACACAGCAGAGACTTCAGGCGATCAGGATATATATGGAGACAGGAGGAGAATGCTCATTCAGAGCCACAAATCCTTCTGACACAAATGGAAGAAATTCCTCCCTCACAAAGTCAGCAGTATCAGGCTTCTTAGCCTCACAAGGAGCAGGCAATTTAGCAGATTGGTCATCTACTACAGGGGTTTCTAACCTTGTCTTCTAAAAGGCATTGGGTTTGGTATTCTTTTCTTTTTTTTCTTAGCTTTAAGGAACCAACAGTTAGTCGTAACATGACCAGATTTCTTGCAATAATTGCAAACTAGACCACATTTGTCACTGTCAGCTTTCATACTTGGATCAGACCTGTGACTGGATTTCTGAGCACCATCACCAGATTTGTCTTTGTCTTTGGGTGAGGAATCTTGGGTATCACAGCTACCTTTCCTCTGAAATTGGGACGATCTATTGTTACTGCTGGACTGAAATTTGGACTAATGTGTGAGAACATATTCGTCTGCAAATTAGGCAGCTGATTGCAAATTCAGTGCTTGCTTCTCATTAAGGTAGGTCTTAATATCATCCTAAACACAGTTCTTGAATTCTTCAACTAAGACCATCTCTTTTAGTGAGTTGAACTCATCCATGACCTCCACAGAAGTACATCAGCGCTCAAAGCAAACCTTCTTCTCGTTAACAAATTCCACATATGTCTGATTGTCTGATTTCTTCAGACCTCTGAATTTCTGTCGGTAAACCTCTGGAACCAACTCACAAGCTCTCAAAATAACATTTTTGACAACCTGATAATCAGAGGAATCATCTGCAGACAAAGCCGAATCGGCTTGTTGAGCTTTCCCTTTGAGGACAGTTTGCAACATCAGAGGCCAGTGTTCCTTTGGCCTCTGACAACCTCTTAGCTACCCTCTCGAAGCACTGGAAATACTTATCAAGTGACCAAGATTGAAATATATATTAAAAAATGAGATAGTTACAGTTCCTTGGTAATTGAGATGGGGTTGCTATGTTGCGATGTCCTGGGACAGGAAAATGCTCCAACACAGGCAAAAATCCACAAAACGAACTTCACAGGTCTTGTAAAGAGTGACAGGTCTGGTCAAATGTATCCTTCCACTATTTCTCCTTGCAATTTCTCCTACTTATCTACTGTCTCAATTTTTCTCCTTATATACTCTTTTCCAGCCCCCTCCCACCTTCCAGGCTTTTCAATTCTCGGGGACTTTCCCATCTGAGGCATGCCCAGGACATGCCCAAAACCTAGCTCCAGACTGGGCTTCACAAAAAAAGTCAATACTGCCATCTAGTGGCACCCCCCCACATTACACCTCCATTCCAAAAAGGAAAAATTTTGACTCATAAAGGCAAACTTTTTCTTTTCATTACAAAAATGGTTAAGTAGACACTTGTGTGTATATATATATATATAAATATATATATATATATATATATATATAATACAATATGCTAATAAACATGTGATATATACACATACTCAAACACGGGATAAGCAATCAGTAATTACATTGTCAGTACCCTTTACATGCTTAATTTCCAAGTCAAACATCTGTAAAATCATTTATTTATTTATTTATTTTACCTACTGCATTGCACTTTAGTTGATTTGATGCACTTTATAGACAGTGCTTGAAATGTTCCGGCCTCTGACTCAGTTGAAGTGGTTGAAGTATCCTGTGTTTCACTTGAACTGTGGATTTTTTCATGTTGCGTCTCTGTTATTGCTTTGTGTACTTGTTGTGTCTTGATGGTTGCTGCTGATCTAATTTCCCTTGTGATAATAAAGTTGAACTTGAACTTGAAAAGCACTTCATTGACGCATGTAGGGAGAGTTGGAATCAAGCCGAAACTGCAGCCGTTCGAGACGCACCCGACAAAAGCCTACAGAGTTTATCGAATAACTGGTGCATGTGATTGCGGCAAAGTGAGGTGCGTAAAATGATGAAAACCCATGGATCCACGATGGAGTTGACCGACAGGAAGCGCATTGCCAAAAGGTCCTGCTTCTCTTCCCAGGGCGCACAGTCTTGCGAGGAAAAGGCACCAATATACACCCGGACCTGAGGAGAGCATAAGTAGAAGAAAGTTATCCTTTTCAAGAGCAATCCAACTGGCTACAAGAAATGATAGTTAGCCAAAGTCAAACGAAAACTTTCCTAATTGTTTTCTACATTTGTGGTTATAAATGAAGTCTATGTGAATTTTATTTCGACGGTGTCCCGCCAATTGCCCCGCGTACACACTCAGAAAAAGTTACATTGCTTTATAGGCTGACTCTCTGGCGAAATCCTCTTTAGTTCTCATTGCAAAACCTTGTTGGCCTTATATCGCCCAGACTTAAATATTTTGCGGTTAAAGCATCAGTGGAACACATAGGACTCATCTACTGTATGAAATCACATAGATCACGTGAGAGCGTTTCTTCAGATATATTATTGTGTAGGGTAGACTGAGTACAGCTGAGACAGTTTTTGCTTTTCCCATTTCCACACAAAAACTAGACTCTGAAAAGACACTAAAAAGAAGATTTTTTTTTTACAAAATTTATCCTCTATTTGTGCACTAAAATATGACCAAAAAATGATATCTCTAAGTGGTTTATATTTTTCACAATTAATCAAAAACAAAAGGTGCATTTTTGTCTGAACCGTACCCATATAGTTCACATAGAGAGTACAGTTGACACAGTACCATAGTACAGTTGAGACACCATTCAAAATGTTGGAAAGCTGACAAGTCAATCATTGCCAATGTAATAACTATGTAATAACTATACTATAAAAAACATTCATTGTACATGTGATACACTTCATCAATTCATCCATTTTGTGTAAATCAACACTAGCAGTTAAAAGTAAAAAAAAAACAGTAAAACTATTAAAAAATTTCACAGATATTGCAAACAGTACAAATGTAAACATAATAAAATATGCAATAACTGTGAGAATAACAAGGCAAACAGTAACAGAAAACAACAATAACAATGAAAACTAAAATTTATTAACTCACAGTGGTGGCATGTATAGCAGTGGCCACCAGTGGTACACTCCACGCGAGACCACATTCTACAGACGGAGCTCAACAATCTGCTATTTATTTTGTCCCTTTATTATAAAGTGTAATCCAGATGCCTTTTAATGTTCTGACCTCTGAATGAATTCTGTTGCTGCATAACCTACACAAGACCTGTCTCAACTGTTTTACCACCTTTTATATTTCAGTGCATACTCTATAATCCTTATAATATTCATGCCAGGAAAATATATCCATTAATAGTAGACAGTTCAAATATCACAAATATCAAAATTAATTTACCTTGGCCTCTAATTTTGTCTAATTTTGACTTAAAACCAGTTATCATAAGTCTGCGCTGGTAAACAGCCTGCGAAGCAATGGAGTTCTGGGTCGGGTACAGTTCAGACATTGTGTCTCAACTGTACCCCGATGACCACCTCCCACATTTCACTGGATTACGTAATGACCTTGAATGCTACAATGTCATGAAATATATACGTCTTTAGGGCACAGAACGACGTTTGCAAATGCAAGCTACGTTTAGAAGTCACATAAGGGTAATAAGATATTCATTGTGAAAGGGACATGGTAAAGTCAAAATCTAACCTAGCAAAAAATAGTTTTGTTGATATCTTTGGACCAGAGCTTCGCACGGAGTTAAAATTTCCCAAGATCAAAGAGGATGCTAATACACATGTGCACAGCAAAAATCGCAGCTGAGGCTATCTGCGCAGTCAAGATATTGACGTTGTCTCAACTGTACACGTCCCAACTGTACTCAGTCTACCCTATAATCTACGGACATTCATTTATTAAGTAAATAACTTTTGCCCTAATATTTTCCCCATATTTGCTATTAAGAGGGTCATCATCTGTTGTTAGAGCGTAAAAGTATTCAACTAAAAATATTTTACAAGTTGCCCATTTTCTTCCGGGAGTTATTCCAATCACGCTTAAAACGTAGAGGGAATTTACAAGCAGAACATCCATGTAGCGGGCGCTTAAAAACAGATAAGATGATACTCAGCATTTCCATCAAGAGAGATGATACCGGGGGCAAGTCGTTACCCTTTGTGACTGAAAATTACTGCCCCTAACATCCCATAGTCAAATAGACCTACTTGTTCTGTCCAGCACGTTCTCATCCCGACTCGAAATAAAGCGTCGATATATGACGCAAAAGGGAGTTTTGGCGTCTTTATCCTCCTCTGTCAGCTCATAACCTTTTCTTGATTCAAAAGCACAATATCAATTGTTTGCTAAATTTTAAATTCTTCGCTTATTCACTAGCTACGTTTAATACAAATACACACTGACAAAATACATCACTTGAAGGATTTTTTACTGAAATGTTTATTGAGGAGAAAAAAAACAAGATTAATTTAACATATTTAACATTTAGAAAGACTTGTATTATCGTTTCCACCTGCATTGAACACGGAGTTTATGATCACATCGGGTGAGGTGTGAAACAACAGTTCATTTTCCAGTTCTGCAAAACTAAGGTGTGAGAATGACCTACCGTGACTGGGATCGTGCAAATGAGAAAGCTCATCGTCATCAGCATGAGAAGGACCAAGTGATCCAGCTCTTCGGAGTGTTGAGGTGGCTCGGTCGTTCTCATTCGTGCATTGACGCCCTTAATGCTCCTTTTGCGGGTAAGCTTGTACATCTTAATCAGATTTATTTTCACCAGAAAATTGCATATAACTATGGCAAGAATAGTTAATGACAAGATTGCGGCGTACAGCAGAGAGAATGCCTTGTTCAACGGTCTTGTGTCATTCAGTCGAAAGAAGCACCAGGTCCCCGGGTCGTACTGTCTGTAGTCTCCGATACCAACGAATGGCAGTAAACAGATGAGAAGACTGAACAGGTAGATGCTGACAAGGCACATCAGCGCTCTTTTCCATGTTACTTGTCGATTGTAGACATAAGGATAAACAACAGAGAGTAGGCACTCCGCTGCAATTGCCAGGAGGATTAACGTCGGGCACAGTCCAAAGAAGGACATAAGTAGACCAAAAGTCTTGCACAAGTGCTCGCTGATTTGCTCCAGACATTTGGAAAGTGCGTAACATACCAATACAGCTGGACTTATCAAAACTTTTCCCAGTAGGTCCGTCCAAACCAGTCCTGAGACCAGGACATAAAAAACTGACACGCCGCTGCCCCTTTTGATATTTTTGTGTCGAAAAATTATGCAAAGGGCGATGATATTGCCAATCAAACCCAGGGTAAAAAGTGCTGTCGGGTATAAAACGCTCAGTTTCTTTCTGTTACTTGAAATGGTACAGCTGGAATTGCAGGCCATCCTGAGATGCTTCTACTGCTGCGTGCGCAGTGCAAAGCCACTGGTTTAAATATCAGAACGCGTGGGAGTTGCTCAGGACTGATCATGTGAGTATCCCCGCCTGATATATTAAATATTGGGAAACAGGATGAGGTCGCGTTCATTTCCTTCACACTCTTAGTGTCAAGGTCGATGTCTCACTCCACCGAACGTAGGCCTACAACTTGTTACTGAACACAGACCTGTAAACGAACGAAAGCTCATTATTGTTAAGATAAGGAGAAATAAGTATGAATAACAATAATAATACGCTTTATTATTATTATTATTATTATTATTGATACTTATTTGTCCTCATCTTAACAATACTGAGCTTTCGTTCGTATAATAATAATTATCATCATCATCATCATCATTAGATATTATTATTATTATTATTATTATTATCTTTGCGATAATTTATTATGCTCCGTAGCTCATCTGGTACACATTTGGTCGAGCGTCGACCTTGGCAGTAGAGAATAAGGGAGCTGATAATTAGGTCTAAACATGTTTCAACAATAACGACAACAACAATAATAACAACAACAATAATGATCATCATCATCATCGTAATAACCAGTGGCGGGTGGTGGACGGAAAACCGAGGGGGCGGAAAACATCCCTTGAAACGGATGAGATTAGTGACCCGATTTCAATCATTGTTCTTGGTCAACATGTTAGTTTCCCTTATGATGAAATGTTTAGGCGAGTGAATAATAAATTCTAGAAAATGTTTCTTTCACATGCCTTAATGGGAAACTCTTCACGAAAAAAACACTGGATTTTCCGTGGTAAATTTTGTCACATCCAAAGAAAGTCGTCAAACCTGTGTGTAATGATTGTTTAATTGAACAAGATTGAGATGCGCTCTTTTTGCGTTCAGCTGGTGCGTTTGATTTCTCGTCTTAACGAAGCCAATTCCCTGAGAGGGGAGGATTCAAGTGTCTTTTACCAGGGAAATTGACTGAAAGCAGATCAAGAGTAGTAAGCAGTTTGAAGACATGTTTATCGCCCTTATTGTTCTCCGTCCATCGCCCGCCACTGGTAATAACCTAATAATAATCCGAAACAGCAAATGCAGAGAACCCATTATTAGTTCAACAAGCGTCTCGATGGCTCAGAATGGCAAGACAAAAGCACTACCTGAGAATTCTGGGTTGGAATTAATCATACTAAGAATTAGGTCGGTGATATAGGCTAGCATCATATGCCAACTTTCATGCGTAGGCTATACCGAAATATTAGACTTTTCGTCCAGTCTTCATGTTGTTGCTATCTTTCAACGCAGAAGCTTTTATTTCACAATTTAGACGGAGGTATTTGGTCACTTTCAGACTAGATCAGACTAATTTTTCGTGAGAAGCTTCTAAGCAGATTTATTTTGTTCCCAGCTGGAACAGTGTCCCACAATGATAAATTACAAGATTTTTTCTTATTTTAAATTTTTTTGTCTATTAATAGCGGCCACATTTTGCAAGCTGTCGACACCATTCAAATTCTGAATTGTTCAGAACTGTCACACCCGCCTCCGCTTCCGCACACACTCCTGTTTTGTGGAAAGTTTCCCGATTTCCAGCCTATTGTTCCATCAACGCACTTACCTGCCGTCAATTCTCTTATATTCCCTTTGGCAATTTGTTTCAGCGGGTCGCATTGTTAATTCCTGGTTTGTACGCCTTCCGTCTGCCAATGCAGCGGTGCTATTTAAATTATGAATACATGTTCTCTCTCGAGAGCACATCTCCCACATCTGAGCTCTCTTGGCGGAGAAGTGCTTTAGACATCTCTTTCCGGGGATATTTCATCCCACTGGAGGGGTTGAGAAGACTTCTTTTCAGAAATGATTAAACTCAAAGTGATGGATTAAGTTCAAACATCAGTTGGCATGCTGGTGAGCCTCTACCCACTTTTGCTCATGAGGAACAAGGTCTTTTTTGGAGGCTTATTGTATGGTTTAACAAAATTAGCTCACCTATCACCCAAAATCACCTGCATGCTTCACAACCCATTACTGTATTTGTCACATCATTATTCATTTGGAATTGCCCCATTCCAACTTTTTTTTAAATTGGTCACAGTCATTATATTTGAAAGGACACATTAAAACATAAAGTGTTGTCACTGTGTTTTCAATACTGGCAGAATTGACTTTACAACTCCTATATTTTCCATAATGAGACAACTTTTTTGGAATTGGGGTTGTTAAGGAATGTGATACTTTGTACAGTATAGTTCTGCCTTGACATCCAGTGCAAAGTAATGCCTGGATCATCTTGTGTCAATAAACATTCTGGAGGGAAATTCACATCTTTCTCAGTATACAGGTGTTATGATCTGTGCATTCTGCTGTCATGTTTAAGTTCTGTGCCTGGCCTAGCCATGTATGCTTTTTGTGTCTAGTGACCACTGCCTGCCCTTTGACCATTCTTAGGATCATGTATTGTGTTTTTGGTAATTTAGATTTCATGTTTTATTATTTTTTTATGCCTCAGTTTTCATACCATGTTTTCATTTCCATGCATTGCACTTCTTCTACCCTGTCTTGTCTTGTGTAGGTCTTTGCCCACGGTCCCTAGTCTTGCGTGCCACTCATTCGGGTGATTTATTGGTTTCTGGGTTTTCAATCTTCCTTCATTATCTCGTGTGCTTCCTTCCCCTCTCTTTTACTATCTACTAACCATACTAACAGTTTGTTGTTTTCGATAATTACTAACCCTCTTTAACATTGTGTATTTTTCTAACTTACTTACATGCACTCGGGATTGTATAGCTGCACATACTGACTGACTAACGATCTCTCAGCAGCCGCACAATTCTAATCTCCGCCCTCCTTGCCTTTCCCTAATTATCTCTGCTGCAGTTTTCCACTTATACTTTGTGCTTTCTTTTTCTTTTATCTTGGGACTTTAGTACTCCTTAACCGGAGCTGTTGCTTTGTACTTAGGTTTGTCTTGTGATCCCTGTCTGCGTTTTGGCTACAGCCAAATTCATGTAATTAGTCTATTCCTCGTGTGTCTCTCCCTGATCATTGATACCATTGATTGCACCCGTTCTCCCTGGTCATGTGTTTACCCCGGGTGTGTAATTAAGATGTCTGTTCAAGCACTTCCAGTGTCAGATTGTTCTCCCTAGTTTTCTCGTGCCACGTTTCTCGCCTTGATTTCCTCAGTGTTTATCTTTCTGACTGGATTGCCCGACTTTTGATTTTTGCCTTTGTGATTTTGGATTACTGTTGCATCTGTGTGTTTTGACTATTTTTCTGCCCGACTACGAGATCTGTTTGCTGCCCTGGAAACGATTCGGATTATGTCCTGTGGATTCTGGCTTGTCTCTCTGATAGTACTATTCCTGTGTACCAGACCCATTTCTGTCCGACTACGATTACTGTGATTGCCTGCCCTGGTTTTTGATACTATTTTTGCCCAACTGGACTTTGACTTTTGGATTGTGGACTCTGTACTTTTGCCTTCTGCCCAGCGGGGGTCCTCCCCCTTTGTTAATAAAACAAGCTCTACTGCATTTCCTGGTTCTCGCGACTGGTTCCTGATCGCACCATTACAACAAGAATGAGCTGATCTTTGATACAGAATACAGTACATTTGAAGACCACAATTGGAAAAATTATCAGTCACATTTTCACTTTATGGAGAAATGATGAATTAAATTCAAAACGATCTTAGAAACAAAGCACTGAAAAAATATGCAAAAATATAAAAGATTAAAAAAAGTGTATAATATTACTTTTTTATAAATGATATATAAACTCTGATTTTTCCTTTGTAGTCTTCATTTTAAGCTGAAGTTAGATCAGGTAAAGGAAGGTCATTGTTATTCTCAAAGGTTTTCCTGTGGCACCTTCCCGGTTTAAATGACTACATGCTTGAATAACTGACAGCGCCCCTGCTGGCATAGCAAAAACTCCACCTTAATGCCATAACAAACTCTTATTTTTTTCTCATCAAGCTCAGTAAATAAATTATAAGTTTCCAAAGGTTTTCCTGGGGAACATGCATGGAGATGCTGTAAAATAAGGTATCCACAAAAGTGCCACCCTGTGGCAGTTTTAGCTGAGATTCACTTCAAAAATCTGACTTTCCATATAGAGTGCCATAATTCCACCTTTTCTTGAGAATCTTCAGTCTACCATGTAGATTCTGAAGATTCTCCTAATTTCAAGTATCCATCTAGCTGCAGTAAAATTCTATGGACTCCTAAAGATGGTCCCAAATTAGCCAAGGAGGTCAATTTCATTTCGTATTAGCAACTTTGACTGGGGACAGCACTAAAATACTTAGGAGTGCCAAAGAAATTTTTGGCATCTTTCATACACTATGGAAGAGGATATAAATCAACCTATTCGTAAGTTCCATTCTTGTCTGGAGTATTGAGATATCTGGCCTCAAAGTAGGGCCAAAACAGCTAAAGTTCGCTTTTCTCATTTTATGCTATTATACATTCACAGGCCTTCACCATAAAGCATAGTTTCTCGAGGCATGTTTCTGGAGTAAATTAAAGATTAAGTCCATAAAGTGGCTTTTAATTTTTGTTTTCCATAAACTTTGAGCCCCTGTCCCGCGATTCTCCAAGTGACCACTCGGTGGCGACTGATTCACGGGAAAGTTAAAGTACGTGAAGTATACATATCCATGAGAAATAGTTTGGCAGTTTTCCAATTACATGAATGCACCTCATATGACTGGTTTTTTCAACTTTTATCCAATTTTGGCCCTGACTTTTTGGCTTTCAGGTGGCGCTGCAACCAAACGAAGGGGCCAATGGCAAAAAATTGGGGATTTTCCCTGATACATGTGTATGTACCTACACCAAAGTTTCATTTAAATCTGGGGAGGCATTTCCACAAAGTGTCCAGAAAGTGCTATTTTCTCAGACAAACGCTCTTAGTATTTTTTAGGTGGCAATAACCCCTACTGATGAAATGCATAGCTTCTCATTTCTTAAAAAATCATGCCAGAGGCCGTATCCCTCGGTAGGGGAAAAGATATTTCAGAAGGGGCAAATTATTGGTCTGCATCTAGCAAAGAAAACAACAAATGAGGAAAATAAGCATGAGGAATCATTTTCCCACACGAACTGGCCACCACAAAGTCCTGACCTTAACCATGTAGAAAGTTATTGGAATGTGTTATGGTCCAGACCAGGAATCAAGTGCGGAGTCAGAAGCACTATCCAAATGGTATTTTATTGACAGTAACACATAAAATAAATAAATCCCCCCGCCAGGAAAGAGTGATAGTGGACATCAAGGCAACACTGGCCAATCAGACCCAAACAGCTGAACACCTTTTACCAGCCCATGCCATATCGGGATGAGAGACTGTAGCATCCTACTATGGTTTAGGAAAAGGCTGTCATCAAAGCCCTGAAAGCTGGTTATGACCTATCGGCCATTGGCAATGTGGATTCACCATTCCAACAAGTCCTTGACCAAGCCACTGCCTTCATCTCAGGCTGTTATGGATTGACAGAGAGCACAGACATGTCACACACAAGGCTACTCATCTGGGGGGAAATACAAGACCCAAAACCAGTGAAGTTGGCACGTTATGTAAATCGTAGATAAAAACAGAATACAATGATTTGCAAATCCTTTTCAACTTTTATTCAATTGAATACACTGCAAAGACAAGATGTTTAATGTTCAAACTGAGAAACTTTTTTTTTTTTTTGCAAATAATCATTAACTTAGAATTTAAAGGCAGCAACACATTGCAAAAAAGTTGGCACAGGGGCCTTTTTACCACTGTGTTACATCGCCTTTCCTTTTAACGACACTCAATAAACGTTTGGGAACTGAGGAGACCAATTTTTGAAGCTTTTCAGGCGGAACTCTTCCCCATTCTTGCTTGATGTACAGCTTAAGTTGTTCAACAGTCTGGGGTCTCCGTTGTCGTATTTTACGCTTCATAATGCACCACACATTTCCAATGGGACACAGGTCTGGACTACAGGCAGGCCAGTCTAGTACCCGCACTCCTTTACTACGGAGCCATGCTTCGTTGGTTTTCGGCCTTGTCGCTTACGTGCAGTGATTTCTCCAGATTCTCTGAACCTTTTGATGATATTACGGACCGTAGATGATGAAATCCCTAAATTTCTTGCAATAGCTCGTTGAGGAATGTTGTTTTTAAACTGTTCGACAATCAGCTCACGCATTTGTTCAGTAAGTGGTGACCCTCGCCCCATCCTTGTTTGTGAATGACTGAGCATTTCAGGGAAGCTGCTTTTATACCCAATCATGGCACCCACCTGTTGCCAATTAGCCTGTTCACCTGTGGGATGTTCCAAATAAGTGTTTTATGAGCATTCCTCAACTCTCTCAGTCTTTTTTGCCACTTGAGCCAGCTTTTTTGACACATGTTGCAGGCATCAAATTCCAAATGAGCAAATATTTGTAAAAAATTACAAAGTTTACCTGTTCGAACATCAAGTAACTTGTCTTTGCAGTGTACTCAATTGAATATAGGTTGGAAAGGATTTGCAAATCATTGTATTCTGTTTTTATTTACGATTTACACAATGTGCCAAATTCACTGGTTTTGGGTTTGTAGAATGGGAAAGGTCATATGTCTGCCCCAAATCTTGCCGCTCTACCACCAACAAAGGAAGCATTCCTTGAAAATGTCAAAAAAGCCCACTTTCAAGCACACTTGTGGCAAAATCTGAATTACAATCTGCCACCAGCACTGAACCCAGAGGAATTTGAATGGAAAAAAGGCACATGCAACAGGTCACTGATCCCAATCCACCTACCAGAAAATTCCAAACTTGTCCCAGACTACATCCTGAAAATGATTTGGAGTGGCTGGAAGAGTGACACCCCCTGTAACAAAGTGCAGTTGTAAAGAGCATGGTTTGCCATGCACAATGTTTTGTGCATGTTTCAGGGTAGGATGCTCAAGACCCTAATACCTACAGTAGCTCATCTTCAATATTTATCCTTCACACCAGTGAGTATAGTGTTTCCATTGAAGTTCCTTCCTGCAAGCCACACCATTTAAAGGACCAGTGTGTAAAATGGGGAGGAAACAGTGACATCCAGTGTTCCGACTGCAGCGCTCACTCATTCACTCACGCTCACCCCTCCCGTCGACAAAAAGACGGTGGCCTCCAAGGACA
This sequence comes from Gymnothorax reevesii, assembly GCA_029721435.1. Lineage (NCBI taxonomy): Eukaryota > Metazoa > Chordata > Actinopteri > Anguilliformes > Muraenidae > Gymnothorax > Gymnothorax reevesii. Next base: position 159,209,250 of record CM056573.1, read on the forward strand.
AAAACACTTTTGAGGAAATGGCGCCTTCAACGACTGGAATTTATACTCGCGAAACGCGTTCTTTAGCTGGGTGGATTGTCCCGTCGGGCTCCCATACCAACATGGCGGTGCAAGATGGCAACGTCTGTAAAGCAAGGCCCTTGCTATAGTTATATATAAATGCATAATAATAAGGCTACGAAAACCAAACAGATTTTATTTTATATCGATTATACACATACTTAAACATATTAATAGGTAGTATATTCAGATTTTGCCAATAAACCATGCCAAATATTACACACTGGTCCTTTAAGTTTCGCGATTCACCACCATAGTGTTTTGCAATGCACACTTACATAAGTGTGGGTAGGGATGCACTGGATTCAGCTACATTATCTGCTGGATTTAGATATATTAATATGAATAAACATTAGATAAAGCAAAGTTGATCAGTTTGATTGGGATATATTGCACTAGATATCATATTAAATACATGTTTTGGTGTGATTTTGGCATTTTGGGCATGAAGGAGTTAATATCTGAAAATGCTCGAGACCATATTAATTTGAAAAACATAACCTCATTTATTAATAATCATTGTAGAAAACACATTAGATGCATTTAGTCTAAGTAGCTTGCATGAAATATCATAAAAGCATGTTTTTGTGTTTTTTGGGCATTAAGGGGTTAATATCTGAAAATGCTCAAGGGTACAAGAAACAGCAGAGAAAGAAAACTTCAACCGACTAAACAAGGTTCATCAAAAAACAGGCTTTGGCTCCCGAACTAGTCGGCCTACAAGTCTCATTAGTAAGTAAGTAAGTTTAATTTATGGAGCACATTTACACACAGCATACACTGACCAAAGTGCTGTACAATGTCATTAAATGAGAGGACAAATAACAAAATAAAATACAATGCATTAATACAATTACATCAAAAAGACTAAGGCGAAAGAGTTTTACAACAAAACATTGTCCAGGATCACTCGTATGAGAGCCAATTTACACTCCAGCAAGGTGCGCATGAAAGTGCACAACCGTATTACGAGATTCAGCCTAAGGGAGAGACGTGCAGGCCGTGAACTAATCACACCATATATAGGCTACATGCAGGCAGTTGAATTGCGGATTTGCAGAGAGACAAGCAGGGAAAAACATCTCGTTGTCAAGACAAGCTCTCGAGCCAAAATTAATGCATCATTTGATTGAAAATAAATGTTCCAAAACGTTGCATAACATCGAAAGAAAGAGACGACGAATTTGCTCAACAATCAAAACTGTAGGGGTTCGATTTTTGATTGTGCAACTTTATTTATTTGAGCTTTATTTATTTATTTATTTTCTTACTTACTTTTTTTTGCCAGGGAGTGTATTATAGGCTACTAGTCCCCAGATTAGGCGTAGGCTAACTCCTTCAATTTTTTTTTTTTCGGGTGAGCTCGCCACCCTGTAGCATACACAGCAAAAATCGCAGTGTTATCTGAACTCCAGTGGTATTTATTTGAGACCAGTTGGTCTCATATAAACTCTACTGGAGTTCAGTTAACACTGGGACGTTTGCTGTGTAGTGTTTCTCCCATATTCGCATTTTCCCTCAAATCATCGGACTCCGCGTATTTGCGCACTTAAAAGCATTAAATGCAAAACTTGGTTATTTTGTGTTTTGAGATTTTATACTTTCCGTCTACCTTTTTCCAGAAATCACTGTGCCACAAGATGTCGCTGTGTGCCACAGAGAAATTTTCATCATTTCAATACCGCTTAAATTCCTGATTCATATTGGAAAACAACATGATCTTGCCCCAAAGACTACCAGTACATTTGCTGAAATTTACACTTTCCCAGAACTTTGATCAAAACTATTTGAACAAAAAAATCCAAGTGCCCAATAATGTTTTTGGAAATGGCACCTGTCAAGGGGTGGGATATGCATTGCCTGGCCAATGAAGTCACCACCTAGATTTGGCTAAGCAATAAGTAAAACTCTTGCATTGGATAATTACTGCAGTGATTATTATGTCTCAGCTGGCAATGAGTTATTTAACATTAACGGATGCAGTGAGTAGCTTCTTATTTCTTAAACAACCATGTCAGAAGACATATCCTGTGGTGGTGGAAAAGATATTGCAGAGGGGTCAAATTATTGACTTGCACCACTCAGAAAACGACGAAGGAGACTTCTGAAACTCCTGAAATTGGGTTGAGAGCTGTCCTACACATTATTAAAACCCTGAAGGATAGAGGGTAACCATCATCTTCGGGGAAGATATGAGGTCTGAAAAAAATCTTGAATTATCGTAATCAGAAATCACTTAAACTTTTGGTTAAATCAAACTGAAAAGAAAAAATCAACTGTAGAACTCATGGCTATGTTTAATGGTGAAAGTAAGAGCATTTCCACAAGTGCAATGTGAAGAGAGCTCAGGGGATTGGGACTAAACAGCTGTGTGGCTTTAGGAATACAGTTTATCAGTCATGCTAATTGGAAAAAAACAAGGCTTCAGTTTGCTAGGGAGCATAAATATTGGACTCTGGAACAATGGAAAAAGGTCATGTGGTTTGATGAGTTCAGATTTACCCTGTTCCAGAGAGATGGGGGCTTCAGGGTGGCAGATAAAGTGATGCACCCATCACTTGTCTAGTCTTAGTCTTAGTAAACTTTATTATCCCCACAAGGGGGCAATTTGTTTTACAGCCAGCAGAAAGAAAAAACAGCGCAGCAATACAAACAGACAACAACAGTGCCTACAGCACAAGCCTGGGCAGTGTGTTCAACTCTCCCATCATCTATACAAGATCTTGGCAAAAAATGAATGCAACTCTGGACAGAAATAAATGTTGACATTGTATAAGTTTATTGAAACAATGCCACGGCGAATGCGTGTCATAATTAAAGCTAAAGGTCCTGCAGAATATTAGAGTGAGTGACTTTCTTTTGGCCTGGCAGTGTATTACGCCACAGGTTAAGTCAGTTCCTGAAGTTGATGTGTTGGAAGCAGGGCAAATGTAAGGACCTGAGTGACATTTGACTAGGGCTAAAATGTGATGGCTTGACAAATACATCAGAGTATCTTCAAAATGGCAGGTCTCGTGGGGAGTTCTCAGAATGCTGCGGTTAGCTCCAAAGAGAAATGGCCCAAGAAAGGACAACCTATGTACAGGGCCACAGGGTCACAAGCACTCAAGGCTCATTGATGTGCACGGGGACTGAAGGCTAGCCCATCTGGTCTGATACCATACAGACATTACTGTTGCACAAATCGCTGAAAAAGTTAAAGTTGGCTATGAGTAAAGCTGTCAGAACACAGTGTATTGCAACTTGTTGCCTATAGGGTTTCATTACGGCAGACCAGTCACTTTGCCCATTTTGACCCATGTCCACCGCCGAAAGCGTCTATAATGGGCATATGAGCATCAGGACTAGACCACCGAACAGTGGATCATGATGTCCTGGTTTGATGAAACACGTTTTCTCCTGGTTCAGTTGGTTGGCCTGGTGCTTGTGCGTCATTTACCAGGGAAGTGATGACACCAGGAAGCACCATTGGGAGGAAGTCAAGCTAGTGGAGGCAGTCTGCGGCTCTGGGCAATGTTCTGCTGGGAAACCTTAAGTCCTGGCATATTTTTGTGAATGTTACTTTAAAATGAACTACCAATAAACATTGTTGCAGGCCAAGTACATAACTTTGGCAACGGTATTTCCTGGTGGCAGTGGCCTTATCCAGCGAAATATGTGACGTGCCACACCGCAAAAATTTCTTAGGAGTGGCTTGGGTGATTCAAGGTGTTGACTTGGCCTCCAAATTGAACAAATCTCAATTAGATCGAGCATTTGTGAGGTATGTGCAGGAAGGTCAAGTCTGATTCATGGAAGCCACCCCTCCTGACTCACTGAATTTGAAGGATCTGCTGTGAACATCTTAGTGCCAGATACCTCAGGACACTTTCAGAGTTCTGATGGGTCATAGCTATTTGGCAGCACAAGGGGGACGTTCACAATATTAGGCAGACAAATTTCATGTTGTGGCTGATAGGTACAACATATTGGTCGGCACTTTAAAGGCATATTTTCTCAAGTAGACTACAACAATACTTTCAATAATAAAAAAACAATAGGCTAAAACAATAATTTCACTGAAAAATATTCTGCGAGAGCCTCAAACTTGATTTCATTTTGTGCCAGCTTCCAGAAAAGAAAAAAAAAAGTTTTCAGTCAATATGATTCTCGAGCCTAGATTTACAGCATGAATAAATAATAAATTAGCAATTCGTTATGTATAATTGTCATTCATTTTAAAACTTACTGAAACTTTATTTTTCCACTCTAAAGCATATGGTCAGCTATAAGGGAGACTGGGGTCCGATGAGCCATGGGGACCAATGAGTCATAACACTATTTTGCGATCAATCGATGCCAAAGGTGTTCAATATAGGCAAAATAGTGATAGGGCTTATTTATCCCCATGACTCATCAGTCAATAGTTAAATATTTAGCCTATTTTAAGCAGCTCTGTCATCGATTGATCGTAAAATAGTGATATGGCTCATTGGTCCCCATGGCTCATTGGACCCCAGTCTCCCCTATCTTTTCTAAATAATTAGGTTTGTACATTGTTAAAATAGAAGAATCAATCACGCATAATCCATAATCTTTCACCGACTGATCTCTGCGACAGAATGAATCCTATTATGCTCCGGGTCAATATGACCCGAATCACTGTTCAATGTGTCTAAAAACATGGTCAGCATACTTTTTTTATCTAGACTTTTTTTGCAACTTACCGGGTAAAAGATTAATTTAACTCAGAAAGTATTTATATTTTATGTTCTATACACATTGTAAGCATCGGTGTTGTTCGGGTAATTTTGACCCAGGGATCAATTATTGCATAAAACCATCATTTTGATCTCATTTTTGTGGTGCTGCCTAAGACCGGGGGCATGTTCAAATTAATTTCTCATTTATTTCGCTATAATCATACATCAATGCTTGATGTATAATGGGAGGATGGGGGAATCGCGTTTCATTTACTTGCTCATTAAAATGGTCAGTAGAATAAGATAGGCTAAATGTGCTGAGAAAAGATTAGGTAACGCTTTCACTTACAAACATCCTATGTATTTTTTTATTGTAGGGATCATGACCTCAAACCAAAAATGGTTTATACATTTAAACATGATAGGAGGAAATGTTGCAATGAAGTTGAGGAAGAGATGTGAGAAACTCTGCTGTGAATGATTTAAAAAAACTGAATTTAACAACGAAAACCAGATGGTGTCCAGTGTCTTTCCAGTCAAGAGTAACATAGCCAATCAGCGGCTACTGCAACATTAGATCCCTCCTGCTTCACTTTCCTGGAGTACTTGGGTCAGAGGTAGAAGTTGATGCGGGTTGAAATTCTAATAGAAATTCACATACCCCTAGTGTCTTATCAACTTCGTCCGCCTCTGGTCGAACCCCCCCCCCTCTTTAAGTGCCAGTAGATTTTTCTTTCCCTTCCCGATAAATGCCGAGTCGATTTTAACTTCACAATGAAGATGTCCAGGAAATTGACAGAGCTATTTCTCAAACTATTTTGGACTGTCTATTTTGTAACAGCCATCCAAAGGAAGGAAATGTTTCCCTATGGGCCAGCCAGAGGCGATTTTATTCTTCAAGAGGGGGACGATGAAACCTCCAAAGCTCTCGAGCTGAAGAAACCCATGTTCTTCTATGAAGCGCGGTTCCGAGATTTATACGTAAGTACATCAAGTAGAAAACTTATGCATGTCAGAGAGGGGGCTCAGTGTATTCAATAGATAATTTACAAATTGCCTTGGTAACACTGAGGACCTATGTCCACATTCTATGCACATGCATTTCAGCGCGTTTATTGAAGATGAATTAACGGAATTATTTAATATAATTCAGATTTTAAATCAGGAAGTTAACTAGAATCGCGTAAATATCATCTATCATAACGGAATAAGAGCTAATCTAGCAGCCAAAACGCGCACCATATACGTAGTAGCACTGTTTACTGCATGTAATATTTCAAGTTTCTGCCATTTGAACAGGTTAGTCCGATATCTCACCTCGGCTCTGTGTCACAATGTTGGAATTCTGCTATAGAGCACTAACTCATGCCTCAAACAGACTTCTGAAACTTACAGAACTCATAACTTACTCTGTGGATGCTTGAGTTGAAAGCTATGACCCAGAATAACCCACGGGACTGCTAGAAGGCTGCGGACTGTTTGTTTTTTTTTCCCTCAGACCGTAGAACATAACTTCCGTCGTTACTGCGAAACATCATTAAATTAAACCACTTTTGGGATTCCTCAAAAGCGCATACAGGCCCACGCATGAGCCGAGTTGGGCTGACCAGTCTGTGGGACAAGAGGATGCTTTTTCTTGTGGACGCACTGATGAACATTTGTGGCGTGCTGGAACTGGCAAACGTTCTTAAACTTAAAGGATATGGAAGAGTATAAATCATCAGCTTGGCCAGCGCTAGGTGTAATGTAGTCCAGCTTGTTTAAGACAGTTTAGGAAGTGCCCTTTGGAAGATGCGATCTACTTAAGAGTTTTGCTTATTGATAATCAATCGCTACAGGGGAGGGGAGCAGATATGCCCTACTTATTTTGAATTGTCGTTCGGATATTTCATTCCATGAAAATGAGAATTCGGACCTATCATTTGGCAATGTGCTTTGGAAATCCGCAAACGTGTACGACTGACCTATCTGTCCTCCAACAACTCCAAGCATGAAAATTCATCAGACGATGATCAAAAAATTAATGAATCATATATCTGTCTCTTTCATCCTCAGGTGGCCACCAATGGAATTATATCCACCCAGGACCTCCCGATGGAGACGCAATATATAGATGACGGCTTCCCCACCGACTTTCCCGTCATTGCACCGTTCCTGGCCGACATTGACACTAGTCGCGGGAAAGGGGCTATCTATTATCGACTGGAAGAATCACCAACCGTGCTCAACCGCATTGCTCAGGAAGTGAACCGGGGCTTTCCGGATGCCGGCTTCACACCATCCCACGCCGTCATCGCCACTTGGGAGAACGTGGGGGCCTACGAGGAGGTGACTCCCAACTCTGGACCGTCCAATAGGGTGAGAGTTTGTATCTGTCCATTTGGAGTCCCCAGTTGTGGGGGCTTTGACTGTTTGGTGACCTGTGACATGGGTCAGAAGTAATCAGGATGAGTCATCAGCTGTTTTCTCATCTTAGAAGGGTAGCCCATGATGTAGATCCCTCGATCAAGGATTAACTATGCTCTGAAAAAAGATACATTGGCTTGGCTTTATTGGATAGTCCCTTTTGGACTCTGTAGTTCCTCATGAAACCTACCCAATTTGATCCATTTTACCAACAAATAAACCTTGAACTAGAGAGGATTCTTTCACTGGACCTATTGGTAACCTTTCTTCTGAGACATATGGTTTTAATCTTTCCATGGTCTGTGGTCATATATTGGTGATAAACAAAACAATTGGAAAGTGGGAGAAATGTGGTCATATCAACTTGTAATCTTGACTCTTTTTCTAAGTTGAAGCAACAGTGTGGTAATATTATTTTTCATTTTGGGTGCACTGTCAAAACTTTTTTGTTATGATGTAACTAAGTGATACATTTCGATGGCCTCATGCAAGAAGGGCATAAGTGACACTTAGGTAAAAAATTACTTTTTTGGTTGTTTTGGAATAACTGAGACTAGTCCATGTCCTCACCAAGTCTAGAGTCTCAATTCCTGTCCTAAAGGGTTAAAATGCCTTTTTAACTTTGGTGCACTTGTGATCGAAGTGGTCATCTTCGCCCATGTTAAATGGCCTTAAGTTAATTTTTCGAATTATCTCCTAAATTATGAAGAATTATGAGAATGCCTAATAGGCATCCCAATAGGTTACCAAATACTATACTTCTATCATGATAGTTCAGCACATAGCTATCAAGTGATGGTGAGGCAGTTTTTTGGCTGTCCTGGAAAAATTTGTAAAATGTCACTTACGCCCTTCTTGCATGAGGCCATTAATTTTGTCAGAGGTTTTAATTATTCTGATAAAACTTCCCTACCTGTGGCATTGGGATAAAGTAGAAAGATATACATTCTGTGTTCCAATGCAGTGGATAATAATTGTGCAGTTGCACATACACTGAATAAGGAAAAGAATAGCCTATATACAGCTTACACTAGTCACAGGAAAGCAGTGTGAAATTCTGCCTGAAGAAATTGTAATACTTTTTACAGGTCTGCTTTAATGCTGTTAAGTGAAATACATTTTGTTGCTCTAACACCACAAGCAAGCCATTGTGAGCAGTTGGAACCCTGTTCTCGCACACATACTCAGCTGCTTGTTCAAGTAGTCTAAGATAAACTGAGACTCGTGAATGTTTTCACTGTTTGTCCTGTTTGCATGTTTTACTCTTGCACATAAATACTGATTATTCAGCTCCATTTATCATAGATCACTTATGTCGCCGGGCTGTTGGGTTCCAATTTAGTTGTTGAATGTGTAGGAAAATTTTGGCCTGCGCACAGGTTTCTGCAAGCTGGGAGGGATGTTTTAATGTCTGTGGTGTGTCTTTCAGCAAGACCGCTGATAATGGTCTTTTAACTGGTCAGCTGCTGACGGGGTGAGGACAGCGATCCTGAAGAACTTAGGTTTATGAAAAGGCATCTGTCTCAGAAAACTTTTTTAATCTCTCATTAAAGTCTGGGGCTGTTTTTGTGGGGGCCCTGAGCAATAATAGATTCGTTTCAGTTTGGTTAGAGGACAGCCGTGCAGGTTGGAATATTCTGACTTCTGTCACTTTTCTCTTTTTCATGTTGCCGTTTTCGGCCCGTTTCAAGGAATCCGAGACGCAGCTGCTTTGAAACGGATATTGTTTATTTCATTATTTATTTGTTCAGGTGACTCCCCCTGCGCTGGTGATGATGTTCTTCAAAGACAGAAGGGTTTTCCCCATTGCTGATGATGGCAAACAGGATGAGCGAAGCTTTGTTAAAGCAGCATGACCCAGAGATGTAATGTTGTCTTTAGGAAACACGTAATGCGAGCACTCCATGTGCCTGGTTGGAAGCACTACAAAATCCTCTTTGTAAAACCTTTCACTGTAAAGTTGCTTCTGGGACTAGCAGTTTGATCAGACTGTTTGCTAATTCTCTGCCTTGTTTTTTTCCAATGCAGCCGTTAGCTGCTCGCACATTGCAACCACTGGTTGGTATTCAAACAGCCTGCAACTGCTATTGCAGCTCTGTTTACTGGACACAAACCTGGAGTCTGATCTGTTACCTCAGAATTCCTCCAATGTCCTGTGGCACAGTCAGCTGGGGAAACACTTGACTCAGTGAGCTGGCCATTCATGGAGACAAATCAATATTTTTGTATAATTTGTGATTGGCATATTTTTGTGGTCTGCTTTAATACTTTCACCACCAGTGTAATTTTTGAAGCCGTCAGCTACTGCCAGCATTTTCCGTAATATTCATTGATCTTCCGATACCTATTTTTGTTGGAAGATCTGTAACGACACCTCCCATTACACAACATTGACATTGTCGATTTCCGGAATATCTCCTCATTGGTGGGAGAAGCATTCTGTCATTATTGACAGAAAACTACGTTAATGGTGGAGAATGGGTTAATGAAATCTCCTTGGTATGGACAGATTACCTTTAAAAACTTCACCATTATTGTTATTTTTGGTTTAGAGGAATGCAAAAATACTCACTGTATCCTGCACTTTAGATTTGTCAATATGTTGTGTTTTGACTTTCAATGTGAGTTCTCCTGAATTTTGTCCATTCGAGATGCTTGGTATAACTCATCTTAGGTATGTATCACACTGTTTTCTTAGTTTTGTTCTCGTTTTGAGCTTCAAACAGCCTTGTTAAGAGCCAGATGAAACAAATCAGTCTCTGCAGCCCTGATAAGTGTTCCCATAATATCTCGTTCAAGTCCAGTTTTACTATATTGGGAGGAGGGCAGGGTTGATGTTAGGATTTTCCATTTATCTCTGTCGCATGACTGAAGATCTTCTCGCTCATTTCAATGTGACTTGAGGGTTCCCCCAGAAATTCAGCATTCTCAGACATGGCTGACTCACATAACAGCCCTGAGCATGTTTATCATTCAGCGGAGTTAATGACGGTCTCATAGAAATATGCTCTACAGTCACACAGGTGTTTCTGCAGTGGTTCGGGGTTTGAGACATTAGTACTTACAAATTGTTTCAGCTTTGTTTGGTCTTGTTTTACCAGGTCTTTCATCTATCTGTTTTGTATGCTCTGTTTTAAAGTGGATTAATTCCGCTGGCGGGAAAAAAAAAAATGGCATTATCGGGGAAGAAAGACTGTGGAGGATTCCAGATGTTTTAATTTGGGATCTTTCTACAATAACTTTGCTTCCCACCCCCATTCTTCCTCTCTGCAGAGTTCTGTCATCCCACTGGACCTCATGGACTTGTCACTGATTATGAAAACTGGCAGTTGAAATTTTCAATGAGAAGGTCTTGCTTCAGGCAGCCATCTTGGGCAGTATTGTGACCAGAATTGCCATCCCTGGCTAGACTGCGTATGGTCAGTCTAGTCCTTGCCGTGCGTGGGAGCTTAACTTTTTTCTAAACCAGCATCTTTAAGCAATCTTGTTTATGGGTGTGTTTCTGTGTTGCTTGTGGGCAATGTGGTAATTAGAATGCGCGGCTTAAGGCAGGAGTGGTGTGGGGCTGGGGTGGGGGGTGCTGTGGAATTTGGGGTGTGGGATGGTGACAGTTAGATGCTGGATTGCCCTTGGGGATGGGGTTGGGGGGGGGGGGGTATTTTGACAGTTTTTATAGAGGTGACTGCTTCATTCTGAACTCATGCAATTGAGCTGGGTTAATTTGAGTCTTTCTTATAGAACCGGACTGTGAGAAGTGAGCTAAGGTTGGTATGGAGATATCCCTCCATTCCACAGATTACATTCGCCTTGAAAAGGGTGGGTAGTGGGTGGTCACAGAGTTAGGCTGTCATGTCTTACGATTGAAGGTAAGTCCCACAGTAAAAGCCATGTTCTGCGGGCAGCTTAATTAGTGGTCACTAAGGCTGGAGTGTCCATATAACAAAGTGCCTAGGGGGGCCTTCAGGACCATGGTTTTTAATCATGACCTCGGTGGTGTGTAGACCACCTTTAAACTGGGTGTGAAAACCAGTGCAGGTGGTGCAGGATGGCTTAGAAGAACTCCATAAATAGTTAAGAATAGGTGAAGCTTTCCTACTGCTTGCGTTTGGAGAGGTGTTGGCTTGTAAAACTAAGGAGGCTGCAGAAGGACAGCATCCAGGCTGAGGTTTTCAGTTAAAGCTTGAATAACACTGAGTTAATTCAGTAGCAGTTTAATGTAGTGGGAATAGAGTTGTACTTCGTTGATGTGCTCTTCACGGGAGAGTAAAACAAGACTCATTTCAAGAGAGTCCAGAACTTCCCACATCGTAACCATGAAGAAAATAGCGATGTAAAATCTACTGCGCTTCACTTTGCAGGATTCTCCCTAACCTGAGTCAAGAACTTCAAATACAGCCCAACAGGCAGATTGACAGTCATCCCTTTGACCAGTTCGAGATTGCGGGTGAAAATGGAGACATTGATGTCTTCCAACTAAAACCTCCTTTACCCTGGAGGTGCTAATAATAATTATACAGGCCCCTGTTGAATTACTATCCCAGTTTGCTCTGGTGCTGTCAGGATTTAGTCATGGAATGTGGGGTCCACAATCTTATCCAGAAAGGGCCAGTCTGAGAAGGTATAGGCTTTGTTCTACGTTTGTAACCACTAACAAACCTGATTCTACTTTTCAAGGTCCTTGGTAGAGTCATTAATGATTGATCAGTATAATTTGTTGTGTAACTTGTTGTGTGATCTTGTTGGAATGGAAGCCTGTACTGCAGCAGAAAATTATGGGGTGACTGAGGACCACTATTGTCCCAGAATGAGAGATTTAACGCAAGTCGCTGAGACTCTGATGTGAGAAAGTAGTTCAGCACAAGATTTTGCACCTCTTTTGGCTTCAAACTGCTGCTTGCATTGTCCTCAGCATTGAAAATAATGATCTTAAGTAAAATGCAAGTCAGACTTTTGGCATTTACCACCAAATAAAAACACACAGGATAAAAAGTAAAGTTAATGATGACACAGACACCACCATCCTGTTCTAATCTTTATGGGCCTCTTAATATTTGATCTGTGGCTACACTAGAGAGTGTTCATCATGTATATGTACTTACCAAAAATGCTGAACCTAGCAGAGTGACTTCTCTCTGTGTCCCACAGGTAAACACTTTCCAGGTGGTGCTGGGATACGACGAGTCGGATTCCTACGCCCTGTTCCTCTACCCAGAGGACGGGCTGCAGTTTTTCGGGACTCGGCCGAAGGAGTCATACAATGTCCAGCTGGAGCTCCCAGCTCGAGTGGGGTTCAGTCGGGGAGAGGTGTCCTTCTTCATCTTCTCCCGAACCGAGGGGCCCTACTACAGCCTGACCAGCAACGAGCAGAGCGTCAAGAACCTCTACCAGTCAGCGCATTTTTCTTAAGCTTCGTTCAGCTTTGTTAGACAGGGGCAGTGCACATTGATAAACATTTCAGTGCATTTTCTGTGAATTTGAACTGCAGTTACGAGACAGAAATATTTTGCTTGTCCTAATGGAGCACTATATTTAGAAGACATAAACATATCCATCTTAGTTTTGCCTCTGATTTGGGATTATTATCCTGATTGATGCTAAATATTGATGCTAAAGCAAACTTTAAAAAGGTGCTGGTCCCTAAATAGTGTGTGTAAACCAGTGCACTCTCCAAACTAATGTGTAAAAAAAATATTGCAGGGTTTTTTTTTATTACAGTGGGAAAAAGTGAGCATTTTGTTTTACTTTTGCTTAAATTCTATTTTATCCCCATAATTCGTATCAGTGGCGTTTTCTCCAAGTTAATTGTGAGCTAACTTGCTTATGCTGCTTGGCTTACCAAGCAAGTGTAATATTGTGCTAGCTTGGCCTGTGAGCCTTGTGTGTCACTGAAAGTGGCGTTGCAATTCAGTCTGGTAGATCACACAGTGTCATCGTGATACTTGGTTTCAGTGCCCAACCCTAGTTATAATATGCCACTGTAATGACACGATTATTATGCGGCTGAATTACGGGATTGTTTCCAGAAAGACTGTTGTTGGTGAGACAGTGAAACATGGTGGAGAGACTCCTCCCCTTTAACGGTATCTTCTTTTCAGGATGGGGAATACTGGTGTTCCTGGGATGTGGCTGTTCCACATCGGAAACATATACTCTTTGCAGAATGTGGTCCCTGCTGTACTGGGCGGGACGATCCCAACGGCTGCTTCCCTGAACCAACACAGCAGGCCCAGCACCACCCCGGAATACCCTGAGGGGGACTATCCGGACCTGGACGACTCCTTCTATGACCCAACGGACGATGATTACCCCACTCTGCCGCCCGAACCGGACTTCCTGCACCCTGTCGAACGCGGCCCCACCCAGCTCCGGCCCTCTTTCATTGAGGAGCACGAGCTAGAGCCCCTGCCAGGCCAAGCACACCTCCAGCCGTATGGTGGGGATGTCCCGCTGACCTCCGAACCCCAGCACCCAGAGGGTCTGCCTCCCTCTTCTCCAGCCTCTGGGCCTGGGGAGTACCCGCTGCCCGCACCCCAGAACCTTCCACCGGAGGATGACCACCAGTCCCCTCCTTTTCATCCTGAACCAGAGGCCCACCCTGCCAGAGAGGAGACCCTCGTCCTGGAGAGCGGGGCACCTCACGTCCCTGACCACCATGTGGTCAGCGTGGACGAGGACGTGGATTTTGACTCTGGAGGTAGGCAATGCTATGTGGTAGTTTCCATTAGACAAATCTCTCTTCCGGTGCTCGAGAGGGTGATTTTTGGACTGCTGGCTTCATCAGGAATCCACGGAACAAAGTCGCTTTAAGTACAGTGTGTAGCGGAAACCCAAATGATTTCATTGTTTTAAAAGGGAAAAGGTTGTGGCTCCTTCTTTTTCATTCAGCTTCAGTATTGATGTTGTGGCAGGTTGACTAAATATACCACATGCACACGCCTGGTTTCCGTGGCATGAAATGACTGCTGAACGAAAGGAAACCAGGATTTGCAAGATCTGTTGTAATAGACCACCAGGAATTTAGTCTGAGGCCCCTGCCTTTCAACCCAAACCCCAAATAAATGGTGCATTTTATACAAAAGCTTAACTAAAATTGAAGTGGCCTGGAACTCCAAGCACTGTTCGCAAACCCACAGTGGGTTACCGCCGTGAATAATCGGATTAGGATTTCTACATTTTTGTTTTAGAGACTCGGAAAATTCAGGTGAAGTTGTACTGTCAACAAATTCAAGTGTTGGCCTGCTGCCATTTTTATTGTTGAAGCTAAGGGCTTAGTTGAAGAAATACTAGTGAACACTTTAGGTTTTCATGCTCAAACAAAGAGAGATTCAGATTGGAAAAAGGCAATTTCCAGACACTGAGTCACAAAGCCAAGGAAACAGATGTCTGGGGAACAGAACAGCCATTTGTTTCATATTTGTTTCATATTTGACTGTTAACAGTCATGGAGTTCTGAGGGCTGGTGAGATTATTTGTTGTGGCAGGGAGAACAGTTTGAGTGGTTTATCAACAAAAACTGTTTCTGACTGGCCTAAAACTCTGATCATATGATATGCACAATTGATTCATTCTTCCCAGATGCTCTCCAGAGAGATTTTGCATGATTAGGAATTATTGTCAATTGTAGCTAAGCGTACATGGATTGAATATATTGGTATGTACTTAATGTGGTGTCTTTGTTGCCTTGCCATGAATATATTTGTGTTTGTGGATTTTCATGACTTTAACCTGGCATAATAATTTATTAAAAATATGTACTCATCTTTGCGCACATTTTTAATGAATGCACACTTTAGCTGCATAGATTTTCAACCTACATGCATTGGAATTTCTTTACATTATTTCAAGCGAATTATCTTTGATAGTGTATGGGCTGATTATGAATAACTCACAGTGAAGTCCTGCACTCTATCCACTACTCCACATAAACCCACCATTTGTATCTTGAGCATAAATGCTACATGTAGCTTTCAGTATCTGAACAGGGTGCAACCCTGATAAGCTTAAATTTTGATAGAGGCCTGGAATGTTTCCGTTGTGTCACCTCATCTCTCGCTCACTTGTGTTTACAAAGACCTCATACTCCTCTCCGCACTCCTCTGCCCTCCCCTGACCGCAATGTCCTCCTCATTCCCTCCTCCGCAGCCCACAGAAGTGTGGGAGATGTTTGACCCCTCTCTCTCTCCGAGCTACACTGCCGGAGCCCTGGGAGAGGGACTTTATCTCTGACCTTGTGCCCCTCTGCTCCTCTCTCCCGGCAGTGATACACTACACCACCGAGAACAAGGAAACGTGTGCTAGATCCCCACATCACTGTTCCCAGAATGGCTTCTGTACTGACTACCCCTCTGGCTTCTGTTGCCACTGCAGCACCGGATTCTACGGCAACGGGCGGCACTGCCTGCCCGACGGTGAGTTCCTGATGATGCAAGAGCCGCCATAGTCCTGGGAGTTTTGAGTCACAAGGATTCGCATGTAAACATGAAGTTTCTGAGACCTCAGTGAGTGTGTCAACCATTTCTCCTACTCACAGGAAAGCAGAGGTGATTCAGTAGCAGCCTTTTTTTGTTCTTCGAAAATGATTTGATCAGCAAGGAAGCTGGCAGTTTATGTGCCTGTGTGCAAAGGACTTAATTGTGAGATACCTGGTCAGAGCTGTGGTTGAATCAGAAAGCATCTGTATTCAGCTGTATTGGTTGTTGACCTGCTTGGGGTGTTTTTCCAACCTTTGTCCCAGTCTTTTTTAATGTAAGCACTTTGATATGCTAATCTTCTTTGAACATCAGATGAAGGAGAGCAGTTAGCGTCAACAAGGAACGGAACTAAGCTGGACCATGTATAATTTCATTTACTGCTGCAGCTATACTGTTAGGGCCAGGGCTAGGTAAACATCTTTCCAGACTGAATTTATTACTTCTAAGATAGGGAAATAGGTTAAACCCCATATGAACCTTATTTACCTCCAGTGAAAAGTTTAGGCAGTGTGGACAGAGGAACGACTGGTTACATAAACCTGGCCTTAGCTTGCGACCAGCAGCTTACTGTGGGAGGAAGGTATCCTGCTGTTCATCTATCTTGGCATATTACCATCTTTGTCCCATCATTTATTCACAAGTGTTATTAGAAAAATTTCACATTTATCTGTCTACAAATGCACACACACTGACACACACATGCACATTCATTAAACATACACTCACAGAACTCTTGGATGAGAGCTCATCTCAAGCTCGCAAGACAACTCAGTGTTGTTCTTGGCCATGCTGTTATTTCCTACTGAATCAACACCACTGATGTCACCGCAGACCCTCAAACAGGCCCCCCATTCTGCTGCGAGAGGCTGAGCTGCTAATCACCTGGAAGTGGCAGGTTTTCTCACTCAGAAATCCTTCATTCTCTCCACATTCATTCTCACTGACCCTCATGTAATCACACACTGCTGAAAACTGTCTGGTTTTCAATTTGTCAGCACCTACCTCTCATGTTGGGTTTCAACACACTTGACTGAAAGAATTTTCTAAATGAAATCTGTTACCAGATGTGCTGGGAAGAAAAGAATAATTGTCTGCGGACCATATAGTTCCCTTCAACAATTTCCTGGTGAAGGAAAGTGTCGGAAAATGTGCCAGATCCCTCTGCTGTTTTTAATGTTCATATGCTTGAAGTGTGTGTCCATCAGGAAAGTCCTGCTGCAGGGACACCACAGGCATTGTATCAAGGCAGGAAGCCGTGGAGGATGTTCAAATTGTGTCATCATGGATCCTTTGTGGCGCTCTGCCTCTGTTGTGATAACAGGATAGGCCTCTCACTTCACCTAAGGGCCCGTCCACTCAATAATTTTTTTTTTAAATGCTGTAGTATTTCATCGTTTCGCCCTTGCGTCTACGTGGAGACGGCGAAAACGCAGCCGAAAAACGGTATTTTTTGAAAACGGGTTCCAGTGTGAGAATCTGAAAACGCCACCCCAACGTTTTTGTGCGGGCAACCAAAATCCCCATCACAGCCCCCACCCCCAACCTAACTGTAAGCCCAAGCACTCCAGATAACAACAACAATGGCGGATAACATGCTTGTTTGCAAGCTTTGAACGCATGCTTGCCGCCTTCTTCTCCATTTTTGCTCTATTTCCGTAGAAATGCAGTGCCATATGGCGCCACACGCAGGCCTGGAATATTTACTATTTTTTGATGTTTCCGTGTGGACGCAGATATTTTTAGAAAGGATGCTGCGTGGACGGGAGATTTTTTTCGAAACGACAAAAAGAAGACCGTTTTTGGAAAATCTCCTTCTCAGTAACATGCCCTCTTGACCTCTCTGTCTGCAAACTTGGATGTTTACCCACCGTGTACTGCACTGCCAGTGTTTCACAAGGATAGAGTTTCTTAGCTCTTCATTCCTGGAAATCCAGGTGAAAGCCAACATTGTCACTGAATAGAGGCATATCCACTGCATGAAAAAACACTTTTAGTGCTTGAACCGGGCTATGGGTCATATTTTCCGTAATATCAGTCAGCTACAGAAATGAACATTTAGTTAATAAGGTTATTAAGGTTAATAAGGTTTCTCTTTGAGAAATTTCTATTAACTCCAAAAATTCTAGTGTTCTAGAATGTGCAATGCGTGTGATTACCATGGTGCTACGTGAGCATGAGAACGTGCAGTGAAAAATATTTTGTTGTATTACTTATAGAACCCAATTTTTCTGCACATGCTATGTCTGATGATACGAGCAAACTGATGGCTGTATCTAATCCTATTTTCCTCCAACTGCAAAGATCAACTGGGCAGAGCGACGAATATTGAGAGTGTAGTTATATTTGTATAGATTGACATTGTACACATTTCTAAACTGGTAAATTAAATTTTGCGTCTTCCTGAATTTACAGAATTGCCCGTGGTCAATCCCAAACACTGGTTAGCAGCGTTGGAATCTTCAGGGCGTAATTCTGCAAAATATCTCTTCCATGGCTAAGCTCCGGCAGCCTATTTCATTATTATTTCTACCTCATGTCTGTGGAATTGTGCTAATCCTGCAAATATAAGTTGCTGGAAAAACTCCTGAGTAAGCTCTGAACCTGAATTTTGCTCCTCTCCTTTTAGAACAGGAGTGCCCTCAGCTCCTGTGTTTGATCTACTATGGTGATGAATGTGCCAGTTTCCTGGTTTTAGCTGTTTTGTGTGCCCCCAAGGTGCTCCACAGCGGGTGAATGGGAAGGTGAGCGGCATGGTCTCGGTCGGGTCCACCCCTGTGCAGCTAGACAATGTGGACCTGCACGCCTACATCGTGGTGGGCGACGGACGAGCTTACACCGCCATCAGCCAGGTCCCGGAGCCCATGGGCTGGGCCCTCATGCCCTTGGCCCCTATTGGAGGGCTTTTTGGGTGGCTGTTCGCCTTACCCCTTCCAGGCCATCAGAATGGTTTCAGTGCCACAGGTGAGGATCCGGCATCCCTGTAGGGGGTGATTCAGTGCTTTTGTGTGCAATGAGTGCAGTGAAAGGTGATGCATCCCTGTGCTTTTGTTTGCACTAAGTGCAGTGAAAGGTGATGGCCACATTTTATCCAGGTTGCTCCAAAGGTAAAAAGTGTGCAAAAGATGAATGAATAAATGAATGAATGAATAAATGCCTGTGCAGTCATGATATGTTTCCGTGTCATGTAGGAGCAGTGTTCCACCTGTAAGTCTTAGTTTGCTTAGGTAATGGCGGTTGGTGGTTGGGGAAGAGAGAAGATGTGTAGTATCTGTGCACAATGTCAGCGGTGTGGTTGCATAGTTTGTCAATCCCTCCATAGCTTGACTATGTTAGTTTCTCTTTTAGTTTGATCTGTTTTGATGGAAAAGAAGCTTGTGTGAATGTGGTCTTTCTGCAACCTTCTCAAAATGATAAGGAAGCAAGGTTGGACCCAAGTATTCTACTCCACTACCTCTAAACCGCTAAACATAATTCTCCTCCACAAAACTGCAAAGTCCAAGGCTTTGCGGGAGATAATCAGCTGTAATGATGTTTGTCTCTGCCCGCCACTCAAAAATGAAAGGGTAACCTTGAACTGGGTGGGTAGATGTTATATGTTCATACTTAACTATCCCAATTGCCCATTTGTCCTGACAGATCATCAGGGTTGTCTGTTCAGCATCTGCCGGCTGCAGCTGTTGAAAGCATGTTGAGTAAAAATGATTGTCTCTCGTCAGGCGCTGAGTTCACACACATTGCGGAAGTCATCTTCTATCCCGGCAAACAGCGGCTAACCATCGTCCAGACGGCCCAGGGCCTGGACTCTCAGAGCTATCTCAGTTTGCAGACGCAAATCCACGGCAACGTGCCCTTCATTGCCCCGGGTTCCACAGTGCAGATTGAGCCCTATAAGGAAATATACCAGTACTATCCCTCAGGTATGACCCACCCTCGGGATCTCTTTGTATCTTTCTCTTAACTGCAGCTTCTCTGACCTCAGACCAGTTTTGCCTGCCCACCTCCACTCCACATCCAATTTGAGCTGAAAACACTAAAATGATCCTAGATCAGCGGTCTTATTTAGATTGGTTCAATGAACATGGACCTTTATCTCACCATCATATTACATTAGAGAGAGACGTTTTCAGCTCATAATTTGCATAGCGTGACTGCCTGTGTAATTATAGATTATGTGACACAAAGACTTCTTGTGAAGTATTATAAAAAAATGTGTATTTTTCTCTTTTCATACTTTTTTCTTTCATGCTCCGTGTTCACAGCATCAAGAGAGTGGGCCAGTCATTGACTCTATATCAATGTACGGTCAAATATAATCCCGAAACCAAACTTTGGCTGTCAGGATTATACAGTGTGCGCAGCATGGAGACCCCTGTCATACATTGTTAACGTAAAGCCAAAGAAGGAAATCTAAGGGCGAGAGCTGAAGTTTGACAGTGATGTCATGATAGCGCTTCAAGCCTTTTCTCTCCTTTTGCAGTTTTTCATCCCCTTTTTATTCCTCTCTGACGGAGATCAGGGGGCCAATGAGTGGCCGGGTAAAAATAACACCAAAGAACTTACTTCCTTTTAAAGGAAATTTGTCTATTTTTGATGAGCTCAGAAAGGAAAGTGTTTATTGTGTTCATCGTGCCAACAATATGAGTGTGTTAAACAATTTTTTAGTTCCTCTATCTTTTGTTTGGCTTGAGGCCATGATATTGAAGTATGGCCTGAATTGATTACATTTTTGTGTCCATGAGTTCTTGGGTAATTCAGTTTGACCTCTTCTTGTGGCTCAGTAACGCAGTGTTGTCAGCCAAGAACAGCTCGGAGACTTTCTCCTATCAGCTACAGCATAAGAGCTTCCTGATGGACGTTTCTCCCTCTTGTCACTAATGGCGGCTCCAGTATCTGTCAAACAGACTAATATGTTCTCCATTCCAGTTGATTGATGCTTAATGAAAAAACTTGAAGTTAATCATTACCTCACATCTGAAATTTATGCTCAATATGTGCTTTTTTTGCAGTCTGATTCTCCTAATGTGCTACTTTGTTAAGCAGTGCTGATTGGATACTTGAGAAATGTTTTGTGGATCAGTCAGGAGCAGTTTTACATCACTCACATGATTAGCAGATGACTAAAACTCGAGAGGTGCACTGACAGACTCAAACTGTTCAACTCCCTGACTCCCAACCGCTGTACTTCTGTGTATGGTTGACATTATAGTGACTTGGGCTATATTTTTTATACCTGCTGTGCATTCTGGGTAAGGCAGTTCTTCCTGAGTTTTCACCGTGATGCAGCAGTGTGTGGTGGCGTGATCCCAAAGTGGCTCAGAGACCTACTCATGAAGCCTGCAACAAAATATTATTTTTGGGTGTGTGTGAACCTGTGATGCACTTTGGGTAATGTCATTTTTCTGATGTTTCGCTATGGTGCAGTGGCAACCTCCACCTCGGTGCGGCAGTACACAGTGGTGTCGTCCGAGAGCGGCTCTGAAACCTTCTCCTACCAGCTGCGGCAGAATGTGACGTACCAGGAGTGCCGGCATGGACCCCGAACCACGCCGGACACACAGCAGCTACACGTGGAGCGTACTTTCGTCATGTATGTTAAGGAGGAGCGCATCCTCAGATATGCCATCACCAACAAGATTGGGCCCCAGGGAGGTAGGCCATGTGTGTGTGTGTGTGTGTGTGTGTGTGTGTGTGTGCGTGCGGATGCCATAATATGGCACATGGGGAAGGGTGGGCGAGGGAGCTTTGGGAAGGTGGAATTGAAGTGGTTACGTTCATTGTGAGGGCGAGTTTGATAGTAGCCTGGCTGTTAGTACATAAACTTTGAAGGCTGTGGCTCTGTGTGTGTGAGGGAGTGTAAGGATTGAGCTTGCACTTGGGAAGGGGTGGGACAAGGTGGTATGCGGGGGGCTCGTGGAGGAGTGAAGGCAGTATTATTGTGAGGGGGAGTCTGATCTTTGTCTGGCTGTGGTGCATGAACTTTGAATGCAGTGTGCATGTGTGTATGTATGAGGCTATGAGAGAGATAGAGACAGTAAATATCTTTCCTCGCTTGGACATATTGTTTGCCTGTATGTTTTTTCTGAACCTTACAGTGTTGGTTGAATGTTCTAGAATGAGCGTGTAAGTGTGTGTATGGTCAGGTACATGTTTGCGTATGTCGCTCTGCTCAAGTCGCTAAGGGTCTATAGTTTGTTTTGGACACAACAACTTGTCCTATTTAAGTTTGGAAATGTTATGGCTTTGTCTGAGGAAGTTGTCTCGTTGCTGACGTCCCCATTATGTGGGAATGAAATCTTCCCAAAAACAGCAGGACATGCTGAGAGTAGATTCCCCCCCCCCATTCATGAGCTGCATACCAGTGTCCGTCACGCCGATAACTCCCTCGCTGTGCCTTTGCCCAACAGCCACTCAATCGCCCGCGACATAAAGTTTACTTATTCCATGTTACGGCTGTCTCAGGATGATGTATGAGGTACTGCTGGGCCATGAGATATGAGCCAAAATATTGCAATTCTTAGCGCTAGCTGCACAGTCTGCTGTTCTCCCCTCTTGCCTGTGTAAGGACTGATTTATACCATAAGGACGAGAGCCAGGAAATGTGAAGGAGTACTTCCTCTGGTTCTGTGGATTCAGGGTTATATAGAGTTTTGGGGCTTCCGCTGTGTCCCATAAAATAAGGAATGAAGGAGTGTTGAGAGGTCCTGGGCCACCTGGCGCTGTGTAGCACCTGCGGCTTTTGTGGGCATGTGGGAGAGTGTGTGAGTGAATCAGCGAGTGATTTAGCGCACGTATTTGTGTCCATGATTGTGTGTGTGTGTGTGTGGGGTGGGGTGGGGGGGTGTGAGTAAGTGCATTAGTGAGTGTGCGTGAATAAGTGTCAATGTGTGAGAGAGTAAGCATGTGCGAGTGTTTGTGTGATTGAAACAAAACGGCGGATTAGACCTTTGCCCCATGAGATGAGACTGCACTTTGTCTAGTATAACCCTGCTCTAGGGAGCTCTGGCCTCCTGTGAAGTGCTGCTTTCTGGTGGATGTGTTACATTAATGAAGTACATCAGCTCTCTCCACCATTCTCCAAGGTGATGAGAACATGGCTACGGTATTGCAGGAACGAAGGGGCCCTGTCAGTGAGAGTGAGAGATAAGAGATTGGGGTGCTGAGGGGATGGTGTCCTTGGCTGTAAGGGTTCAGCGCTCCAGATGTGGTTTGTTCACTTGAGCACAGATGTGCACAGATGTTGTAGTGGCCCCCCTTATTTCCCTGGATTGATCCAATCCAGTGTAACAGGGCAGGACCTCAGGACCACAAACGGAGTTGTATTTACTGCAGGCAGGAAATATCCTCTGAAACAGGAAGTGGGAAGTTACATTACATCCTCAACTAGAACTCCTGTCACAGCAGCCTGGAAATACCCACTGAAACAGGAAGTGAGAGGCGACCTCTCGTCCTCAGCTGGAACTTGCTAATGCGCACCGAAACAGGCAGAGCAGAGAACTTATTGCCTTTTTTGTAATGCTGGACATGAGCCTCAGTCCTAATGACCGCCTTCAACTGCCTTATCCTCAGCAGGGATAGAACTACGACTCCCAGAATGCATAGCAGTTTGCGCAATCCAGCTCTCACAAGATGATTGTTGGCAGTGGCTGGGGAGGATACCCTCTCCTAACAAAGAATGAGATAGTTGTGCGCACTGGAAATGCTGCGTACACGCCTGTGGAATTCAGCCCTGTATTTCACTCCAGTTGTTTTTGGAGGTTGTTGAATGCTCAAGCCCCCCCGGGACAGAGGAAGCAAAGAGTGGGTCATATGGGAGTGGCGTGATGGTCGTTCATTACTGGTGGAAGTGGAGCGAGAGCAGGGGCTGTGACTCATTTCTGGCGGGGAGGAGGTGAGGGTTATTTGGAAGTGGGGTTATTGTGCTGCGCGCTCTGAAACAATATCACTCCGATGACAGATTTACCGAGAGGCAGGAGGGATAGCTGTGGAGTGATGTCATGGGAACGTAGCGATGCCCTGGCTCTGCCCGAACCCCATGCCCCAGTGTGGACTACAGCCCCCAGACCTGCCTCAGCTGCTCTCTGCCCAGGAACAGCTGGAGCATTCACAGCAGCTGCTAGCTCTCCCCCCGCTGCCGGAGCCTGTGGCTGGAGCTGTAGCAGCCACTATGCCTTTTCAAAGAGCGAACACAAAACCTCACAGTTCACACTTGTTCTTTAGAAAAGAAACAAGTTCATAAAAATTTCAGTCCACCTTTGTATTGTAGGGGGCGCTGCAAAACTATCTTAATATTTCTTCCTACAACTGAAGAAATTACTAATTTTCCTGTTGATTCTGTTGATAGTCTTATCAGAGTAAATCCTCTGGGTGTGTCCCTTCACTTGAAGGAGACCAATTCTGGAAATTGACTTAAAATGGGTTTTACTGTCTTGTGCAGTGCATTATGATCATTATTTTATTGCGTTGATTCATTATGTGGTTGAGCAAACAAAAGCTCTTACATAAAATGATGTAAGGCTTTATCACATCAGCACATCTTAGTGAGTACATATTTTAGGCAGCATCCATTTGTGGAAGAACTGTATGAATGCTTTTACATAATTCAGTTATCCACTTTAGTGGAGTTTATCACATGTTTCAGAGGCATAAAGGAGTTATTGTTATTGGGTGTGAATGTAGTGGTTGGATTATTAGTTCTGTTGCGCAGTGTATTTGATACCTTGGGTTCACAGTGTTGTGTAATAGCTCAAAACTGGGGCAAAGTTCCATGAGTGTGGTTTTTTCTGTTGTACCCGTGAGAAAAACTTATCATTTCCTGCTGCATGGGTGAATGTTTATTATCAGTGAATATTGCTTCTAAAAAAACGGATGCTTTTCATCCTTAAATGTAATTGGCTGAGCCGCGTTCCATGCCGGTATAAAGTGACTGTATCCCACTGCTTCTCGGGGCTTATTCCTTTAATGTATCATTATCTGCTGGGCTGTGAGAGTTCCTGTGTGTGACGCCTTTTACCCTGTTCAGCTGTGCTGTGATAGATGGAGTTAGGTCTTTGCTGGCAGTTCTCATGATAGGAGTCTGGGTGGCGCTCCTATTGGCTGGCGTTGGCCGAGGTTGAAGGTCATAGTGCTGGGAGCACTGAGCATAACGAGGGCGGGGTAGACACTGGAGAGGACATGAGTATTAGTTACACACACACTCACACACACACACACACACACTGCTCTCGACCTTATGTTGAGGAGTGGACTGTCTCCTTCATCCGGCTTTTTAGCGTGATGTTCTCAGAGCTGTTTAAAACACACAGCTGGGCCCGGGGCAGCTCGGGAGCAGGCGAAGCATCTTGGCTCCGTGGTGCTGTCAACACCGTCCCACCTGGGCTCTTAAAAAACACTAAACCACAGACTTCAGCTGCCCCTCCGCCCCTCCGATCTGTCCCCCCGTCCCTTTAATTATCATTAAGTCAAAAAGAAAGAGCGCTTCTTCTACTTCCCCCATTCTTTTTTTTTTTTTCATTCACTCCCCCTTCACCCCCCAATCCCTCCTTCCCCCGCAGAGCCCACTTTGAGGGTCCATCTCTCACTTCAAACAGAAGCCCCTCCCGCCTTTGATAATTGGCTAAATTGATTCATGGCCTGGGGTGCGGTAGTGTGGAGGCGAGAGAGTGGGGGACACTGTTCTTTATGGTGAACCGGCCTTTTGATTCGCCGACAGGGCCCCCCCCCTCCCCCTCCCCCTCCCCCTCCCCCTGTCATGTATTATTGGACCCCCTGTAGAGACTGGGACAGGGAGCTGCTTTTGTCATTCGGCGTGCCGCCACAGGGGTTTAAAAGCCGTTTAAATGCGCCTCTCTCGCAGGTCAAGTGTTTTCATTCCCGGGGTCAGCTGGTGGCAGACCCTGTGATCTGACCTTGTAAGTGTTTAAGGACCACTTTGTCCAAATCCCCCCCACCCCACCCCCACCCACCCGGCATGATTTAACGCTCTCATGGGCACACACGCTTCGGTGCTTCGTTTGCTCTCTTTTTGTCGGGGCCCCGCCGGCCCGCTCGCAACTAAAGGAAACTTTGTCCTGTTGAGTTTTTAATTTTTTTCTTTTTTTGATTTCCTATAAACACTTTTTTCAGTCACACCAGTCTTACTGGGCTCTGATGATGGCCTCGTTCCAGCCAGGTGCCTTTGTGGTGGAAATCCTTGGAAATTAGGAAAGCGGTGTCACCTACATTTATTTTTTAATATTTTGGGGGTAGGCATGAGGGGAGTAATCTAGTCCTCTCGTTTCCCCTCCCACCCTCCACGGGTCAGTGTTTCTGCACGTCAGGATATCCTGGTTTGAGTGTACTCTGGTTCAAGTGTACTCTGGTTTGAGTGTGCTCCTGGAGGTTGCTGTGTAGCGTGGTGTGTCTTGTTTCTGGCTGCAGAGAAGGGGAAAGCAGATGAGCTGTGTTACCTGGTTGAACTGGGTCATGGGCAGGACTTCGCAGTAAGGGATCATCTCTAAATCACTTACTTAGTTTGAAGATTCTAAGATTGGAAAGTGCAGTGTATACCTGTCTGAGTGTTTTTGAGAGTGTGCGCATGTATGAGAGACCTAATTTTTCTCGGAAATGTCATCACAGCAAGAAAAGAAAAATAATTTAGTGAAGTAGTTTTTTTGGGTCTAAAACCTAATTTTTATTGGTATTTTGCAAAAAAAAATAGTGAAGTGAGAGCTTTGCTTGCTTAGAAAATTTCACCTTTCAAGCAAAAACTATTTTATGCAAGCTGGTATTTTGTAATGGTGGGACAGAAAGATATGGGTCTTTACAAGACTGTGAGTGATGATCGTAGAGATGAAACTGCTCTGAATCCTTGACAGTTTGTATGGTTGTGGCTTCATATTTAGTCTTCAAATCCCGATTCTAATACGTCTTTCATAAATAAGGCAGAAACTCTCCCACTGAAATGAGACAATTGGACTTCTCTCCAATGGAGTTAGAAAATTTTGCTCATCAAGCACTCAGTCACTTTGAACAGGTTGATATTGCCTACACGAGGGAGAGCACTGTGATTTTAAATCTCATGATAAGGCTTAAACTCTTTCTAATATATATATTTCTGCAGTGTGATAAATACTTATTGAGAGTTTGCGGCAGACTCTTGTGAAATGCTGACCTCTGACTTCCTGACGCCCCCGTCTGCAGCCGAGCTCTCGGAGCCAAACCCGTGCTACTCCGGGACCCACGAGTGCGACACCCTGGCGCAGTGCCTGCCAGGCGAGGGCCTGCAGTACCAGTGCCAGTGTGCCACAGGGTACAGAGGCGACGGCCGCAACTGCTATGGTGAGAGCGCCGGCCCTACCGTTCCTTACCAACGTTTCAAGTGCATGTTCCAAATAGCTGCCTGTCTGGTGGCGCTCCGTGGCTCTGACATGTACGGGTATTTAAGGATATGGTTTTGGTACGATTGTCTTAAAAAAGGCCTTTGGGCTTGAAATATTGCTTTTTGCTGTGAAAACATTCACTTTGTTTGGGAGCGTATACAGAGCAGATATATAGTCCTCCTCATCAACCGATCCCTGCCTAAACTCGCCTTTCCTCTCTCATCCTTTTCTCATTCCGACCATGGAACAATCCTCCTCTCTCTCTCTCCCTCTTTCTCTGTCTCTCTGTCGTTCTCTCTCTCTCACTCATCTGGCTCATTAATCCAGAGCTCTGAGAGCGCGCCAGCGCCCCGACACGCTGTTTAAAAATCCGGAGTGCTCTCGGATGCGTCGCCTTCACATCCTCATTACTGCACTTCTCCAGGTCTCCCACATGTGCAGCAGACTGTGCTGATTTCCTGCAGTGTAACGACGAGACTTTCACTTTTCCAGCAACACTGGCAGCAAGCCTTTGGTTAATTGTTGTCCAGTGGTTCAACATTAGATTAGAGAGGTGGCAGCATTCCCATGGGACTGTTTAAGCAATGTCAAGTGCTTGTCATATGAACGAATTCAGTAATGTTGAATAGATCAGGGCTATTCAACATTATCCAGAAAGGGCCACTGTGGGTACAGGTTTCATTCCACCCAAGCAGTTACACACCTGATTCATCTAATCAATCACAACGCTCTTTGCTAAAGAGCTTGACTAGTGGAATCAGGTGTGTAACTGCTTGGTTGAAATGAAAGCCTTCACCCACACCAGCCCTCTCTGGATAATGTTGAATAGCCCTGTAATAGACCAACCTTCAGCTCCCCCTCCCCTTTTCAGTCCAGCTCTAATCACAGTTTAGCAACCTTTCCAAGTCCACATAACCTTAGTCTTTCAAAATATAACTCAACAAAGTCTTTGGGGACATGCATTAATAGCCTCAAGATACCTTGATTGTGTTGATGGCATGGTCCTTTTTTATTTTTTCCAAATTAGCTTAACACTTTTCCTGAAATATCAGGCAGTGGGCTCTTCTTGATACAGCTTTATTACAGTCAGTGGCACCATCACTTTTCCATTGAAAATACATGGTCTCAAGCTGGGAAATTGTCAAGTACCTTCTCTGGAAACATGGCTCTGAACCAAACATTTCCTTAATTCTGGCCCAAGGTTGTGTCTGAGATAAGAGTTACAGAGAGAAATCGATGGGAAGAGGGAGATAAGGGTGGAAGAGAGGGAGTTCGAGAGAAAGAAGGAGGTGCAAAAAGAGATGGGGCTTTGTATAAGACAGCTGGTCTGTGGGAAAGAGGGGTTGGGGGGGGGGATGGGAGAAGGGGGAGGGGTGGATGTTTTGGGGATTTACAAACCGGTCGACTGTGTTTTGCCATTAAAACTCGGCCCGCTAAACAGCAGCATGTTACCAGCTGTTGGCCAGCGGTCGGATTCCACCTGCGACCCCCCTCATTTGGAGAGGGGTGAGAGCTGAGTGTTTGCATGTCGTTAGGAGACCGTCTGAAACCCGTGGTGTGCCCCTCCCACCCCTCCACAGATGTGCTTTCATCCCCCCGACCCCCACATCCTCTCCCATCGTCCTTACATTGTCTCACCTTCACTGCTGAACTCCTTTCTGCTGCTCAGCTCTCTAGGAATGAGGCCATTCAAGGGCACTTACAGTGTCTTCAGCAGCCTGCAAATAAGAGTATGTGTGTATGTGTGTGATTGTGTCTGTGTGTGTGTGCGTTGATCTGTGTGTGTCCAAGGGTAATTTTGTCAACAAAAATTATGATGAAAAATGTTTGTCAACGACCACTTTTCCAAGCAGAAGAAGAGACGATGACAAGCTAAAAATTGGTCTTTGAGTTATAAAAACTATGACAAAATCTTTGTTTCTTTTTGTTATGAAGACGGGAATAAAGAATTGGACATTTTAGTCCGGACATTCAAAATGCGTAATACTTTTCCCGCGGCGTGATCCTTTGTCAAAATATAAGCAATGAATGCAGTACATCCTTTTCATTGATAAATAATCCTTGGACATTGGTTGCATTTGTTGAATGACAGGGATGTGTGCAGATAAGCATTGCAGGTGGCAATAATGCACCTGAGCACTGGTTTCCACCCACTACAAAAGGGAAAATGGAAGAAGATGCAGATTTCCAGCCAATCGGGATTATGCTTCAAATCATTGATTTGATGACTATCACAGTGCTATGCGGATGACATCAACATGATGACTTCAAAGCTTGGTTGTGATAAAAGAATTGATCTATGGACACACATTCTTTATAATTCAGTCATGGGCATGGTTCTCATGGCTCAGATACTCAATTAAGTAACAACGGTGTTGTTTATCAGAACATAACTTGATAATCAGATTAAATGCTCAACAGCCTATGGATTGTGCAAAAATTATTCTTAGTGTTAGCCATTTGAAGTAACTTTAATGGCTATAGGAGGGGTTATCAAACATGACTTAAAGTTGACTAAAATGTAATGACTTTTTGTCAAGTAAAAGTGGACTGAAACATTTTTTAGAGTTTTGACTAAAATGTGACCAAAATCAATGTGCAATTTAGTCAAAAGACTAAGATCAAAACTAAAATAGCGACCAGAATTATCAAGTGTGAGTGTGTGGGTGTGTGTGTATATTTGTGTGGGTATGGATGTGGGCTTGTAGAGCTATACTTGTGAGAACCAGTTCTTGAGAAACTGTAGAAGTTAAGAGGACATTTTGGGTGGTCCTCACAGAGGATTACGGCAAATTGGATTGAGTTAAGGTTACGTTACAGTTAGGTTAAAGTTACAGTTAGGTTTAGGCATAATTTGGTTTGGGAAAGGCTGTACAGAATAAATGCAGGTCAATACAATGTCCTCACAACATGGCCGTATAAACGTGTGTGCCTGTGTGTGCTGGACTCAAACCCAATCAAATATATTACCTGTGGTAGTCCAGAGGTGAAAATGTGTGTGTGTGTGTGTGTGTGTGTGTGTGTGTGTGCATACATGCACCTGTGTATGAAAAGGAGTGTGTGTTTATGTGGGTCAGGTGGATAGCTTTTATAAGATGGGTCCAATCTAGTCAGTTTATCTCCTTTCATATCCAAGATGGGTATCATTTGTGCAGTTCAAGTTTTGTATTGTATGTGTGTGAGTGCGCATGTGGGTATGTTTGTTTGTGTGCTCACATCTGAATGTATGTGTGCATGTGTGTTTATGTGTGTGAGTGCACATATATGTGTGCGTGTGAGCATACTTGTGTCTGTGTATGCTTGTGTGTGAGTACACACGTGTGTATTTGAGCTTGCATGTGCGAGAGAGCCTGCTTATGTGTGTGTGAGCACACAGCTGTATATTTGTGTGTGTATGTGTGTGTGAGAGACAGAGAGGGTACATGTGTGTGTATGTATGTCTGTGTGTGCGCTCACATGTGTATGTGTATATGGGTACATGTGTACTTGAGAGTGTGTGTGTGTATGTGTGTGTTAGGGTGACGGAGGGTTTCAGGTCGGAGGATGCTCACCTCTGTCATTACCCTGATCAAAACCAGGCCTGGCCCCACTGCCTTTGCCCCATCAAACCCCACGGGGTCTGTCTGTTCCCACGAGCCCAGCCTGGGCAGCATCAGCCCAGTCTGTCTCAGTCATCACAAGGGGCATGGTGGTGGGTCGCGGTTTACGTCCGTGTCACCCAGCGCCAGACGCTGCAGTCCAAACACCGGCCAGCACTGTAAACAAACCACCCTCCCCCCACAAACTCCAGACAACGCAGAGCGGGGAGAGGTGCAGTGATGTTTCTGTGTCTCCCCTCACACAGACGCAGATGAGTGCTCAGAGGGCGTGGCCGTCTGCGGGGCTCATGCCCGCTGCGTGAACCTGCCAGGAAGCTATAACTGCCAGTGCAACGGCGGGTACCAGTTTGGCTTCGATGGGCGCACCTGTATAGGTAAGAGTCAATTTCCTGGCTCTGCCTCACTTTTGTGCCTGACTCTGCCCAACACGGTATTTTACTGTAATCAAAACACTTTAATAGGGTCACTGGGTTGACTGACCGAGGGAAGTCAGCGCGAGACAGGTTAGAGGCTCTTGGTAGGTAAAAACTGCCTTCAAATTTGTATTCTGCTAGTGCTAAGGCTGCTGGGTTGGCTCTCTTAGTAAAGGTGTCACTTGCAGTGAAAGGGTGACCATTTTAGGGTTGTGTCCACGAGTATGAAAATGTGGCTGCTGATGGGCCTGTGTTTTGGAGGTAAACCGCGAGCTCTCTGTGCTTTCATGTTATAATGAAATGTGTAACCTTTGTTTATTCAGGTGAAACCTATTGAGATAGAGAGCTCTTTTTCTAGAGAGACCTGATGGACATAAAATAAAATCAAAATAAAACTGTTCATGAGCAAAGGATGTAAGAGGAAATTTCAGTGCTACAAATGACCATGGATAAAAACAATATTGTGGAAAAAAATGCATTTAAAAATCTAAAGCACTTCAAAGGAAAAATGAAAACTGAAAACAAAGGAAAAAAGATAACTCTTAAAACCTCATAAATAAAAACAGTTGCTTCTTGGCTTTGGAAGGTTTAAAATCTTGTTTTTGAATTTCGTGTAAAGTATAAGGGTATCCTTTTTAAAAATGTTCTGCTGCCTTTTCCATGTGTCTGGGGCATAATAAAATGCAGTCTTTCCAAAGTCAGCATTAACTTTAGGTACTTGTAATCTGATCCAATTGTGTGATCCAGTATATACGTCCCTAATTGTCTGACCAGGAGAGAGGTGACATAAGGTGGTAATTTGCCAATAAGAGCTTTATAAATAAATAAATAAATAAATAAAAATGCCTATCACATCTCTCTGAGATAGAGAGGACCGCCCAACCTTCTTAAGTATCACCAGTAATGAAAGTGTAGAGTAACAGACTGAATCCTAAGGTTTGAGAATAGAAGAAGCCGCGTGGCAATATAAATTTAGTCACAAGATTGTCTTGGTTATCTTCCAAATGTAAGCCTTTCATCCAGCCAAATGACAAAGATATTTTTAGTCGATAACCTTATCAATCTTGAATCTGCAAGATTGGAGATAGGTACGCTAATGTTAAATGCAATCCTGGCTCTAGAGAACAGTATAAACTTCATTTTATGAGCACTTAATTTAATTTGAGCTCTAGAAGTACACCTTGTAGAACAGGAAGTTCACAGGTTTGTAACAGGTAATTGAGGAGAGAATGCAGAACAATACTGAATGGTGGCATCCACATAAAGGTTCCATGGTTACATAACAGCCAGTTAAAGATGAGATTATAATATTAATATAAACAGAAAATAAAATTGGACCTAAAATGGAGCCTTTCATAATGGGCAAGAACTCAGATTGGACTTTCCCCATTTTCAGACTTTGATGCCCCTAGATAAGTAATTCTGGAACCACCGACAAGCTTTAACATCAGAACTATAACTATGCAATCTTTATGATGATAGCAAGTGTATCGAAAGCTTTTGATAGGTCAACAAAAAGAAGGGCACAATAAGCATGCATAGGAGTATGTTTGCGCAAAATTTGCTGATTCCAGATTCGGGTGGGACTAGAGATGCCAGATTTAATGAAAAAATAAATGAAAATGCATTCTGCTATTGCCAGAACAAATCTTTGGTATTTTAAATTAAGGTCTAGTGTCTTATGACACTAATAAATACATACTTCACTACTTTCTGCTCATGTAGTTTCATGCATGAATTCAGCAATTTAAACTGAAAATTGTATTGATTGTAAATAAAAAAAAGAACATCAATGTAACCCCTTTCAGAGTACTGTATTTGTTTTTAAGAATGTTGCTTTCAATAAGCTGTTGCACTTGCTACATCGGAATGAAAATGTGTACTTCAGAACATTCTAATTCAGTATTTTTTATCTTAAACCTTAAACGTATAAGGTTTTAAAGTGAAGCCTATGCCATACTTTATTGTGTTCAGATTTCTTTGATATTGAAACTAATTGTTTTACGTGTATACCTTATGTGTTTCACTCAGATCAGAGGGAACACATAGATTCTTAGGGCCCAGATCTAAGAGTTGTGTGCAGTTCATGACAAGGAGGAAGAGGCTTATTTTTGTTCCTTTTCCAACTTGTCACGCAGCCCAAAAGCTCTTTGAAGGTGAGAGGGCTGATGCTTGGAGAAGGGGAGGAGGTTTTGGGAGAGGGAGAGAGGAGGAGAGGGCAAGGGAGGTGGGGTAGGGGTGATCCCAGTGAATGTCAGCCAATGAAACAATGGCCCTATGTTTCGAGCCGTGGAGAATGTGCGTGGGTGATGTGCAGCTGAGGAGCCATGGGAGGTTAGAGACAGTAACTCTCCCTGAGTCCTGCCTAAATCCCAGAGCTCGGAAAAACAGCCCCTCCTTTAACCCTTCCGTCTCCCCTCCTCCCAGCCACCGCCGCTCACATCAATATGGCCTTTGTGAGCGGGGAAAGATGACGTTGGTTATGTTTCGGAATCACGTAATGGAAAGGGCCGTTTTCGACAGCTGGAAGGAGGAGCTTTTCATTCTCGATTTGACTGGGCCTGAACAAACCTGGCTACCTCGGCTGCGGCAGGCGAAGAGCGGCAGTGTAGTAATGGCGGGAGGTGTACTGACGTAACGAGGGCTGTTATATGACGTGGGTAAACCTTGGCGTCCTGTCCCCGGTACAGATATCGATGAGTGCAGGTCTCAGCCCTGCCATGCCGACGCCTCCTGTTCCAACTCGCTGGGGTCCTTCGAGTGTCACTGCCGGGCGGGTTACCAAGGAGACGGTTTCCAGTGTGTTCTGCAGACTGGTGAGTCGTGCGTAGGGGGTCGCATGACGTTGTGAGAATTGAACCATGAGCTTTTTGTGTTGATGCCTCTGAAACTAACTTTTGTTGTGAACAAATGTCATCCTTTGAACCATGGCAGAATGAAGCCTAGGATCACCTCCAAAAGTGGGGACTTGGGAAGGACTTGGTATCTTTCAGTGTTGGGAAAGCTGGGTCTGAAATCAGAGTTCTGAAGTTATCATTACTTCTTTGTAAACCACAGCAAAGCTACCATGAAAAGAAATGTATTTTGCAAAACCACTTTTACTTAAATACTTCAGACTTCTTAATCATCAAATTCAAATTATGTTTTCTGGGTCTGAGCAATGTGTTTATTTTGCAAATGGGATGGACTAATGTACAATACAGCTCAGTAAAGAAGACCTGTGGCAGCTGCCAGTTCTGCACTGGCAACTACTGTTGTTTAACCAGAAATGTATCTCTTGTTGACTAGAGTGCTTCTTCTGAATCAGGATTAGGGGGGAAAGATGTTCTGTAGAAGATGCAGTTTTCAAAGGTGCTCTGGAAAACTGTATATTTCAGGAGGAAAACTAGAGTTTAGATCACACTCCTGTAGTTTTGTGCGCATCAAAAGAATAAAAACATAATTGCCAACTGCAGCTACTAAACAAACTCCGATGTTGAGCTACTCATACTTTGCAGTTAAAGGTAATTTTGGTACTCGTTTAGTGGAATTTTGTTTAACTACCTGAGGTTAGTATATTGGTTGGCTCTTGTCACTGCGTGTGAAGGTCTTGTCCATCTCTATCTCCTGCCCCATGCATCCACACACAGTGCGACCAGAGCGCCCGAAAACCCAGTGTGAGCAGCACAGAGACAGTCTACAGGGGGGTCCCCGCCCTGCTTTGGGAGCCTACATACCCCAGTGTGATGAAGGGGGTCAGTACAGACCACTGCAGTGCCATGGCTCATCAGGGCACTGCTGGTGTGTGGACAGTAGGGGGCAGGAGAGACCAGGGACAAGGACTCCCCCCGGTACTCCGCCCACAAACTGCGACCAGCCAGGTGAGACTATCCAAAGCTACATCCCTTCTCTCTTTCTCAGCGTGTTAGAGAACCTCTGAGTTTATTCACACGCTCCTCCAGCTGCTCCTAAGTTCATAACTCATCTGAAGGACATGGTTTGCTGCCCTGCTGCGTGTACAAGACCCAGCTACAGGGGAGTGACGTTTACGACCCATAAAATAGCCGGACTAATCCTTTATGTTCCATTACCTTGCTCAACATAGCAGTGAACCCTAAAAATAGGAAAACTTTTTATTAGTCCTGACTGGTCAGGAATTGACTTAACATGGTAGTCTTTTCACAGTACTTAGTCTGAGGGCAAAAGGTATCTACAATGTGCCGGCCTCGTATATTGTTTGTACATAAATGCTAACATTTTAATGGATATTTTGCGCCCAGATTAGCCAATTTAATCGCACTTAATGGGATGAAATGTTTAAATCATTTTCATAAGAACTCTTATCTGTGCCTGAAAATCTCATTTGATGTCATTATGTGTTTGAAAATCTGTATTGGCCTAAGGAAGTGTGTAAATACTCCATTAAAAAGCAGTACACCATTAGTGTAATGTGTAGATGCCCCCTTAATTGGATTGAATATGGTTCTTAGAACTCCAGACATTAGAATTAGCCCTGTTGGCCCAGAAGCTGGACACTCAGAGAAAATGAGACCTCTGTTGTTGTCAAGTTTCTGAGGAGTTGTGGTGGAGACTCAAGTTTACATGGAGGCTCACATGAAAGGGATTTAATCAGCTGGAGGAGGATGCTCACTCAAAGTTAGAATACTGTAGGCTAATACCTTTATTTCAAAATACTATTTGCTTTCCACCACAGTTCAGCCCCCACGCCCCAAAACTCAATGCGAGCAGCACAGAGACAGTCTACTGGGGGTTCAGGGGGCTTACCCAGTCGCTGGGGCCTTCATTCCCCAGTGTGACGAAGAGGGCCAGTACAGACCACTGCAATGTCACGACTCCACTGGGCACTGCTGGTGTGTGGACAGTAGGGGGCAGGAAAGAGCAGGGACAAGGACTGGCCCTGGTACTTCGCCTACCAACTGCGACCAGCCAGGTGAGACTATCCAAAACTCTGTCTGTCCACTAACTCAACCCGGATGTATGGTAGAAACACTTGAAATGCCAAAAGATCAGCACTGTGGTTACAGTAACAGTTTTAGAGAATTGCATATTTTATGTTCTGAGTCAAACTAGAAGAGAGTCAAACATAGTCATTTTCAATTCCAGAATCATACAACTGCACGCAATGTAATGGCTGTGCTTCGAATGGAGAGTTGGACAGTTATGACATCATTTTAACCCCTGTGCTAGACCAAACATGAGCGCGGGCAGCTCAGAGCAGACACTGTGTAATGAGCGAGAAAAGCACTTCCAGAAGCCATAATTTCCGCAAGAGTCGCATAGCGCAAATTCCCCTTCCACACTCTGTTCATCTCAATTTGTACGAAGCGTGTAAGAGCCAAGCCGCGTCTATATTTGAGATAATTACAAAGTGGGAAGGAGGAAGAGGGCTCTAATCATGTGTTTTTGGTGAGTCTCTATGCGCCAGCATACCAGGGAGAAAGAGCTCCATTAGAAATGCTCTATTTTCTTCAGTCTCTCATAAGCCAAGCTGTCAGTTTATGAAATAGCCTTTATAGAAGTGTTCCTGAAGTGGGGTGAAATAATATGCATATGTGCTAATTTAGTGTAGTTTGTAATGATATGTGGACTAATAGAGCGGGGCTGAATTCCAAAAGCAGCCATTTATTCCTATTTATTTATTAAAAAGCAATTAATCGGGAGTGGGTTGTAAACCTCCTTCCTTGAGAGTTTTTAGATGTGTGTGTGACTGGTGAAAGGAAATATTTACGGTGCGAAGGGCATGGCTGTGTCGCAAGTTTATACAGAGGCATGTGGCCTGAGCACAGAGGATTAGTGTGAGTTAATGCAGGTCCTGCAGGGTGGGCCTCCGCAGGCTATATTTCATCTGAAGCTGTTAAGACTTAACACCAGTGAGGTCACAGCCTGAGTGGCTGGCTCTGCGTATCTGTGATCCTTTCACCTTAACCCCACAAAACCTACAGACCCATGTATGGGTCTGTCAAATACGGCTGTTGTATTCAAACCTGAGGAACTTCAGGCCTATTTGAAATTGTATTGGAGATCCTAATGTTACCAATGATTCCGAATATGTCCTGCTGAATTACAGGTAATGTGTTTAAATGTGTTTAAAATAATTTACAAGAGCTAGTTTTTTTCCATTTGATGTAATGCTGTGACCATAAAAACATGGCATCCTAGGATTGAACCTCGCATGTAAGTGTGATGTAGCTTCAGTGAAGCGCTGCAACCAGCAGATACAGAATATGTATGACATTTTCCTGCATTTTATGTAGAGTCTCCTTAAGGAAAAACTTTAGTGAAAATTCAAAGCCAAATTGGTTGAAGCCCTGTGTGCTGTAACATCTCAGCTCTCTTTCAAGGCAACTGTAATTGTACCACGCTTTGTGCAGAGGGGCTACCACAAAGACTCTTGACAACATAGCAGAGGGCCAACTCCTGGCCGCCATATTGATACACCCAACTTCTTCATAAAAATGAATGGTTTCCTACGAGGCCAATTTCAAATAAGTCAATATATGCCTTAAAATGCCGAGATGTGCGGCTGCCTTTTGCAGCAATATTCATTTGAAGGGCTGTAATGAAACGTTTCATGCATAAGTTAACGTATAAACGCAAAGTTGTCACTTAATAGAAAAAAATCGTGTTTCGTGATAGCTAGCTAACTAGCCGTCCCATTGACTTGAATTGACCGCTGACTGAAAGCGAATGCTAGCGGTTGATAACGGTCCCCAATGAGCTACCATGGTACCCTTACCGTCGCAGGGACTGCATTGACTTACCAGTTAATAAAATTAACAAGGTGGCTTAGCTAGCTACTTGTAATTGACATACAACGACAATACTTCTTACCTGCATAATATTTAAAACAGTGGATGAGTCGCTTTGACAAGGAGACAACAGACAAGGAGGGAAGAAAGGCTTTGCTGTTCGAAATCAGGAGAAAAAAACCTTTCTCTATCCCCTCGATCCATGCTGTCCAGTGACCATTTTTGAAAGCAGCGTTTTAATGGGACAGGGGCAAAGAAGCTTAGTAAAGGAGTAGCCAGAGTTCATTAGCAATTCCTTTTATCAACGTTGGCATTAGCCATATGATTCAATATAAACAATTCAGTTGATGACTATTGGTCAACCAGGGTACAATGAAGTGAGGAAACCAGAGAGTAATGAAATAACGTAAACGGACATTCATCGACGTTTCTTATAACGGTGATAACTTCCAAGAAATTATCTTATCAGATGGTCATTAAAAGCCTTGGTCATGTTAACTTAACTTTTCTGCTGGCACTTAAACGTTGACACTGAGTCACATTTCGATCTTCCCTTTAGTAAGTGTGCCACTTTCCATCCTCCAAAAAGCACATATTTAAGGAGACAAAATGTTGCTCTGCACAACGATACCAAAATCACACCGACTCGCACACAAGTCTTTTTGAAAGTATAATTTTAAAGTGGGTGAAAATGAATGGAAGTCTCTGAGCGAATTTTACTTCCGGGTGTATACGCTCCTGGGACAGAGGCTTCACTTGAGTGTACCCTATCAGCAATCTAGTGTTATATATATGAGGGGGGGGCAGTCATCTAATGTAAAGGCATTCCAACATCGTGACTTTGTGTTTTTCAGCTGAAAACACCGCGGGCAGTTTGGAAGAAGGAGAAATCCCTGAGAAATCTGGTTTTAATAGCTATTAAATCCAGAACAAGGTTTTCTGAGCATACGTCTTTTTTTTCTCACAGCGAATGCATAATATGTTTTGTGTCTGCTTGGCTGCTACTGACTGCAGTAATTGATAAGCGGTGGTCTCCTGACCTCTCCTCTCGTACCTCCCTCCTGCAGATTCAGGTGTTTAAAGGGTTCCACCTCAAGCACCCCTGACCAAAACAATCGGGCCCCTGATGGAGCACACAGGGGCCACTGCTCTCAGTAATGGTGGAGACAGGGAGGCCATACAGGAAACTGAACAGATAATCATGTTGTGTGTGTGTATGTGTGTGTGTGTCTCTCTCTGCAGTCGCCCCCACTCAGCGGCCGGAGACGGTGTGCGAGCGCTGGCGGTCCAGCTTGATTGAGCACTATGGGGGCCAGCCTGCCTCACACCACTACCTGCCCCAGTGTGACTCGGCTGGTCAGTTTAACCCCCTCCAGTGTTACGGGGACAGCAGCTATTGCTGGTGCGTAGACAAGGATGGCCGGGAGGTGCCTGGAACGCGCTCCCACGATGCCGTCAAACCTGCCTGTGAGTAACGGCCAGCTCAGTCTCCCGGTCCTTTTTAAATGACTCGTTATCCATAGGTAGAGGGGAATCATGTGGTGTTGTGGTTGAATGCTAGGAAATCCTCTGGTTTTCTGGTTGGACACATACGAGTACACAGCCATGGCTGTTTTCGAATAAAATTGTATTGCGTTTTGGCTGCATTCAGTTAAATCCGTAACGCTGTACAATAAGTGTACATTAATTACCATTAGTTCATTGACTTTTATTTAATTAGCAGGTATCTAATGCCTTAGATAGCCAAATAAGCATTATGCAACTATAATTGATCATTTATTAATTTTCTGTGTTTCCCTTATTGGAAGTTGAAAACAACCCGTAAGTATCCCTTATGTAGTACTTATAACTGTTAAACCATAATGTATAAATTATAAATACCTTGGTTGACGTGAACATCATTTGTAAATGATTACCAGATGCATTAGTTGAATGTTATTTAGCTGTTAGTAAATAATTATTACAGCATTAACTAATTTTAATTATTGTTCTGTAATTGTAATTGTAAAGTGTTATTGTCAAATCATTCAACAATTGGGCTGGATAGAGTTAAACTATACTGAACGACGAAAGAAATGCAAGTTAATTAAAGGCAGACTGGAATATAAGTTTGCGCGTAATTAATTTAGAAAAGCAAATTTATTACTAGCGTGTACACATTTACACTCGTTTCATTAAACTTTTCTATATTTTGTGGCCACTTTGTCTGAGTAACCATAAGAGTACATTAACTAACTAGCTAACTTGCGTTTATTTTGTTGCTCATATATGTTATGGCTGCATAGAGCTAAAACATACTAAGTTGTTGTTCAATAGAGTTTAATCATTATGGTTGGACACAGTGAAATAATGTGGTTGAACACATTTTAATTTACCCACCTCAGACAAGAATACTTGGATGGGCTTGGTCATACGTAGTCACGTGGAAACCCCGTATATACCTATATTACATCTCCGAGCTCATGCGAGTAGATCATCCCCCTTAGCTTCTCTGGAGCAGGTTCTCGATGGGATAAATTTGTTACACAGTTTGTTAGAGGGCCAATAAAGAAATATATGGGGTTAGTAAATACGGCGCCTTATTTCTGTATTGGCCCCCTTACAAACTGTGTAACTCAGGGTCCCCAATCCTTCCCAGGAAGGGCCAGTGTGGGTGCAGGCTTTCATTGCAACCAAACAATTACACACCTTATATAATTAATCAAGCTTATTAGCAAAGAGTCCAGGGCGTGATTAGTAGAATCAGGTGTGTAATTGCTTGGTTGCAATGAAAGCCTGCACCCACACTGGCCATTTCTCGGAAAGATTGGGGACCCCTGGTGTAACTTATAATATTGTCCTGGCTGCATAGGGTTATACCATATGGTCGTCTGGTTGGATACAGTGAAATGATATGGTGTTCTGTTTGGACACATTTGTATTGTGTCATGGTTACACAGAGTTAAATAGTACAGTTTTATGGTTGGATTAAGTTGAATCATAAAGTATGTTGGTCAGATACACTTTCCTGTCCAGTGTTATGGTTGGACACTGTTAAATCATACTTAGTTCCTTGGTGAATTAAGTGACTGAATGACATCACAGGATCACCCAGCTCATTGAGTTTCAACTGTCTTTCATTGGCAGGTGTTCCAACTGTGGCTCCTCCCACGATACACCCATTACCACGTCCTGACGTGACCCCACCTCCCTCTGGCACCTCCCTCCTGTATGCCCAGGGCCAGCAGATTGGAGCGTTGCCTCTGAATGGAACCCAAATGGACAAGGAGCGGGCATCTGTCCTGCTGGCACTACATGTAATGCACTTTTAGTCTTCCTCTTCCTCTGTGGAATTTTTACATTCCATCCCCTTGGCCTTAAAGTCATGAATGAAAGTCATAAAGCCCGTTTTGATTTCATTTTGAAGTAGATTCGCAAGCGTACCCCGATCTAGCCATGCAGCTGAAATCACTTCAGGCACGGACGGGTAAAGTACTCTTGATGTTAATGTTTGGGTCTACCACTCGATTTTTCTGCACCCGCCCTCCGCAGGGATCTATTGTGGTCGGGATTGACTATGATTGTCAGGAAAAGAGGGTCTATTGGACAGACCTGGCTGGACGGACGATTAGCAGGGCGAGGATGGAGACAGGATCTGAGCCAGAGATAGTCATCAGCACAGGTAACGCATTCAGCATGTTAGACGCATAAGTATCATTACACACTGATCAAAACTGTAGCTGTGTTCGAAATCGTCCACTCATTCACTCACTCCCTATTCCTACATCGTGTACATGATATAGTGCACTACAAAGGGAATGACCAAAGGAGATTTCAGACACTACACCGGAATTTTCTGAACGTGGTTGCGTCAGCAAATACGCTGGATATTCCTGTGATGTAAGCGGACACGCCGAGCATCATGTAAACAAACCGGACACTTAAGCTGCTTTCGCACCGGACGCGAAACAAATTTTTCGCACGACATATTAC
Source organism: Gymnothorax reevesii (assembly GCA_029721435.1). Lineage (NCBI taxonomy): Eukaryota > Metazoa > Chordata > Actinopteri > Anguilliformes > Muraenidae > Gymnothorax > Gymnothorax reevesii. The sequence continues at coordinate 159,250,959 of CM056573.1, forward strand.
ATTCAAAGTCAATGCAAAGACGCGCATATTCGCGTCTTTGCATTGACTTTGAATGTAATCTGTCGTGCGAAAAATTTGTTTCGCGTCCGGTGTGAAAGCAGCTTTACGGGAACAATGGAGAATGTATTTCTGCAGGGCGGAGCCATCTCATTCTTCACATTCTTCTTCTGTGGATAAACATGATCACAATGCATTGTGGTATATGGCACTACAATTTAGTGTACGTCGCTTGCTCACTCGATTCCGCTGTGCATTATGGGTATTTTATAGTCCACTATATAGTGGATGAAAAGAATTCGAACAACACTACAAAATGGCGGACACACTATATAGTGCACTATGTCCTCGATAGGGGCCGATTTTGAACACAGCTAATGACTTCATTTAGACCTACTGCTCAGTAACCATCTCAGTTTATTGATGACCACAGCAAGAAGTGTGAGGAGGGCCCAACTATGAATTCTCTAATGAAATCAAAAAATATTTTGAGCATTTTAGACTTTCTTCACGGAGAACCATGGCCCAAACTCCAACAAAAGAAACCTAAAACCAACATTTGCTCAACAGGTCTTCAAGCCTGGGGAAAAACATTGGAAGCACCCACAATTTTCATCATCTTACATATAAAAAAATCTGGGTTTATCCCTTATCCTGGGCCCCAATCAAGCCTCCCAATCTTATTATGTTGTGCTATCTCCCACGATCTATAGCCCTGAGTGTGAACTCAACCCATCCTGTTATCCAGTCTCAATGGGCACTAAGCACTGTCATTCTGAACCCAGTATAGTATAAAATGGGTAACACGGTTTTGCAAAACAGACATAATAACACAGTTTGAATGCAGGTCTGACCAGTCCTGAAGGCCTGGCAGTGGACGTACGGCGCAGGCTCATGTTCTGGGTCGACAGCGGACCGGACAAGATTGAATCGGCCAGCCTGGATGGTAACAACAGACGGGTCCTCTTCAGCACCGAGCTGGTCAACCCTCGTGCCATCATAGTGGATTCTGCCAGCGGGTATGAGCCCTTACCTCCTCCAAACCTGCTCTCAAACCCTTCCGACTGTTTTCTGGGGCACCCCTCACCCTTTGCAACTGGAGGAAGTGACCAGTTCCATCTCTTAATTTAACAGAAGGCAATTTTAAAAAATTATTTGGTTAGCATCCTTCACGTTTCAATTTCCAATTGGGAAGATTTTATTACATGAAGAATTTGAGATCCAAATAGTGCAATTAATCCAAATCGCAATTACATGTGTTAAGATAAAGAATCAAATCTGCCAAACCCATTGGTGGACCAGTGATTAAACGTCAAACAAATCGTTGTCTGCCTGGATAGGGATTCTGAGTATTTTTCTTACTGTTTTGGCTCAATTTTATTAGATTTTTTCTAATTGAGAAATTTTCAAAATTGGAGGCCGGAGGGATTTTCTGAGGCAGGCAGGGATGCAAACCAACTATTTTTTTTTTTTTTTGATCAGGTCTAGTGTTTGGTGCCCCACCCCTTTTAAAATGTTAAGTCCCTCTACATGAGGACAGGAAGAAGGCACACGGAGAGCCGTGTGACAAATGCCAGAGAACACAGCGGGGGTTAACCTCTTATCTCTTGAGCCGCAATGCATCCTCAAAGCCACGCACCTCCAGGGAGTCCTGATTGGCGTACTTCACAGTGAGATGAGCAGTGATTTTAGATCCTGGCCCCTCTCTCTCTCTGCTGGTGGGGTGGGGTATGAGAAATGTGGGGACTCAAAGCCCTCACTCTGATTGTATTTGCTTGGAGAGGGGTGTCTCCTTCTTACTGTAATTAATAGCCAATCTTAATTAACCTCCATTTCCTCAGGCCCCCCTAACTTCCTGCTCTGATGATGCCCTTGGCAGATAGGGCTCCATTAGCGAAGACGTGCTAACTGAGGCTGGAGTTCGCACGCGGTCACAGAGGGAGAGTTCCCAAAGGGGGGGAAAGGGGAGAGAGGGAAAGAGAAATTGTGAGAAGGAAGAGAGAGATATGAAGGGGGAGATGGAGAAGGGATAGAGGGGAGTGGGGGGAAAGAGGGGGGAGAGGGTGATGCAGATGGAGGGGAGGAAGGGAAAGAGGAAGATGAAGCATAGCGAGAGATCGAGAGGGAAAGGGAGAGATAGTGGGGGAGAGAGAAGGAAGAACAATGAGGAAGTTCTACATGTTTACATGTTCTGGTTTGGCAAGATATACTATGCGTATCTCGTGCCGATGAAGCACAGTGAGAGAGGAGGAGTGGGGAAAGAGAGAGAGATAGAGGGCGGAGAATGATGGAGACAGGGAGAGATGGAGAGACGGAGAGAGGAGCAGATGTTTGCGTGTCCTCGACTGGTCTGTCGGGGATAGGCTCGGCGAGCCGGGCTCGTTCATCGCTGGTGTGGTGCCAGCTTCATGTGGGCCAGCAGCCACCCATGTAGCTGACTCTCCACACATCTGGAGGGTGGAAGTGCTCTGCTCTGACTGCAGGGCCTTGCTGGAGCAGAGTGGACCCAGTGCTAATCCAAACCTTATGGGAACTTAGCACCGCAGCGCCTAGGGCGCCATTCAAGTGCGTGTCCACGTGCATTACTCATTATTTTCTGCCAGACTCTAGCTCTTTATCAAATTGAGGGATCGTATAGGCACCGAAAACATACACGCGATGGACATGTTAACATTTTTTCGTCATGCATAGTAGCAATTAGGGTAAACTGATGTCTGGAAAGGAGGTTGTTCCCAGACCAGGAGAAAAAAGAATAAACGGTTCCATAACCATTTTGCGTGGGCTGTGTGTAACCGCGCTCACACGTTTGTTCAGGTAAATGCCGAAATTCAACATTCCCTGTGTACGTCGTGGGAATGACTGTGTGCATATGTGTTTGACTTTTCAACAGAACCTTGTACTGGACGGACTGGAATCGAGAGGCCCCAAAAATTGAGAGCTCCACGGTGGAGGGGTACGATAGGCGGGTGCTGGTGCGGGATGGAATTGGGTTGCCCAACGCCTTGACCTTTGACCCCTCCAGTAGACAGGTGTGCTGGGCCGATGCAGGTAAGCTCACGCTTCGCATTGTCTCTGCATTCTCCCCTTGTATTCCCACTGGTGTCACTGAGGACATTTGGTTCACTCTCAGATTTAAAGCTGGTCTATCAGCCTTGATCATTCATTTACAAATAGTTGTGTTCTCTATCAGAACACCATCCAAGTACTAATATAGGGCACTGGCAGCCCCAGAAGCTCCCGTCGTTTAGATAAACAAAATGCTAAAGTTTTTTTGATGGACGCATGCATGGACGGATGCATGCATGGATGGAGCCTGATACCACAACTCCCGTGCCACTCGGGCGGCGGGAGCTAATTAGGAGCCTGTAACTGAAAATGTTGATAAGATAAAGCATATTTTCGAATTTTTTTGGTGATATTTTTAGGCCAGTGACCTTGAAAAAATAGGCCAAGGTCACCTTTAGACAAGTCATTTGTAGGCCTTTATGAGATGCATGTCCAGTTAGAATTAGGAGCCTGTAACTGAAATAGTTGATGAGATAAAGCAAAATGTATGAGTTTTTGGTGATATTTTTAGGCCACTGACCTTGAAAAAATAGGCCAAGGTCACCAGCAGGCATGCCATTTGTTGGGCTTTATAAAATGCATGTCCAGTAAAAATCGGGAGCCTGTATCTGAAATTGTTGATGAGATAGAGCGAAATGTGATGACGGACGCATGCACACAAGCACGCACGCACGCACGCACGGAGCCCGATACCATAGCTCCCGCACCGTGAGCGGTGGGAGCTAAGAAATGCCAAAAAAAAGCACTACGGCCACCTTCTTGGATATTTACCTCTCTGGATTTGGGGTTTACTAAATGGAAACTCGAGAAACTTCAAATCAGCCCACCTACTTGAAGACCCTGGCGTCCTCTTAAACATCTTTCTTCCCCATTATTGAGTGAACAAGTTGCGTGCTGGCTGTTAACATGGCAGTGAGCAAGTGCACTCTTTCAGGCTTGGCCTCAGTGTGGTAAAACAGTGGTGTCACTGTCCTTGTGTCGCTGTATTGAAGTCTTTCTCTCCCCTGCGACTGCATCAGTGCGCCTGAATAGCTGTGTTAGGCTTTTCTTCCAGGTGACACACAAACTACACAAGATCAAAATGTGGTATATGGCTGGGCCGTTTCTGTAGGTATTCATTTTGAAAGAGCATCAGCCAGTGGGGAGACTCCAACACGCGATCGACCATTGATGTAACTTCATCCTTCACTCAGTTATTCACAGGCCTTTGCATTTATAGGGTCGGCGCCCTCTGTACTGCAGCTCAGTAAAATAGAGCAGAAATAGACTTGTCAGAAACACAGCGAGTGAGAGGTGGCAGTAAATGTTCCACAAATTATCATCTTGCCCATGATAAATGAAAAATAACCATACACCATAGCTTGAGCATATCATTTTTTTTCCCCTTCTCGGTTAGGTACTAAGCGGCTGGAGTGCATCGCGCCAGAAGGTTCCGGGAGGCGAGTGATTCAAAGCAATTTGAACTATCCGTTCAGCCTGGTGTACTATGCCAAACACTTCTTCTTCACCGACTGGAGGAGGTGAGAGACCCCAGCAGGGACCCACTCATCCACCACACATTAGGGGTCATGTGCATTGAGTTTCTGTGCATTAACTTTTGCATGATGTGTTGCAGGGCCAAAAGTAAATGACCACATTACCGTACCTTAAATTTTTTTTTTTTTTTTTGTAAAGTGACAGTTGGTTAGACTGAGCAGGGGCCAATTTCCTCTTGAGAAATGTGGGATTTAGGGCCGAGCTTTCCAGTTTATCCCAGCAGTGATTGGAGGGGATGAATTCAGCGATCTGCACAGGCCAGTCAAGTTCTGTACCGATATTGTGCATGGGGGCACTGTTATGTTGAGACAGGAGAGAGCTTTCTTCTGCCTTTTGAAGGCTCAGAATCATCAGGAAAGGGGTTTTAAGCTGTAGTGTCATGATGTTTCTTCATTGGAGGCTCGTTCTGTACCATGAAGAACAGCCAGTGCCTGCAGACTTTAGGCCCTAAAGTGTGAATAGTTCATTTGACTTGAGATAGGAGGTCAAGGGGGTCAAAAATTAGTCATGTCATGTGTGTCTTCCACTAATATGCCCAGTCAGCTGATTTCACTAATTAGATCTGCCATATTAGGCTGAATAAACATAATAATTTGCAAATCCAGGTGGCTGGAACAAAGAACTTGGGAGGATTTCAACTTTCTGAACTTGTGTATTTCACCTTAGATACGAGTGCAGTTCTCCTCTCTGTCCACCTCGATTGTAACTTTAGCAGACTATGACCCGTCTACAAAACATTTTAAACTTTCAAGAGCATTTGCTGTGCTTAGTCCACGTGCTCTGACAGGTCCGTTGGGTGTACCTAACGGTTTAGCAGTGTTTGTTGAGACCATCTTACATATCCTCAGAGCAGAAGAGCTGTAACAGGATGTCTGTTCAATACAGAGATGGGGTCATCGCCTTGAGTCGCGACAGCAGCCAGTTTACGGACGAATACCTGCCGGACCAGAGGTCTCACCTGTACGGCATCACTGTCGCCACGCCGCACTGCTTATCTGGCGACAGCCACTCGTCCCAACACCAACGGTATTGGGGGCAGAATTAAGAGACACGCAGTCACCAACAGGTCAGTGAAATACACGTATCCCTGAAGTCCAGGTGTGGGGAACTATACACACAGTCTTACTCACTGGAGGACTGTACTGCTAAGCGTGTTCAATATTAGCCAGGTTTTCTTTGCAAGAGCTGGCTCTACAAACTCTCCATCAGCAATACCGTAAGTTACCTCGCCTCTTTGTAAGGGAGCCACCTTCCTGACATGAAGAAACACTGACATTGAAAACCCACTTTCTCGTACATCCCTCTGTCATGTTCAGAGTGCACGGTTTAGTCAGCCGACGGCAGGTCTATATGCTGACTTTTCCTGTCGGTTTGGCATCATTCCCCACCAAATGCTGGTCCAGTCCTGTATCAAACCATAGTAAAGGTTCCTTTACTTGTACGCTTTTTTCGCATAATTTGCCAGGCTGTTCCAATGAAAAAATTTGTGTTTAATTTTCAATGTTGTCCTCGACCCCCCAACAAGTATAAACTCCAAAGGAAAGCAATCACCCGACTGTTATGACCAGCCGTTGGGCCGCGGCCTTTTCGACGTACCTTCTACTTAATATGCATGAGCGATTTGCATAAGTCACGCCAGATCAATCTTCAGATTCGACTGCTAGAAAATAAATTATGTTTATGCATTAGAAATTCATTACTATAAATATGTCTACTTACAAATATGGGGCGATGTCATGTAAATTAATTATCTGAAAGTGCTAGGAAACGAGGAAAATCAGCATTTTGCCCCAGTTTACTTATGTATCCAGCAAAAATTTGGCCACTTCTTCATCGGAAATATCTCCTAACCTGGCTTTAACCCTCTCCAGCCCAATTTATTATATTGAGATATGAAAAATCTTACATTCGTGGAGAATAGTTCTCATACACTAGTGGCTGCAGGGGGAACTAATGTTGTATTTTTGCAATACTGAGCTGGAAGGGTAACTTTATCAAACCATTTCCCATGTGGTCTTTATATTTTATCATCAGTCATCAATTAATTTATTGTTGCAAATTCGCAACATGAGTCTGGAGAGGGCTAAAAGTTTGCCAGAGATCACTTTGGCCTTTTATATTTAACCTGGCCTTTTCTTGCTCTCTTACGGGCAGAATCTGTTTGATATGTCTTTGGCCGCGGCATGTTGCTGTTGGCAAACTTCTCTTCATTTTTGCGTCAACCGCGCACATCCGCTTTCGCTGGACATCATTTTCGCATACTTGCGAATACTAATGAGGTCATTCAAATGGCGTGGGTTTTTTTTGCGGCCCGCAAAAACTATTTTCACATTCAATATTCGGGGAGGTTGCAAGCATTCTCTGAGAAAACATTTATTTATGCCCGTTTCGTTTTGGTCAAATCTATCAAAAGTATTTTATAAAAAAAATGGAACTGATTGGTTATCCTTAAATTTATTTTCAGTGATTCGGAGTGTTTCAGCAATAAACGTTGTAATCTCAAGTACTCAAAAAGATGATCTGTGATTATGCGTAAATTGGAATGAATGCTGCAAGAATACACCTGGGTGCACCTCTGTTGAACAAATTACCAATTACTTTCCTGCATTTTGAGGAAATCAGGGTGTAAAATGAAAACAGCCCAGAGGACACCCGTGTCAGTGAAAGTTTAGTATTCTGCTTACTGATAATTGGTGTTTATGAAAAGGTAAGTTTGCACAGATGTGCGCACACACTAGCCTGGCTAACGCCAGACCTCATCTCAATCTAAATTGACATTTAGTCTGGGAGCCACACATTCATTTTCTCGTATTTGAGGCGTGGTTTACGAATGCCCAGAGCCATGTATTGGGCTCTATGAATGTCTATTAAATGTACGTAGGTTATAGCCAATCGTATCAATTATACCAGATTACGTACGTAGAGCGACAGAAATTCGATAAGGAAGACGACAATGAGTAAGAAATTTATGTGCACACGATGGCATTCAGCAACTATTGCTGTTTGTGCGAGACAAACATGAGGGTAGAAGGTATTTATGGACACTCTACAGACATGGTTTTATTGAAAAAACCACAGAGTTTATCAGAGAGGTTAGTTATTAGGGGTGACAGTCGCACAGGAACAAACGGTGTCGCTTAGATGTCGTTATTGTATTGCTGTCTGTCCCCCCCGTTCTGTGATTGGTTCCTTTGATGAAGCCAAAATCGGATCCATGGAATCCAGGCTGCCTTGCAGCGTGAAATGAACCCAGGCTATGCACACACAGCACTATTTCAAGAAACTGGCTTAAACCGTGAAAAAAAATGCTTGCATTGAGAATGAAATCTGCATCAACACCAAGAGAAAGAAGCACCAAGAAGAAAATGACAGGGTATTGGTTCCAACCTTGTACTGCCTGTGCGCACGTTGGCAAAACAGAGGGCACCTGTAGCCAAATCACAGTATTTCGGCCTGAAATGACAAAAGACAACTGGTCGGCCCACAGGCATGAAAGCACTTCAAAGGAAGGGAAACGCAGGAGACGGTAAGCGAGGCCTCGGCAGGTGTGTGTTTGAGTGTGAAAGAACGCCGGCCTGTGTAAACTCCTCTTAAAGAGATGTAATTTGCTTTGAAGAGGGGAGCTTCAGAAGTGACGTTCCTCGGGGTGTTAAAGATTGCACACTTGGCGGCAATGTCCTGTGTCTTGACGCGGTGTTGCGATTATCTGTTGCAGGGAGACTGTAATGACAGAGCCAATTCAAAATGGTGCTATTTGGGCAAGTCTGGAAGGGCTTGCAGAGTATGGACCCCATGGATTCGCACTCCCAGAGGTAGAGGAGGGGTATTCATCAAGGTACAAAAATTCAGTACCTCACGCCAGCAAGCAAACCGCCCCCCCTGCACAAAATTTGTCAGTTTGTAAACTTGTTTTATACCTCATTTTTTTCTACTGTATTTGTGTTTTGGTTGGAAAGACACAGAAAACAAGCTCCTGTTCTTTCCACAAAGTGCCTTTTTTTTTGTTCCTGAGACGTGTAGAAACACAGCAATGCAGTATTCGTTTGTTTTTTTTTTTTTATCCGTGCACTAATATGAATTTGTACTTCACATGAATTTGCATTGAAGTCCGCCCAAAATTTGCTATCACTTTTTTTGTTTTGTTTTAATCATTTTATCTTTTGTAAGATGTAATATTTATAACAATAAAATGTGATTCAAGATGTGTAGAGCTGGAGTTACTGAAAAGCATCAGTCTGATTATCTGCTAACCCACTTCCGCAGGATCACAGCCCCTTCCATTTATAAGGGTTATAAGGACAGAGTCCATCTGAGCACTAAATGTCAAAAACTTGTACTGGATTATATTCATCGGACTCTCCAATGGTATTAAACACATTTACAGTCATTTCCTATAATCCATATCTTCAAACTTTCAGTTGTTTTCTCCTCTGCCGCCCTCTCCCTTCCCAAACCAGAAAAGTTCATGCACTTCACCCCAGAAAAACTGGATTTCAATCATTTACACTGCGGGTTATTACAGTAATCACAGCAAAATAGACTTTCTAGCATCAACTACATGAATCAATTTCATGCAACTTCAGGTATGTGCACAGCATCCACGCCCCCCTGCAGGGGCTGGGGGCCCCCCAGTCTGAGAACCACTGCTCCAATCAGAGGAGAAAAATCCAGGGGTCAAGTAGTAAGTTCTCACTCGGAAAACCTCGGCAAATTCGTTCCTCATCAAACCTCGGATGTGTGACTGCAGAAGCCATTGGCCAGAACCTTTTTTGGATAAACATGATGCTGTCCAGTGTCAGCAGTGCTGAGTTAGATGTTGAAACACCAGTCTGATTGGTGAAAACATTGCGTTGCGTCTTGTGTCAAGACATGAAGCAGCGTCGTCACACATTTTCAAAGCAAAGGTCAGTTTTGCCTCCATTTTTAGGCAGCCATGTGGTGCGCGGATTTAGACAACTGCGTAAATCGGTTTTCCAGGAAAGAAATGTCAGGTGGAGTAACATATCAACTTTCTGTCACACATCCGAGGCTTGAGGAAGAATAGCGGAATCTGGGGAGAAGTTCCACAACGTTTTTCCTCCACCCCTGAACTCTGGCCAGTGAATTTCTACTCTGACTGAAGAATTGTGCTAATCAATGACTTGAGGTGGTCAGAACAGAATATTGCAGAGGATTTTTACTCTGATCCTGGGAGTTCCACCCTCTCCAACAAACATCCAGGCTCACTTTAACCTTCCTCTCGATGTTCGCCACAAACGGAACACAATCCAACATCCTTTCTTCTCCATGTCTTCCTTTTAATCCATTTAATGCACCTCTGTTCTAACACAAACACACATACACAGTATCATTCACTCTACATGCAACTGACAGCTTTTCAAGCCATATGTCCCAGTCTTGTCCACCCTTTAAATTTAAAAAAAAAAAAAAAAAAAAAAGTCTGCATTAGAGTTCTGGAGCGAGCCGATGAGGCCGGATGTTTGTGAGTGTCTGAGTGAAAGAGCCGGTCCGCGCAGTCTGCAGGCACACAGCACAGGGGGAGGCGGGCAGAAAGAGCGGGACGCAGGCCCATCATCTGCCCACTTTGCCCAGACGATGGTCAGTGCGGGGGTCGGCGATGATGGCCTGCACGGCCACGATTGCCTCATTGATGCGCGTCTGCAGGTCCCGCAGCTCCTCGATGTGCAGCAGCCTCAGGATCCTCGCTGCCTCGTTCAGGGTGGCGTCTGCGGCGTGGCGGGGGGCAGGTCACTCAGAGTAACACTGACATTTTTCACAGCTGACATTGGACCCAAATGACTGAGAAAATATTCACCTCCCATTTTCAAGAGTCACCAAACACTGAGACGATCATTTTGGGTCTGGAGCTAGCTCTTTGAAACATTCCTGAAAATATTTAGATCAACCCCTACACGGCACCACAGCTACAATTTTGGAGGAGTTGAGAGGGTCAGAAATCTGACAATCATTATCTGCTCATTTAGAACAATGAACAAAAATACTTAAACCCCTCCTAGTCAAAACTGTAAAATTAAGGATGCCCGTCATGAGGCTTTGAATGATAAGAATTCACTTATCCAAGAAAATAATGTGACTACACAAGGCAACTGGTTTACACGGCCTCTCTTTCTCCATATGAGAACACTACCCTGATCAGTATACGGAGACTGCAAAACTTGCAATGTTAAACAATAGTGCCACCTTTTGGTGAAGGAGTGCTTAACTTACCTCCTGTGTCAAAGCCCAAGATATGCTTATCCAAAGAGACAGGTAAGCCCTTAAAAAAAAAAGTTAAAACCTTGTGTAAATAAGCCAGTTTACTGCCTGCATTATACATAAATACAGTATGAAATGGCATAGCATTGATTCAAATATGCAATGCCCAATTCTATAGACTTCATGCACACAGTTCTGAATTTGGTTGACTTCAATTTTAAGCTATATTTTATCACAGTGTTGTTGCCCAACACCTGGCACTGCTTTCAACACATTTCTGCTGTCAAATTGTGTACAAAAACCAAATCACCAGGGCCCCGTTTCAGAAAGCGGGGTTAGAGGTAACCGAGTTTGTTAGCTCAGGGTTGCAGGAAACTGAGTTTTCCGGTTCACAATGCGAGTTCAGTCCAACTCAGTCAGTTACCAGGGCAACATACTCCGTGAAGCTAACCTGCTTGCTGGCAGGTTCCCTTCACGTTGCTCAGAGTTTCTTTTCTTCAGACTGAGGAGATGTTGGACATGCCATTTCTGTCTCAGCGCAAAGACTGAGAAGAATTCTCCGTTAGGAATGAGTTCAGACCACGTTTGGACTTTTTAATCGTTTTGGACATTCCGTGTCTCTGTGGAATCTAGAATTTATTTCAACATAATTTTCAGTCCGCATATTTCTCGTGTGACACACCGAGGACATTCTCAGTTCACAACCAAAAAAAAAGTCAGTTTCTTCTAAGTACAAAAAGGAAAGCCCAATAACGTAGCTAATGAACAGGGCCCACACACACACACACACACACACACACACACACACACACACACACACACACACACACACACACACACACACACACACACACACACACACACACACACACACACACACACACACACACACACACACACACACACACACACACACACACACACACACACACACACACACACACACACACACACACACACACACACACACACACACCTCCCCGAGACCCATTATTCATAGCCGACACCGTGGCTGTAACCACTCGCCACTGGTTCCTGTTCCGTCACATGAAACTATCATGCGACCTACACTTATATTTGGTAGCGTATCATGCATGAGTGTTAGACCTTTGGCTGGGAAGTTGCGGTCTTTCGGCAGTATGCTCGTATAGGCACTGCATTTGCATGAATGTTGAAAACGTACATGGAATTGACCTCTCGTAGATCCATTATTACTTATTGAATTTCACTCCAACCTCCTGCTCTCTCTTTCAACCAATACTCTCCTCCACTTTGGGAGAGGTCCAGAATTCATTACATAATTAATAACTCGAGTGTTTTAAATTCTTCACAATACATGTTCGAAAGTCTGCTAATTTGCTGTAATGAATGATCAGCAGTTCATATGTTCAATTCATTCCAAGTCAAAAGACCTCAAGACAGAACAACTAATGTTTTAACATGTGAAAATTAAAGCCTGTGGAATTATCCTGTTATTTGCATCAGCTTGGAATGAGAGAAGGGATTCCACTTGTATCATCTTAAGCAAGTAAACATGGTCAACAACATCCCCCGCCAAATTCGTGAATCGCGTGCATCTCATTTTTGAACTCCATCAAGGCCTTGATGGTCTGAAGCTACACACCAAGTTTGGTTGTCCCATCTCTAATAGTTCCTGAGAAAAGCTGTCCCCTTTTTGGACGGACGGACGGAGCTCAAACCTATATCCCCATCACACTTCGTGGTGGGGGACAATAAGGACAACTTAAATTAAAAAATGCAAGTTTCTTTGCTTCCTGCAAGAACAAATGCAGTAGTTAATATTTTGTATGTTGTTCAAATAAGTAAAATCATCCACCTGTTATCCCCTAATCCACCTATAACTGATGCTCCACCATTTGGATTTCTGTATTCGTAATTTAGCCTTCATTTGGTTGTTTTTTTAATACTCTTGCATTGACTCCATCAGCAATTTTCTGCCACACAAACTCACGCTCTATTGCAGCAGCAACTGTACTTTAAAAAAAAGTTTGTACTCAGCGTACGCCTTTAATTCGTCCAACTCTGCTAAAGAAAAGCAAGAAGCTCGACTTTTTCTCCACCGTTGCCATGGTGAATCATGTTGTTATCTATATTCTATTGATGAGGGCTTTTAACATCCTCGTGCACTCGCCTGACTCTAGTGCAAGTTAACTCAGAGTTGAACCAAGTAGTATCGCCTGTTCTGAACCCAAAAACTCTGCGGTCAGCAACTCAGTAAGTCAACTCGGAGTTACAGAACAAACTCTGAGTTTGTATATCCAGCTTTCTAAAATGGGGCCCAGGTTTGTGTTCATTACTCCGAATAATTTGTTTAAAATCACCACTAGACAACTACTATTTATTGACAACATGAAAATGCCCAGTAATCCCTACTTATTAGCAAACATATCTTACAGTACAGAATGTGTTTGCCTTGAAAAGACCAACAGGAGATCCCAAAGGATGTTAGACAGACCAGCTCACAGTCAAGAGTAACATAGGGACATGGAAATTTTCCTTCAAAACCTGAAATTCTCTCTCTACTTACCTCTTTCGATTGGCTAGCTTTTGCTATGGCTTCAGGTGTTAACCGCTCTTGGATCAGAATTCGAATAGCCTGTAAAACCACAAGGTAAAAAAAACCCATCAAAACTACCTCCACCAACCCAGCACAGTCGAAATCTTGCTAAATGTAAGGTATCTGTAACATGGGATTTCGAGATGGTTGTAGTGGTAGCCATATTGTTTGACCGATCGCGGTCAAAATCAGTAGGGTCGATCCCTGATGTAATAGAAACCCAACCTCAAAATTTCAGAGACACTCGTCCATTACTTTGAGTTCCCTTGCTACACAAACGGACAGACAGACAAACCAACACCGACAAAAACATAACCTCCTTGGCAGAGGTAATATTACACAAAACAAACCAAAATAATACTCAGGGCCTAAGATTTGGTGCACCCACAGAAAGACTCAAAGTACAGATCAACAAGCCCAACAGAAAGGGGCTGAGTCACTTTTCTGAATTCTCCTGCATGACAGATCTGTACTTGGTGATTCAACACCACTGCTCCAGTAACCCCTCTTACCTTCAGCATGACCAGGTAGTCGTCATGGCGCTGAATCTGCAGCAGGTTGGCCAGGGCCATCACCCCTGCCTTGAAGTCAGGGTTGTTACCTAGATACAGAGAGGACACTTACAATTCAGGCTCCCCTCAAACCCACTCCACTCCTAACACTACCTGAGTGCAGCTCAGGACACACCCCTTTCTCCATCATTCAGCAATGCTTAAATTGGACATCTCACTTCCTCAAACAAGTCCTCAAAAACACCCAGAGTGCACAAAAGTCCTTAAGTGCTCCAGCAGATCAATTATCATGGAAAACAGTCAGATGGCTGGACAAAGAACTGTACGCAAAGCAAAGCTACTTTTAAATAACATTTGAAAAAAAAAAAAAAAATTTAGAACAGTACGTCAGACATCTATTGATGCTTCATTGGCCTTTAAAGGGTTACAGCTCGCAAGGTATCCTCTTGGCTCAAACAAGTAGTTTCCATCAGAATCTCTCCCAGTTAAACACAGGGCCTAAACAGATGTCTAATACTTTTTGCCTCACAGACCCATTTCAGACAGACAGCAACAAGGCTATAAGATGATTGGAGAGAAATAAATGGAAAACTTACTGTCCAAGTTAATGAGTGGATCTGCTGGCTTTTCTGCGTTGTTGGAGGCAGCCTCTGGTTTGCAATTCCTGTATTTGTCAACTGAGGCAAGATGAAATACAAAAATGTTAGTGTGAAAATTTAGAAACATTGAAAATGTAGTTAGATGCAAGTTTCGATGGTTTGTGTTACGCGGAAATACGATACGGGTGCTGACATCGTCCATTATAATTACCGTTAACAAGGGGAATGGGGGGGAAAAAAAAAAAAAAAAAAACCGTTTTCGTATTCTGTATGCAATTCCGAGAAAATAAAATGTAATGCATCACTGCCATCTAGTGGTTACAGTATGAAGCACAGCAGGATTGTAAAAGGACAACAATCTGATCCAAACTATCGGTACAATTTTTAAGTGCCAGAAAGTCCAGTAGCCCACCGTTATCTCCATACTCAAAGCGAACAGCTAGTCCTAGAAGCCAGTCTACGGTTTCTTGTCGATCTTGAGCACTGAATGGGCAGCTTACGTCCTGCACATACTGAAAAGGAAACATCTGTTATGAGCAGATTTGCTTTGAAGTGCTACGGTTGTCACATCATTACCATGTACAAACTACAGTCATTTCCGAAGCAACATGACCATTATTTTTTCATGACCATTATAAATACAACTGAATAATTTAACCTTAATTCAATACAACTGCCCTCAATTACTCCTTGAGAGAATCCCGATACTAGTTTCACGACAAAAGCTGGCATATCCACTGCACATAAAATGAAGTCTATGGGCATTTCCGAAAAGACATTAGCCAGCACGTCTTATTTCACATTTTTTAGACTGGCTCCTCCATTTTACAGACATGCAGGAATTTCTAAATTAAGAATGACCAAATTCACTAAGGACAATAAATTCTCCTCTACTTACCTTCTCGAAGAACTTGGGCCACTCCGAGCTGTGAATGTTCCTAAGGTTGCCTCGGTCTTCAATCTTATAATGTCGGATTTTCTGGTCTTCGAGCCAAACTATAAAATTCCTGAACTCCGTCTCATCTGAGCAAAGAATATAACTCGTATTTGCACCAGAAATGATTGCTGCATTTGAAATTACACTTCGTACCTCAACGCAAAGATAGCGAGCTTCACAGCGCGAATACAGCAAAGGATGTGACAGGTTTGGTGCCCATTAATAAAGAAACTGCATTAAGTGCCGAGACCGTCAATTCAGTCATGCTATATGCATTCCTAGACAACAACATTTTCATCACATCCATCTTGGCCTGAATTAAAGTATTTGGCTGTGAGTACTGCTGTCGTGGCAGTATTCACTGACAATGCCGACATAACGTCAAGCGTGCGCGCGTTTCAGCAGTTTATTGTCACGACGTACGCCTTTCATCGGAGGCTGAAGCTGAAGCTAAAAATACGGAGCTGCAGTGCAATACTCTCCCCACCAGCTTCAGTAAATTCAGCTCCCATTAAAATGTGGCCTGAAGACTTGTGATCGTGCAGCTGTCACACAGGTCAATAATCAATGAAATCATGAAACTAACGTTAGCTATACAGCGATGACATTTTCCAGCTGTTCGTCAAACAGGGTCAGGGTAATCAGAGCAGGAATTTCAATCTAACTCGCTAGCAAACGACCATAGCGAGTTAGGCAGCTACGTTAGCAATTTTAGACAGCAGGGGCCCGAATGTCTGCAGGTTTCAATGACCTGCGCCTACCCTGCTAGCTCGCAATTCGCCGGTAATCTTCCAGATACCAGCTACGTCACGTTGTTCGGTCTGTCGATTTATTTTGTTTAAACTTACCTTTACAATCGAAATTTCCAGGATTGTGGTAGTCCAGTGCAGTGAGCTTCCTCCGAAACATTTTGTGAAGTCCGAGACGTTTTAATTTCGTCAGGCAGATATTTTGTAGCTAGCTAGCTACGTGCTAAACCCTTTCTGGGACGTTCTGATTCAGACTTGGCGTGCGGACAACGTCATTACGCCAATTGACTGAACGCGAATCTGTCCAATAAGAATGGTGAAAAATTATGCAAGTGCCCAATTAGAGGCCGCGCTATGACATCACTTTGATGCACATCCTGCACGAGGGTAGCGGCGGTCGGTATGCATGCTTCCCTAATGCTAAATGCAAATGCGGAGGACCGAATATTGAATTTCAATGACAATTAATGACGCCGAATTTGCATCATCGTACTGCTTTGAAATTTGAAATGGTAACTCATGCGTTTATGTTCAATGAAAGGTGTGATCAGATTTTATAATTTTGGCTTTTTATAAAACTTTAAGATCGATTTAATTTGGAAAGTCTTTGTTTCATTTGAATATGATAAAGACACGAAATAATTCTGTACATTGGCTTGACGAAACCAATTTACTGACCTTCTTCTTCTTCTTCTTCTTATTATTATTATTATTATTATTATTATTACTACTACTACTGTTCTTGTTGTTATTGTTGATGTTGTTGTTGTTATGCTGTTCCAAATTTGCCAAGGACACTCCCAACAGTTTTGAAGCTTCAAGCTAAGAAACTGGACGGTAGCCTTGCGACAGGCCAAGGCAGGTTGCTTGTGCTTTTTGAGTGGATAGCTCTCTTCTGTTCTTTCTTT
The DNA here is from genome assembly GCA_029721435.1 of Gymnothorax reevesii. NCBI lineage: Eukaryota > Metazoa > Chordata > Actinopteri > Anguilliformes > Muraenidae > Gymnothorax > Gymnothorax reevesii. The sequence goes on from CM056573.1 coordinate 159,268,057, forward strand.
CACTAGTTTCTTTCATCACTTATTTCCCATAGGCATATATTTGTTTTAAAACTGCTTATACTTCTGCAATTTCAAAGCTTGAAACATCAAACCTGCTGTAAGATTTGTCAGTCACATGCTTTATTTGATGGTCCCCCCACTTCCATTCCTCCTCTTACATCTCTTCTTTTTCAGCTCCATAGATGTCCTTCAATTTTCAGAGGCCCTTATACTCGCTCAATTTTAAGGCTAGACCCTCCAAACTGTCTGTACAGCTTCAGACTGCACCAAAAGATGGAGCTTGATGTGTCTGTAGCACTGCCTCATGCTCATTTCTCTTTTGTACCACTCCATCCTCCTTTAAACTCCATTTTGAGTTGTCACCGAGAGCAGAGGATTAGGTTGTTGGACTCTAGAGGGCAGAATCACGTTAAATGCTGCAGCCCCTTCCACTTACCTGATCGGTCGTTTTTTTTAATCCATTCCAACTATTGATCTGTTTGTCATTACTGGAGATTCCTGTTAGAAAACTGCAGAAATGAACACTTTGGTTGATCAAGGCACCTCTTTAGCAGTATGTGTCCTTGTTTTGTTTTGGCCACAGTGTTTTTAAAATTGTGCTTTGAATCCTCAAATTTCCATAGAAAACTCCTTACTGTAAAAACCCAATCCCCAATTAACTTGAGCAAATAAAATTTATAAATACAATGTGAAATTAACACAGATTACCAACAATAAAATCAGATTTTGACTTGCAGTTGAGTGGATTCTTTTCACTTGATTTTGTGTTGGGCTGATCGGTTTTAAAATTTCTGAGCATCCTCAATAAACATGACACCCCCCCATTATGGCTTTTGTTTTGATAAAATGCCATAGGGTGAAGTTCATATTAGTTGTATGCTATTGTTTTAGTACCATCTTAAGATTCACCTTATTGGTTAATTGAGATGCATAGTATATAGCTATCTGCCCACAACTCACGATCCTCCTCCTTTAATAAATGATCACAAATGCGAGAAAGCTAGACTCCAAGAACTGTCAACCAAGACTACTGATCACAACAAAAGAGCTTATTATACAAATAATGGTAATTTCTTTTGATTTAGGGCCATTTCTGTCCTGGTTTCAATTTGAACTACGTAGCCATTTCTTCTTCAACAATTTTCAGGGATTCTGAAAATAAAGTGTCACAGTGAGAGAAATGAACTTCGTTGCAGTAAATTAATGACATCCGTTCTCTGTTCTGCTAAAAAGAATGCAGGATGATGCCACCATGAACTTATTTGTGATGTGCTTCTCACGATGGTTAAATGGATTGACACAGGAACGCTTTAGACTTTCAAAGCGTGACAAATACACTTATTAGTGATGGAAACAGATTTGGTCATCTTCATTGCATATGACATTGCACCGCCAAGTCAAAAGTTGTCTGTCGGCTGGTTTAAGGTCACAGAATGAAATTTGTCCTGTCTTTCTGCAGTATGCATGTTTGTTGCATTCCTCATGCAAGGAAATCCCAATTTTACACCTGTCACAAGCCATGCTGAAGTTTCAATGAATTCATTAATTAGCTACCCTATTGCTTTCAACAGAGGTGATGCAATACCCATGGAAGATGATGCAATAGACGGGCGATCTGATGCAATACGCATGGAAGATGATGCAATACCTGGAAGATCCTAGGGAGGGAATGGAACATCATGTCAGATGTCAGATTATCTTACGAAAGGATGCAATTTTTTGAAGAGTAGGCACTGTCTATTTAAAACCTCTAGTTGCTGAACAAAGGGGATAATAGTAGGTGTTTTTACCCCAAAACTTCTTTATTTGATAACATGGTTAAATAGTGAAGGAGATGAGAATACAAGCTGTAATTTTGAACAAATAAGTTCAAGATATACATTTATGTGGAGCAAGTTTTATTACCATGGGTAACTGCCCACATGGTGAACTTGCCAATCCAAATTTTTCAAAAGAGTGACTTTTTCAGCTAGGACCCTTTTCAGGGTCTCATAAAAATACTATTATGCCATGGGTGCAGTCAATCTTGCTTGTACAGTCCTGTCATCAAATGGAAGGAATCGGGGGGGCCCTTGAAAACTGAATTTTTGAAAATTTCATATTTGAGAGGTCAATATCTTGAAAATGAAAAGAGATAGATTAATTTTGAGAAGAGATTGTGAAAGCATGCACCCAAAATACCTTGCATAGCAATTTTCAGCCCATACCTGTGATTGATTCCAAAGATATTGGCCTCCAAAATCCCTATAAATTAACATTCGCAATTTGCTTGGGGCATGTCCCCTGATTTTGGGGGGAACATATCTTCGAAACCCCTTGGAGTAGGAGTCTAAAATTTTGCATGTGTTCATTGTTAATATAGAGGTACTCCCAAAATAAATCTGAGCCAAATCTTACTGGGTTACCATGGAAGATTATTGTATTTTGGTTGAGTTCATATGGAATGACCCTGTTGTGTTGAGTTGGTGACTGGGTTTTTGAACTGAGGAAATGATCATATGTTAATGAACAAAGCCTTGCCCCCTTTCCTGATAAAACAATATTTCATCATTCATAACTGTTGAACTCTTTGTCATAGTGAGTCGGGGGTTGAGTTTTTTGTTTTAACTTAGAAAAGGGTCACGTGTTGATCAATCAGATCACACCCCTTTTCTGATTGGGTTTGCCTTTCTCCTCGGGAGTTGGGTTCCTAGACTCAGGAAAGGGTCACATGTTGATTGACAAAGCCCTTGTGCCGATTTGCTTGGATTTTACCTTACATAACTATGCCAATGTTTCTTGCAGAGAGTTGGAGATTGGGTTGATTGAAGTGTAAGCATCATTCTAATGACAGAAGTTTGGCTTTGTCAGGCCAACTTAATGTGTGTTCGCAAATGATCCATTCAAGTAGAACTTTTATCTTGATCTCAGACATACAGCTGCACAATAAAATATTCACTCTGCAAGCATTTTTTCATCATTTCCGTTTATGCGAAAGTGTAAAAGCATACGTTCATGTCATGCACCTACACACGCAATATGTTTTTATTATGTGCACAAGGCGGCAGCAATAGTGAGACCATTTGCAATTTTACTGCATTCTAACCAGTATAACAAGGCTTGTAACATTTATACTGATTCTCTTGAGTGCTTTAGACCTTGGATGTTTGACTAAATTGTAAAACAATTTTATGAAGGGCTTCAATGTTTGCTAAAGCAGAATTTCCTTTCCTGATCGTTTTATGGGATAGACATAAGTAATTTGGCCTCATAATGCATTCATATTCTTCTTGTATGCTTGAAAAGTGTAAAGATCATATTGAGCAGTTGCGAGGAGTCTCTTACAGTTTACCTGAGGTAGAACAGTATGAGTTGGTTAGTTTTTTTTTTTTCTGGACAGTAACTGTCCGATATTTTCCTGGAAAAAGTGGATAACTGGTCACCCCCCATGACTAAGAAAAGTGTCGGAGGGCAAATGAATCTCATTTTAAAGTCAACACCAGATTTATGACAATAAGTAGATGATGGCTTATTACAGTGGCATTTGTTAGACTTTTCACGTGTTAGTATTTCAACAGCGTTGCAAAAAAATTGTTTGCTCAAAATACACATACTTTTCATGAAAGGTGAACAATGGTCTGAAGATCACCTGAATAAATTTTGGGTCTAGCTGTATCAAGATCAAGGTCAACAAACAAAAAAAAAAATTTTTCAGGTATATCTTGCTTAAATATACTCTGATCAATTTCTAATGGGGTTCAAAATGCGTATGAGAGGAATGGCGTATATGAATTTTGTTTATTATTGATACTATAACAGAAATGTTTACTGCACATAGTTACCATAATACCTAGATCACTTTATGAATGACCCACTAGGGAATTACTTCTGCAGGTGACACCAAAGCTTAAGAGTAAACCTTTTGGTATTCATTCAATAACATGTTTCTTACTTATTTTTAGTAAATGTTTAATGTGATGTTGAGTGATGAATCACAGTTATAAATGAAATGCATATGCTGAAAATAAAAATAATCTGATAGAAATTAATTATTTCACTATTAGTAAAATTATTTGTATGGTCAGTATTTCATGAGAGCCTTCTCAGTCATGTTTTTATCTCAGTGTTAACACTTGGATGGCTGTCACTGTTGGAGTATATTTTTCACCTTTACGCTGAAAGAAAAACAGGGCTTGGCTTGTTGATTTTTTTCATGCAATTATTATTAATATCACCACAAACATTCAGAGCACTGAGCACAACACACATTACTTGCTAGCAATTTTATACAAATGTTAAAAAGAGAGCTTGTATCTGAAGGAAACAAAATGACTGCCAGCTTCATATTTTGCAGCATTATTAAAGGTGTATATTTGTAAAGAATGTCCCATCATTCAGCTTTTCTTGTTTTATTTTTTTTTTGTTATAAAAAAACATTTGCTAATCTATTCCTGCATAATAAAAAGTTAACACAGCCAACCAAGTGATCACGTTACAGAGTGCGTTCTAAATTTTATAGCCAGACCATTTAACTTAAAATTAAAATCATTCCAATAAAATATTCTATCTCCTGCAAAGCTCAAAACCACGGTTTTGGTTGCCGTAGAACAATCAAATTTGTATTTGTCAAAGGAACCACAAAGTTTTTTTCCTGTTTGTTTGTTTTTGTTTTTTTGTGTGCATTTTTTCTATTTTATTTTTATTTTACAACTCTACACCAGTCAGCATGGGCTGCTACACTACACACCTTGAGGACTCTCTGCACTTCCTGTCGGTCATGTATCACGGTCTTCTCCGCATCCTTGTGCATCTCCACAAGGTTTCTTTAAAACATGCAACGCATTGGAGCCACCTGACCAAAATTTACGTGTTACTTGTTGGTTTTAATTGCACTCATTGCGAGCATTCGAGAAAGGCAATTGCCGTGCCCCAGCTAGAAAATTCTACATATCGAGTGTCCACATCGCGGCCCAGTGGACCATTTCAGTGCCCCTGGCCCGTTTACAGAATGACACAGAAGAATTTCTTCTCCCTGAAAGGGTTCTCAGAAGCCGGGACAGGGGACAGAAGTGGGTCTTCTTTGGCGTGCGCTTCGCAGTACGACATCAAGTCGGCTGCTGCTTTCGACACCTGAAACGAAAAGGAAGAAGATTATTTTTGGATGCACTGATTAGTCTGATACTTGATTCTATTTTCCAGTACTTTTAAATGTTTCGTTCTGTCTCACTCTCAAAGATTTTGTCAATCTTTTCCAGAAATTTAGACATTGACTTTAAACAAATACTTTTTGATATTAATTACAACAGGATATCTCAACAACTGACTGAAACAAAATTCCTTTTGTTCAATTAATCCATTCAAATTGTCATGCCAGTTAAACTTCTCAGAGAAAATCAGAGAAAGTGTATCCTGTCTATGGCAGTGTCCCCACACCCCCCACAGCTGCTTCCCACCAAAAAATTAAGTTTTAAAGAACTTGCGAAAACCTATTATCTTCTTTGACAGTTGTAGGATTGTTGTTCACCTTTATTCTGTCAATGTTGGCCTCCATCTTGAGCTGTTCCACCAGTTTCCTGGCTTGGGCTATGCTTGCTGTGTTGTTGCTGGCCATGAGGCTTCTGTAGGTGCCTGGGCAGGCTGTCTAAGGGTAGGGGAAAATGTTATACACTGGCATATTGCATGCGCATATCAGTGAAGGGCCAGGCACTGTATAGTAAATACACTAATTCATGTATCCAGTGAGGTTTGATGTTTTGATGTGAAAGAAACCAATGAAACAGTGACAAAAAGTGGCAGTGAAATGAAGCATTCTCAATGAAACGCCTTCAGCTTCTTTGTCTCGCCCTTGGATTTAAACCAAGATTATAAATCTGCTTCATATTTTCCAAAATGTGTGTATAAGAGTATGTTCCAGTAAACTCCTTAAACCTCAGCCGGTGACGTGGACTGCCAACAATGCATGCTTAGATAACTGTGGTTATCCTGCATCTCAGCGACCAGTGAAAACACCAGAAGCTGTATCATGTATCTGTAATAATTCATTGCCTTGGCTGAAACAATTTTTGGAACATCATTGTGGAAATTTAGCTATGCTTATGAAGACACGAGTAGGAACAGTCAGCTAGCAGCGAAGAGACAGAGTTCTCTTGAACTGTCGCCTCTTCACCAAACCACTCTCATTATGTTGTGAATTATTCATGGAGCCACTTACCAGGCTGCCCGCGGAAAAGCGCTCAAAGAAAACAGATGTTGCATGTTGCTATAGCTTTCACCACACTTCCCCCATCCATGATTTCTACAGTGCGCGAGGTATGTGCAGCATCCAGAAACGTGACTCAAAAATCCTTCCTCACTCACTATCCATACGTCATGACTGACCATACCTTTGAACTGAGTGTTGTGCCCCTGGGTTGAGGTTGAAGTTCACTCTCCTGGTTGGTTTGCAAAATTGGATCTTTCTCTTCACATGAGGAGGTACCTGTGAAAAGAGGAGAAAGCCTGAACTCATAAACAGGGGCTTTCCATCTTTTTACTATTAAAATAATGTTCTCATGTTAGCTTCAGTGGTGAGTTTTCTATATGTACAAGTAAGCAGGGCCAGACTCAATTAAACTAGCTGCACTTTCCACATGTGACCACTAGGCGGAAACCATTGCGTGTTGAAATTCTGCGGTGATTTGGTGTGAGACTCGTAGTAGGTAGTAAGCATTTAGATTGTGGTGTGTCCTGCAGACATGATACCGAAAACTGCAAAATCACCTTCAGCTGAATTATACTTTATTTTGGTGGCATGATGCAACTGTGCAATGCACCATCATGTGCATCATTGAGGTTAATGAGGCTAGAATGCTGTAAAGTGGACACCATACATAGGCCTTAACTGGGCATTGAGAAGTCAATGACACCCAAGCTTGTCCAATAAAAATAAAGACACCGCATACCATACCCCCCCCCCACCACGTAAAACCCCAGCAAGACCACCATCCTCAGCAGGACCCGGAGTTGCGGCTCTACCGTGAGTCAGGATGCAGAGACTGATCTCAGTGTGCGGCAGGAATATGAATATTGATGCGCCGGGCGCCGCACCTGTCGTTATTGAGCGCTCAGAGGGATCACACAGGGAGCAGCTTGGGGCTTGTTTGCGGTGTCACAGCAGCCCGGTAAGGGGCTGTCCCCTGCACTGCCTGACACTGTCTTTGATTCTCTTCCTGCCTGAGTGCGTGGGGGTCCTGGCGAGGGGGCCGGGGATAGGTGTCGGCAGGAGAAAGAGGGAGGGGTGTGGCTGCCGTCGATGGGTCACCTGCCTGTTGGGCCTGCAGATGCCCGTCAGTGTTGGCCACTGGTCTCGTTTCTCTATTTTTTTCTCCAAGTTTTTGGTCCACGGAGGACAATTTTCACTCTCTGCTGTTGCACTACCCCTCACTTTCCATACTCCCTAAAATAGGACATACTATATGATAATTTATGAGGAACTTTCTCAGGAATGTTTTCATTTTTTTATTCAGATTTTATTTTATTTTCTCAGTCACTACAAACTGTTTTTCATGGTACAACTATCATTTTCTGACCGGCATCAGATGTTAAGCTGACAATTTGGAAATTGTGTGGGTTCTTGTTGTTGATGTTATTATTGTTATTGATAGTTTTACTAGTAAAAATTAATTTTCTCTTTTTTGCTTGATTCTGTAGTTTGCTTCGTTTTTCCCTCTTGCCGTGGACTTTAATTACACTGTTGTTTTGTATTATGATGTGAAATGCACTTGTGTACTACAAAGCAAGTCCAACATCAGCCAAGCTTTCTTTGTGTGAAATGGCTTGACAAACCCTGAACTCACAATTAGAGACACCATCACTTTCCATGGCGAGTGGAAGGGAGTAGATACAAGATTTTTATGGATATAACAATAATAAAACATGAATAGGGCTTCCTCAAAGATGCAGAGGAAAAGTTGAGAATGAGCTACAGCGCTGTGTATACAATTATTATAATAACGAACTAGAAACAGAGTTTTTTTTTTTTTTTGATATTTACATTCCATATCCTGAGAACCATGTTGTAGCTGCAGTGATTTGTAAAAATTCTCATTGTCCGAATTCTTACGTACTTTGCTATACGTCGCATGGGTTACATTTTTCCGGGGAGATTTCTTATTGAACTCATATTGTAGGCTTCCCTCACAGACAAGACAATGCTTGTTTTTATCCAGAGACCCAGTCGGTTTTGTCCAATGAAGCACTGTATTGAATTAGAGTTTTATAGAAATAGCGCAAGTTAAATTATCAGTGTGACTGCAGTGTTTTTAAGGGTACTTCACCACTGCATTATTAAGCAATAGGAAAGCGCCTGCTGACGATGGGGAGATGTTATATTTTGATATGAGGTACAGGAAGTCACTGCATAGTTTTTGCTGCTGACTTGTGCACATATGGCAAACTGGCAGCTATGAATACACTGTTAGCAGAGCAACCATGAGAACGACTGTCAGTCAAACGCGTTGAGAGATGCACAATACAAACTATAAACGAGAGGCAGCCCAAAAATCACTGCAGGGAGAAATAAATAACAGATCCTTGATGATGAATCTTTAAATCACCATTCTGAGAGCGGATAATGATGGATATCCGGAGTCATTACTGTATCTACACCAAGGAAAGCACAAACAGCTGATCAATTCTGAGAAATTCTGATAGGATCACTGCAAGAAAACACTAATGTGACCGCTCTAAGCCTGAAGTGGGACAGTCATTCAAAAAACCCTTTGTCTTTGGGCAAAAAGCAAAATATCATTAATGGGAAGATGTCCCTTGCAGACTTACATGCGCACAGGAACAAACGCCCAAGAAATGGAAAGTTTGTTTCAGGCAAACATCAGGAAAACTCAACCCTCGCTGGGCATTAGAACAGGCTCAGGAGTCAGTGCAAACAACCGTCAATATGTCCCTCTGACCAGTGTCCCGAGAAATAACAGATGGGGAATAAATGAAAGTGTTCCACACAGCAGATAATCTCTCCGGATTGGCTGGGCTAACACCATTAGCCCAGCGAGTAAACTGCAGGCTTGATTAGAGAACCGAGAACAGTGTGTGTGTGAGTGAGTGAGTACACAAGCCAGACCATAATTTTATTAAGTGCAGGCTATGTACGTGTGAGAGAGAGAGAGGTCCTCAGTATAGCTGAGTGAGCTCCAGAGTGCTGACTCCTCTGACTCGTGTGTTATATTTATTGATCTGCTCTCTCCGGCAGGACCACCCCCGTCAGCCGCGAAAACTCAGTGGCTGTCAGCTGAACGTTGTCCAGTCTCTGGTCTAACACTTTTACCCCTTCTTATCATGATGGTCTCTCTCTCTCTCTCTCTCACACACACACACACACACACACACACACGCACATATACCACTCCATATGGTGATGCTCTCCTTATTTTTCTCTCTCCCTCTCCTTTTCTCACTCATTGTCGTTTGATGTAATCACCCTCGCTGCCACTCTCTCTCACTGTCTGTCTCGTTGTTTCTCTCATGATTTGAGTTGCACCAGGTAGCGGTTTTGAACGAGGTCAGTATAAAGGGTTTTTAAATGTCAGTCGCAATCTCAGTTCCTCCCTTATGAAGTGGCGCATGCGATCTCTCTCTCACTCACACACACACACACACACACGCAGGCACACACGCACACACACATGCATTCACACACATACATGCGCATTCACAAACCCATAGATTCAGTTCTTTATATGATCATAAGCTCTCTCTCTGAGACACACATTCTCAGAGCCTGTTATATGGTTGTTATATCAAACAATCTCACGTACTGCACATGCTCATAAGCCCTGACTATCACTCCTCCTATAGCCAGTCCTGGTGCCCTGCTCCAGCTCCTATTTTCAGACACAAATATTGCCGCGGGGATCATGAGGGAGGTGACAATAACGAACTGACAGCCAGATTTGAAGGGCTGTGGTGCCGTCTGGGGAGCAGTGCCCCAGGGTACGAGAGACCGGCCTCTGGCCAGTATTTATAGTCCCATAGAATTTCACCAGGCTCCAGTAACCCAGGCTTCTCATCAGTCAAAGACCGACGAGCTCTCTGTGGGGACAGTGACAAAAGATGGTGGGAGTGAGCTTGTATGCTCTGCAGTGCAAGCGTAGCACTTCATGTACTGCGGCGTGTATTAGGCCCCATTAAAAAATATATATATATTTGTTCCTTTTAATCAGAGAAACGTGATGCATTTGGGCAATATTCTATTTTTTTTTTTTTTTTAGGAAATATATTTTTCACACAGCATTTACCTATGCATTTGTGACATGTTTTTCTGGGTGTCTGGACTCATTTATTTTCCAGACTTTGACTGAGAACATCACAGGAACATACATTTTTCTAGTAAACAGCTTAAGCGTTCGTCTATGGGTACATTCCCACTGCTCGCTAAGAGCATTGCGCCAATTGTTTTTTTTCGATATAAAAAATACCAACAAAAAAAGGAGACGTTTCCACGATTTTCCAATGCGGGCTAGGATGATAAACTTTAAAAAAAAAATTTTATGGACCTCAATTCAGGGGGCAAAAAGTATTGGCGATGTATCGTAAGCTCAATATACAAAGAAAGTTTTGTAAGTAATATAAATGCATGGTTATCACTCATGCTGGGCTACTTGATTTATGACAGCAAAAATTTCCACATAACAGAATTAAATGTAAAGTCAGTCTAATAGATTGCGCTGTTGCCTCACAGCATGAAGGTCATGGGTTCAAATCCAGCCTGGGGCCTTTCTGTGTGGAGTTTGTATATTCTCTCTATGTTCACGAGGGTCTCCTCTGGGCACTCCAGTTACCCCCCACAGTCCAAAAACAAGCATGCTCAGTCAACTGGGGACTCTAAATTGCCTGTAGCTATGAGTGTGTGAGTGAATAGTGTGTGAGCCTTGTGAGCATGTGACCCAGGGTGTGTTCTTGCATTTCGCCCATAGTTAACTGGGATTGGTTCCAGCTCCCACAGGGCCTTGATAAGGTGGAGCCAGTTTGGATAATGAATGGATGTGCTCTGCATGCTAACTGGTTGATCTTGCGAAACTTCAGGAGGTCAAAAGCATTTTAAGTAAACCAAGATATTTGAACTAATTGCCCCAGGCTTTTTACACCGAAGAGTATTTGTGGACATATTTTTTGATTCGGGCATACCGATATCGCAAAGTAATTGGGGTAAAATTTAACTACTTTAGCCATGCTTTATTATAATGTTGATATCTTGATGGCCGACCGATGATCTTTTCACGGTTTCCCCTTGTAAATGTGCTGCTCTGCTGTTGTGTTCAGCTGAGCAGGATTGCCTGGGGGAAGACAGGAGTTTTCGTGCCTGAATTAATAATGCAATTCCTGCTTTTGTCATTCTCTGACATCCTAGGGGCTACTCTAGTCCTTCAGTTCTTAAAATGAGACACATTGCAACTAGCAAAAAAAAAAAATACATATATATATTTTGCAATATAACGGCAACATTCCAGCAATATTATAATATTTACAAAATATTTGAGCCACATTTGTAAGAATATTTTGTGTTAGCTTGCAGGGGGCTAAGCTTTGTGGCCCCTGCTCTTGACAGCTGTAAGGCTGTAGGGCCAGGCGACACACTAGGCTTAAATATGAGGGATTTAAGACCTTGGAGAGATCCTGAAGTCTCTGACGGCAAATAAACAGCCACAACTATTAAAAAAAAAAAAAAAATAGGACACGCCTTCATACCAAACCACAGATGTTAGAAATTTAGTCAGGCATAGAAATATTTTTTCACAATAGCCCATAGTGAAGTTCCATAAAACGCTGGTTTCAAGCAATGTTGATGCAAAGCATGTCACCCTCAATTATTGCAAGTTGCAGCAATGTACGCCATTTAGGGCTCTGTGTCACTCGTGAGTCATATGATATATAATGAATCCCATCTGTTCCATGGGATTAGTTCCTCCCCATCTCTCTTCTTTTATCCAGGCACTCTTTCTCTCTCCCTTTCTCTCTCTTTCTCATTTTTTCTCACTCGCTCTCTCACTCCCCTCTCTCCTACTCTTTCTTATACATTCTCACCCCACTCTATCTCCTTCTCTTTCCTACTTTCTCATTGCCATCTTTCTTTCTCCCTCTCTAATTATCTCAATTTTTCTCTCTCCCCCTCCCCCCTCCTCTCTCTCTTTGTGTCTCTCCCTCTCTCTTTCCTGTTTCCTTTTCCTCTCATTTTTCTCTGGCCTGTGGCAGGTGCAGGGATAGATTACTCCCGGCATGCTGCTGATTCGGGCTGCTCTCTGTTGGGTCCCGTGGGGTTCACGGTGTGACTGGGCTTTCTCAGTATTCCCAAAGGTGACAGACAGTGAAGCTGAACAGATTTTTGTAATGGAAAAAAACACAGGAACCTGGAGCGCGTGCCATATGTGCGCCCTTTCCAAAAATCTGTCACTCTGGAACTACCGGAAGAGGCCAGCGTGACTCAGGTCACTGAGGTTCTCTGTGCACTACCCTCACGTGTATAACTCTCCGGTGCACAAGTCTGACATGCATTACTCCCCTGTGTGCAAACCTCACGTGCACGACTCTCCTATGTACAACACTAATGTGTGCTACTCTCCTGTGCACAATTCTCTAGTGCAGAACTCCCCAGTGCGCAACCCTCATATGCACAACTCTCTTGTGAACAATCCTCATGTCCATGACTCTCTGGTGCACAACCCAGGCATGTCTGACTCTCCTGTGCACAAGCGTCACGTGCACAACTCTGGTGTGCAACCCTCCAAATGAACTACCCACCAGTGCAGATTTCACATGCACTATTATGCCAAACACAGTTTGTGAACACAGTTCTTGTGTGCACCATCCTCTACACAAAAAAAAGACACCTGGTCTGTCAATCAAAATGTCTTACATGAGAGTGGCCACGAAATTAACAGAATATTAGAAAACCATTATGATAGGATCTATTTTAATGAGTAAATAGTGTCTCCTGTCAAGGAGGTTTTGAAACAGCACATACATATGGAGAAAATAGAATAGAAATCTGTCATACTGCCAGCTGACCAGGAAAAAAACAAAGGTAAAAAATAGCAGGGCTTTGCAGCTTCTGTGTCTCTGATTGATAATGTGTGCATGTGTGTTATCTCCCACAGTGCCCAATTTGAGCTTTTAAAACATTTAAGAGATAGGCTAATTGTTTACCCAAGTCGTAAGAGCCATCTGTCTGGAGGCCATTACCTGTAATTACCAAACAAGTATTTGTGTAGCAGGAAGTAGGGTGAGAAATGCATGAGGGACGTCCCCTGGTGCTAAAAGGGCTGAACCGCTTAATAATGAGGCCAGCAAATGCAAAATGTCCCCACGATCTGACTGAATTGTTTTATCGGTGTTGTATGTACCGCTACATGGCAGTGACATTTGTTGAAAGTTATGAATACTAATCGGGATCATCCCACCAAGGTCAGGTTTAAACTTCAGGGTGCAGGCTACATACAACCCAATGAAAGTAGGTTGGCAATCACACATTTTTCAAAGCTCTTGATAGTTCCAATGGAAAAAATAGAAAAAACACGCTTAATTAGGCCATACTATTATTTAGCTTTAACCTCTCGAGGGAGATGTTGGAAGTGGTTATATTATTACAAACCTATTGTTAGGTTATTGTGACTATTTGAGGTTTCTGAATTAAAATCAGTGCAGAAAAGTAGGAAAGTAGGGCTTTATTATTAAATGAACATATAACACACCGCCAAGTGGCAGTTCGCATTTTAAAACCAAAATGGCAAACTTGAATGAAGTTTGAAGGTTATGGTTGTGAAGATTTCGTACAAAAGAGTAGCTGCATGTGTCTTTAATCAGATTTTGTCCTCAAACGTTGAATTGGAAATACGTCAATTGTTCTGGCAGATTTTTACCTTACCAGTTCAGAGAATTTAGGTATAAGTTCTTGCAAAAGACAGAGTTCCTTTTGGAAATGTTTCTTGGTGAAACGCTATGACAACAGCATGGCTGCTGAAAAATACTGTATCTTATCTGCATTCGTTTTCCCCTTTACTGCCGTCAGCTTTTTTTTTTCCAAAAATATGAAAGTCATGCTAATCTCACACATCCATATTTGAACATCTGAAAACAGCTTTAATCAAATTTTTGTTCAAATTTGAACTAAACTGAGGTTTAGAGAGGAAGAGGGTGAACAGACAGGTGCAAAATTATAGACATGACGAGATACAACACGATTAATAATCTGTAAGATTCAAACAAGCTCAAACAAAGAGGGAAACTATGTTACTCGGATGCTTTAGTGTTTCTGAAGTGGTGAAATTTTTTTACTAAAATCATAGGTGAAAAATTGGCGGCACCCCTAACAAATACTATAAAAAAATTTAACAAGGTTTAGAATCAGAAAATAATGTTGTTCCCATGGAAAGTAAGAGAGACGGTGTGAGAGGCTGTAAGGAGCCCGAGGATTATAATTCAAGAATTGCAGGGACTGATTGCATCTGGTGTTCACCAAGTCTTAGAAAAAAGCCATCGCCGTCACTATGCTAAAGCAGGCGCTCCACGATGGCAGACCCAAGGATATCAATAATCTCGAAAATCTCTGGTCTAAGGTCCCTCCAAATGTGTTTTTATCCTCATTCCCAATTATACGAAAATACTTTTTTCTATTGATGTCAGCCGAAACATGTAATTCTCGGGTGCAATAGCACATATGACTTACATCAAAAATGCGATCACTTTAAGATAATCATTGAAACATGAAAAATAGATGTACTTAAATAAATAAGATCATATTTTATAGCTAACATATGGTTTATTAGTAGCGTTGTTTATCAAGTGCAGCTTTTTTTAAAAGCTTTTTTTCACACCAATTCTATACCTAACTGTCAATCTTTGTTCCAGTTGCACATTAATCCCATAAAACCTACGTACTTATATGTGGGTCCATTAAATGCAGCTGCTGTCTTTAAACCCGTGGAACTTCAGGCCCATTTTAAATTCTAGCAGAGATACCAGGGATTCCAATGATCACAAACATATCCTGATGAATTATGGGGAAATGTGGATGAAATGATCTAGATACTGTATACTCCTTTTGATGTAATGCTGTGCTGATAAAAACATGGTGTCTTGGGTTTGAATATTTCTCTCAATTTAAGTGTGATGTAGCTTCAGTAAAGCCCTACAGCCAACAGATACAGATCATGTTTGTGATATTGCCCAACAATATGAAAAAAAGCTTTTTCTAAACGTTCTTCAGGGAAAACTGAAGTGAAAAGTTAGGGTTTAAAGGGCTAACCTAATCTTTTCTGGTACACTTCCAGAACAGCTCACTTTGGAGAACAAGATGACCTAGGAAAAATGTAAGCCTGACATACATTTGATGCCACATACACACAGGAAAAGAATGCACGCACGAGTGCACAATGTGCACCCATGCTCTAAAGCACAGACAGACCCTCACGTACATTCTTTTCCTCACAAACACCGCCACGAGCACACGGACACAGCTGTGCATACACGAGTGCACACAAAGTTGTGCGCTCAGGCAAGGCTGTGCATGCAGGCATGTGCACACACACACAAGCATGGTGTACTGATTCACAACACAGATGAGTGCGCACCTAAACGCACAGGTATACAGTAAAATCCTCACAATGATATGCAAACACAGTAAAGCATAAAAAATTGCTCATGCACTCGCTCAACCTTGACACATGCGCGCGCGCGCACACACACACACACACACACAGAAATGCACACACATACACACAGATGCATACACACTCATACACATGCACGTACACACACGCATGTGCACGCACATGCACGCACAAATGCCAGTGCGCGCACACACACACACACAAACACTCATGCACACACGCACGCACGCACACACACACACACACACACACACACACACACACACACGCACACAACTGCACTGCAGCCACTGATCTCTCTGTTCACCTTGTCTCTGCTGACTTCTCCGATCTGGCCTTTGGCTGCAGTGCAGTCAGCACTTTCTACACGGGCTCTTCTGTGGAGAGAGAGAGCACAGCGCACTGAGCCAGGCAGACAACTTCTGCAGCACAGCCTGCAAAGCCTTACTTGCACTTAGAGATGTGTCAGGCATGAGTGTGGAGTCGAGCACTGGCAAAGCTTACCCACAGTATTTGAAAAAAAAAAGACTTTTGTCACAACCTAAAGAAAATACTGCTTCTCATAAGGAGTAATATCACAAATCCGGGACCAAAAAGCATTCTGAAAAAGTAAAATACTCTTCAAAGGATTAATGGCGCTTTATGATTCAAGCCACCCCAGGATGCCAACCTGCCAAAGAACACCAGCCAGTAAAACAAGGATTACAAAAATCATAAACCAGCACAAAAATTTTTATGTTTTACTTATTAAAACCCAAATATTGACGTATTTGACTGAGAGATACTGCATGTGTTACAACTGAAAATGATGCACCCTAAATATGTTCTTAGAATATATTACTGTACAGCAATTCTGGGGATCACTGCTCTGATGTCATATAACTGACATCTGGCAAAGAAGGGGGACTCCTCTCTGAATGAAAAGAAGTGTTGCATTTTCACGAGAATCACGACACTTGCTTTAAAGAGGTCACTTCCGATTGCATAAACACTCAAATCAAAAGTACACAATTTTCAAAACCTTACAGACAAGGAGGAAGACACAGCCCAGCCAGCACATTGCCAGCCTCACACTTTTTGCAAAACAATACACACAGTGATTTGAAAAAGACTGCACACACTTGCATACATTAGACACAGAAGTATATCATGATGCCACTTCCTTGCAGTTTCAAAGCACTGACTATCAAATAACCAAACCTATGAGCCAATTGGTTAAACACAGCCATCAGGTGCGGAAACACATGATTGCTCAATTGTAGACCCCCCAATCGGGTTTAAGCACTATAAAAATGCAGCAGGTGAGTTCACCTGTCTTCAGCTAAAATGGAAGGAATCAGCAGAAGAGGAGTGAGGGTGTGAGGGGGAATCCAACGAGGAGGAGGAGAGAGAGGAAGAGGAAGACCTGAAGCAGGAGGGGAACGGGCTCAAAGAAAAAGAGCATCAAATTCATCAAATGAAATTCATGCCACACTAGTTGACCATGTCGTGAACAGCAGAATGACGCTAAGGAAGGCTGGACTAAGAGTTCAGCCAAATCTTAGCAGATATACTGTACATGTAAATTGACTAGTTGTCCCCCGCTGCGCGGAACGCGCGAAGCAGCGGGACATAGTATTCACGACTGTCCGTCCGTCCGTCCGTCCGTCCGTCCGTATGTCCGTACATCCCGAATCCTTGTCAACAAGATATCTCAATAGCGAATTGACGGATTCTCTTCAAATTTGATGTCAACATGCATTAGGGCGATACCCCGGCGATTTTGGTGACCTTCGCGTCACTCTCAAGGTCACACCGAGAGATTGCTCATTTTGACACGATTTCACATTTTGTGTCGGGGGACAAAGACACGTTAGTGGCAAATACTCCATATTTGACCAATGCTGTACTACACAATCTTGCCTTTCATAGTATTTCAGAGAGTTTTACAAATTGATGCTGAGGAAATCCTGCATGAATTCATTTACACAGATGAGGCAGGGTGTAACCTCACAAAAGCAAGAAGGAGGGGCAGAAATATCATCAGCCACAGGTCTATAATCAATGTCCCAGGGCAACGTAGGGGACACAGAATGGGGTCCTCCACCGCCATGCCAATATGGGCCCATACAACACACCTCACATTCTCACATTTTTGGACTGATTGCACAACATCGTTACAGCAGTAAAACAAATCAACCAGATGCAATCCATTGTCATCTGGGACAATGTGTCTTTCCACTGCTCTGCTCTGGTCCAGAACTGGTTTCAACGCCATCCACAGTTTGCAGTACTATTCCTTCCACTATACTCTCCTTTTCTGACCCCAATCGATGAGTTTTTCTCAGCATGACAGTGGAAAGTTTTACGGTCTGCGGCCCCAGACTCAGGTACCCCTCATTCAGGCCATGGAGGAGGCCGTTAACCAAATTGACGCTGCAGCTGTGCAAGGTTGGATTCGAGACAGTTCTTCTCATGTTGTCTTGCCAAAGAGGATATCGCCTGTGATGTTGATGAAATTCTCTGGCCAGATCCAGCTAGACAAAGAGGTACATAGTGTCTAATATTTCCTGTACTACATACATTAATTTTTTTTTTACTGTAATTGTAACCTGTACTGGATACAGTATTACAGTATTATATGTTGTCTGATATTTACTGAGCTAACAGTGTTATGTACACTACTGTAGTAGCATGAAAATTGGGATATGGTATGTTGTGATTCTCCATGAGGTTGACTGATTTGGGTATATGGAGAGAAATACATTAATTAATTATTTTCATCAGTCTGCAGCATTGGTCTTGTATAGTGTTTGGTGAGTTTACCATATATTTATACTTTCTCTGTGTACTTCACTTACAGTACTCTAATCACTGGGAGGTAGAATTGCTAAAAGTGTTTTAGGTTAAGCACAGCAGTGTGTTACTGGTTCAAACAGAAATGGGAGTGTAAACGAAAGTTCAATCATGAGCCGTAGGACAAAAGCAATCGGTCTGACCCAATCGTAACCATTTATCTTCTATATAAATGCCCCTGACACGTTCTGTTTTGCAGTTTCATAGAATCCGCATTGCCCACCACCTTCCCATCACCACCAACTTCTGACTCCTGCCTCTTCAGTATCAAATCCATCCTCAATCTGATGACCCTTCTGGGGGAGCGGCTTCGCCTCTGCCTACTACCCAGGCAGATCAGCGCCCCTCCTTTCTTGGAGGGTCCATGAGGACGGAGTCATCACCAAAGACTTTATCGAATTAATTTCATTGTTAATTCCATTGTCAAATAAATCTTTTACATTTTAATTCCGAAGTCTTTGTGATTGAATTAATTTATATGAAATGTGTGTTTCATATGGAAACAAAATATGGTTTTTATAAATTAGTGTATAGTTTTTACAAGAGTGTTTCATTTTGCAAAGGATCTGAGGTGTTCTGCTTATTGGGTGCATGGTTGTGCTAATTGTGTGTAGTGTTTTGAAAAACCGGGCCCTGTTTTCAAAATTGTGCTTAAGCAATTGAAAAAAACTGTAAAAGGGCATAGAGAGAAGTGTGGTTAATTTTTACTTATATTTTATTGCAGTTATTGCGCATGCACAATACAGTAATCTCACTGACACACTGAACTCACAGCACATTATTTTTTCCAGGCAAAGCTCTGGAGTGTCAGGTCCTCACGGTCAGCCGTTCAACCCAATTCATTTTTCATCCATCTGTGAATTTGTCTTCACTGCTGTTGATAAATGGGGCCAATTACTGTGCAAGACCAGATTTGCAATGGGAGGAAATTTCAGGAGCATAAATCTTACTTCACTCTATGAATTTAGAGGCAGTAGATACTCTATTGCCAGACGAGAACAGCGAAATTCCCTTTTCATGACTCACTGACCATCTTAACCCATGAAAACCTGTAGACAAAGAAATGCCTGAAAGTATTTATATTTTTTCATATATATATTTCAAATTTTACTCAGGCAGTATCATGGGTTATTGTCAGACATATTACAAGGACTCGGGCACAGACAGCAAGTAAATAAACTCTATTTTATCAGGAACAAGGAAATCCAAAACAAAGTCAAAACTGACAGAGTCGAAAACTAGAGAGACTCAATTTGGAGTCAAAACAGAATCTAAAAACAAAGTCGTTAAAAGATGCAAAAAGCACTGACTGGGTCAGTACCGAGCGGAAACAAGAAACGTGAGAGAAAGAGATAAAAAGATAATCAAGCAATTAACAACAAATCAGAAGGGCAAAAGCTACAAAATGGAAAAGTAAACAAAAGCATGAGGACGAGAAAACAGTAATGACGAGGAAACAAACTACATGTGAGAGAAACGTAACAGAAAAATATTAAATTACAGCGTAATTCTGATATAACCCACATATAAAGCATAGGGGAAAGGGCTAATAAACTGTGGAGCCAGTTAGAGAGAGTCAACCTTGAAGAGGAGGTCCTGAGTGGGGAGCCAGGCCCATTGTCCTTGGACATAGTGTGGGGCTCGGGAGCAAAGGCCGTCCACAGCCCGTTTGATTCTGAACGATTTGCATAGCAATGCAGAGTGGGTACGCTTGCAGGTCTGATGGCAGCACCAGACAAAAGCTGCCGTTGGAGGTACCCTAAGCTCCTCCTTCTGGGTGACCACCAGCAGAGATTGACACTCCAGGCAGACCTGGAAGGGAAGGGCGATAGTCCATGAGAAGAAGATGACGGGAGTTGATGGAGTACTTGACCCAGGCAAGCGAACAGCTCCACGAACCTGACCCAGGGGAGGAGATGCGTCACAGGACAGTCTCCAATTGTTGGTGGAGTCACTCGGTTTGCCCGTTGGACTTGGGTTTTAAACTTGACAAGAGACTAATTGACGTACTCAACAATTTACAGGAAGCCGTCTTAAAGTGAGGCAGGAATTGAGACCCTTTATTAGACTCTATGTCAATGGGCCAGCTATAAAGATTTAGCTCACACTGCATGAGTAATTATGCTATCTCCTTAGCTGAGGGTAGTTTGGGCAGGCCCAGGAGGTGGACAGCATTTGAGAATTAATTGCCAGTGGCAAGTATGATGGTATTACCAACAGATCGGAGCAAACTTGTGACAAGGTCCAGTGTCATGTTTGACTAATGTTTCTTGGAAACGAGTAGTAAGTATAGTAAGCAGGCAGGATGCAGACCAAGCGGGCTAAGATAAAACTTTTGCAGTGTTCATTCATGGAGGGCCACTAGAACCATTAGTCATGAGTGCCTGAGTACATCGAGGTTCCGGACAACAGTTTAGCAGGGATGAGAGTCTCCACTGCAAAACCTGCAAATGGACAGACTGGAGAACAAAAAGATGGTTCTCAAGACAGGCACTGGGAGCAGGATCTGTGTGGAGCAGACTACTGCCTCCATGTCTTGCAGTGGAAGGATTGTGTCCCTCTTGGTGACGTCTTCAGTCAAGGATAGATGATCTGGTCAGAGCATTGGGCTTGCCATTATTAGAGCTGATCTAGTATGAGTGGATATAATTGCAGCAGTTCAACAACAGAGACTAACATGCCTGACGGCAGATGAGACACTTAACAATTAGCAGGTACTCCAGATTCTAGGGATTGGTCTAAACTAGGAATGGGGTGGCCGAGTGCTCCAACCCGTGCCTCCGCTCCTCCGAGGTCAGCTGAACCACTATGAGCTTGGAATCTGAAATGCAGAAGTGGCATTCAATAGGCAGTGTGAGAAGAGGGCACAGGGGTGTAATTTGTTGTCAGTGGGTGAGGCATGGGGCTGGATGGCTCCCATTCCCACAACTGAGGCATCCACCAGCACCACAAAGTGCCATCAGGGATCAGGGTTGATCAGGATAGGAGCAGAGGCGAAACTGTCCTTGAGGTTCTAGAAGGCGTGGTCAGCTGTGGGGGTCCAGCCAAATCTCCAGGCAAGTAAAGAGAGGGCTGCAAGGGTGCAGCCAACGAGCCATGGTCGCAGTGATAAAACTTAGCCAAACCTTCGAACCACTGACGCTCATGTCTTGATCTTGCCATAGGCAACTGCACTAATGCCCGGATCTTTCATCTGTCTAACTGGATACCTTCAGTGGAGATGACAAATCCCAGGAAGGTGATTAACCCCTGATGGAATGCACATCTCCCCGCATTGACAAACAATCGATTCTCCAGAAATCTCTGCAGAACTCGTCAGACATGATGGATATGCTCAGTTTCAGACCTGGAGAAAATCAGGATGGTGTCATGGTAGACATAGACAGAGTGGCCTCGCATGCTGTGGAAAGCATCGCTGATTATGGCCTGGAAGATTAAGGGGGAATTAATGAGCTTGAATAGTATAACTAGGTTCTTGTAGTGGTCAGCAGGTGTGTCTAATTTAGTCCTCCATTCATCCCCTTCTCAGATGCAAAAGAGGTGTTAAGGGTTGTGGAGGTCCTGTTTAGAGAACCTCTGAGCCCCTTGTTATGATATTGTGACTCAAAGGCTGGTGATATGAGTGGCACAGGGTATCAGCTCTTAACTGTGGTACCATTGAGTCTCCTGTACTCAGTGTAGTTTCAGAGTCCAGTGTCCTTCTTACCCATGAGGAAGAATCCTGCCCTGGCTGGAGAGGATGAGGGGCTTATTACGCCTGTGGCTAATGACTTGTGGATATACATCCCTATGACATTTGTCTGAGGCCTGGAGAGATAGAACTGGCAACCTTGGGAAGGCAAAAATTCCTGGCAGGTGGGCAACGGCACAATCATATGGATGGTAAGGAGGTATAGATCTTGTGGTGGATTTGCTGAAGATGCTGATTGCATCCTTGCAATCCATGTACTCAGGAGAACCAGAGAGCAAATCAGTAACCTCAGCCTCAGGAGCAGTGGCAGGAGCAGCATGGCTCTGGGAATGATGTAAGGCAATGAGCTGAGCAGTGGATACGCCACTCAAGAATACAGTGATTAGTCCAGTGGACCCAGGGATTGAACTTGCTCTTTAACTACGAATCGGAATGATAAATGGGGTGAAACAAAAGAATGAGCAGGAGCACCTGGACGAGAAAACGGTAATGAAAAGGAAACACAAATAAGAACTGATTACTGACGTTTATACATTGTAGATTCAGGGGAACTCACAGTTCCTTTTTGTTACAGTATGAAGTCGTTATCGTGCATTATCGTGCAACATGAAAAAAGCCCAGTGAAAAAGAAAAAACTGAAAAAGAAAAAAAACTTCTTTTCTGTCTACTTTTTCCTTTAATTCATAAGAGGGCCCCCTGGGGTCAGGTGAAAGGGTCCCTCCTTAGTAACTGCTGCTACACCTGTTAAGCTTTGTATCTGGCATAGTATCAATCTATGGCATTTTCAATAATAACTATGAGAGAAATTCCAAAGGAAATAAAAGTTCTGAAATATCAGACAGAACGGACTATAATATGCACCTGAGGGCTATTTTCACAATATAACTGGCGATATAACTGGTCAGCGGAGTAACGTGCATAAGGAGAACACGATCCACAAAATGATGGCTAAAGCTCAGGGGTCCCAACGCAAGCGTGAGGCATCCCACGCTTCAACAACATATGCACTAACAACAATGTTCTTGCCCAAATGGGTAAGTCTATATTTTGTTTTATTTTAAGTATAGTGTTAAGTTATGGCTCCCTATAGCTCTCATCTTCTAATATAGCTATGTTTTAACCAATTTTAACATAAAAAAATGATCTTGCTTTTCCATTGGTAAAAGTGAGCTTGGATATTGCTCCCACATGGGTTTGAACTACAAATTGGATCTCATGAAGGCATGACAGGAAAACTCAGCTACCTCCTGCAGAAATTTGACTGGACAACGGCGCAAACAAAGGGGTGGTAAAATAATGGCAGTGGCCACATTAATGGTGGTGATTGCGCAGGTCAGACATGATCGCAAGCAGAGACCAGTTGATTGTCACTACAGAGGGAGCAGGTAAGAATAAGTTTAAAGGCGAGGTTAGCTATTCAAAGCTCATGTTTTAGTAACGGTGTTGACTCTCAGGAGGCAGAAAACCTTTAAAGAAACCTTTAAAAATTTTAAATGATTTTGTTAGCATAATGTTATATTATCTATTTTCTATATTGTACAAGGCAGTGTATTGATATTTATTTTTTCCCAGTAATTGCTCATTTAAGCTTAACAGGCCTCCCGTTCCTAGTTACGGTCACTAACGTAGGATTGATCAGTGGCCGTTCAAAGGAGGAGCTTAGCCCCAATTGTACTTTTTAACCATGCTCTTGGATTCATTATCTGTACCCGCCATTTTGCAGTTCATACCCACGGATTTAGTTCACAAATATGTGGCCGCAGATTAGAGAACCATGGCAGGGATTATTAATTCAATGGTTTAAAAACTGCTGAACCAATTAGTAAACCAGGAGCAGGGGGGCTTTGTACATTTTTCCGATGTGGTCTAACCAATGTGCAGTAGAGAGTTAAAAAAACTTTCCACCCCAGCCAGCTTCCGTTCTTATATCACGCTTGTGCATACACCATAAATTGGTTGTGATTGTTACGTTGGCATAATTAATATTGACCAGAACTACCAAGAATCTCAGTTCGGACACAATTTAAAACTTGTCTCGATCATAAACAGTTAGTGTATGTATAACATAAAAGTTATTTAATGATTTTTGGAACATATTTATCGTTGCATTGATGTTATGCACGGTTCATAAGGCTAAAGCAGCAACCACAAGTGCTAGACGCAAAAGCTGATTGATTCTGGAATGGTGCAAAACCCCGATTCATTTCTTACAATATCTCAAAGAAATTGTCAGAACAATCGTGCAATTGTTAGCCATCTGAGTTCAGTATCCTTAAATGGTTAGTCACTTCTGAAATACCCAGAATCTGCTCAGCGCAATGAGTAACATGGCTGCCCTGGAGCCCATGACCACCAGGATGCCCCCTCATTAATTAAAAATACTGTTGGCCTAGATATTTTCTACTGTGTTTGAGTTGAACGAATGTTTAGGTTGAATCAAATCTAGCTCATGGACCTTCAAAGGCGATAGCTAGCAGTGGGAACACCCCGTTAAATGTTTGAACAACCTTCCAAAAAAAAAAAACCAAAAAGCAATTTCAGTAGTTCATTTCCTGATTCCCCTAATCCAGCCATCCAGAAACACCATCTCCACCCTACATTAACTGACCCTCGACAAGCCCGAGAGCTGTGGCGCCAGCTTTTCCCACTGTGAGTTCCACACGGTCTCCCTGTGGTGCGTGGGCGGCCGGTAATCAGGGTAACATCAGCTGTGGGCACACTGGGGCCGTAATTCATGCAGGGAACCTGGACACACGAATAAACTAAGGTATCAAACTGAAAAATGATAAGAGCTTTTCTTGAAGAAACTGTATTTTCACTATCCCACCCATGAATTTCTATCTGTGTGTTGATCTTTCTCTCATTTTCTACTTAAGTGTGTAAACCTGTGAGGGTATAAATATCCTTATACACACCTTATGTTACCAGCAATCTTTTGCCAGGGTCAACTCTCTAATACTGGTTTTTGGGGATACATGTCTACTCTATCTGCAGAGGTGCAGTAGGGCAGAACATCTTTATCTGAAAGAACTGACATTTTTCTCATTATACAACAAACCATTTCTTGCAGGCATATCTTATTCAAAGCACAATAAAATATACCTCAACTCAAGGTGTACTCCTTTATTGAGCTAATTATTGCAGATGATAATCTATAAACAGTGCTTTTAGCAGATAATTGGTAAGGGCGATAAAGCCATCATGAGCTATTGGTTCTCTCCAAAGATACAAGAGAATG
This sequence comes from Gymnothorax reevesii, assembly GCA_029721435.1. Classification (NCBI taxonomy): domain Eukaryota; kingdom Metazoa; phylum Chordata; class Actinopteri; order Anguilliformes; family Muraenidae; genus Gymnothorax; species Gymnothorax reevesii. The sequence goes on from CM056573.1 coordinate 159,293,456, forward strand.
ACAATGTGGACTGTTATGGACAAAGGAGGCATTGGAGACCACACTCAAACATATGCATCTGAGCCTCTCAGAGCTGAGAGAGAGAGCTCCATTCAGTCGCGTTCAGTGTTCCTAGCATCTTGTGCCCTGATTGTGACATCACAAAAGGTGCCTCACTGTCATTGCACAAGCAGACACGTTGTCTTTGTACACAGGAGAACACTTAAATGTCTGTGCAGTGAAAAAGCATGCAGTATGTGGAGTGCATTATGCAGTGTGTGTGTGTGTGTGTGTGTGTGTGTGTGTGCATAGATGTAAAAATATAGGAGTGCACGTGGATGACCATATTACACATACTGGATGCATGTCCATCCCCAACATAGAAAAAGTTGGGACAGTATGGAAAATGCACACAAAAAAGCAGAGAGCGGTGATTTCTAAATTTATCATGATGTGAATATCATTACGGACAGCATGGAGACAAGATATGTCATGTTTAATCTGATCATGTTGATTTTATTTGTAAACATAAATCCATTCCTACCATTCAGACCTGCAATGTATGCCAAAAAAGGCGGCAATTTATGACTATTAATGATGTAAAAAAATTTATGAATAGCTGATGTCAGTAGGTGTTTCAAATCATAATTTGGCACAAAAGTAGCGTCCAGGAAAGGCCTAGTCCTTCATGAGCAGAGATAGGCTGAGGATCAACAATTTTCCCACAAATGTGTGAGAAAATCTTTGAAAGGTTTAAAAACAATGTTCCTCTTAGGAAGATAGGAGGGGGTTTTGATATTTCACCCTGCTCCATCCATAAAACAATTAAAATATTCAAGATATCCAGGGGAATATCTACTGTATATTTAAAGGGTAAGGGCAGAAGCCCAAGCTGAATACTGTTTATTTAAAGGGTAAGGGCACAAGCCCAAGCTGAATACTGTATATTTAAAGGGTAAGGGCACAAGCCCAAGCTGAATACTGTATATTTACAGGGTAAGGGCACAAGCCCAAGCTGAATACTGTATATTTAAAGGGTAAGGGCACAAGCCCAAGCTGAATACTGTATATTTACAGGGTAAGGGCACAAGCCCAAGCTGAATACTGTATATTTACAGGGTAAGGGCACAAGCCCAAGCTGAATACTGTATATTTACAGGGTAAGGGCACAAGCCCAAGCTGAATACTGTATATTTAAAGGGTAAGGGCACAAGCCGAAGCTGAATACTGTATATTTACAGGGTAAGGGCACAAGCCCAAGCTGAATACTGTATATTTACAGGGTAAGGGCACAAGCCCAAGCTGAATACTGTATATTTACAGGGTAAGGGCACAAGCCCAAGCTGAATACTGTATATTTACAGGGTAAGGGCACAAGCCCAAGCTGAATACTGTATATTTACAGGGTAAGGGCACAAGCCCAAGCTGAATACTGTATATTTACAGGGTAAGGGCACAAGCCGAAGCTGAATACTGTATATTTACAGGGTAAGGGCACAAGCCCAAGCTGAATACTGTATATTTACAGGGTAAGGGCACAAGCCCAAGCTGAATACTGTATATTTAAAGGGTAAGGGCACAAGCCGAAGCTGAATACTGTATATTTACAGGGTAAGGACACAAGCCCAAGCTGAATACTGCATATTTAAAGGGTAAGGGCACAAGCCCAAGCTGAATACTGCATATTTAAAGGGTAAGGGCACAAGCCCAAGCTGAATACTGCATATTTAAAGGGTAAGGGCACAAGCCCAAGCTGAATACTGTATATTTACAGGGTAAGGGCACAAGCCCAAGCTGAATACTGTATATTTACAGGGTAAGGGCACAAGCCCAGGCTGAATACTGTATATTTAAAGGGTAAGGGCACAAGCCGAAGCTGAATACTGTATATTTACAGGGTAAGGGCACAAGCCCAAGCGGAATACTGTATATTTACAGGGTAAGGGCACAAGCCGAAGCTGAATACTGTATATTTACAGGGTAAGGGCACAAGCCCAAGCTGAATACTGAATATTTACAGGTTAAGGGCACAAGCCCAAGCTGAATACTGAATATTTACAGGTTAAGGGCAGTAGCCCAAGCTGAATACTGTACATTTAAAGGGTAAGGGCACAAGCCCAAGCTGAATACTCTGAACTCTGATCACTCAGACGACCTGACATCAAGAACCAACATTTATATATAAGTTATATTATCACAAGGGGTCTGAATTATTTTGTCAAGTAGTGCAATTTGTGGTTACATCCGCAAATGCCCATTAAAACTTTACGTGCAAATAGGATGTCTTTCGTTGACAGTATCCAGAAGCAGCATCGACCGCTCCAGGCTCAGAGGTATCTGCAACTGACCATCACGCAGTGATGTCCAGCAATGTGGCCAAAGCTAAGCAGGTGTGGGTTTGGTCAGTACTTGAATGGGAGACCACCCAGGAAATATGAGTTGCTGCTGGAAAAGGTGTTGATGTAATGTAGATTGTGATCTTCCCTCTAGTGGAATAATCCTCTGGTGTCTTCAGACTCTAAATTTTGTCAAGTGCTGTGCGGAGGAATGGCAATATTACAGTGTGTGTGTGTTTATGTTGCGTGTGAGTGTGTGTTTGTGCATGCGTGAGTGTGTGTGTGAGTCTGTGTATGAGTCTGTAAGAGCCATACTGAGCTTATCCTGGGGTCCTTCCCCCTGAGTGAGTCCCTTCCTGGCAGACTTTTGCTGGTTAATAATTCATTCTCCATGGGCCAGATGGTGGAAGCAGGATTTGATCTTTAATTACTGCTCTCTGATTTCACACACCGGGCAGTGCCATGCAGAGACCAGCCACAGCCCAGCCCTCTCTAATGCCTCCCAGCAGGCATCGGTTTGAAGCAACAAACAGGAAACATTTAAAAACAAATCAAGCCATTTCTGTCATTTGCAAAGGTGTGTGTGTGCGTGTGTGTGTGAGTGTGTGTGTGTGTAGGTGTGTGTGTGATTATACCCATGTGTGTATGTGTTTGTGCATTCACATGCATCAGTGTTAGTATGTGCATGTATGGGTTTTTGTGCGTCCATGCATGAATCTTTGTGAGTGCATGCACACCTGAGTGAGTGTTTATGTATGTATTTGTGCATGTGTGTGTGTGTGTATTTTTTGAAGATGTGTCAACATTTGTATGTGTATGCACTTGTGCGTCCGCCTGTGTGTGCATGTGTTTGCAAGTACTTTTGTATCTGCAGTCTCTGTGACTACTGCAGCAATCAGGAAGTTCGACTCCTGGAAGATCAACACCTTCGCATGTGCGTGGGCGCCTTCTTACACGCAAGTTTGAACGTGGGTGTGAGCAAGACTGACATTCTCGGCTCATGGAAATTACAATTCTCAACTGGATTCATCCTTACCTGTGGCTCTTAATCACTCCCCAAAGCGCATGACACTCAAATATCTACTAAAATCCCACTTGAGGAATGACTCATCAGGAGTCCTGAGTCTTTTAGTTTGTTGAAATAACTACTCCAGCGGGGGACCTGGAGCTCACTCGAGAGCGTTTGGACCGTCTGTGGATGGGTAAATCATTGATTCATTAGTGCTCCGAGGAGAACAAGCAGCACTGAGCTTTTTTTTGCCATCTCTAAACACCTGTCCCTGAGAGGAGTGTGCGTCAGGGGAAAATTAAAAGGCACATAAAAACATAAACATGCTCACTTATGCTCAATGCATGCACAGGTACACACACATATACACATACACTCACACACAGACATCCAAGACTGATCTTAGATTGCTACATGGATTGAAAAAAGATTGAATATATTTGTGGTTATCAAAGCTTGTCCTGTTCTTGTTTGTTGTGGAGAGTGCACGCGAGTGCGACCACAACTCTTGAAAAAGTCGGCACATTATAGAAAACGTCAATAAAATCAAAACAAGCTGATTTGAAAATTTCATTCACTCAGTTTAATTACTAACTAATTGGAATTGACTAAATCATGTCAAAATTACAAAAGATGTGAGGGCAAAGGGGACTTATTGTCACACATCCCAATTTTTCGCTGTTTCTTTCTTGCTTTTAACTGCTTTGACTCTATGTTCTGCTGTAATTACAAAAATGAAAGACTTCAAGTAGAATTCATCACTAAAAGCAAGAAATGTTTTATAAACTGTTTCTATAAAAGTTGGGACACTGTGTAAAGTGTAAATATTAACAGTGCAACAATCTGCAAATCATTTAAACCCTATATTTAATTGGAAATTGCACAAAGACAACATATCAAAAAGTTTTAGCTCTTTTTGAATTTTATGCCAGCAACATGTTTCAGAAAAAGTGGGACACGAGCATCAAATATGATGCTGAAAAAAAAACCTGGAGAACATCTCACAGCTAATTAGGTTAATCGACAACATGCCAGAGAAATATTGGGTATAAAAAGAGTATCCCAGGAAGGCAGTGTCTTTCAGAAGTAAAGGTGGCGAGGGTTTCACTACTCCGTGATAAACTGCATGGGTCAATGACTCAATAATTTTAGAATACTGTTTCTCAGTGCAAAATTGCAAAGAATTTGGGGATTTCATCATCTAAGGTACATGATATCAGTAAAAAATTACAAGAATTTGCTGAAATCTTTGTCCAAAAGGGATAAGGCTGAAAACAATATTGAAGAGCCATGATCTTCAGGTCATCAGATTGCACTGCAATAAAAACAGAGAGGATTCTATGGTGGAAAGCAATGCAGGAATTACTTCTGAAAACCATTGTCAGTGAGCACAGTTCATCACTGCATGCACAACCATATGCAGTATAAACAAGATCCATATATGCTGCCGCCTTCTCTGGTCCTGAGCTCATTTGAGGTGGACTGAGGCAAAGTGGAAAACTGTCCCTTGGTCTAACCAATCAGAATGTGAAATTATTTTCGTAAATCATGGAGGCTGCATGAAAGGGACCATCTGGCTTGTTATCAGCACATAGTTCAAGTGGCAGCAACCTCGATGGAATGTGGGTGCAGAATTTTTTTAACAACAGTAATATTTTTCAGTGTCAACATTTGATTGGTTGTCTTTGATCTAAGATCTTATGATCTTTGAACATGAGGTTTAAATGACTTGAAAATCATGTTTTTATTTAGATTTTACATCGCATCCCTACTGGAAACGGGGTTGTAGATTTGTTATCATAACAGGCACCGTAGATTAATTCACAACAAACAAGTGTAGTCAATACTTACAAAATAAATCTTTCAGTAGATAATTATATAGGGTCATTGCAAAAAAAAAAAAAGATAAATAAATGAATGACTTAAGGGTTTGTGACCATTTACACTGTGTGATTTGTTTGCACTTCCAGCTTTGTGGCAGCATATTAATCTCAGAGCACGTGCAAAAGAAATTGGGATGAAAGTAGACCAGACCCCAGTGATGGGGCATTTTTCATACATAAAAGGAGGACCACCCCCCTTTCCCCACCCCTCCCAAATGAGGGGAAGTGACTGTGAGCCCCTCTTACATCAATACTGTCACTTCCTGCTAGGGCAGTGTTTCTCAAACCTCTCCTGGAGGACCACCTGCCCTGCCTGTTTTAGATCTTTCCCTGCCCCAGCACAGGTGATTCAAATAATCAGGATGTTATCAATCAGCTTTAGAGGGTCAGTAACGAGCTGATCATTTGAATCACCTGTGCTAAAACAGGGAAAGATCTAAAACCTGCAGGACAGGTGGTCCTCCAGGAGAGGTTTGAGAAGCACTGTGCTAGGGGTAATTCAGGCCAACCTGCCGCAACAGCATACCAGCCAAACGGCCCCCCACTGAGGCACTCCAATTGATAGCAGGGAGGTGCTCTGTAGGGAGTGGGAAATGGCAGCATCCGTGTTGGAGGAAAGAAGCTGCAGGCGCAGTACAGAACCTCATGGAGAGGATGTAGGTTCCCGACCTGGGGGAATTGGAGGCGATGGGGGAGTGGGTGGGATTGAGGGTAATCCCCACACTGCTCTTCTGTTCAGCAAAAGAATGCCTGGTTTCTCAAACAGCAATTTTCAGAGTCGCCCGAGTCTCCATTGACCCTGAAGACGCCACTGTGACTTGACAGATAAGGTGCACATAAACCTGAGAGGGTTCTTCTATCAAACCTGAATGTTTGCTCTTTTTATGTCTACGTTTATTGATTAATCCTCACTGTGTGCTTTATGTACAAAATAAATAGTGCAGTCTGTAAGTATTTTGGACTGAGACACAATTTTAAAGGGTCTTAATTCCTGTAATTCACTCCAAATGGGCATAAACACCCTAAAATTAAAATGCCGATGTCTGTGTCCATATTGAGTGAATTAGGTAGGAATTACAATTAATTATAATCCTTTACCAGAAGTTATTGACTGTGCTTTATGTTTACTGTTTTTGACAAGAGTACTTTTGACCAAATAATGTTTTGACTACGATTCCTTTTTGTGTCATGCTGAGCTTTAACGAAGACAAGCTTAAGAACACATTACTGACCGTCCTTTGATCAATGAAATAAAACAGAGGGATTCTAATATACTCAAGATCAGGCACAATCATGTCTTTGTTCAGCCGCAACCCTTGTGGGAACATAAAATGATGTTCCCTCAGATATGTGTGTAATGACCTCAGATGCATGTGGCATGACTGGGGTGTTTCCAGGACATTTATCGGGCAATGGAGAGCATAGAGGGCCTGTGCGCCTGTCAGCTGAGCCTCTTGTAATCTTATGATTTTTGTGAATGATGAAATGAGAATGAAATTCATTCAAGGCAGAATGGAGGCAGAATGGGTGGACAGTCCAGGGAGCAGAAGCAAAAGTCTTACCAAATGTTTTTTATTTTACTTTTTTCTCTATTTATTTAAGACTGTGCTCATCTGGAGGATGATTTGTGCTTTTTAACCTTAAAGTTTTCCATCTGGATATTATGCATCTGAGACATGTTCAGTGATTTGACAAATGTGATTTCATCACCTCTGATGAATGTGCGCACACAGATGATGCAACTAGCTTCAGATAACATCAGATCATGCGCGCTGCGGAGCACCACCCGCTGTTTCACAGGAAATAAGCTGGATTTATGACTGTACAAAATGCAGCAGTGTAAACAACGCTTCCTTCAAAATTAAAATCTTAGCCAAGAATAACACAGCATGTTGAAGACTGCCCAATCTATAATATATTTCAGGTCGATGTCTGTCTGTCTGTGTGCGTGTACACGTTTTTCTCCTACATTTCTCAACCGATTATCACCAAATTTGGTGATATCCACTTGGACACCAGGAAGGACTTGACGTTGCCCAATTTTTGAAAAACGGTCATGCACGCAAAAAAAAAAAAAATGGCAATTTCACACTAGCGAGTAGCAGCTAGTCAAATAAAAACATGCAGGAAAAATTGATGAAAATTGGAATATTTCCTCCAAAAATGTTCAAAATGTCAGTTGTTAAATGGGGGGTTGCATGAGGTAAGTATTTTTTAAAAAGAGGTCATGAAAAAGTTTATCCCATTGAACCCTATTGGCTGGTTTAGCAGGCACATAGAGAACATTCAGTAACCAGAAATGCCAAAAAACCTGCCTCCAAACATGTAACTTTGATCACATGACTTTTGGTTCTCACGTGGCCTTGTTTACAATCAGGTGACTTGCCATTGCAATAAGCTGTGTTCTGGCTTAGGCTGGGGTCAGGACCCCTTTATATAATACAGGGTTCAAAGGGTTTTAATAATCATGCAAGGAGGACACATTTCATATTTCTGACATATTTCAGTTTCATTTCGCATTATCCAGTGGAAAGTTTTTAGCTCTTGGGTGGTTGATCAAACTACACACTGCACTTCCGCATTTTTGGAAACTTCAGTATCCCGAATAGAAACTAGAACAAACCACCGAAGCTAGCAGGGAAGAGACTGAGGTCTCTATTAGAGGAAGTGCAGGAGCGACAGTGTTTTCTTGCTAACATGGCAGTATTACGGCATGAAATCGAGCAATACGCATTTTTGTTTATGAGACCTAAGCTATCTTGTCACTTTGTAACACTGGCGTAGCCAGAAGTGAATGAAGACTGGGTAAGCACAAAACATTGCTTTAAAACAATTATCAGTCCTGACTTGCTCTCAATCATTTTTCCTAATGAACGTTACATTCACTCCGAAAACATGTCACTAGATCAGGTGTTGCAGGTTCTCGTCGTTATGGTAAGACAGTAATCATTCTTTTAGATGCGCGATTAGATGTGTTTCAAACAGCCTAATTCAAAATTGTGCAAAGATGTTTCAAATCTTTGTCTTTGGTTTAATTTAAACAATTATAAGGCACAGTTTAGATCACTTGATCTGCCAATAAGGAAGTGCAAAAACTCCATTGCAGTTTACCTTTTGGAAAGCAAAGGCCTCATTATGAGTAAATTATCTTTCTGAACTGAATTTAGCCTGTTGTTTATTTGCCCTTAGATCACATGAAGAACAAAGCTGTCTTGAATTGCCAATGGATTATTTACATCATTAGAAAACGTGAATAAAGGGAAATGACCAAGAAACAGTTGGCATTAACATTTGTTGTTAAGGGTGTTCTTTGCTGATCAAATATTCAGATCTTGGGAAGCAACCCAGTGCATTCTGATTATTGTAGACTTTCTACCTTTTGTGCCAAATTAAATACCAACCCTTTTTATCTGTTTTCTCCGGTCTTAGAGTGCCAAAATCAATACATCTTTTGCCTGTCTACTGCCTATACAGTGAAGTTTCACAAAAAGACCATAATTTCCAGAGGTGTAACACTCCTGTAAATGTTTCAGGTATAATTTTGTTCATCTTATTGCAAACCAGTCTTATCGTGTACAGCAATATGGGACCTTTGTTGTCGCATTTTGCATTTCAAAGTATGTCACTCTGTTTCTACCGGCAACACGTCAAGACTGCAGGCAGGCCAGTCCAGCACCCTCACCCTCTTCTCATACAGCCATGCCTTTTTTAATGCATGCCGAATGCAGTTTTTCATTGCCTAGTTGATATATGCATGGGTGTCCCTGGACAAGAACATCCCCTTGAAGACAACTTATATTGCAGCAAAATCTTTGTTTACTTTGCGGCATAAATGGTGCCTTCCTAAAAGTGCAAATTACCCTTTTCAAAGGCACTGACACAACCCCATACCATGACAGAGCATGGCTTTTGGTCTTGTTACCGGTAATTGTTCTTTTCTTCTTCGGTTCCGAGCAAATGGTGTCAACTTCTTCAAAAAAAGACCTGAAATATTGATCTGTACCGCAACAGTTGTCTCCATTGTGTGACGGTGCATTACGGGTGCCCTTGGGCCCAGAGAAGTAGGTTGTGCTTCAGGACATTGTCGCCTCCCCCGCTAAAGTAATGTTTTTGTTTTGGTTGTTTGCACTGTTTGTCTGTATGTCAGCCAGATTACAGAAAAACTAATGGCTCAAATTTCATGAAACTTGGTGGAAAGTCAAGGGAGAATCAACAGAAATTTTTAACAAATCACAATCACACAGTGGCACAGGAATTATTAACATTGCGAGAAATGACATCTAGCTGTAATAAAATAAATTTCATACTTGTTAAAATCCAGTTGATCGTACAAAATTCAAGAGAAGCAAAACAGCCTATTGGGGAAATACAATGATCACGCTTTGCAGATTGGCAGATCATGGTAAATGAGTGGACAGTTGGCCTTAGCGGAGGTATGCACCATCCCAGTGCCACTCTAGTCAATATAAGGTTTCTTTTTTTTCAAAATAAATTTCTATTTGGCATTTCTGCGTGTAATTATGTATTGAAGTACTTGACAAGGGTTCGCTGAGTAGTTCTCAGCTCATGCTGTTATATTGCTTATAGGTATATGACAGATCTTGATACATTGCCGTCTGAAAGATCGGATATCACTGTTATTTAGCTCAGGCTTGCATCCTTGTCCCTTACATTCATTGTTTTTGAATCTTTCAATGATTTCCTTACGCAATCCTCTGCCTAATTTTGGTCCTGAAGGACTAGGTCTTAGCCGATCCTACTGTTGAACAAAAGCATGATAATAATCACCTGCTGGCATCAGCTGTTTCAAATTACATCATTATTCAAAATTTTTTATCTCAGTACAGGTCCAAAATTTCCGTCCCAACTCTTTTTGGAATGTTGGACTGAATGTATATTTGCATGTCAAACATAGTTAATTAGATATAACATTAAATGTCTTTTTTCATACTAACTGCAATGAAATGCAGGTCAAAGTAAATATACAAATCACTTTTTTTTTTTTTCCTTTTTAAGTACATTTCCATACATTCCCAAGCTGGGGTTCTAAACAACGTATAAAAAACGAAGCAACACCCTTTGCAGTGTATAATATCATTATAATATTCAGGGAATCAGGAGAAATCTATGCCCAAAGAATGAGGTTAAAAATCAATACTAAGTGCCCCTGAGCTTCCATTCTTCAGATGGCACTGCACTGAAAACCAACATGATTTTTGTGATGGATATAATCACACGGGTTAGGAGTACTTTGGAAAACCGCGGCCTATAAAAACCACTCAACACTGCATTCACAAATGCTAGCAAGGACTGTGCTATGCACCAAGGACGTTATATGTCAAACACCCAGGAGTCCAAGACAATGCAGTCTTATGTGGGCTTGAGCTCATCTGAATTTGATGAATGCAGAGTGGAAATGTGCTGTAGTTGGGCCAGTTACTCATTCTAATTGCATATGGTAATAATGGATCCAGTATTTTTCAAGCCAAAACTAACTCTGAAAATGTTGGCACATTATGGAAATTGCAAGTAAAAATAAATTGGGTGATTTTAAAAGTCCATTCAACCACTGCTCTTTCGACTATGTACCACAGCACATTATTTGATTATTAAACTTGCAAATTCAATTGTTTATCAAAAATATATGCTTATTGCAATTCTGCTGACTGAAACAGACTCCAGTTGGTACAGGGCCAATTTAGCACAAATGGTAATGCAACAAGTTCCACTAAGAAAGTGATGTGAAACTAGTGATGTCATGAGTTGAGCTAATCATGGTATAGTGTAAAAGGAACCTCCAAAATAGGCTTATTCCCTCAAGAGTAAAGATGGGTGGAAGCTCACTAATTTACCCAACGTCCAAAAGAGCTGCCATCTTCTCTTGGGCTCAATGGCATCTGAGACGGACAGTGTCACAGTGGAAATGTGTCTTGAGGTTCAAAAACTCAACATTTTGTGTTTTTTCAAAAAAAAACAAAAAAAAAAAACAGCTGCTTAGTTCACTGGATCAGAAATATTAAGGATAATCCAAGACACCATTAATGCAGAAAAAGATGACTTTGGCGCCACATGTTTTTATCTAGATGTCATCTGCTGCAGGATTATCCCTGCACTTTCCAGCAAAACAATGCCAATGCACTCGCAGCATGGATTACATGTGAATAACTGCATAAGCAGAGTGTGGGTGCTAGATCAGCCTGCCTGCAGTTCTGATCTGTCTTTGGTTGAGAATATATACCTCAGTTTGAAGTAAAATACATGATAACGAAGACCCTGTACAATTGTGTCGTTGAAGACCAGCATGAGGAATGAGGGAAAATTTCACTTCACAGCATCTGGAGGTAGATACTGCAATGGAAATGAAAGGGTGGCACACAACTTTTGATTATTTGAAAAATCAAGGGCTGTTTGCCCAGGTTGTACATTGCCTAACAGATTTCCTGGAACCTGAGAACAAAATTGGCAAAATCTTAATTCCAGTAAATAAATACTATTTTACATCCATGAGAAGTATATGAAACCAAAACATGTCTATGATGGAAACTTAAGCTGTATTTTTAAATTTTATGTTCAGTTTCATCTTTCAATAACTGTGCTTGACCACAGTGATCAACTGACTCAGCACTAGTGGAGGCTGCTGGGGGAAGGGAAGACACAAAATATTCCTTTAATCTGATGAGTAGTCAGTTTTCCTTCATTAACCAGTATTCCAAAGATCAGAATCATCCATCATTAGGTAAATACACAGCTTCTTTCTGAATGCACTGAGCGGAATATTTACACAATGCTTAAACATTGATATTTTATTCAAAAAGAACATTTTATGAAAGAAAATGAGCAACATGGTTATTTTCAATGGTGGGTTGAGACACATCCGGCAATTCTGACAACCTAACCTGAACCTAATTGCTTTAATCAAAACAATTAGCCAATTGAGTACACGGTTTTGAACAGCGTTGCATATATTGTGCCCAATTTTGAAGTTCTGTTTTGAGTTGTCTTACCACAGCCAGGTGAACTGGTAAAACAGGTAGTTTAGAGTGTCTTCAGAGTCACTGCATTGTTAATAAAGGAAAATACTTGAATACAGGAGAAGACTGATAATCAGTTAACCCTTTAAACCCCAGCCTGTTTTTTACACCTCAACTTTGAAAAGGGCATATCTCTGCAGCCATAAGGTTTATTTGAATAATTTTGGTCTCAAAAGGAAAGGGATACTTGGGAGATTTGTTCAAATGTGTAGATTCTCTTGGTTTTTTAATGAACCCATTCCTGTTGTTGCTCTTCTCTTGCTGATATCTTGCAGATGCTTTGGAGTAGAGTAAAGAGGGCAGATCATTGGAATCTGTGGAGTCTCTGGTTTCATTTGAGCCATTGGTTGTACATGTGGCAGAAAGCAGCAGAGCGATAGTATCGAAATTTTGGCGAGTGGGTTGACAAGGTGGCGCTGTAGGGATTTTGCTGTTCGGTAATTCATTTCCTTGGTGTTGGAATTGTGTTTGGAGCATGTAAAAATAGCTTATATACTCTTCTAGCTGATGTTTTATTGTTTAATTAGATATGCAGCACGATTATATAGTCACATGGGTAATGCTTCATTTTTCGCCGTTTCTTCTGGTGTGTTCTCACTCGGGTTTAAAGTTTAAAGGGATATTTTTTATGCCCCCCTATTTGGAATTCAGTGGCACACTGCACATCATCATACAATAACACTTCCTTTTTTAGGCACTACTGAAGCCAGAAAAAAACACCAAAACTAAATACTTTACATTACTGTCATTTAATTAGAATTTTCTTCTTTGTTTCCAGGTTCATTTGTAAAAGCCAAAGTCATTTATGTTAAAATTAGCATGCATCATCGCACTCAATCCTCTGAACATACCATGCAGACATACTAAGATAATTAATCAAAGAGATAGATTTAAAAGGAAAACATGGGAGCTTTTGAACACTTCAGCTGAGTTAAAAACAATAGGCTAAATGTTAGTTAATAATTGAGTTACCTGTATGTTTATTTGGGGGAAACAATGTTAGCTGCAGTGATAAGCTATTGGAAGGGGGAAGGGGGCATTTTGAGAATTTGTCAAAGCATATAAGCCCACCAATAATTCTTGTCACCTCCTCAGAAAATAGGATTTGTACCTATCTTCAATGCCCAAAGACTTAATGAGTTTGATTTAAAGACATGGTGATGTTAAAAAATAAATAAATAAAAATAATAGTCTCTGTGCCAATTGCTTTGGATTCTGTTGTAGTCATCACGTTGTGTATTTTCAGTTAGGTATTGAATTCATGTTAGACCATCAAGTAATGTGTTGTTGTACTGTTTTCAATAAAAAGGGTGATTTTTAAAAAAGATTTATTTGCATATTCCATGGTGCACAAACTCTTTAAAAATTGTAATAGTAGGTACCTATTACCTAGAGGTAGATTTATTCTATTTTGATGCAACTTGTACTGTCTTCCATATGATATCTGTTTAGGGATGCAACTTCTCAGTTCAAAATGACAATGTTAATCGGCAGTTTGTCCTTGGTAAACATGGACTTTATATCTGAGAGTGAGGTTGCTAAACTGGGCTACTTACAGTCCAGCCCTGTCTCCCATTGAAAATATTCAGTCCTTTAAGATGGGTAAAATACAACAATGAAAACCCCAGATGTCGAGGCAGCTGAAGACATGCATCATGGAAGAATAGAATAAAACTGAAACAAGTCATGTTTTCATTGCTCTGAACGATTACTTGGAGGACTGTTATAAGGAAAAATTGTATAATACAGATGTAAGCACACCCAGTCCTAAATTTTCTGGCATGTGTGGTGGACATAAAAATTGGATTTTTTTTTTTCAGAAAAAAAAATTAAAATGAATTACAAATGATATATGCAGAAAAAACATAAAGTATCTGATCACAGCTTTTAATTTAATACAAGACAGATATATAAATTATTGCTTTTTTATTAGCATTTTCCACTGAATTTGAATTTTTATAATTTAGCTTTTATCAAAAAAGGGGCACATTTGGTCACTTTGGGCTAAAAGTGTGGGCACTTGACACTGGCAGTCATCAGCTCTTCATGTGACAGCGCCTCAGAGAATCAGGACATGACATACCTCCGATGAAGTGCATACAATCCATACACTAAGAAACAAGAGACATGGTGACATAGTCCCAGGCCTTTCCTTTAAGCTTGTGATTGTACGGCTCTCAATCTCTTGGACTAGCAAAAATTAAAAGAAAGCCTTGCTCATTAAAGTCAGACCACCCTCAACAGAGGGCAAAATTTGATTTTGGGATAGTGTGGAATAATAATTAAAGCCTAATTTCCAGTTAATGATTACCAAGGCACTCTCTCCCTCGTGGACGAAGACAGATACACGCATATGCACAGACAAATTTACAAACAATTACAAAGTCAGGGAAACACTCATAAGAAACAGAGATTTCAATACAAGCACATTCACAAACGGACTCACGGTTAGGTTCATGCATTCACAGACACACACACACACACACACCCTCAAGAAACCTTGCACGCCGGAGGGTGCGCACACATACGCAAACACACGCAGTGTTTGTACCTTGTCTACTGACATATAACCTGTGCAGAGGCGGAGTTGGTGACATTTAGCCATCCCATTGTCCCAGTGCGGATGAACTGGAAAGGACATGTAGCTTCAGCACACACCCGGTAAACAACATCAGCTCAGTCCTTGGCAGATTCTGCCAATAAACCACCGTCCCTGCCCGTGCCACCACAACAGGCCAGTGTAAGACGTTGCCATTACGTAACACCAATGCTAGGTAGCTGTGTTCTCTTTTTTTTTCTCTTAGACCACGGTGGGATGTTGATTAATTTTTTTTTTGAATGAATGTGTGCTTATGTAGGGCCAAATCAAAACAAGTGCAGAGCGCATGAATAAGGAAACATAAATGTAGATGAGGCAGAAGCCAGAGAAAATGCACTCATGAATAATGCATTAATGCAGCGCATGGATACAAAGCTAGTGTGCTCTTGCGTGGGGTTTTTTAAAATGCAGATGCACACACACACACAGACACACACACACACACACACACACACACACACACACACACACATACATATACATATATAACATGGCCGGCATGTCAGGCTTTTTCATCTCTTGCTGTGACTACAAATGACGCGCAGCCCTATCTCCTGGATGAACTGAAAGCCCAAGGATCCCTGGGAACTCCTCTTGCGTTTACATCCCCACCTTTAATTTTTTTCTATCCCAGCCTCTCCCCACCCCTCATCTCATCGTAGAGGGAGCCATTCCTCGGAAAAACAGACAGACGCTGTTAATTCCTCATGCTACAAATTACAGCAACCCCCTTCTCCGCTATGGAGGGAGAGGGAGCGCGAGAGGGAGTGGACACAATCCAGTCTCCCTGTTCTGCTGTGCTATGTTGTGCTGTGTTGTGCAAACTCCCAGCATTGCCACCAGATTCCAGCCTGCTCTGTTGTGTATTAGCATGGACTCTGACACGCACACACTCCATGAACTATAACACAAATGCTCCAGCCCTGCGCTGGCCCATTCGGCAGCCCCTGAACGTTAATTCACACAGACATGTAAACTCTATCTGTGGACAACCGACTGAAGCGCACCAACCGATCCACAAAGGGGGAGACGCGCATTCACGCTGTACACGCCCTGAGGAAGGTACAGATAAAACACATATGGGCATATGTGAGAGCGAGCGCGCTCATTGAACCCATGCACATATGCGCACACACACCAATACACACGCGCACACGCCCGCCCCCCCCTGTACCGGAGGATATAGGGTTTGGTTGAAGGTAAGAAGGGGATTCCACATTCTACATCAGCAAATGGCCACGGCATCATTCTTCCCGAGCAACGACAGCAGCCGAACTGATGACTGTACAAAAACAGCCTGTCTCTGAAACTGTCTTTCTACCTTTTCTTTCTGTTCTTTTTTTTTCTCAGAATATTACATGAGTACATGAGAAACGCATATTCTAACAGGAAAAGAACACTTAAAACGCACGCCTTACCTTTCCCGAGTCCTGGTGGTTTTTGGTGCCGTTTTAGAGAAAGCCCAGGCCCGTCAGAGTATCCACGCGCTGAGAGCGAGATGACACACACACACACACACACAGGCGCGCATACACACACACGCGCACTGGCTGAGACGCTGCCTCCCTCCTGAGCTCCTCGGGCTGACAGCCTCTGCCTCGCTGCTCCTCTCAGTCTCCACCCAACAGCCAGCCGCTCGCAGGCTACAGGAAGCCGCTGGGGGCCCACTTCCTCCTCCCCCCTCCCCCTCTCCTCTCTCCGTTCTCCTCTCCCCTACTGCTGAAGAAGAGCGGAGCCTCACACGCACGTCATCCCCACTCCACTCGCCCGCTCTTCAAAAGAGCAATATTTCAACCAATAGAAAACGGGGAAAATCCTCAAATCAGATTTTTTGGTCCTCCTGATTTTATTGAAATTCACTGAGGGAGAAGGCTGGCCCACTGCCACAGATTTAGGATGGCCATTCGGAAATTCTTTCTAAAGTTTTCCTACGAAACTGGAGAATTGGTTACATCAGACTGTAGCACTCCAGACAACATCTTGGGGGTTTCCTTAATGCTCCATAAAATAATCCTCATTTTATTTACCGATTTAATTTTTGGTGATTTTCTGGCTTATACCTGCTGCTGTCACTCTCTAACTCTCTTCTCTGCATGAAGAGATGAATTAGCCCGGCGATCGGATTGCAATGCTCCTGCACGAACAGGTCATTTATCTCTGAATGAGGCCACCCTGCCCCCAAACTGTCGTACAACCTCCCCCCCCCCCCCCCCCCCCCCATTCTTAAATCCATAGCTCCCCAGCCCCCCCATCACCCCGTAATCAAATAACTTCTGGACTTGAGCTCCTGTAATCAAAAGCTTTAATCTACGGACCACTGGCATATTAAGGCAACAAACGATTAGGAAAAGAAATTCCAGCGAGCATCCTAAAGCTGTATTACTGACCCAGCACTGAATGCCTGACAGAGAGCGAGCTCACTTCTACACACACACACACACACACACACACAGACACACACACATCCACTCACAAATCCATGTACAGAACTGCGAGCATATGTATGCACATACTTACACACTCACATGCATGATGCATCGACAGAGGGAAACTCACATGAAGAGGAACACTGAAAGTTTACATCGCTTTCAGATGGCATGCGTAAAAATGACAGAGCATAGTTTAACCCCTTTGCGCAAAATACAAATAATGCCAAATTTTTCCTGTTATACATAAGCCTATTTAGGCTTTATAACTCAGTATTTCTGTCACAGAGACTTTGGAAAATAATTCCAGTGAAGCAAGACTTTTGGAATTTCAATTACAGAATTATTTAGGAATTAAAATCGGGAATTCACGGACACTGGCATCTTTATGAGTGCTAAGGGGTTAAGGACTGTACATGTACAACTCTTCTAATTCTTAGCATTATTTAAGGCTGGGAAGTATGAATCCCTTATGCTTTTTCCATAGTTTCACAGAAAATCTGCCCTTTTCTGCTATCATTCTCAGTTACCATGTGGTTTTCCTTCGCACCAATTCATACAACAGTCACTCACAGGCTATCAAGTGCACATTAAAAAAATATGTTGTGAGAGATGTGGCCTGATTTCTTCTCTTGCCAATGGCTAAATATGCAGAACCGTTTTGCACGATTTGTTCTGTCGAAGATCTGTCATCTGTTCACAGGGGCGTCCGCTTTTCAGTCTGTGTTTATCGCGCGAACGGCGGAAATCTGGACAAAGATGAAAAACAGGAAGACCACAGTCGGTCTCGGCGCACGTTCCTGGAGAGAATTTCTGAAAACTGTACAAGGTTCTTTGTTCGGTGCGGCCTGACCACCTGCAATTGTGTCATTATTCACTGTAGGTACTTAACTCCCGGTAACACACCACCCAAAACTCTGGCATCTGTTCAGAACGATTCAAATTCCACTTCTCCAAACTTCTCCAAAAATACATTTTCCTGTGAATCACCCCATTCTTCTCTGTTGTCAAGGGAAGGAGGTGAAGTGGGGGTGCGTTTCACGAGCTGTGTGAGTCAGTGACTTCACTTCACAGAACAGCTGGCCTAGAACTCTGAAAGGAAGAGGTGATGTCAATCACACACTCATGCTGTCGCTCTCTCCAGCGCATGCAGGGGTGGGGTGGGGTGGGGGGTGGATGAGAGGTGGGGTAGTGGGGGCGGGGCGGACTGTGCCAGGCTGGGGGAGGGGAGGCAGATATGATGAAATTATCTTCCTCCATCTTTGATGAGAGGTGAGAGATAAAAGAATTATTCATCAGCGCGTCTGGGTCAGAATCAGCCTGTCAGCCAGCCCAAGCAGATTTGCATCTAGTTTGCTGTGGTTCTGGCAACTACTATTTCAGCCTTCAGTAGTAGTAGTAGTAGTAGTAATAATAATAATAATAATAGTCATCATCATCATCCTCATCATCATCTTTTCCTTTTTCATATCTATTGTATATTACAGAAATCAAAAAAGCCATTTGTGGTCAGGTTATAGTGTTTATTATTGTTTCCCTGTGGGAATGGGGGAAGGGTATGTAATTTCATTCTGGAATGGAAACCATCTGGCTCCACTAACTGCAGTGTGACCTGCGAAATCAGGGTCTGTGCATCAGAGCCACACTGCTCATTACACACAGGCCATTACAGTCCTACTACTCACCGTGACACTGTGAAGATCGAAGTCAGGAGTCACTGACAGATCTTTGTGCCCCACACAGACGAAGAAGCAGAGGAGGGGGCAGAAAGGTGAACGAAAGGTCACTCGGCAAAATCAGGGAACATGATGACAAAGAGGCTTTTCATCGATTCCGCTTCCTTATTAACAAAAATTAAGATCACTGCTGGTTTCCGGGAGAACATGATATTTGCAGCATAATGAAATAAATTGGAAATGATTTTTTAATAGAGGTTATGATTCAAACATAGATAAGGAGCCTCATTTAGCATGCCAGCCCTGGACATTGATTGTAAAAATTCCTCTCTGGAGGTATTTCTTTTGTTATTGATGGGGGAGTGGAGTCAAAACACGGACAGCCTATTGTGAGCGGCTTGTGGTGTCATGGCAGACCAGGTCCGGAAGCCATTCGTCAAATACAGGACTCTGAGAGTGGACACCTGCTGTCTCTTCCAGAAAAGGCAAGGCTTAGGCGCTGTCTGATTCAATTGGGCTTATAAATGAGGCAGCCGGTTTCCTTTGTTCCGGACATGGGTCCCCGTGTCTGGCGGCGTTGAGTCGGTGCTGCCAAAAGAGAATAGGCCTCCTCCCCTCCCTACGCCGAAATTTCAGTCAGAGCTGGATACGGCGTAAGTCTTCACACTCCCCTCCTGCGATAAGTGCAGAATACAGAGGAAGCGTATTCTCCAGTCTTGCAGTGGTATTCTTCAGAAACAAAGACATTATTTCAGAAAATTACTTCCATGCTTGTTTGGGTTGGGCCTTGGAAATAATTCAAATGTGCTGTAGTGTAACTGTGCATGAGATGGATGTTTGCTCCGTGCTGACTGCCCTTGCTTAATCTCATTGCCACAAGCCACACCTAAACTCCCCCACAACCAATAAAATGAAAAACAGGAAGGATGTGTGTGATAGAAAGGGCAAGGGAAAGAGCAAAAGACAGAGTTGGACAGAGCATGCACATGATAAAGTGAGAGTGTGTTCGAGAGAGAGTGAGGTGCACACTGTGAAAAAATGGGTTTCCCTTTTGTGTTGCCATGGTGACAGTGATGGTGGTGACTGACTTCCTGTACAAGTGTAGCTGGGAGGTAAGAGAGAGAGAGAGAGCGAGAGAGAGAGACTGTTTGCTGTGACTGTATGATCTATTCAGTGTGCTTATACTGTTTTTTTTTTTTTTTTCGCCAAAGGTAACATTTCTATGCATGTTCACATTGCCTTTTGACACACTGCCATTCAGGTAAAATAACACGTCTATGGTATGCATCAATATCATGATAATACATTTTTAATGCCAACTGAACAGAATTAAAAAAATATATTTCCATGCCGTGGCAGACATGAGTTGTAATGTTTTGAAACATTTAACAGCTTATATAGCTTTTTAGAGGCTCAGATTTTCTGATCAGGGAGGCAATTGGAGAAGCAGAATGATTTCTGCACACATTCCAGTGTAAATATGGCCAAAGCTGTCAGATATCTTTCCACGCACACACACACACACACACACACACATATTTTTCTTGTTCACAGAGGAAATATTACTTTATTTGGTTTACAAGATTTCAGTAAATTGTAACACTGTCATTATTTAATCAGCATCTGATGTGATCTGGGGTTAAACCCATTGAAAAGTAGGCTTTCAAAATTCTGAGAGTTTTACTACTCCAGTGCTTTCAATTATTAGTCATGATTGTTACATCAAGGTTACAGCGTTCAATTGAGAACATGCTAACCAAATCTTTGTGATTTGACACTTCAAATGGTTAACAGAATTTGCCTGCACCTCTTTAGGTTGATGCACAGGCAGTAGTGCGGAGGAATTTGATAAGAATGTTGCACGTCCACGTCACTCTGTATTGGGAGTGTGAAAAGAGCTGGAGAGGACAGGGGCGAGGGTGTTGGGTGTGTGAGAGCAGGCCTCGTCTGGGCATGAGCTCCATCCCCTGCTCAGCCTTACTTACATCATCGCATGCAGTCTTGTCATTGGAACTTTCAAGACCCTCCCCCAAAAGGAGGCAGGAATCTTTGTTGAAAAGTGTGTCAAGACTGGATGTCAACATGGAGACCAGAGGTGCTTAGTGTAAATGGACCACTTCCCCGTCAAACCTCAGCATTTTTCAAATGATGCGATAATACGTTCAATTTGTCTTTACAAATAACAAAAAAAGTTTGGTGAGATAAGCTAGATATTTTCTTATATAGGTGGAACAGAGCAAGGAGAAGCTTTGATGACGTCACGGGTTTCAGATGGAATAGTGATCGAAGGTAGCTGAGATTATGCTTGTCTAAGTGCGAATAAAAAAAAAAAAATCAGGAAATGGGTATCCCCTCCTAAAGAAGAAATCTGTGACGGAACTCTTGAGTGCCAGTGAGGTTCCAGAACGCTGATGTGGACCGGAGTGGTACGGTAAAACACTGACACTTAGTGGTCAGACCCAGTAGTGTCCCAAATCATTGTACCCACTTGTTACCCTGGCCGCAAACAAAGTGCAGGAGGGCTTATTTGTTTATCTCCGTTAATGAATGAATGAATGAATTTATTTATTTATCTGTGTGTATATTTGTCTGTGGACAGCCTACAGGCCGCAGTTTTTGGTGCAGATCCGAATCAAACTGTGGATTCTGGATCACCTTGAAAACTTCGTTAACATTGGGAGATGTTTCGACATTTTCTTTAATAACTCCAACAAAAACATAATGAATCACTTGAACATCAACACACTATAGCCCTCCAGGGATCGCAACAACCATGAGTAGTTTGATCTGGATCCGGATGTCACAGATAAAAAAACCTCTAAAATATCGGCCATATTTGAAGGTCGTGGGCGCGGGCGGGGTATTTGGCCTTCGAACACACTCACTAGTATTAATCATGTATTTGTCCTTTGTACCTGTACAGAGGGAATCATTTTTGCATAACGATATCAAAGGAGAGATAATTTTGGACTCAAGCGAGCGGCTTTTCATTTTTATTTTTTTATTTTTAAATGTCAGTGACAAATCACGTTACTGACCTTTTCATACTGAACTTTTTCAGCACTTGGGGAAGCACATTATTTTACACATCATTTTGCAAGAGAAACAAATTTTCCCACATTGGACTACAATGAAATATTAAAATAAAAGTAGTTATTGTTGCTCTGACCCATTTAATATCACAAGTATGTATTATGCACAGACTACTGTTCAGGCTTTTTGCAGCAGCAGCAGCAGATGTGCTTTTAATTTGTTGGTCATAAATACAACCCCAATTTCGAAATAGTTGGGACAAAGTAAAAATTGTGAATGAAATATAAACACAATGACTTTCAAATCACACCAGCCAGTATTTTATTGACAATAGAACAGAGATAACATAGCAAATGTTGAAACAGAGAAATTTTACAAATTCCTTCACAAAATTAGCTAATTTCAAATTTGACGGCTGCTACACGTCTCAAAAAAGTTGGGACAGGGGCCTGTTTGCCATGGTGTAGAATCCCCTCTTCTTTTTAACACAGAGTTGAGGCGTCTGGGCATAGAGTAGACAAATTTCTTGAGTTTAGCCATTGGAATTTGATCCCACTCTTGTTCAATACAGGCTTCCAGCTGCTGGAGAGTTTTGAGTCTCCTTTGACGGACTTTTTGTTGAATTATTTGCCAAATGTTCTCAATCGGTAAAAGATCAGGACTGCAGGCAGGCTAGTTCATCCCGCCAACTCTTTTACTACGAATCCACGCTGTTGTAATAACTGCAGAATGTGGTTTTGCATTGTCTTGCTGAAATACACAAGGCCTTCCTTGGAATAGATGTCATCTGGAGGGGAGCATATGTTGCTCTAAAACCTTTATATACCTTTCAGCATTCATGGTGCTTTTTAAAACACACAAGTGTCCCACACCTTATGCACTAATGCATCCCCATACCATCAGAGATGCTGGCTTTTGAACTGAACACTGATAACCAGAGGGGTGGTCTTTTTCCTCTTTTGCCGGGAGGACATGATGCCCATAATTTCCAAAAAGAATGTCAAATTTGGACTCATCTGACCACAGGACACTTTGCCACTTTGCTACAGTCCATTTTAAATAAGCCTTGGCCCACAGAACATGGCGGTGCTGCTAGGTCATGCTCAAGAATGGTTTATTTTTTGCATGATAGAGTTTTAGGTGGCAGCTGTGGATGGCACGGCGGACTGTTTTTACAGATAGTGGTTCCTTTATGTATTCCTGGACCCATTCAGTAATGCCAATGACAGAATCATGCCGGTGAGTGATGGTGGGGCGTCTGAGAGCCTGAAAATCATGGGCATCCAGTAAAGGTCTTTGGCCTTGTCCCTTACGCACAGGAATTTTTCCAGTTTTTCTGAATCTTTTGATTTGATGCACTGTCAGTGATGAGACTTTCAAAGCCCTTGCAATTTGATGTGGAGGAACATTGTTTTGAAAGTATTCCACAATTTTTTGATGCAAGCCTTCACAGGTTGGAGAGCCTCTGGCCATTTTTACTGCTGAGAGACTCAGCCTCTCCAAGACATCCCTTTTATAGCCAATCATGTTACACAACTGATGCCAGTTAAGTTAATTATTTGCTAAATATTCTTTCAGCTGATTATCTTATATATGAATTATTTTTTCAGACCTTTTTTTTTGCCTGTGTCCCAACTTTTTTGAGACCTGTTGCAGCCGAAAAAATTTGAGATGAGCTCATTTTGCGGATAAGAATGTAAAATGTCTCAGTTTCAACATTTGAAATGTTATCTATGTTCTGTTGTAAATATCGGCTCATGTGATCTGAAAGTCATTGCATTTTGATTTTATTCAAAATTTACACTTCGTCCCAACTATGTTGGAATTGGGGTTGTACTTTTTAGGCATTTGCCAAAATTCTCAGCCAATTCAGGAATCAAACCTGTACTGTACATTATATGTTCATGCACACTGGGTTGGCAAATGCCTATTTCAATTTTAGACAATGAATTGGATTGGTCTTATGCCTGAGTCAATCCAATGAGTCAAAACATGATGACCACCTGCCAAATATGCTGTTGGTTTTTTGCTGCTGCGAAAACAGCTCTAACCCACTGAGGCTTGGACTGTAAAAGACCTCTAATGGTGCCCTGTGGTATCTGGCGCCCAGACTTTAGCAACAAATTCTTTAAGTGATGTAGGCTATCCCAGGTGAAAAAGTATTACACTTAATTATATTAGAAGTATATTTGTTGCATACAAAAGTTATTAGAAATATACTTTGGCAAATTAAGCACAAAAAGTAATATATTTAATATATACTTTTAGAAAGTGTACACTTTAAGTGTACTGAAGTAATACACAAGTAGTATTCAATGTCTACTTGAGCACACTTAATTACACATAAAGGGGGCAAAAAAAACATACACCATACTTAATACAGTCTGTAAAAGTATAATTCAAGTATAGTATTTTTTCACCTGGGATGTTATGGGGAGGAGCTTCCACTAATCAAAATGTATTCTTCAACATCCGGAAGACATTTGATCAGACTGAGATCTGTGGAATTAGAGGCCCGGCAAAAACATGAACTCTTTGTCATGTTCCTCAAACCACTCACAAACAATTTGTGTCATGCTGATCAGAGTATACTGCATGAGGGGGTATT
The DNA here is from genome assembly GCA_029721435.1 of Gymnothorax reevesii. Taxonomy (NCBI): domain Eukaryota; kingdom Metazoa; phylum Chordata; class Actinopteri; order Anguilliformes; family Muraenidae; genus Gymnothorax; species Gymnothorax reevesii. The sequence continues at coordinate 159,318,036 of CM056573.1, forward strand.
CGTTTCTTGCCAACATTCTAATCTTCTTTATTGTTTAAAACTAAATGTCCCATGATCCTCCTCATTTCTGGAGAGAATGAGTTTCGGAGCATGTTTTCACGACCAGGACCATAAAGATGTTTGTGATGTCAAATGGATGACCAGAGATATGTTTACACATGCAGGCAAGAATGCTGGACAAAAAACTGTTTGTGGATGTGTACTTCACCCTATGTAATCTAATTCTGACCAACACGGTGCAGAACAAAACCCCGCCCCTGATATGCATTCGGAAACGACCACCACCTTGCCGTATTTGATAGCCTAGCCTAATAAGATTTTGCTAATTAGTTTGCAACTCGAGGGTTCACTTAGTTATGCTAACCTGGCTAGATATGAAGTTATGTAGCTCGCACAATTTAAATTGAAGCCAAGTATCTCAGGCAAAACTCAGTTAGCGTAAAAACATGATAGTTAGTGAGCAAGCTTATCACTCCTTTCATTAGTAACTGACCCAGTTAGCTACATAACTAAATAATTACTAAATTCATTGCTGATCTAACTCAAGTTTGGCAGCAAATAGTCACTATTCACTGTTTTGCAAAGTACAAATATAACCAGCTGAGCTAACAAACTGGCTAGTTAGTTAGTTTGCTGGCTTTGGTAGTTAGCTGTGTTTTATTGTATTTAAATGTTGGCTAGCTTACAATATAGTCACAACTCGCAGTTCAACACTAGCCAAGTAGTGAAATAATGACTATTTACTGTTCTCTATTGATTTATTTGCACTAAATGTAACTAGCTGAGCTAAGTCAATGGCTAAGCTGGTCATATTTTGTGTGCATACAAGCTAGTTCGCAAACTTACAATTACAAACTACCTTGCTAGCCAGCTAGCTCGCTGGCTTAGTTTGTCATTTTTGGTGCATATACAGTAATTGCTTGCTATGGATAATTGCTATTCACTGTTCTCTATTATTTCAATGCATCATATGCAAGCTAGCTAATAGTAGCCTGCTATGTATCAATTTTGCTCAGTAGAAGGTCTTCCACTTTCCAAGAGATAGCCAACGACTATTAATGTCACTGATTGGCCTCTGTCAAGTAATGTTGTAAAATTTTTTAAACTGAAGTACCTGATTGGCCAGGAACAAATTACGGGCAACTTGTGTAGTAAATACGTGGTTTGCAATAGTGGACTACAAACTGGACCACAGGTGCAGAAGCATTACATTTTCAACAATTAACAATGTTGAATTGCGAGTTCTGAATATTTAGCTTGCTAGCATTTATATACACCAAATATGGCTAGCTAAGCCAGCGAACTAGCAAACTAGTTATGGTGACTTAACATTAGTTGGCTGGCTTAGCTAGCTAGTTAGCAGGCTTGGCAAGCTATATTTGGTGCATTTAAAATCAATGAAAAACAAATAGTAATTATATCACTGCTTAACTACTGTCAGATGAACAAGTAGTGATTATTCAGCAACATAGATAACTAGGTCAGTTATGCAGGCTCAAAAAGGTGTTCCCATAGCAAAAATTGGCAATTTTACAGGGTCTACCATTTGACACTGCCTAGTGGAGAAATACTGAGATTTGGTTGAAAATCAAAGTGCCGTCCCTGGTAGAAGATAGCTATGAAGCACACAGCACAATTTTTATTCCTATAAAGTGAACTATAAGATACATTTTTTATTCATATATTCGACCTAACCAAAAACAACGTACCCAACCCTAAAATTGACATTCCCCGAGTTTCCTACCACTGTGCATCCCGAGGAATTTGGAAGTCATACGTGATCTTAGAAGAGATCTGGGGCATGTTTTCACAACCAGAACCAGAGACACGTTTGTGATGTGAGAAGGATAACCAGAAACATGTTTACACATGCGCAAGAAAACGCGAAGCAAAAATTATTTGCGGATGTGTACTTCACCTTGTGCTATCCTCTGCCAACCCACATGGCAAAGAGCGATGTTCAGCATCAAAATATGGGTGTATTTCCTTTCCACGTTCTTTTTTTTTTTTTTTTTCTAATTTGGCATCTCCAATCCCACCCGAATCTGGAATGCCCAATTGGTGAACTATGTACAAGGCTTGCTCGTTCGCGACCCCGTGCTGCCAACTCAGGAGAGTGAAGACAGTTCACGGCTCTCCTCCAAAGCACGTGCCTGTCAGCCACCACTTCTTATACGCTCATTGATTGAATCTTCGCAAGTTCAGAACGAGGGCGGAGGATACCCGGACATGAACAGACTTAGAACTTTCTGCATTCTTGAATTGGTGTTGAACCCACCTCAACCTTTGGGTGTCGTTTGGTTGAAACAATGACATCATTCAAGCAGAACCAAAGCTGTCAAGACGCTCAATCAATAACCAAAGCACAAATATATTTTAGGTTCTATAATAATTATAATAATAATACATGAATTTGAAAAGCCTTTCTGGAACTCAAAGTCAACGTGCACAATTAAAAATAATAGAAAATAAATAAAACATGACACATACTGTCAGAGGACACTCAGGGAAGAGGACAAGGAGCATGGAGTTAATGCAAGGAGTAGGATCTTTAATTTCAAAGTTACAAATTCTCATAGACTGAAAGAAGGCAACACTATTTATGTTGGCAATGCAGGAGTAATACAGCTAAGATATGGAAAGCACAAAGGCAGAGATGAACATAAACACTTCAGAAAATAATACATTTGACCAAAAATAACTAGACAACCTCTAAACTATGAAAATAATTAAACACGAAGTGTCAAAGCAAAAAAAAAAAAAAAAAATTAACAGCACACGCAAAAGTTAAACGTACAAAGTACGATAAAGTTTACAAAGTTCAGATCTGGGAGTTAAATACTCAAGAGTACAAGCAAGTCCAGGAAACGCGTGAGCTAAGAAAACAGGAAATTTCTAGACGATGCTTGGTGACATACTGAGAAAACAGATGGCTTAAATAGGCACAGACAAAGGTGAATATCATCAATACTCAGGGACGTTGGAACGAGGAAGTGATGACTCAACTATAGTAGTTTTAATATAAGGCAAAAACAGTGAGAGTGGACTCAAAATACAGCTGTTAAATGATTAGTTATTTATTCAAGGTAAAAAATTATTCAAAACCTTTATCATCCATGTGAAAAAATAATTGCTCTCAAACATAATCGCCAGTTATGCCAGCCTTGAAGGAAACAACTGCAATCATGCATTTGCAATAACTGGCAATGAGTTTTTAAATCGTTGTGGGGGGATTTTGACCAACCCATTTTTGCAGAATTATTTAAATTCAGCCATATTGAAGAGTTTTATGGTGTGAACTGCCCATTTAAGGTTATGCCTCCGGATCTCAATGAGATTTAAATCAGGACTTTCACTTGCCACTCCAAGAACTTTTGTTTGTTTTGAACCATTCCGAGGTGGACTTGGGGGTCATCAAGATATCTATGGTAAATGTAAGATGAGCCTACGTATCATTTCAGGTCAGCTGTGCTCTTTGTCTTTGAGCTCTCCCATGGATGCCATTTTTGCCCAGTCTCTGTCTTATTGTGTAATCATGGGCACTGGCCATAACTGAGGCAATTTTGTCTGTGTTCTTCTGTGACTACAAGTGCTGGTCAACGAATTAGAATAATTTGAAATAGCGCAATCGTTAAATTTTCTTGATGCATTTTTTGCGCTGAAAGCAAATCAGGTGTTCACCGCGCCTGTCCTACTTGTTAGAGTATTCACAGAACTTGCTACCTGTAAAAAATGTGCTCAGCTGAGCTTTCCAAAAGGCCCATTTAGGCCATTTAACTGTGACACCGTTGTTTCATTGAATTAGAATAATTCATAAGTCATTTCATTGAATTAGAATAAGTGCTCGAATTTTTGTTTTCTGTGAAGAGTGTTCACTGTGCAGTATAAAGTCAGGGTTGAGTAGAATTTCTAAGTGGTAAAATCAATCATGGGTTAACAGTGCGACCTCTCAACGGGAATAGTGACTCAAATTCAAGCCCTTCGCTAACAAGGCTTGACCCAAACTAAAATTGCTGAGCACCTCGGCATCAGCCAGTCTTCCATCTGCAAAGCTCTAAAGAAAGACTGGAGCAAGCACACCAACTGTTCCGGCGTCCGAAAAACTTCAGCTCGTGGCAACAAGCAGCTGAGAAAGATCGCAGTCAGCAACTGGTTCAAGTCCACTTCCGAGCTCAGCGACTTGTGGAACGAGCAGACCGGCGCTAACGTCTCGAGATCAACCACTTACCATCGTCTGCGCGAACTCGGCTTCAAATGTCGCTTTCCAGCAGGAAAAACCGATGCTGAACAAGAAACAAATGGAGAAACGGCTGAAGTGGGCCAAAGAACACGGCAAGTGGACTTCTGAAGACTGACAGAATGTGGTCTTCAGTGACGAATCACGCTTTTGCATCTCCTTCGGTGACCAAGGTCCTCGTGTCTGGCGTTGTGGTGGCAAAACCTACAATCACGAGTGCGTAAAAAGATGCGTCAAGTCTCCCCAGAGCGTTATGGTCTGGGTATTGTTATGGCCCCAATTTGTTATTACATTTACAACATAACAGCAACAGCAACAGCAAGGGATGACAGACACAGTTTAAAAAACTTAAACACATTTAATTAAAAAAGACAACAACTAACAATAACCTACAACTAATGACCAAGATTGAACACAACAAAAAAAGAAATATTTACAGTCCCTCTTTGTTGGGGTGGCTTGGTGATGTCCTGGGTAAGGAAAATGCTCAAACGCAGGCAAAAATCCACAAAAGAAACTTCACAGGTCTTGAACAGAAATGACAGGTCTAGTCACACGTATCCTTCTTCTTGCAATTTCTCCTACCACTTTACTGTCTCAATTCTACTCTTTATATACTCTTTTGCAGACCCCACCCACATTTAGACCTCTTTTTTTTTTTTTCTGGGACTTTCCCCCAGACATGCCCAGGACATGTCCAAACCTAGCTCCAGTCTGGGCTGAATAAAAAAAAGGTAAATACTGCCATCTAGTGGCCTCTATTCACATCACAGTATGCATGTCCGCTCGGGGTGTAGGGAAACTCCGCTTCCTCAAGAAGACTGTCAATGCTGCTGTATACCAAGATGTTCTGGAAACGTTCCTGATTCCGACTGTTGAGGGACAGTTTGGCAAAGAAGACCTCATATTTCAACAGGATCTTGCACCGGCTCATGCGGCAAAGTCGACCAAAGATTGGTTTGCCGAAAAACAGCTTGAAGTTTTGGCATGGCCGGCCAACTCGCCTGACCTCAATGTTATTGAAAACCTTTGGGCCATCGTCAAGCGGAAAATTTGTGACAGAAAGCCGACTACGCTGGACCAACTGAAGCAGAACATCGCCACTGCCTGGGAAGCAGTGAGTGCGGAAACTTGTGACAAGCTGGTCAAATCGATGCCGCGGAGACTTCAGGCAGTCATACAAGCCAAGGGGGCAGCCACAAAATACTGAGAAAGTGATGATTCTAATTATAATAAAAATTATTCTAATTCAGTGAAACGGTTTCTCAATTATTCTAATTCAATAAAACAACATTGTCACAGTTAAATGGCCTAAATGGGCCTTTTGGAAAGCTCAGCTGAGCAAATTTTTTACAGGTAGCGAGTTCTGTGAATACTCTAACAAGTAGGACAGGCGCGGTGAACACCTGATTTGCTTTCTGCACAAAAAATGCATCAAGAAAATTTAACGATTGCGCTATTTCAAATTATTCTAATTCGTTGACCAGCACTTGTATATGTGTGAGTCATCAGTGCGCTTTTGGAGGAATTTTGGTTGGCTGGCTACTCCTGAAAGAGTTCACTAATATTCCAGGTTTGTCCTGTCACTTAAGTCTCAAAGCCATAGAAATAGCTTTGTAACCCTTTCCAGGCTGATAATTGCTAATGCTTTTGTTTTTCATCTGTTCTTGGAATTTCTTTAGATCGTGGCATCATGTGCTGCTTTTTATCTACTTCATGCTGCTAAACAGGTTCTATTTAAATGTTCAGATTCAACAGGGCTGGCACTTATCTCTCATCTTATGTATGTTATTTGTATGCATTTGCCTCGGCTGTAAGGCATTTTGGGCCAACTTCTGTTGTTTTAAATGTGGTATATAAATAAATGTGACTTGACTTAATCATGCCTTTGTGCATCAAGCAAAACTAAACCCATTTATCAGTATAACTGGTTTAATTGGTCGGCTTAGTCACTAGAAGGGCAATTACTCTTTCACACAGGGCCAGGGAGGGTTGAAAAGCTTTTTCCTTCAATAAATGGATTCATCATTTAAAAAAACACTAAATTTTGTGTTTACTTGGGTTATCTTAATCAAACACTAAAGTTAGTTTGATGATGTGAAACGTCTAAGTCAGACAAATATGCAACAGCAGTAGAAACTGGGAAGGGGTTGATGTTTTCTGAGCACTGCTAGTTTTATGGCTTCCTTTAACTTTGTTGAATGAACAGGGAAGGAAGTCGCTTTTGTGTAAACTTTTTTTTTCTTTTCGATGAGGCAGTGTTCCACTAGGTGGTTGTAGGAGCACTTGGCTGTATTACAGTGGTACAAGTTGGTGATGCAGCAGTTTTATTGAACATCTAGTATTAGAGGAGCAGCTTGTGTGAATGGATGAAGTATTGGTACTTTTCCAGCACATGGAATGCAGATGATAAAGGCTGCATGTTCCAAGATCTCCGTCTCACAGAACAATAGAATTATGCTGGTTTATCCCTTAGGAGCATCATTCTACTGGATTGAAGTTCTTGGCCTCACTCTCCCGCTATGAAGAAGTGGTTACAGCTTTTATTAACCATTTACAAGAGCTTATAAAGACCATGGTATTGAAGACTCATTCTGCCAAGATAAAATTTTAAATCAATTGATTTTCTTTCGCCCACTGTAACCTTGATGAAAATAGTGTGAGGTTATCAAAATGAGCACCGGTGACCGCTGAAGGGAAATTTGATGCGCAGAAAAAGAAAGCACAGGCATTATCATATTTGTCCAGTGAAGGGCAGGATCTCTCCCGGGTTCACCCGTGCAGGACGCCATATGTGCCACCAGGTGTCAGTGTCGTTATGCAATTAAGTTTAACCTGTGCTGCAATTGCACTCACTAAATTTCTTATTACCTCCACCTTATTACCTCTCCATATTTTCCCTTTCAAATGAATGTTCCCATGAGCTCAGTTATTCAACCAAGAGGCAGGAATAATCAGTGACATCCCCCACCTAAGTTTATGGCCAGAGGAAAACATGTCAGGACTTTCACCTTCTAATTCCCAGATTTCCTCTTCATAAAATCATTCTTGTAATAAACAAATCACAGAAACTGCACAAATTAAATGTTGCATTCAAAGCCATTTTAATCATTTTTGCTTAATATATAACCAATACAAAATGCTTTGGTAAATAAATGTACCTTTTATTGTCTATTTCTGAAAACGTACCTGAAAGGCACAAAGTGGACTTCATTTTTACAAAAGCATTTCACTACAGGGCTTTCACAATTTTTCAATCCCAGCGTTCCTGTAGTTCAACAGAAAATCCTTTCACAGAAAGGACTATTGATGCTTTAAGCAGGTACAAGGATGTTGCGAATTCATAATTATGACAATGTATACACAATAAGGAAAGATACCAATAATAAGAAACGGGAAAAACAGTAATTCATATACAAAATGAGTATAATATAGTAACACACTGATGATTCAACAGAGCAACAGATCGTATCACACCGACGCCTAAGCATGAATGATTCCTTTGTCACCCATCTCCATACAGCACTAGCAGTGGGGGGAAAATGATCAAAACAAAGGCAAAATGGCTTCCGAACTGGAGTACATATGCTAATGACTTTAAACTCATGCCCTGAGCTCACTGACCAAAAAAAATTGCCCAACAGCAAATTACAATCCTGTAATGAGCCTTCAAATCTTTTCATCCAACTCAAATAGAAAGATGGCCCGTTTGAAGAAGCCATTTGCTTTACTGGTGAATTTTCCCAAATTGGCATATCTTCTAACAAGTCAAATTGTGTCACGTCATTTGCAAAATTTAGGCTTTCATAGAAAAATGGAAGTACAATTTCTTTTGGCTAAAATATAAGATTGAAACGTTTCATCCATTTTTTGTTTTGTTTCAGAAACAGCGGTGAAGAAACATTATAAATTCTTCAGCACCTCTGCCTCTGCATCATCTCATTAGAGTTGAGAAAGGGCGAGCAGTCTGCTGCAAGCCTGTCCAGACAGGGAGGCTGGTTTGAGTGGTGCAAAATCCTGTTTGCAGTCCAATATCAATGCAAATGATGCCCTTATCCTGTGCGCGCACCTGCCTCTGTAAGAACCCCGATATGAGTAATGGCACATTATCCCTTCTCATACTTGATTTTTTTTTTTTTTTTTTAACTTTAGGGGCAAGTTGGAGGAATACTTGAGTACTAGATAGAAACCACTGTCTTAGTTTTTTTTTTCCTACAGCACATAATATACTGGCTTTAGAAATGAGGTTCTCAGATCCCGAAACATGCATTCCTTTAGCCTATCCTACATGGACATCGAATCCCACCATATAGTACTGCAAATGTGGAAAAATTATGAACTAGTCAAAATGTTCTCTCAGTATATGAAAGAAAAAAAAAGAAGAGGACTGAAGTATGCTTAACAGCTGCGGAAGGGGTCAGTAGCTTTTTTTTTACAAGCACAACGTGTACTTCTGAAGAGTACTGGAAAGAATGATACTGCTGTATTTAACCTGTTAGGTCTGAGGTCATAAATATGCAATTAGAATGCTTTTAATTGGACATTCTAACACTGATGTAACTATCAACGCTGACAACTGAATTCGACGGAGTTCTAGAAGGCAAGCTAGGAATTTTAAGAGGAGGATTCCAAAAAAACCCCAATGATTATCACAATGCTTTGCAGATTTCGTGAAGTATAAATGCATTTGACAGACCAGTTAAAATTCTCCTTCAGAGAAAGTACCGTTTTTCATGATTATTAGTGTGATGCAAACATATATTGCAGTACAAATTTTCTATAGGTACATTGCAATGTTTCCTCCGGCAAATCGGCTCAGAAAGAAGTTAGGGAAGTAATGTGAAAATAAAAGCCATGGCAGAAGAGTAGATACTGAAAACATCAAAACAAGGGCCTTGAACGAGTCTGACAAGGACAAATCTTAATACTGTCGTTGACCTCATCCCTAATACTGACCAACATGAACTGCACATAACAATGATTACATGTTCACCAATATACTCCAAAATGTTCCATATAAAAATACTACTGTCCAAAGTTATATTAATCAAATGAAAATAACAAAAAAAATCTGTAGAAATGGCTTCCAGTTGTAATAATAACAATAATAATAATAATAATCATAATAACAATATCAACAATGATAAAAAAATTAACGAAAACTTTTCGTGAACAGCCAAGAATAGAAAACTGACAAAGTGAGTTTTGACGACCATAGATATCACTTCAATGTCAATCGCATGGCTGCATTAGGGAGAGACTTGTTCTAGGCTGTCACAGAGCGAGCTGGTATGGAGAGGCGTGTTTGAGCACATTTTGCTCAGGGCTAAAGCAGGCTTATTGAAAAGCCAGTGGGGAAGTGTGCTGTACGGAACTGGAAAACACCATCCATTTCTGCCAGACTGCATTCCACTGCCATGAAAGAGCAATGGATTTCAATCCATTACGAGCCTCTCCAAGCAGCGGTGATGTCACTTCTGCTGCTTTATCCTATTGGACACCAGTCAGAAGCGATGGCCAGAGATAGGGAACGAGACATATGACATGGATTGTGCTCGCAGCCCCACCAGAGCAAAGCAATATAGCACATAACGTTTAACAATGCAGATGCATTTAGAATCCGTCGTGTTACAGTTTACTTAGTGAGACCTACTCTACCTACAGTTCGATTGTCGAGGCAAATATTATGATTCGCGGACCTGCATAGAGCTAAAAGGCACTGACGGCTTATATGGCAGTTTATAACAGGAAACAATTCCGTGTAGGGAAAAAAATAAAATAAAATTGCACAATGATGCACTTCCTGTCACACAAAATGGCGGCGCCGGGCCAACCACAACAACACAAGAGCGACAAGGAAGACTGAGTGAATGAGAAAACCAGTCCTGTCCGGTTACCAACCTCTGAACAGCAGCGTCGCTTCGATTAGCAGTGTGCGTTAACTGAGGCATTTCATAGGCTGCCCATACCAACCCGCGGGGAGGTTACGCAAGCGACTGCCGCTCGTTCCAGCTTGTGTGTGGTACTGCGGTGTCCGTGCTTGGCTGCTCAGATGTTTGGATCCAGTGAGGCTTATCTTTGGTTTCACGATTTGCGCAGTTCCTTAGAGGTCTGACATGGCCTGTAATCAAGAGCTTCACAAGGGGAACCGCACCAGATTTCTGCTAAGGTGAGTGGCTATAAAGACGGAGGTACTGTATTGCAAAAAACACAGCTGAATAATATGAACACTCGTTCCGGCGCCCTTTGCTTTGCATGACTGGGGTGAGATTTCGGCTCAAAACTGCCTTCTGCAGCCCAGCAGATGGGTTTAGCCTTTTGACAACAGCGTCAAGGTCGCAGTGACCTTGGGAGAGGCTGAACAGGCCCGGCACAAAGTTCTGGCCGAGCGCGACTTCGCCTTCAGCCATCTGGTCCCTCAGCAATGCCATGACCTCAGCATCGAGTCCTGCTTAAAGCCGCTCCCATTATTGTGCACGCCATCATTGAGGGCGTACACCACCCATAGGGAATGGGGAATTCAGTCAAGCGTTTCTTCCGAGGAAAACAAAAAGTGTTAAAAAAAAGAATCACTTTTGTTGACCATCCCCTTGATTCTCTCTAAAATTCGGTTTACGCCCAGCGCAGGAACGAAGACAGAGATCCACAAGTGAACTTAACGTGCACAAATGACGTCAAGATGGTTATGGGGTTTAGCCATTCAGCACATCCACGCAATTCCTCCACGCTTACTATGACAGTTTAACCCACTCTCCTGGTAGCTTTTATGCTACTGCAGACCGCAGGTTGACCCACACTAAACCAGATGACTATGATGGGTGTCGAGTGCTTTGAGTTTTTTGTACATGCTGCATGCTGGTCTTCCCAGAATGCCACTGGAAGGAATTCATGGAGCCCGGCTCCTTGGATCCTCCTCTACTCCTTAGTATGAAAAGACCAGACTGGCCTGGGAGTGGGGGGTGCCATTTTCCCCCCCTAATTTAAGGGCCTCACACCACAAACTCGGGGATTTCATCAGTGGTGAGGTCCAGGGAGAAGTACTTGCTGGTTCTCTTGATGGGGAAGGCGGGGTTGTCCCGGATCCCGGCGCACTGCTCGGCCAATCCGTGGCAGCCACCGTCGCTGAGCTCCCGAGCGCAGCCGAACGTGTAGCTCTGCGCTGTGTCCTGGCAAAGCTCCGCCCACTGCAGGCAGCCCTTCTGGTACAGACGCACGTCGTCCAGGGATTGGCTGTGCCGGTCAGTGGATGTCTGTGGCTTCCTGCCCATCGTCTGTGGAAAGAAAGAAGTCAGAAGAGAGAGAAAACTCGAGGTAAGGGCGGGTGCAGTGAAGTAGTCTGGGAAGTATAGGCTATACCGATGGCCTCATGCGAGAAGGGCGTAAGTGACACTTCGTAAAATGTCACTTATGCCCTTCTTGCTGAGGCTATCAATATTTTCAACACAAGAAACTGCAGTTTTAGTTTTGAGCACCGTGCCTGACCTGTAATGTTTCAGTATGTATTCAGCTGCATAAGTGTTACCCCAAAGGTAGCTGTAACCACAATCAACAATAATGTACAAAAACACAGATTAATAAAACCTGAGAATCTGAAATTCTCCTTCATATAAGACACAGTACCATCAAAATGTGCCAGTTTTTACAATCTCTGCATTATTCAAGGTTAAACTTGTATCTGCGTGCTTAAGCTTTTTCATTTTTGAGTTGAATACATTGTCCAGCCACTGAGATGCAAAGAATCAACGCCTCCATTGGCAGATGCAGACGGATCTTTTAATTACGTTTTAAGATGGAGGAGGACGGAGCCAAATATAAGACAGATAGCAGCTACTTAAACAGATAAGCAACATGGAAATATATGAAAATAAGCAGTAAGAGTGGGTCTGAAACAGATCCCCGTGACCGTCACCCACCTGAGGCAGAGACTCGATGCTCTGGCCGTGCATCTTCACCACAGTCTCCGAGGAGCTGGAAGTGGAAGAGCTGACGTCCTTCACTACGAGTCCTGCAACAAACCGAGAAAAGGCACACCGTCAGTGCTGACCAATTAGCATCCATTCAGATATGGGCAGAGCCCATCAGCAACCTGTAATGAGCCTAAGTCATGAGAACAGCCCATCAATGGAAAAGGACTGACTCTCATCACCCACCTGCTACAGCAGGGCTGCCAAAACCTGTATGGAAATACTGTCTGGTCGGGTTTCATTTCAACTCTAATGTGGCACAACTAATTCCACAAATTATACGTTAAACTCAGTCCCTGGCTGTTGAATAGGGTATGCCTTTGAAGGGTTGGGCTTGAAAACCAACAGGACTGCAGATCTCATCAAACTGGTTTAGGCAGACCGACACCCGAGAACTATTGCTTTATCAGCCATGGAAGTGGATTACACACCAGAGTAGCCGTTCGTCTGTCCGGACGTCAGCATGTCCTCGGTGATGTGAATGCACAGGTCCTGGCTCAGCTCCAGCGCTAGTTCGTGCAGCTCCTCGTAATCCTTGGGGTCATCGACAAGCATCTCAATCTCTGTGATTATAAAAGAACAGGTCATAAACATCTCGCAGGCAAAGGCTAAATACATTATAATGGGGACTGAATAACACACACAGACACAAAATGCACGGTGCATCTTGAGCTAGCATATTAGCTACCTGAATACAACATATTTAAAACAGAGCCACTGCGTTGGTAAATCTACTGACAGTTTACACAGTGTTTAGAAACCGTAGATTACCAGCAGTACTGTCATTTGTCAGGATAGATCACATTTCACATTTCTATTACCACGCATTATGACTGTATTTTACACCAGCCAGGAAGCGGAGTGATGGCTCCCCTACCATAGCTGGGTATAACCCCATGATTTATTCACCGATTGGAGGTTTTATCACAGCTGTTTTTCATTCTCACAAGAGCGTTTATTTCAGTAGCTTCCTGGTCATTACCTCCGAGGAGGTAACTTGATTGCTCGTGTATGTTGGTTTGTTTCTAACTTGGTAAAACTGCAAATGCCATTTTGTTCCTTTTTTTTGTCAATAGCCGGTGCAATTTTGGTTTGATGGGGACAAAAAAAATAAAAGCGATGAGAACCATGAACCAAGGGCCGTATCCGATATTGAGCAGAATCCGTAACTGGGATCAAATTTTTTTTAAAAATCCTGAAATCTCAAAAATCCCTGACGTTAAACATAGTTTAATTGTCAAACCTGCATATCTTAGTTAAAACTGATCCGAAGGACTTGTAGTTTCACTCACACCTAGACCAGAATGCTCTGTGACCTGACCAAATATTACGCACTTCTGCAACGGATTAAAGATTAAGCGGCCACCTGAACTTATAATGGGAACCCTGAATTACAAAACCAGAGCTGCACTCCATCCATCTAACCATGGTATGAGGAATGATAAACTGAGGCTATAGAAAAATAATTTGAGAACAAATTTTGAGATTTCTCTGAGTGGTTGCTCTATGAGTGGATTCATTATTATTTGTTTGTTGGTTAGATGACTGGATCGCAGAAAAGCTAATGGAAGGATTTGCGTGAAAATATTTTTACCAGAGGTGGATCTTGGCCCAAGAGAGGCGATAAGATTTTGGGAGAGATCTGGATTGTTCACAAGTGTGACATGGGGCAAAATTTGACAATTTTGAGTCACATCTTCACAAATTTGTACGGATTCGAGATGAGAAAACATAGCGAGCATTATCAAAATACTGTCAAGAAAATACCACAAACTGATGGTGGTCACCAATGGGACATAGTTCAGCCTGAGTGGAGGTTTCGCTCTTGTTCGGGCAGGATTTTTCACACATTTCTTCCATTTCTGTATGAAATGTCTTTGTGACAGCACTACACAAATATAACCAACGCGATTATTTAAATTTGAAATTAAGGCTTCAGACGGCCTGAATTTTCTGAACAAGTGCATCTTCCCTCGAGGGCTCTCAGCACTTCAGTGCCTCCTGATGCACTTAATGTTGCGTCTCACTCTCAGTAAGAGTATTCGCTAAAGTTCAAGAGTGGAATGTGATGCGAGTAATGGGATAGCGGAGGGTATCCCGCGGCTCACCGTCATCGTCCAGGCAGCGCTCCTTGCCCCCGCTCTCCACCCCGGAGGTGTGGGAGCTCCCGTGGGACGTGGTGGAGCTGCTGCAGGGGCGGAGGGGCCGGTGGGGGGCCTGGCCCGCCGTGCGGAAGCTGTCGGACTCGATGCCGGACGTGTGCGAGCTGCCCTGACTGGCGGTGGAGTGGCGCGACAGGCGGTGCTTGTGGCGCGACATGCTGCCCATGCTGCTGCCGCTCGCCCGCGAACGCTTATCCAGCTGGTCCATGTCCAGCTCCAGAGCGTCGCTGATGTACGACTCGCGGTACTGCTTCTTCTCTGAAGGTGGGGGAGGGGTGGAGAGACATTCACACCGCTTATCTACTCATTTTACAGGGCACATGCCAGACACCGGTCATATCTGCGTACTTGAACACTCAAATTCAATTCATTCAGGAAGTGCATACTTCAAAGGTTCAGTGACAAGCGCAACTTGGCCATATGTCACATGCATGCCACAATACGTTCTGCAGTCCGCTCAAATTTTGTATTACACGGCCAGGTGAGTTGATGTGCGCTAGTCAGAGGATAAAACTATAGTCTAAACCATGTCAACCAAATTGGATGCATCAATAAGAATGCGGTATTTTTCGTGTTCATATACAGGCGCATTTCAGCCATGTCATTATGCTAACACCGGCCAGTAAAGGCTACAGATGTCAGTCCGGCACTCAGGCGGACAGGCTCTCAAAGGGACGAGCAGGTTTCCGAGGACCAAACGGACACACAGGTTAAGAGATGGACAGGTAAAGAGACAAATGGGTTATTGCAGGGACAAATGGAAAGGTATTGGAAAAATATCCAGGCAGACAGACAGACAGACTGAGGGTACCTTCGTTCTCCTCCAGCCGGCGGACCTGCTTCAGCAGGGGCTGCAGGTTCATGTAGAGGCGGTGGCTGTTGCTAAGCAGCTGGAGTAAGTGTCTGGACCGGGTGGGACAGCCTGTGTAGTAGATCAGCTTTCGAGCCGAGGGCAGCCCGTCCGGGAGGATCTCAAACTTCTTGCCCTGATAGTGGCAGAAGACAAAAAACAGGATTAGCTTAATTAGATTCAATAACTGAAGATAGCAAAACTTAGTCACATCTGAGTAATCTGGACTGCTTCAGTTTTTTCCATAATCTAATGCAAGGCTGTGTTTAGGAAATTATACAGGTCTGCTGTTCAGGACTTCAGTGGTTCTGCTGTTCATTGCTGGATACCAGTGGCAGCTGGTGAGCTGAAGATTGGGGAAGGATGAGAACATGCTTCTTCGATTGTTTATTTAAATGACCATTACATGAACTCAGAAACCATGCAACACTATCAGATGTGGCCAGTTCTCCTCGTCGCGGTAAGACAAGAAATAAAATGCATCATTTCAACACAGAATTGCACTTCAATTTAAGCAAATGTTATTCAGTTGTGGATAATTGTCACTAATCTTCATTTACTTTGCAATTTAAACGGCCATAAAGTGCCGGTTAGATAGGCTACATTCAATATGTGCTAGCAGCAAACATAGAATTTAACTGAGTAGTTCCTGCTTGTCATAAAGTGAATAAAACATTTTTCTGAATAGTATTTCCCATTTAAATCACTGCAGCATTGCACTGAGAAGGAAGTAGTGCATTTGACTGTAGATGGACTATTCCAATCATTGTAAAACTTATTCATCCAGGAAAATGACTGAAAAAAGGCTATGGCTAATTATTAGAAAGATTTTTTCTTTTTTTCCCCCTTCAGTTTAGCCAAGCAGCAGTCATTTCTGGATCCTGCCTCTGCCAGTGATAATGTATAGATGTATAGCAATTTTTCACAACCCTGATCCACTTTGCACTACAACCCAAAGTTAGAACACTCATGTCTACTGATTAGCAACCGAACAACATCCCTCGCTATTGAGCAAATAGTGCTCTGTAAGGGTTGGAGTGAAAGTCTATAAGACTCAAGAATCCGTTGTCCACCACCAACATTCAGTATGCAGCCAATAGGGAATTGACAGCTGAGGAGAGAGAATGTATGTTTATGCCTGTAAAATGTCGGTTCCCTTTGTTAGCATACTAACACGGTCTGTGGGAGGAAGAGAGATTTGCCAGAGTAATAAAGTAATAAAAGTGTCAAAGTGAAATGTTTTATGGGCATTGGGGATGGTGGGAGTCAAGATGGATGTTCTTCATTTTCACAATTCTCAGGAGAGAAATTCCTCAATTCTTCAGGGAAACCCTAGTCGAGACATGCGAAAGGCAGCGATTCAAATTAAAGCACAACAACAAAAAAAAGTTTAAGCTGAGACAGGCCATAAAGAGTGAGAAAAGCACTGCAAAAATTCTCCCGTTGACAGGCACAAAACAGGATTACCCCACAGGGCCATTTTTTATTCCAGTTCAATACAACGTTCTGCACAGATAGGCAGTTAAAAAGGAGCAACCTTGCATTAAGGTGCTAGAATGCACTTTTTTGCTAATAGAATCACATTTTCACTTGAAATACCCCGCAAAAAGTGGTGTCATCAGGATATTAAAGGTGAAATGGAGCGCAAAGAACGTACTGTTGCATCAGCATATCACCTGAGATTTACGTGATTGTCTGCAGACTCAACTCAACCCAGTTCTAATATGGGGAATACCACCATTACCTTATAAAGGCTGCCAGTTCATGTGTTCAACGTACAAATGTGGACAATTCAGGTCCTAAAACCAGCAGTCCTCCCCAGTATTTTAAATCATCTGGATTAGCAAAATTATTCCACCAAGAGTCAGGACAAGTTAGTAAAATCAACTGACAATTATGGGTGGAAGAAATGCATAACAGAGCATACATTTTATGAATTCTGGACCATGTGGCCTGTACAGATTTTTAAATGCCAATATATTTTTTCTGCCATCTGCAGTAAACCACATGAAGAAACTGAGACTCTCCAGATAAAAGCCATTACACCACTACTTCCTGGGGGCCAAACTCTACTTGAAAACTTTTTCCACACATTATCCACGGGTCTTTAAACAGCAATATATAATACTGACAACGTGCACAGGATATACTTCCCATGCATGCCACTAAAACAAAGTACATGCACTCTTGCAACCCCGGCAGTTAATGCTTATTATGCAGTCACAAGGGGAGTCATGTTATACCCATATTGAGCAGACGCAGACTTCTGTACAGTCAACAATTTTGATGCTTCTGAACTTTTAGAGGCCCAAGGGTGCACCCATGGTGAACTCCATTAAGCCCCAAGGGTGCCAGATGTCTCCCTACAGGCCCTGCTGTACATAATGCCTGCTCACAGCTCTCTCATCCCAACCACTGTCAGTGACACCTGCTTCCTTCAGTGAGGCGCATCAAGGCAAAACGGATAATTCCACTGATTAAGATGCAAAAATACCGTTGTGAAATGCAGTTAGTACTAAACGGAATTATGGTAATTTTGAAATTGGTAGTTCGGGATTGATGACTCAGGGGTCTAGGACAAATGTACAGACCACTAAGGAAATGAAAATCTGAGTGCTTCCCTCCCAAACTGCCTCAGGAAATCCTGTGCCACCATTTGAACCCGCATGCCCCAAGACCTGATCCAGTTCAATTTACAGATTGTACTGCTGTCCGTTATTCATCCATACAGCCAGATGCAAGAGCAGCAGTACAGCGATTTCACCTTTAGACTACATGATGGCTCATGATAAAACAGACCAAGTGGTTTGGCTATTTTTCGACCACACACAGAATGTGCAGTCCAAAGCCAAGGAACGTCTCACAGGTCAATAGAAATATTCCATCTTCTCTCACGCGTGTCCTTTACTGGCCATTTGCCGTGACATGTATTACTCTACAGGGCTTTGGCAGGACTCCCCTCCGGCAGTAATGTTTTCCAACCTTAATTCGGCCAGCTTGCAGCGAGCCGGGGACTGGGCCATACATACACACCATAATTTCCCAGCCAATTCAGGAATACCAGGGCTAACCTCACTGCCCCTCCCCCTCACCCATCTTCACGACATTCAGTTGGAGGACACCACACCCAATGAGGCTGCACCCCCCCACACACACACACCGAACTGAGCCGGGCCTCGCATTCGCAGCCCAAATCGTTGTCATCCTTTCCTATAAATGGACCCCGAGAGGCCGGGAACACAGCTGGAGGCGCTGAAAGGGTTTACCTCAGCCTTGCTCCCCAAGAAAGGGGCCCATTGGTCCAATCGCATCTGCCGTTTACAGGCCACTCTGCATGCACGGGTGGGGACCACCCCTGAGGGGCCTCCACACCCAATAAAAACCAAAAGCAGCGCTCTACCCAGCCATTATAAACAGAGTGAGTCAGCTGCGCGAGAGACCGTGACGCACAGAGCAACCCTCAGAGGCTTTATTTTAGACTGCCGTCTCAACAGCGGAGTTTCTACAACAGACAAACAAGTGCCCACTCACAGGGGGCCACAGTTACAGCTGTACCTCACTTCTGAGTACATTAATATCAGCTGCTGACTTTTGAGTGGTTACATCAAGACTGAGGACTAAAATCAACAGAATCAAGAGCAGCCCTGCTGCCCTCTGTGGTGGTTTTCTTAAAGGTCATATGCCAAAGCAAAAGAAACAGCTTTATTTCTTAAAACCTTGCTTCTACCGCATGTATGCATGGAAAAGGCAGCAGATGTACCATACATCAGACTGAGGGCAGCAGTGCACCGAGCACAAGGGTAGAGTGTGCGTATGCATTCACCGAGGTGAAGCGTGAGAGGCATTTGGCATCTGGGGGTTAGTGAGTGGCAGCTACACTAGAGCTCGAGATGATCGTCCGAACCTGACTCAACCCGGGAGCTCAGGTCGGGCTTAAATGGGTTCTGACATCTTTTTCAAAATACATGTTTGGCTCAGGTCAGGGTCAAAATTTACATTCTGAGTTCGACAACAGTCACATGATTTTCAGGTTTGCTTTTCCTATAATCTGTCATTATCGATTGGTTTCACATCATTTTGCTACTTTTTTAATTATTATGATATTTATTTTTAGGTAGGCAAACGGATAGGCTAAGTCACGCCTCAAATTGACTTTAAACACGTTTTGACGTTTATATATCATTTGTTCAGGCGACAGACTACAGATGTGTCCAAGTTGTGCATTTCCTTTGATGTTTCAAAGGCTTAATAGGTCAGCACAATCATTCCTGAGAGTTGGTCCCGGGGCAGCGTTCTGACTGAGACAGTGGAATGATATACTGCCAGTGGACATGCACAGGTCTAGTTTGTCGTTTTCATCAAAAGGTGCATAAGTAAAGAGCCGACATAACAGGATGAGTCATGCTCCCATGTATGAGATGAAAATATACAAATAGGCTTGGGGAACATGAAAACAAATTATCAGAATTTGTTTATGTCTGCAGTGCTGAGCACAAAGCAACATACATTTAGTCTTTTACGAGGTTGTGAGAGGCTGAGGGTAAGTAAGTAAGCAAACTTACCCAATGAGAAATAAATCCGATTTGGCCAAACATAATTTTGTTTTGGGCCAATCGTACAAAAGAGGATTTGATAAATGATGAAGTGAATGTTGCTTTTGTTTAGATTATGATGAGCAATACTGCAGCCTTGACACTTCCTGTTGCCACCTATGCCATTTTGGTTGTTCTTACAGAATTTTCAGGCGATGTTCAGGTACCAAAACTCTGTATCGGTCCTTTTCAGTCTTGAGCATAAACTTAAGCCAGTTTCCTTTGAGGTTCGGACTCAAAATAGACATTATATGTCGGGTACGTTCAGTCTTGGACAGCACTTTTAAGTTATAGGCTCAATTCGGGCTAAACATTTCGGGCCCAAATCGAAGTCGAAGTCACGCACCGACTTGCACTGGCCATGTTTTTCTCAGTAAGGATAACAGCCCTGTCATTCACTACTGATTAAGTGGTTGAACAAAAGGAAGAGGAAGCCAGGAAAGATTGAGGGGGGGGAGAGAAGGAGACCGAAAGAGCCAGGCCAGCTGAGGAGCTCAAAAACGTCAAACTTTCCACAACTCGGCACAAAACAGGACTCTTCAGTCCTCATAAACATCCAAGGCACATTCCAGTTCTCGGGAGGTCTCCTAGGATTCCAGTAAAGACAAAAAAACAACTTGAAGAAATAGGCTCCCCTTTCTTTTCTCACACCCTTCTCCTCATCAGCCTCTCACTCTCTCAAAATGCACATGCTATCCATATCCAACTCCTTCCGGCCCTACACTCTGGGACTCGAGCAGAGGGAATGATGGGATGCTGCTACTCACCACAAAAACCAGCTTGCCCACATTGGTCCAGGGAAAATCATACAGGAGCTGCCTCACTGTTCCCACATTCTGAAAAACATTTTTCAGCCAAAGTTAAACGCGCAGGATTCAGGATACGCCCGTAAACAAACCCAGAACACCTCAGCGTGAGACGCAAAAACACTCCTACAAGTTCCGGCACATTCAGAGCATCCTGGCAGTTTCCATAAGGGAGAGATGGCCTCTGATGAGATGAGCGCCATTTTGCGTACAGATGTTCCACTTTGGTGGTCATATGATGCGTTCTGTGTAATTTGTCTTATCGCAAGGAAAATAACAAGTTCCATCATAATCATTGCAGAGAACCCAAATGAAGGGAAATGTGAATAATATCTACGAGCACCTCTACAGGAATATTTTGCACCAGTATTGATAGTAAGTCTAAAGAAAAGAACATGATGCTCCTTGATTGATGCACCTGCACTTTCAAGTATGTCGTGATCACGACAGCAGTACCCAATATGGTGTTCATTAGACCCAAGGTTATTTGCAAACGGAAATGGCTGAGGTGTTCCGAGTGGTTCCAGCATTCATATGCACAAATGAAGACCAGAAATTTGGTGCCCCCTACCTGAAATATCTGGATCCCGCGCAGGGTCAGTCCCAGGGTCAGGGAGGCCTCCACTTCCTTTTTGTCCTAAAGAAGAGGAAGAATCACCGTCATTCCCGATAGAGGCCTCTACTTTGTGCAGCAATCTAGTCAAGACATCGCTCTCCAGGAGATGCATCGTCCCTCCTGAAAAACCGGGGCAACTAAATAAAGCCTTTTCCCAGCGCTGACGCCGGAGTCGATCTTTAAATGAAGACTGAACTCACGATGTCCCCATTTCTTTTTCATTAGCCTCCTTTAATTAACCCCCATCGCCGACAACCTGCCAGGCGGATGGCTCACATCACATTACAATCTTTTTTATTTTCCTATTTTTTTAATGCACCGAGAGAATATTTCGAGGCCAGAATATTTATGAACCCAGCATGAGCCGTAGACCCATTTTTGAGGAGCAAGTCCATCGGAGCTGATATCTGGGTCTGCTGAAAATATAATAAATCACAGGCCTCGAGCGCCCTGGATAATAAATCACACAGAGAGAGCATCTACTCCACTCGGGCTTTTTTGGGTTCCGCCCCTCACCTTGTAGAGTCTGTAGTAGTGGACAGTGACATCATCAAGCTGTGCCGACTCCTTGATGTATTTGAGATGGGCCTCGGAGGCCGTGAGGGCGTACTGGTCTTTGTGCATGTTGGGGATGTGTCTCAGGATGTAGTCCCGCCCCCTCTTGGCAATCACCTGGGAAACCAAAACAACACATGGGTCATAGCACTGAAGACACAAAGATACAAAACACAAATAAGACACACATATTCACTCACACATAAACATAAAACAAGGGGCAAGACTTGCGTGAGCACACACATACACACACACGCACACAAAATCTTGTACTTCTACATTGATTTCCATTCATTCTTTGTGTGTGTCTATAGCCTTTCCCTAATCTTAATAAGCAACACATGCCTAACCCAAAACCTTACCTTAACCTATCCCCTATTCTAACCTTACCTGTAATTTTTACCAATGAGTCACAATTTGCCTTTGTAGTTGTGAAGACACATGAAAATGTCTTCACTTCCCAAAAATGCCCCCACTCTGTAGGAAAAAAAATGTTTTTCAGACCCACTTTGCAGCAAGTACAAGAACAAACACACACACAAACTTACTCATATTCATTCTCACAAACACAAACAAGGAAGAAGATATGCATGTACATTCACACGCATGTGCACACACGCACACATGCATGCACGCAACCTTGCTCACATTTGCTCATTCATTAACACAAACAAGGAACAAGACATGCGCACACATACACATTCAGGAACAGGTTCACACAAGTAGACACAGATCCACACACACATGGGCACATACATGAGTAAGCATGCACAAAATTACAGGAGTACAGATGAACACATACACACCCTCACACACGTACGAACAAGCACACAGCCTAACACAGGAGTAAAAACGCACACATACACACACCCACCCACACAGGCAGCTACACGCAGAGTCCTCTTACATCTAATGACTGAGATATGACTGAGATAACCAGTGTCAACAGAGACCATACACTACTGCAATGTTTTTCAGCCTGCAAAGACCATTTGGGCGGAAACAGACAGCGATTCCGCGGTTTTGTTAGCCATGCGGGTTGGTCGGCAGGCAAGCCTTTTCTGGAGGTGCTGCCAGTGGCCCAGAGGATGCTGGGTAGCAGTGAGGATTGGAGAACTGTTACATTAATCCAGCTCCAGCCAAATGAGACAGATGACCACGCTTGGACAAGACAGTCATCGGTGAATAACCCAACACGAGCATCCTAAAACAAAAAGTCCCGTATGACGCGTTGGGACAGGCTCATTGCCCAACCATTTCCTGCCTCTCTCTTCAAAGGGTGGGGGGGAAAATGCCGGAAAAGGGTGCAATCAGATGGGCGGGGCAGGGGGCGAGTGGGGAGGGTGAAGATTTGAGACTGCAGCTTGAGGTATTCTCAAAAAAAAAAAAAAAAAAAAAGCAGGAGCGCCACACTTCCAAGGACTGAAAGAAGAGAGAGAGAGAGAGAGAGAGAGAGTCTCCAGGTGCTCTCCTACAGTGATTAACACGAAAGGGTCGGGGAAGGCAGTGACACACACTCACTCAGAGGGAACGCAGACGTTGCGAACACAGGGGCTTTACGCTCAAACCTGGGGATTTCTGGCTTAATTACACTGAGAGGTATTAAACTACAGCAGCTCGGCCTGATGGGATCACAGCCTCCTCAGACCCAAAGGATTCCAGCCTCACTGCATTCTTGTACACGTAGTTTCCTCAGTGCAGTTTTACTGCAGCCCGATTTACGGCCTCAGTCAACACCCAGGCACCTGAACTCAGCAAAATTGTGCAGATAAATTTAACAGTGAAATGTATTAATATTCAAACCATTTTAGCGGGTAAGCGCTGAGGTCCATGATTTATGAAGATTCAGGAATTACGCCCGGAATATTTACTGCAAGTGCAGTAAGAAAGCAGGGTCCCATAATGAAAACTGTACGCTCCCACACTGGGCAACACTACATAGAGAAATACAGTGTAGTGACATGGCACTCATGAAATACAGAGAGAAATACCATATAAAGTAGCACAACACATACAATCATAACACAAAGCAAAAATAACACGCAGCAATACCAACTACAGCAAAAGGACAAAGCGTACGCGCACGTGCACACGCACACGCGCACACACACGCGCACACAAACGCGCACACACACGTGCACACACACGCGCACACACACGCGCACACACACGCGCACACACACGCGCACACACACGCACACAAAAACATAATGGTAAATAAAATGGTAAATGGACTGCATTTATATAGCGCTTTCTAGTCACATGATATGACCCCAAAGCGCTTTACAACTTGAGTTTTTGTGTCTTGCGGGGACATTCCATAGACTTGCATTCATTCCCTGACCTTAACCCTCAACACAGTACATGCCAAACCCTAATCTTAACCTAACCTTACCCCAACCCTAAGATAGCTCAATTTTCTCATGGGGACCTGAAAATGTCCCCATAAGTATTAAGAAATCTAAAATTCCACGTCTTACGGGGACATATTGTCCCCACAAGGGTAGGTAAACACGGAACAGTCACACATATCCTTGTACTTATATCATTGTGAGGACAATACATTGACTTCAGAATCATTCTACTTTCATATGTCTCTACAGCCTTTCCCTAATCTTAACAATGAGCAATGTATGCCTAACTCAAAACCTTACCCTAACCTTAACCTGTCCCTAATTCTAACCTTACCCCTAACCTTAACTAATAAGTCATAATTTGCCTTTGTAGCTGTGAGGACTGGCCAAAATGTCCTCACTTCCCAAAAAAGACTTCACTTTGTTGGTTAAAAACACTAATTCCGGTCCTCAGTACGTATTAAGTACAAGAACACACACGCACTCCGGCACACTCACACTCACTCCATGGGACAGAAAACCAGAGCCACACAGAGCAAATCTGCATACAGCAACACCGCATGGAGTAACATCATATAATGAAAAACACTTTCCATAGTAGAGAGAAACAATTCATTTCAAGAGCAATATTACACAGAGAAAGGCTGTACAGGTGGCCTTCCGGAGAGCCACAGTGTCCGCTGGCTTCTGGGGTTACTTTAGTTGCTCAATTAAACCAGTTTATCACACGGCTAACTTCTCCCGGTTTAATAAAGTGCTGAAATAAAAAAAAATAAAAAATTTAAAAAAAAGCACACCCTGTGGGCGGTCACCACTGACGCAGAATAACAAAGTGAGAGAGAAACATCGAAGAACAAAAAATAATGCATGTAGATTTCCTGAGCGTAAATGTGGAACAAAGCAACAACATTGCCGTCTGGACCTGAGCGGCTAGCCATTGGGTTCCAGTACACCTCTGTGCAGCGCAGCCTGAAAACTCACCCAGGGCGGGAAGTAGGCCTCAGGCTCAAAGTACTTCCCAAAGTGCTTATTCCGCTTGAAGTTCCCCAGGTCGGCCTGCAGGGCGAAGGCTGCCAGAAGGAAGTAGGCCTCTTCCCGCTGTACGCACTGGGACAGCAACACCTGCTTCCTCAGGTGCCAGTAGTAATAGTATCTGGCAGCCCGGTCACTGCAGGAAAACAGCTCCATTCAGTCCACTTCCCAACTCCATGGCAACACGCAGTTCATATACGGCACAGACTGTACACACTTGGACAGAGAAACTTTACTGAAATGGTGGCAATGCATTATCTACGTGCTTTACACAATACAGATGCAAATAACCACATATTACCAGTCTTGAGATTAACCCAATACGCGGCTTTCAAATTCAATGTGCTCAAATACCAAATGTGCCAAAAACCCATAAGTAAGTCATTCTCCAAATACTTACCGACCTTACTGCATATATTTCAGATCTGGGTCATGGCTCATGTTAGCAGCTCAGCTCTAACCAAAGTAGTGCAGCAAGAGAAATATGTGTTACCTTATTAGCCTCCCGTTCTCCACATAATACTGAGCCCTGAAGTGAATGATCATTGGTGGGCCAAACTGGTCAATTCCCTGTTGAGAGAGGAAAATAAGTATTTTTGCGTAAGTCTCTGAAAAAATGCATTGCAAATGGCACTTCCTGCAAGTCCTGAATGCAGGAGGTTAGAGCAGGGAACATAATCAATCCTGTTCTACGGGTTACATTGGGACTAGAGCCAGGCAATCACAAAGCATGTCGAAGCTGGAGTACAGACCCTGGGCTGGGTTTACACCATTCGCATCCCAAGCCCATCCGTGCAGAAAAACTGATGCCAGATCAGCGCCCATAGGAGCAGATATATCAGGGAATATGAGCGATTTTTATTAGCGCGAGTACGAAAGACAAAGTCAGTTTCAAATTGTGACTCACTTTGCTGGCCTCCCTCTTCCATTCCTTGGGGCAGTACTTGGAGAGCTTCTGGCCCAACTCCATGTAAATGTGTTCATTATCTGCAGAGAGAGGTAAATATAGGTTCACACCGCGCGTACACACCACACACGCGCACACACACACACACACACACACACACACACACAAAAACCTCACTTCATGTACAGAAGGCCCCAGGTCTTTGCTGAATGCAGTCCAGAAAGAAGCCTCAAATGAGCCAAGCATTTTTTTAAAACACAGCAGAAAGACAAAAGAGCCCAGTTCTGACGTTATACCTGCTGATCTCATTTAACCGCCAAAATCCCGCTGGTAGTATTTCCTTCCTCGCCTCCCTTAATTCCCCAGTTTGGCAAAGGAGCTTATGAGCTGCAGCTATCAAAGCATTTCACCATCGAGCAAACCATTCTGTTGTGCAATAAAACTCAGCGACTGGGAAAACCATCATGCCATTCAAATCCCAGGGGGATCCTACACACGGGCTGTTTTTGCTTCTGACGCATGCAATGATTCACCATTTTAAATCCTCTTAGCGAATTAACAAAATGAGCTTCCAGGCATCTTTTTTAAAAAACAGGCCCTGGCTCAACATCGGTACATAAACCCAATACTGACAAATCAGTTTCAATAATAGTAATGCATATTTTTAAGAAGTACACGTTCTCAACATATTCCATTTTTACTAGCTGTACAAGATGGAGCAATAAAATGCCAAGAATGAATGCTAAAGGCATCGGGGAAAGAAAAATAGGCTGATTGACTGCTGGGGCTGAACATGTTGGGGTGGGCAGACTCTGAAGGCTTGCTATAAAGGGGCCGTACAGGAGCTGGACTGAGCTGGGGGAATTGTGGGAAGTGTACCTCCACTGAGGGGATTATGGGTCATAGGAGTCATTGAGCTTGGCTGCTGTTTGTCTTTCAGTTTCGTGGCATTCAGATATGCACCCCAGGAGGATCCCCCAGACACATACAGCAGGCCCAGGGCAGGAAGAACACAATTGTCTGACCTAGCAGTAATTAAGCAAAAATTTCCAGCCCATGATTGGCTAGTGGTTGAGAAAAGCACAATCTCCAGACTTGTGGCACCGCCCAACTCCACATTGGGTTGTAAGGGATGGGTCTTGTCACTTCGATACAACCGTACCCACTCCTGGAGACTTTGGTACCTCAACAGTCAGGATGCACCATACCTCTAACATACCCCATCCCTTTAACTCCTCCCCCCCACACAACAACAAAGATGCACACAAACACACACACACACACACACACACACTCCCATCCAGCCATATACTGAGGAACGCAGGACCTGCATTTTTGTCTTCACTTTCAACAGAACAACCGCTTCACCCAAAGATCCCAGTGAAGTGAGCTAACCGCATAAATCAAAGACTTTGACTGAGAGCAAAATAACTATAAAAAAACAAATAAATAAATAAAATATCAGCAAATGTGGCAATTCTCCTGGGCCTTCAGCTGGTAATCCCAAGTATACAAAGAAGGCAGTGGGCAGTGGTGGAGTGCCATTTGCATTAACACGGGGGCAAAAGCTCTTTTGGGGTAGAGGATTCAATTTACAACTAATGACAGCCAACACAATGTGCCACCTTTTTTATGAAGCCAGCGGGTTCCAACAGTTGTCAGAGACGGACTGAGATCACGGAGAGGCGCTGGGTAATTTCACAGTTGTGCATTTTACACCATAACACCCCTCCCGAGCCTAAGAACAAACCAAACTCAGCGGTGGTGCGGTGGTGAGATGGAGCAGATATCAGAGGTAGAGGAGACACTCACTCTGAATGACGCTAAGGCCGAACAGGTGACAGTCCTTCAGTCGGAGGAGGTCACACACCTGGGCGAGCAGCTCCTGACACAGCGTCTTCACCTGCGCACGCAACACAAACAGCTAAGACAAACACTCAGGGAGGACTCTTCCAGAAGTTCAAGGGATCTTAGTCAGGCATAACAGGTCAATCTGGGAACTTGCACACTTTTCACACCAGCCATGACGTTCGGTATGCTAGTAACCTAGCGGCTAGAATTCCTGACAAAGACTCAAAGGGTCAGTCGTTCAAGAGCCTGAGCAACCAGAATAAGATCACTGCAATTGCTGAGCCCAAGAGTGAGGCCCTTCCCTCCAGTTCTTGCCTACATCTCCCACAGTTCCCTGCAAGTTTTACAGTTGTCAGATGAATAGCAGAGCGCCTACTACAAGTACAGACTAAGTGGGGATTGGGGTGACAGAGTTCTTGCAGGGCCAATGTGGACATGTCGGTATAACCAGGATTGCCGCACGTTACTGCATTCTTACGGGCCATCTGAGAGGTCATCAAGAGTTTGACTGCATTTCTGCTCTGAATGTTCTCAGAAAAAGGATTTTTGGCTCGTTTCAACTGAGCAACTTTTCACGGATCTTTACGGAACATTACATTAGAGTTATTTAACTGTTGATCTAGCCCAAAGAGACTTCGAGTGGGTCAGACTAAGCACTGGCCGATCCCCTAACTAGGGACAGGGACAGGCCCGTGTGCAGGTTTAAGAGAGTTTCTGAGCACGTGTGTGTACACGTGTGTAAATGTATGCGTGAGTCGAGAGTGCGCGTGCAGTTGTGTGTCTGCGTGTGCACTTATTGGGGTGAAGGAAATACCGGAAGCGCATCTGAATAAAGGCTTTAACAGTGAAGTATCTTAATGACAATTTAAAAATCATCTTAACAGGCGATTCTAATTAATTTTGATGACAATTAGGAGCATGTGTCTTAACAGATCTGACCACCAGCAGCACCTCACCAGGCAAGACCTAAAAAGAAAGATGAGGATACAAACAGAATCTCGAAGGGACCAAATAGTCAGTGGCCCAATTATAAGTTGATTGACAACAAAAACTGTTAAATTAAAGGTGGCAAGTGGAACAGAGTCAAAAATTATGAAATATGCCAAATGTAAAAACAGTGACAGCAAAAAGAGCTGTGGCCACAAATCGAAACTCTCCAACAGGGACAAAGAGACACTTGGCAGCACATGCTAATAACCATCCAAGCACAGCTCTAAATATCACCATAGAATTGAATTAATCCTCATCTGAACAGGTCTCCACCAAAACCGTACGCAGCGGGCTTCAGAAAGCTGGGGTCTCGGCATGGCGCGCGGACTCACGTTGACGATGATGTTGAGCGTGTCGTCGTTAGGGAGGAAAACGCAGACACAGCGGCGGTCCTGCATGGTTCTGTTGTTGTGGAAGCTCAGTTTGTTCATCTTCGTCCGGCCGGGAGCGTCCCGGGAGGAGCGGGGCACTAGGCCCTGCGCTAACCCTCTCTGTGCTGTGCCCACAGACTGCGGTGCCAGCGTGCCAGTCCGTCAGAACTCCAACGGGACCGCGAGGGTGAGAGAGCGGGGCATATGTCCGGGCTGGGTACCTACAATGTCAGTGAGAATCAGAAGATTACAAGCTCAGAAAGGCATCATAACAACATGTCACAACTTGTGCTAATAAGGTCACATGTATGATGAGAGGAATCCATTTTAAGAAATTTTTCAACCAACTCCTCTCATAAAAGCCTAAATAAATGTCAATAGGGTGCAGACTGCTAAAAGTAAAACCCGAAAAGAACAAATGCGCCCACTGTTCACACATCAGATCAGCATCAGAATGTCATGCACTTGCAAGCAGTACACCATAAACTCCAGTAAATTTGAACAAAGGTGCTACGGGAGGGGGAATATATTGACACATATTTCAATAGAACAGCCATGTGCTAAAAAGTAGCATTCGCAAGGTGTAAACATGCCTTAAATCCAAAAAAGGAATATGAACTATTATAGCAGGCCACAAAATTCAAAGGGGGCCCATTTAGGACAAAATTCATGCTTAAGCAGCCACCTTAAAAAATTCAGATTCCGGAGACAGTGACTTGACAAAGCCATCTACCTAAAATAAGCCAAAAGTATGCCTGTGAGCTACATACAAACAATCAAAATTGCATAAGTTTGACTATGCTGGTATGAAACTTGAAACCTGAAAAAAAAAAAAAAAAAAAAAAAAAAAAAAACACATTCATTACTGAATTGCAAAAGCATGGTTTTGGCATCATTGCCGAAAAGCAGCATTGTATGAAAATTGCATGTTTAAGCTGGTGCACCACAAGAACGCTCCCTTCGATCCAAACAGGCGGAAACCTAAGACTAGGCCCTGGACAGGGAGAATGGTTCTCACACACTGAAGCACTCACAGCCATGCGACCATTACTGCTGCTCTCCAGAGAGTAATCTCCAAGGACCCAGCGGAGGTTACAGTAGCAATTGTCAAAGGAAAAGGTAAACGATTTTCCCATTTTCACTTCAAAATGGCTCCAAGGTGTGCCTACTGAGCACACAAAGGTCTCCCCATACAGAACCAGAAGACAAAGCAACCTTCGGACTATTCACACATGGCTGCAATTAGCCCGGTCCTTCGAGACGTCATAAATATTGCCCATTCGATTCCTTTTGACTGGAAAACGTGCTTCGATTCAGCAGAGACCCAACTGACGTAACATTTACCGAGTAAATGACTTTGAGCAACACCATTTCCCTCGCCCGCAACTCCACTTTCTGTGCCGCTGGCCAAACAGGATCTTGTTTTACATTTTTAACAGTAAACCCCTCCTTCATATTCTCAAATAAGCTCCACTCCAGTGTAAAACTAAACGCAAACCCACCTAGTGAAACAGCTAAATAGCTAACTGTAAAGGAAGGGGAGTCTTCACCGATGTTTTTACAAAACAAAAACACCATGTGGTGACTCTATATGTCTGACCTCATGGTCAGAGAATGCTTCGGTCCACGAAGGAACATCTGGCTACAGAGGAACTGAAGGAATTCAGTAAGGACACTGGACAATGTGTGCGCGAGTGTGTGCGCGCGTGCGCGGGAGGGCCACCACAAAACTCAACAATTTGATTCTCGACAAATGCCGCAATCAAGCGAAATTACACCAATTGGAAGCTGTGAAGTTTACACAACTGTTTGCAATTGGAGTCAGTTGTTGTGCTCAAACACAGAAAGTCTCCACTACTGAGGTGCTCGGGGAGCTGTGACCCCATTACGAAGGGCGGGGGGGACTGACACCTTCCTGAGGTGCAAATAGCAGCAGATGCCTGAAGCCTGGTTCAGCGTGGCTTCTAAACGAGCCTTATTTCCACAGGTCCTCCTCAGCTGGTCCGAGCTCCATTCCAAGTCAATCCTGTAAGACCATTTGCTATCCAGCTAAAGCATAGCTAACTGCTCTTAGCACTTCACAGGGTGCTCTTTTTTTACTTCCTATTAAATCAGATTTACACTGTCAACACATAAATGTTTACACATTTAACACATCTCCCACAAAAATACGTGGATGTGTTGACTAGCGTGAGGACGGGTAAATTCTAAAAGCTTGCATTTTTCCTCATCCTGTTCTGCATAATAATCCAGCACCTAAAGAACATCATCATGCTAAAGCCGTGAATAAAATGAGTCAGGTGGCACGTGTTTAGGCTAGATACATAGGTCTACGAGGCGAACTAACATGTAATACCGAACCAGCGCATGAAAAATTGCGCACAAAATATTTTATAAGCTCTGAAGCATAACGCAGTTTGTAGTTATCACTAAATTCAATGCAAAAATTCCACAACAGTGGGGAAAAAAAAAGTTAGCGAGAACATAGAGCACCATTTCATCTTTTAAATGATATGATTGTTACTAGACAGTCCGGTTGCCAACAACCGCATGGGTGTTGCCCCCCAAAAGCCAGCTTCTCCCCTTGTCTGCGCATTATTCGGCCAATACTGTCACCATGGCGACCGAAATCACTAGGTGTTATAACTGAAGAATAACACATGTCCAAACCAAATATGAAAGAAATTGGCCAAAGATTACAGTCTGTACAGCCTCCAATAGGAAGCGTCTACAGACGCGGACGCAGTGGCAGAGACGACAGCGTCCACGAACGCGGCAGCGGAGACGACAAGCATGAATCCATGGTAGCTGACTTCATCCGGGGCCTACAATGATTCAAGCATGGATCATGTTACCATCGTGAAACTAAAACAAGCAATTCTATTTTCCATTTTACGTCAGTTCAAAACATTCGGTTCCAGCCAGGGGGCGGTCCATACTGCCTTTTTATGGTTGAGATTCCCTCTGCATGAATAAGCTCCCACACCAAAGCAAGATTATCACCTTTGTACATTATTAATTCAGTTCATAGCACATGGGATTTTAAAATGTCAAAATATCGCAGCTATTAAACAGTACCCAAGATTTTTAAGATGAGGTTCCCAAAACAATTGGCTTAAGAACAATCAAACAATCACTTAAGGTGAAAACCCAGTCCTTAAATCCGCAAAGGTAAGGTGCTTTAAGTGCTTTACAATGACAATGTGGTGTAGACAGTGGAGCGGGATTAAGCTCCCGGAATTGTGACCTGGGGATTGCAAGATCAGGTGTGAAGAAATCAAAAGTGGAAAAATCCAGGATCAGCCCAAAAGAAAGTCATTCCCCCCCCCCCCATTGACCAGATCTTTGATTAGCCAATGAGCACAATTCTTCAGCTGGGAGATATAACTAATGAGTGATATTAGATGGCTGAGTAAAAGAATGAGGGGAACACAGAAGGACTCTCATGCCATTCGGAGTGACCATTACGCTTCACAATCAACAGTCACGGCCAT
Organism: Gymnothorax reevesii; assembly: GCA_029721435.1. Classification (NCBI taxonomy): domain Eukaryota; kingdom Metazoa; phylum Chordata; class Actinopteri; order Anguilliformes; family Muraenidae; genus Gymnothorax; species Gymnothorax reevesii. Next base: position 159,350,817 of record CM056573.1, read on the forward strand.
TAGTGAGCTCACTGTTCTACAGTGGTATTTACATCTGACAGAAACCCGGCAAAGCAGTTCTATAAACCCTTAACTTTTGAATGCAAAAACTTCACAGATTCACTGTACCGGCAAGCAGAGGATCCTGTGTAAATGGTTTGAAATTAATGAGGCCTAGACGAAAACAGATGGACTCGCGTATGGATTGAATTGCCCAGCAGAGAAGCTGTAACACCGCATGAAATTACTTCCGAAATACATTTTCTGAATTATTGGGAAGGGCTCCGTTATGAAACTGATCTCCATGAGGGAGGACCCTCCAAAATCTCATCCAATGATTTTACAGTGCAGGGATTCCAGTGGGCCTTACTGTCAGCTTAGTTCAATCACAACAGCGTAGCCATCACCACAGTAAGATCCTTCAGGGAACACGGTGGTGCCAATCAAAATGCAGCACAGAGCCCCAGCAGATAGCTGTAACAGACTGTCAGTAAATGCCCTTTTCACATTTAAGATCACAAAGAAAGCATTTAATGTGAAGAGTGACACAGGGACAGACATACGGCAAATGATCGGCCAGTGCAACAGCAGCCAAGGTGACTGGGAGTCAGAGGGTCAGTGGTTTAGGGAAACGGCTCCATTCCAGACTCAGTAAGATCAACGCTGCGGCTGATTAATGACCAAAGGTCTTAATTTAACACTGATCCAAGGGAGACTGGCTTAATCCAGCAGAATCTGCTGTAATATGCTTTGAATACTAGTGAGGGCTTAAGCCTGATATCATGCAGATAATGTTAATAGTGCTCATTGCGCTGTTGTGTGCATTGCTGCTGTATTAGACAAAGCACAAACACAATGAACAGGAATCAATCAGTGCGCGTCGGCCGGACGTCTCACCGTTGCCTCAGATATGGGTCACCTCCCTGCCATATGCCCACCATTGAGGAAGCGACGGGGAGAAGGGGGGCTGGAGATGGCATAGGGGTTGATTAGGAGTGAAATGCAACACATGGGCTTGCAGGATTAAATTATGCAGCAGCATCTCCACCCAAATCTATTACTGCACCAATCCAAGACGACGCCCACTCATCACTCATACCCCCCAAGGGTTTTGCATCCGAGGGTTTTTGTTTCCAATGCCAATGAAACCGGAGGTCATACAACTCAAACATGGTTAATTACGTAAGACGTTCATGGAACGTCTCTAAATGAAGTCTGAGCTAAAACGTTGACAGGCAGGGTTTTTTCGGTGGAATTTTTCTCCCTCGGAGTTCAGAGTAGGCATCAGAGAACTCAATGCTTTCAATTACCAGTAGCGAATCCAGCGATCGTTACGTCAGCGATAGAATGTTCGGGTAAGAACATTCTAATTGCACATTTGTGACCTCAGCACTTATTCTGCTCGCCGTGGCCTCTAAAGGCGTCGCAGTTCAGGGACGTACGCACATGCTATCATTCTCCGAAGCCATTTTGGCTGCAGAATGGAGATTATCAGGTCCGTTTGACGCAGCTCCTCCTTTAAAAGCCAGTCTACCCTGGGCAGGCAGAAGAAAACGTATTGAAAGCTAAATATTTTACAGGAGGGCAGTGTCGTGTCCATGTGTCCTGAGGGGCATGTTACATCAGCACTGTCCTTCAGGCTTGTCTAAGAAAAAGAGAGAGAAAAAAAAAACAACACGCTTTGAAAAATACTATATCCGCGCTTTGTGAGTACGGAAAATCCCTCACAAAGAGCTTCTATGAGGCAACATTACATGCAAGTATTGACCCTAGGGAGCGCTGAAACACATTTTTAAAAAGAATAAATTAAATTTTCTTGTGCTGTTGAAAACCTATCATGAGGCGACTTATTTAAAAGACCTCCGCAAGTCGCCAAATGATCGGTTTTCAGCAGCTTTGATTTTGAGATCTTACATCATTGAGCAACAGTAGCTGCTTTCAGCACTCTGAGGGTTAATAACCTGCACATTTTATACATGTGCCAAATTGCACAAAATAATTTTTTACATTTCATACATGTTCTCTCACAAGCAGGGGCAGGCTGTGGTGCACATGCTCCCCTCGCCCTCCCCTTCAGCGTTGGGCGACACCGCGGCGGTAAAAATACACCGTGTCCCAGCACTTCGCTCAAAACAGGACCAGTTAATCAAAGCGGCGTGTTCTGCCTTCCCCTGCTCCCAGAATTCAGCTGTGGCTGCCAGGGCCATTTCCTGCGTTTCAGCCCGGGGCCGGACCACCCCCCCCTCACCCGACCCACCCATCCCTGCCCCTCCTCCTCTCGCTCCAAACGCTGTCAACGTGGCAGGCTAGCGCGGTCAGTAGCGCCGAGCCGAAACCAGCCGGGGTGCTGCGTGAAGCGATCGTAAACGAAACCGCGCGCTTAGCGTCAACTGAACTGGGGGCTGTGCGTGTGCACGCGCACGAATGCGCAAGAGACGGCAGCCAAAACTACAAAAAAAAAAAAAAAAATACTTCAGATTTCAGCCAGCAACACTGAAGAGAGAGGGAGAGAAAGAGAGAGAAAAGAAGAGAAGAGTACAGAAAGGGGGGGAGAAAGAGGAGGGAGAGGGAAAGAACGCATGAGAAAGACTGTAGGACAGAGACAGAATGGGACAGAAGTAGAGAGGGATGAGTAAAAGAGAGGGAGAGAGGAAAGAGAAGGAGGAGGTAGTGAGAAGGGAAAACAGCTGAGAAGGACAGGGAGGGATGGAGAGAGGGAGAGAGGAAAGGAGGGAGGGAAAGAAAAAGAGGGTGAAGAAAAGGGAGAGGGAGAGAGCGCGTGGGTGAAAGAGGGCGAGAGGGAACTCAAACACGCAGCCAGGAATAAAAGCGGAGGGGAAAAGTGCTGCAGTCAGGAGAATTCCAGCCTCCACATCTGCTTCTCATTCCCACAATGGAGGCCTTTGATTTGTGTGAGTCGAGCACATCGCCAACCCCGACTGCCCACCCCGCCCCGCCCCGCCCCGCCAACGTGCGCCCAGGAATTCCTGACCGTCCCAGAGCCCGCCGCCCCGCTCCACAATTCCCAGCAGGAATTTTATGGATCATGGAGGGAAGGGACTATGAACGGAATGGGAATTTTGACACAAACGGGACAACATGCTGATTTTCAGACTTGGGCTGCTTGTGAGGCAAGCTCCCCTTGGGCAGGTTAACACTGAACTTGGACAAGTTTATTAGCCATGAGGTGAAGTCATGGAAATGAGCTCGGTAACGGACAAAGCAAACATTTTACAGCCATGAACTGGAGACGAGATGCTTTACGCTTTTGTCCAATGGTGCCACTCCAGGGCAAGAAAGGTTCTCTGGAATAAGTGCATGTTCTACAGTACTGGAATTTCCTCGCGGCCAGGTCATGCTGTGACAGAGTTACAAAATTTGTGTATTTTGTATCATAGCTCCAAACCTAAGTAAGATAGAGTTACAATTTAAATGGCTTTGTGTAGATCTTCCTTAGTACTTCAAACAACAAAATAGCCAATTTTGTTCATTGGATTTTTTTTGGGGGAAAATGGCAAAAAACTGGTTAGTAACGGAGTTACAAATTTCAAACTTCGTTACTCACCAGTTTTTTTTGTTTGCAGTTTTCACCCAAAATACATAAAATAACCAAAATAAGCATTTTGTTTTTTGAAGTACTAGGGAAGACCTACACAAAGCCATTTAAATTGTAACTCTATCTTACTTAGGTTTGGAGCTATGATACAAAATATACCAATTTTGTAACTCCATTACCGCGTGACGTGGACAAAAGCATTTTTTGGATTTCATTTTCCCTGCAGAGATCTACATATAAGAGGAGAAATAATGTTCAGCACACCATTAACTTTTCAAATAAATGAATTCTTAATCATACCATTATTGCAGGCCAAATCCATTTGGGCCTAATCCCAGAAATGTTTGGCTACAACCTCAACAACAATGTCCCCTCCAGCACTGTTCTCTCTTTCTGATAAAAATCAACCGATAAACATGGGTTAAAATTATTCAAATGCAGATTCACACTGTTCAACAAACGGGATGCAACTGCAGTAACTATGTTACCACTCACAATTCATTCAGAAGGTGTGATATAAAAGTCCAAACAAGTTCCTGAAGTCAAATGTGATGGTTGGACAGTAAGAACAAAACCAACACAACTAGAACGGGCACTCGGTAGAGCGCATACCTTCGCCGACGCCACTGAATCCCTCGCCACTGGCGTTGGTTTCATGCCGATCGGATAAAAATTGACCGAGATATGGCCGAAAGTCGGTTTTGACCTTTTCGTGGCCTTGACCTTGACTTTTGACCCGATCACTCCCAAAATCTAATCGATTGATCCTCAGGTCATGCCAAATCAACCCACCAAATTTTATGAAATTCCGTTTGGTACTTTTTGAGTTATTCGATACACATACACACAGACAGACAGACAGACACACAAACAAATAAATAAACGGGGATCAAAACATTACCTTCGTCAGCGAAGTCGCTGGCGAAGGTAATGAGGCTAAATCCCAATCACAAATTTAGTATAAATATATTGGGGGGGTGGCTGAAGTTAATAAAAGCAATCATCAAGAGGGTGATGGTCATCATGCCCTCCGTCACAAGATGATATCTTTACTAAAATAAAATCATTTTCCTTTTTACATTATAAAAGGGGTTAATCAGCTTGTTTTGGAATTCTGGGAGGCTACATCTTATCTATACGCCTGTGTTGCACTCTTAACAAAGACACTGCTGCTGTGGTCCGAACAGCAGATCAAATAGCCAGAATAACCCATTACGAGACAGAACTCTGACGGGTGCAAGAGTGCAGCCTTTGTTGATACAGATGGCAGTTGAGTGGACCTCAAACGGCCACGGGGTTACTCAAAGACATGCCAAAAAATCTGTTCTTTCTACCCATGAAAACAGAGTTCAACATCCTGGCGTAAAACTTTCACGAACTGGAAAACCGAGGCGATTTGAACAAAAAACTTGGGTGGAATTTTACGCCACTGCAGGTGAGCACGTGCTCCTCCTCCTCTACAGGTGCCAGCTGTGGTACTTTCCTACAGGCGCGATTCGCTCCGCTCCTTACACCCCCTGCTACTCGATAAGAGAAGGGTAGCTGCTCGAGAGAGGGAGAGAATGAGGAATCTCAAGGACCAGAGCTCATCTCCTTACACACAGCGCGGGGGTGGCACTGGGCAGAGGAGGTGCAGTGATTAAATATTTACAGGCTCCCGGGATGCAGGGTGAACTGGCAGCCCAGAGCTGGCCTGCCAGTTTTATAAATAGTGCGGAGAGCTCAAACCTGCCATCACGTCCAAGTCACAATGGGGCCGTTACGCTAGGGTCCAGAGACAGGACCAGATCACCGCACCAGATGTAGCGAACACCAGTGCGGAGTGCTGCATGCTAGCAATTCAGCACTGGTAGGAAGGTAGGTAAAGTCTGTTCGAGCCAAGCGGCTCATCAGGTCAGTGCAGACGGTTTCCGCAGCATGAAGCGAACAGGAGTACTGCTACTTCCCCTGGACAGGATTCCAGATCATCGCAGGTTACCCCCCCAGCTCTTAGTCAGGTTTCCCTGACTATTTGCTGGTACACAATTATATACCTGGGCGTAGTGAGGTACTCTGGGAGTGAAGCGATTTGTCCACCTCAGTATTTTCAGAGACACATTTGCCAGCCTCCGTTGTTTTGTGAAATATCACGGACAACTATCCCCTGCCACAGAAGCTGCCAACACAGGGCACTTTGTGCTAACCTGGCAACATTCCAGTAAATGATGAAATCAGCTCATCCCTATTCACAATCTGATTAATATTGCACAGCCAATACAGAGTATAACACCTTAACGGGTGGCATTCATGTATGCCAATATCAACTAACCTTCAACCATTACACCCCAGTCTATGCAATTAAAATGAACCCCTTTACTCTAATTAGACAGAAATCAGACACTTGCATACTCTAGCATATTCTGCCACTTAAAATATCAGTTAATATCCAGTCATATTGGCAGATATCCACCCATCAACCCATCCATTACCATGGGTAGTGCTGGAACCCATCCAAGCCAACAATGCGCAAGGGGCTACTGACAAGCAGAATCTACAATGTTATGCCATGGCAGGGGAGGTTGGCTCTCACAAAGGTGCAATCCACATAAACAAGTGATACCGATGTACTGCAGGGCTTGACAGCCCTAGACCTGGAAGGCTGCCACTGGCTGAGTGTTTCGGTGGATTCCTTCCAATCACCAGCCAGATACAGCCTTCGGTAGCCAGGTGCACAGGCTCTTCAGCCAATCAATGAATGAAACGAATCAATCAAGTGTCAAAACATACCAGAGAGCCCCAGACACTGCAGCATTCTAGGACTGGGATGGCAGCAGTCATTTCCAAGTTCATACGCAAGCCAGTGTCTGCTGTCTATACAAAGTCACATAGTTCTTCGTACTGGAGCGATGCCTTGTGATACTTGGGTTTGACCCATGTGCGATGCAATGCACAGCAGTATTATACTTTTATTAGCCTAGCAGACACGCGAATCCAGTGCATGCGCCAGCATGCTTTCCATGCTGTATCATTAATAACCGTTTATACACCTGAACCTTTTATTGTTCCTCCACAAGCCACTTGGCTTTCAAGGGTATAATGAGGTAGTCCCACCCTGACCTATTCATAGAACCACCAAAACCATTGAGATTTACGAAATGAGGTGTTACCCCCCTCCCCATATATGCAGGGGACTTGGAGCACTATGTAATTAGGCCACTCACCACCTAGAATTACCATGCCCACTAGAGCAATTGTTAGCTAACAAAAATAACCACTAAGTACTTTATTCCATTACTTACTTTCCAGCTTGCTGCTTAGAAAATGCATTTAAAAGTTCATTTCCTTCAGTTTTTCATCTTCTTATCAGCATATAGCAGCAAGCTACTTAATGAGAAGTACTACGGGCTAAGAAAGAATAAACTGCTGAATCTAAAGAGCCAAGCAAAGTCAATTTAGCAGGGAATATTAGTCTCTTGAATGCTGGCACACAGCATACTGGACTTCAGCCTTCTGCCTAAGCCCCCTGCAGAGAGTCCCTCGTTCAGTCTTTTTTTTTTTTTTCTTAACACGCAGGTAATTCCCCTTCATTGCTGTGAGATATTGTGCAACCCTCACCAGAGCAGTCCCACCTGAGGGACGGACCTACGGAAGAAGGGGACGCAGTTCTCTGGGTCACCGCTCTGAGACTTGCTCTTTACCCAGAATGCACCCGGGATTCCCCAGACTGGCAATATCCTCAGAGCCCAGAGTAGACTGCCGCACGCTGTGAAAACTACAGCAGTCTCAGATGCTGAGACACCCAGGGTAGAAAAGAGGAAAAAAATATGAAGGGATTGTTGATTCAAGGTGGGAGGAGGGGAAAGGAGGGAGTTCAGCCACAGTTACGACTGTTAAAGAGTGAAAAAGCACAGCCTCACCTAGAAAACTACAGTCGCCAAGATACACCTGCATTGTCCTCCTGCCAAAACTTCTCAGGGCAATGAAAAGATCAGCACAACAGATTACTTTTCCTAAATCTCACAAACGATAAAACCCGTGTAATTCGGATGAGCTCTGTTACTTTGAGGCTGCTCATTGGTTGCCATCCCTCAAACGGAGGCTTTCTTCCCCTCCAGCCCACCAGTCCTGCATGCAGACTCAGGATCATCATCCAAATGACCTAAATGAGAGCGCAAACACACACAAGCCATCCATTCCAGTTACTCAGCACTTAACCATCCGCAAATGGGAGCAGGTAAACAGGCTCCAGGCTCTCAGGCCCCCCGACAGTCTACAGGAGGTCAAAATGGGGACAGGTGTGAGAATGAATTATAAAGCAATTAGAGCCGAGAGCCGAGAGTCACTCGAAGCAGTGATTTTCTCGCTTCTCATCAATAGGGGGGCAGAGAGCCCAGAACGCAGAAGACCGATGACCCCAGAAAATGACCAGCAGGAGGAGGCAGGATGACTTTTAAGGACCGGATTAGAGCTGAGTCAAGTGGCCTGGGGGGGGGGGTTCTGTTGATGCGGTGGATTTTCAATCGAATGGTTCACTTGTCGATAGCTCCTCGCAGCTGCTGAGACCGTACAAATCTGCACTAATTTGTCAAGCTTTGTTTTTTCTTCTTGATGTTTACCCACTGCCTTAAATCCACTGTAGCCAAGCTACACCAGGCCTGCCAGAGCAATTATGCAGTGATTACACACGTGTGTGTTTATACTGTGCTGTCTGCAAGTATATAACACTGCATAAAAGGGTACAGACGTGAAGAAGCACAAACGGTCACTGTCTGCATACTTGAAAACTTGCATAGTCCCTGATCATTATGGTTGAGCAGAAATATAGAAGCAAGCTCAATGAGTTCAGTGAGACAGTTTTGGGAAAATCCGAGGAGCTAAACAGCAGAGCTAAAATTATGCAGCCGACTGCGGGTTCAAGGACTTCAGTGTGTGCGCTGCGCGATAGCAAGACCCACACAACGTGCACTTGTTCTGCACTGTTAATCTAATATCTGGAGAATAAACACTAATTTGAATCCTTATTGAGTAAAGATGTCAGGGTCATTGGGGGCGAGATCAGTGCAGCACAGGGCATCACAGGCTCTGTGCCGACCGAGGAGGCTCGCACTGCCTGAAATTCAGTGTGAAATGTTATCAGGTACTCGATGAATTAACATCACGAGAAGAGGCTTCACTGATGGGTTGACATTTTAATCAGACATGTGTTAAATATAGCAGTTTCTCGGTTTCATTCTGCACGTGCTTCAGCATCTAAGGCTTTTCATACAGTCAGACAGGCACCAGAGTCGCCCAGCTTCAAAGTGAACGGAATTCTAGTACGATAGCTGGTCTAGTTTAATTTACTTGGCCTAAACATAAAAATGTGTAAATTAAGAAAAGATTAACAAAACATGCAATCAGTCATTGTAGTCCAGCAGTTAGTGTTTCCAATGTCAAAAAGTTCTAAAAGCCATGTGGGTGAGCAAAGGGCAGTTTTGGCTTTCAGCTCTTAGACATGGAGCAATTTTTCCAGGGGCTCCACTCGCCACCTTCCAGAAGAACTAGAGATCAGCCTGTTATGGATGTTGGCGCAACGGGGCGATGTGGCTCTGGATCTAATGCAGAACGGACACCGTCCCTAAAGAAGACTTCACCCCCCCAGCAGCCAATCAGCAGAGAGCATCCATCTGGCTGTGGTGAGCCCATTCAGTACAGGCGTCTGAAGAAAAACCCTGCTAATCTAGTTATGACAGGCATTGTCCTGTCACTTTATGAGCAAAGAATTTCATCCTCACAAATTCTTAAATTCTTCTGGAGATAAAGTAGAAAAGCTTTGAGATTCCCACTGCAAGTTTTGCCCCAGGCTACATCCGCGGCCTTACAGGACTGGTGTATTTTTAACACTCCTGTCCACAGGAACTTGAATTTGAGAAATCCATATTCACCGCCCATGACATCAAAGCACAGACGCAAGACAGCTCCCATTTTAGGAGCATCTGAAAACTGATTTGGGCTCAATGGAAAAAAATCACTTAGGACCACATCTAATCTGGATGCATTCAAATGCCCTTAGAAATTCATTAGAAGTTCATGTTAATGAATAGAACCGAGAGAGACATTAAAAAAATAACAGATACACAGCAGGAGGAACCAGATCTGTATGCAAGAAACTCACTCACAGGATGAGACAGTATCCACCATTAACTGCAATCGCTTGCATATCCCCAGGACTCGAGTCAATCATTGTCTCTCTGTGCTGTGCATATGTGTGTGCGTGTGTGTGTGTGTGTGTTTTGAAGGAGTGAGAGATGGAAACTCAAATGAATTGATGAATAAATTATTCCTCACTTTTAAGCACTTTTGGGACTGTAAGCACCAGAGGGGTTGCTGCAGCATTTAATGCAGCAGCGATGTGTGTGTGTGTGTGTGTGTGTGTGTGTGTGTGTGTAAAGACAGGGAGCCTACACAGTTTACAGTTCCAGTGATACCAAGTCTCATCAACTCTGAAGTTTTGCAGGAAAAAAAAAAAAAAAAAAGCCAAGACATACTTTAACCCTTTCAGTACTAACAGGACACACACGTCCCATAATACCTCCAAATATCCTATTGAGGTATGCGGGCCCCAGAAAGCCTAGTGATTGGGCCAATTCCGTATATTAGTCACAAAGTGTATGTCCAAAGGGTAACTCTGATTTGTATAACTGCATTCAGTATTGAAAGGGTTAAGGCAAAAAGCAATATGTAATGCATTTCTTTGGCCTAAGAACAGTGCCCAAAGAAATGCAAGTCTTAACAGTGCTGAGGCACAGACGTAGTATCAATCCAAAGAAATCAATGTGCACCAGCAGGTAAAAATAATTTAGGAGCACATTTGCCAACTAGAAGCACTCCTAGAGTTTAACCCTCAGCTAAGGCAGCACAGTCCAAATCTTTGTGAGTGGGGGCAAAGTTCAGTTATCGCGTGTCATAGGATTTCAAGATGGCTGCCGTGGTGGCCATATTGTTTGACTGATCGCGGTGAAAATCAATAGGTAATATCGACCCACCAACAAAATTTCAGAGATATCTTTTCATTACTTTTCGAGTTATCTTGTTCACAAACAAACAGACAGACAAAGAAACAAATGACACCAATCATATAACCTTCTGCCAACTTTCGTTGGCAGAGGTAACTAGACAGCATTAGCGTGCTCCTAATTTTTTCCAACACAGGGGAACACACAAGCATTAAACCTAGAAAAGGCTTTCCAACTGTTTAGAAGGTGCTTTCAATGAGTTACATCAGCAAGTATCCACACAAATTTCATGAGTGGTCAAAATTCTAGGGACCAATTTGAGTTATCATAACAGAGGGCAGCATCCAAGACTGCACACTTGACATGAGATTTAAAGTTTCATCAGAAGTATTCGATATTCCAAGCATTGTTCTTCTAATTATTAAAGTTAATTCAACAGTTTTATGCTGGTTGAAACTGTAATTACTGTCAAGGAAAGCGGCGTTAAAGAGGGGAATGATGCAAGAACCAATCGATGGATCAAAACTTTAAAACTACTGTAGCAGGTACAAAATAATTCTAAAAAACAAACACAAAATTCATATTCATTGAAATGGTGCACTGAATCAAAAATAAAAATTTGAGATTACATTACCCAATAATTATGCAGTAGGCAGGGCAAAAAATATGATTTTCTGTAATTTTCTGGACTAAATATATTGAGAAATGCAACAGGCTTATAACATACACATCCTGCCAAGCTCCATCAACACCTGCCCCCCAGGTATGTTTTCAAAATCAGGATGCATAATTCGTTCAAAGCTGTTCCTTCATACTTTGACAGGTCCTGACAGTTGGCAGGGTATGAAGTCCTGGTCATGCAGAGTAACGTCTTCTGTATTGGTATCAACTTGGCTACTGACTGTGAATCACAGTACATGAATCATCACTGCCCTTTTCCAGGAGTACTTAAGGTGGGGTTACTCCTGAACTGGATTCACAATCGACTCACTTCTTTGCAACAGATTACAAATAAAAAGTACCAAAATTGGCCATTTCTCAGATTTTTCATGCCAAATCCAGCATTTGGCAATATTTCCATTCAGATTATACAGCAAAATGTTTTATTTTAACAAAGTGCAGTTTCAACCATTGTCAGTTTTAATGCTTTCCTACATTCCTCTGGTTGAACTGGTTTTTCCATTTACTTACTATGAACCGACCAAAAAGCCAGCAAAGTAAAGCAAAAAAAGAAAAGACACTCTGAATTTCCTTTTTATTTAGCCAGCCAACCCTAAAGAAAGGAATAAAATTTTGAACTGCTGGAGACAGGGACAGGGCACTGCAGGCAGGCCATCCTGCATATACACCAATGCATCAATGGTCAAGTACTTTCACACGTAAAAGCAATGGATGTTTTTTTTGTCCATTTTCATATGTTTCAGAGCAAAAGTACAGCCAGTGGCGAGTAAAATTCCCCTCTGTAAAAAAACTGCATATCCAAAACATGTAAGTGGAAGACAGAATATTCCACAATAGTTTAGGCCTTTGAAGACCAAGTTTATTGGCATGTTTTTTTCTACCACAAAATTCAAAGTCTGAGTTCTAGACTCCAATCACTCCAAAAGCAGTGCTGCTTATACCATCATTAAAATGCTCAGTTATAAACATTCCAACAGCCTGCTTAAGACCTTAAATCTGAAACTTCACACAACATGCTTCAGCTCTGCATTCAGGCCAAGCAGAAGTGTCGTATTCAGTCTTAAATGACCGGCTGCAAAAATTTGGGCGGACTCAGTATCTGGCTCCCACGTGACGTAGTGAAATCAGAGTTTGAAATAAAACAAGACGGCTACACACCTCAACCGACACCGAGTCCGGGCATGTCACAGCAGAGCCCTTGCTTTGGCGTACATAGTTTCCCTGCTCCTGCACAATGCAAATTGCCGCTCCGCATTCCAAGACCTTACGGCACGAGTAACCCGGAGCAGGTAGCCGTGGTAGCGTCCCATTCACACCGATGAATGGACAACCGCACGGTGGTTATTCAACAGTACATGCAGGAGTGTGGGGGGAAAAGACAATTAAACTTTACACACTGCGAGAACCCTTTTTCTCCCTCGTTCCCGGGACTTCCGTCCATTGCGATTAGTTTCCTGGCCTTTTTGTTGGCAGTTGACCAGTCATTGCCATTCATACAATCTCCGGAACCTGACAGCACTCAGGCCAGAGCTGCATTCGTATCATGCTAGAGCGCAAAATATTAGGCCACCTCAGATCTTGAAGAATGGTGGCGCTTTACCACCAACTTCAAATGTATGTTAACTCCTTTTCCCTCCAAAAACAGACTGCATTTCATTAAAGCCAGCTGACCCCGCTCAAATCGCCCAAAACTGTCGTGAGGCAAGTTTGAGCTCTGTTGTATTGCTCGGGGGTTTACACCACATCAAGGAAGCAGTCAATCAGAGTACACAGCTGAGCCAGTGTTCCGCACCTGGTTTAACTACTATGCCAATGAAACACAATGCAGAATGACTGTGCAGTTTAACAATTACATTAACGGTATGGAATACCAGACAGGAAGAATGCTGAGGCTACTTCCCTTGTACAAATGCAAATCAAAGCTGTTCAAACGGTGCATTCCTAACTGCGAGTGGTCTGGGCTGTAGGTGTTACCTTGTGAGGCGAAGATGCACAGAACGAGTTAGCCTGCATGGATAATACAAGTCTATAAAGCTACAGGTTAACTCGGCTCAGTAATCAGTTATTATGCAAATTAATGACTGATGCCAGCATCATGCCTGAGAGAGAGAGAGAGAGAGAGAGAGAGAGAGAGAGAGAGAGAGAGAGAGAGAGAGAGAGAGAATGAAAGAAAGAGGGAAAACTTGAAGTAAGAGGAAGAAGCAAATCTTGTAATTAATTCTGCTGGCAAGATACATAGAGAAAAATATGGGTAAACCATTCAAAATGAATACTTAAAAAAAATGTGTACAGGACAGACCTACATTTCTGCCCATGAAAATGAATTATCAGACTGCCTACAGCTGCCCAATGATACAGTTTATGATAACATTTACATAAAGGTCCATGATTACAGGGCCCAAAATGTTGAAATCCGTCATGAAAACTATGATAACTGGTTCATGCTCTTCACACTGATCACAGGGGTCAATTTCCATCCCACTGACAGCGAAGGCAACTGCTACAAGTACAGAAAGACACAGGAATGGTTGAGTAGGTTTTAATCTGGTTTAAATGGAGGATACACAGGGGAAAAAAAAAAAAATCAAAGTTTGCGCTAAACAGATTCCACTTTGCTGTGTCAATGACAGAAGGCAGGCTCAACTGAAAAGCTCTCTCTTCTAGCATGTCTTCAGATTCTGTGCGAATTCCAGCAGAGACTCAAAACAGATTACATAATGCTTGAGTTTCATTTTACATTTAAAGTCATTCAATAACACCGTTACCTGAGACAATAGGTGAAATCTTGACGCGATGCATCCCAGAGGAGCGAGGGCAGGAATGCAGCTAATCATAGTATGAATTTGAGGTTTGGAGTTGCATACAGATTTGGAAAGTGCTGCTCTATAGCACCTCTGCAATAAAAAAACCAGCCCTAGGCACCTGCAATCTGTATCGGTAGAAGTGCCACACAGGCAAACCCCAGACAAAGGGAGGCCCACAAGCCCAAAAGAGCCAGAATGGCAGCATCAAAGAGCGGCAGCCAAGCCTGGGCTGACCTGCGGAAACAGGGTTCAGACAGATTAGAGGGCCCTACAACTCCCCGCTAATCAGTAGAATTTATTGTGGTAATGGTAATCCGAGCACCGGGGCTATGAGACACTTCACTCCAGCTTGCCTCATTCAGCTTGGAGCATCCAACTTTTTGATGTGCCATACATGCATGAAACACTATGAATTCTGAATGGCAAGAATGTAGACTCCATCTGGGGAAACCAGCCAATACATAACTATTGTAGCATTCCAAATGATCAAAAATACAATGGTAAAAGACTTCACTCATTTGCCTTTTGTAAAAACATAATAAGACAAATCTGGACATTTAAACTATGCACATGTAATATAAAGGCAAAAATGGTCATTATATTTAAGGAGAAGGCATTGAATTACAGTGTTTTGGGAGCAAGGAGGCCACTTAAAAAGACAATGATTCAAACTCTTCATTTCCAGTTCCACCATAATCTGGATTTAACTTCCTGTCCAGACGGCACACGCACTTTCCACCACAGGAAGTTACGGTGTCTGCAAAAGATGTCGGTTTCTCTCATCACTCAAGGAAACCAACTTAAAAACAACATTTTCTTGTTTCTGCTGCACGTAATGTCTATTGCCAGGGCAAAAGGGTACATAAAATAACTTCAAGTACCAGCAGTGAAAAAAAAAAAAAATGCTCCTACAGTTAAAGAGCACTTCTGACATCTGAATGATAAACAAGCACTACAAGACTTTGTATATGCCAACATTACACAAATTGAAAAGACCAGAACAGAGAATATGGGGAAAAAACTATTATCAGCTGGCAGTTAAATATACTAACATATAAAAGTCATATTCAATTATAGCAAACAAGTGTATTTCAGGTAGACAAATTATTCAAGATTAAATACCCATGCTGAACGAGCCTTAGCCGCAATACAAACCACTTCATAGACCTGAGTGCAAAAACGCATGTAAAAGAATACCTACGTTTGAAACTTGAAATACAGTGAAAATCAAACTAAAAAATTAAGTTTTTGAGTTCTAAATTCTTTGAAACATTTACAGAGACCATTAACTTCTCCCTTCCATAATTGAGCGCTGGTCTAATATTAAACTGACATAAACCACAAGGAGGAAATTGCTCGCATTCCTGAATACTGAAGCCACCAGTAGTTTGTCCAAGCAGAAGGAAGAAAATGAGCCCTAAGGCAAACCGAGTGAGGGAAATGACAAGGCAACAAACACAACCAAACTCCGAAAAGCGCGGAGCGTGTTGATTATCGTTCAACCCAATTATCATATAGCCTAGGCCTATAAGTACTGAAATAAATTAACAGATCTTGATTTTCGCAAGACTGGACGCTGCCACTCGATGGGCTTAGAACATAGGTAGGCAGCGAGAGCCATATCAGTCCCTGGTTTTAACACAAACTTCTGACCTTAGTTGATTATCCAAATTAGCCATTTATGAAATCTGACACTTCCGGCGCATTTCTTTAAATCAACACGAATGACTATCAAAGACTGTTCTTGTCTCCCATCATAAAATATTTTCCTTTAATCGAATCATTGCGGAAATCTATATTTGTGCATGCAATCAATTAACTCAATTAGTCAAGGTAATTGACAGGAATAAAAACCTGCTTACACACCGGCCCTCCAGGACCAGGATTGCCCACCCCTAGTTTAGAGTGCTGACCCTCACTTGTAACGCCAAGTCAGTCTGTGGTACCAAGCCACGTTCGCGAGATGCCTCGATGACAGATTATTTTCACCCTGTACACACGCTGGATAACAGATCAGAGGTAAACCTTTGGGAAGATGCCCCATAACATATTCTGCCTCAAGGAAAAAACGTCACATCTGCAGTGAGTTTTGGTGTGATATTTTCTCGTTTTATCATTTTTCTATGTCTTACTGTTCGGTACAGAAATCAGCAGTCAGTGCCACAGCCAATAAGAGCATTAAATTCTGCAAGCAGCCAAAATTAAAGGCCAGAAGAATGCCCGAACTCAGCCCACTTCTCAGACCAAAACAAGGATGCACCAGAGAAGATCTTTACAATGCGCAATTAACTTCAACTTGGGAAAGAAGCAAACATTTGAATGCCTTCGAGATCAGATGAAACTGAGCGGATAACAGCCCACAAACCGTTTGCGTTTCAAACAACTGTAGCCTATTCTCGAATGAAAAGATCGCAACAAAACAATTAGTCAATCGGATTAACCCGCCTGTATTAAACATTGGGTCAGGGGCCATAAGCAATGGAACATTTCCTCTCTCATCGAAGCAAGATATCGGTGGTTCAAAACCGAACGGCAGCCTACGGCGTCCCCCGTGTCCCCGCAGTGATAAGTTCGCATAGCACAGCAATTGAAGGGATTGAACTTTGAGGGGGTTTGATCCAATCTATGTGGATACGTGAGTGCGTCGCAGTCCAAATCATGTTCTGAACGTAATTTTCACCAAATGGACATCAGTAACATAGAAATCGAAGAAGGAAATACTAGACGGGAGAGTGTAAGTTACGCATCTATGCCCATATCTGACGAAAGCGAAGATTTGGAATGCTTTAACAAGCACCGATAAACTTAGAGGTCCGAACGCTGAAAAACGGATTAAAACCCCGTCCAACCTGCCAGCAACCATGGTAGGA
This sequence comes from Gymnothorax reevesii, assembly GCA_029721435.1. NCBI lineage: Eukaryota > Metazoa > Chordata > Actinopteri > Anguilliformes > Muraenidae > Gymnothorax > Gymnothorax reevesii. The sequence goes on from CM056573.1 coordinate 159,367,681, forward strand.
TTTCTTACGTAGTGCAACTTCGTAAAAGCGCTCAGACAAACATTGAAATTCAAGTCGGGAGAGATAAAAAGCGAGCAACTAAGAAGCAGTACCTGTATTTTATACTTACACTCCATCAACGAACAAATTGTCTTTTGTCTTAGTTGAAGTTAGATCCACTGAGCTCTTAGGCAAATTCTTGTAATTCCGAATTTATTTCAGCCGGACGAACACTCAGAAATTCTTCAGAGAGCCGTCGTTCACGTACACTGCCGCACATATCTATCGAAACAGTAACAAGTACAGCTACATGTGGAACTGGTGGATGGGACACCTCATGGGATGACCCAGGACGGGGGATGAAATTTCGAAATATTCAACCAATGTTTGTGTTTTGGAGCGAGGGATCCAAATATTACGAATTACTTTTTATGGCAATGTTCAATTTAAGTCCTGAAACGCGATTGAGGTCAGTATATCGTCTCCAAAGGATAACTTTGATTTGCGCAGTGCCCCGTGGTAAAGGCAGTTTAGTATCGTCCACGGCTGCCTGTCATTCCCCGCTCTCCCACTGCTCCGGCTGCCTGGAATATTTATTCTGCCAGTTCTTTCTGATAAATTGTTTCACCTGCTGACTTCTCAGATGGCTCCCAGTCTAGACATCTGTGAATAATATATTATTGTCACTTGCTCGTGTTTTCTACAGCTTATGCACACTTTTTTTTAAAATTTGTATTGCGAGCTCGTCCAACCTTGATTCATTCATCTTGCTAAAACATAGAATGTGTTGCGCTATTTTTCGCCAACAACAGTACGCCATGTAGTAGGGAAGGTTTCCATTTTGCATGACCATAAAATCATTTTTAAATAATTTTTCGGTATTCATACGGAATACATTGCATGTGTAAGAAACTATATACATATTATACTCTTAATAATTGGCTGAAATTACTAAATACCCATATGGTATAACGAAGCACAAGGACCAACTCTGGCGACAATGCATCACCGTTAGTTCAAAAAAAAAAAAAAAAAAAAAAAACAACTCCGTTCATGCGTGGGGGTATAAACTTGCTCAAAACAGTTTAACCTCTTAAAGAGAGCCGATGAGGCTGCTATCAGTGTTCTGTTATTCTACGAGTACCTGCCAAGCTGTTGATACCATTGATCCCTGCCCCAGAGGAGTGGGCTCACAGCTAATTTAGAGCACAAACTCTGATAATTTGACCCTGAAACATGGTGTATATAATGTTGTGAACTGGAAAACGCCTCTCTTAGAAGATCTCTGATTTCAGGTAATGAGAGGACTATAATATTGCCTAGAGCTCTCCACCAAGAGGCCCAGATTGATGACAGTCTCGGTTTGTATCGTGGATAATAAGGTATAATAAGATGGGGTTTTTTTTTTTAACTACTATTTTTTTACTAATAGGTCCGATTGACCAGCACATATCATGAGAAATGATTCATTAATTTCAAGACACTTGTGAAATATTGATGACCTCTTCACATTAGAGGGTACATGTAGTATGCTTAAGTTTGGCATAGTTTAGTTTTTGTTAAGAATGATTCATATTTATTTGGGGTTAATCAGTTAAGTTTTGTAAGTGATCTGTTGACTATACATACTTAATTATTCTTTTATGGATTTTATGTTCCAACTGGAGTAGAGCAAGTACCTTTTACAAAATAGGCACAAATTAATTCTGTATTGCTGGATAGCAGTATTTTTTGGGGGCTATGTATGGTCCACAACCTGTTAAAGACTTTTTTCCCCCATTGCCCTAAGGTTATTAGACTACTTCCTTGGTGTGGAATCCACTGACTTACAAGTTGTATTCCAGTTCCACTTCCAAAAGAATGCACAGCTTACTATTATTTCCAAAAACAACTGATTGTGCGACAAACTGTAGACACAAACTGTAGGGTTGCCTCAGAAGTCAGCACTTTGAGGGAATACTTTTTTAACATACATATTTTGGCATCCATGAGTAGTACAGCAACTAATGATTTTTTTTCATTATTGATTCATCTCACAATTATTTTGCGATTAATCAATTATTTAATTAATTTATGAATTGTCCAAAAAAAAGAAGTGAAAAATCTTCCTGACAACTTGCCAGAGCCCAAAGTGACATCTTCAAATTGCCTTTTTTTTTTTTTTTCCCCAACTTTCCCAATCTCAGACTCTCATTTACAAGCTCTATCAAAAATGGGGAAAGAAAAGCTGCTAATCCTTACATTTAAGAACCTGGAACCTACACATGCTAGATATTATTATTTTTTTTATTTTTTTTTTTTGCTTGAAAAACAACTGAAATGATTTGATTGATTGATAGATTGATTATTTAAAATAGTTGGCAATTAATTTTTGTTCGATTGACCAGTCGAGTAATTGACTAATTGCTGCAGCTGTATCCATGAGACCTGTTTATCTGGAGTCACACATACTGTCTTTTAACATGCAATCGATTTAAACACCTGGAAGTTTTAGTGAGGCAATTCAGGTTAAGTGCTTTCCTCAAGGGAACAACTCAGCTGTGAATCCATCCCACAACCCAGTATTATTTTGTTAGCGTACCGTAGTTCCTCTGCCATACATATCTGAACTTAACTCAACAATATGAATGAATCACCGACAAGTTATAAATCTGGACCGAATTAATTGATTAATGAATAAATTGAATTTCCTCCCAAACTAAAATGCTTGCTGCTTGTGAATCACTTTGGCTACAGGGATCATCATGGTCTTGTTTAAAAGGTGACACTCAGTAGATAGCAGTTCTGAGAAGTGAAAAGCAGAGAATATTACTCTGATTAAGAAACAACATGGGAAATGTAAGTTTTTGTCAGACAGAAAAAGATTTTATGCTTTCTTCTGCCCCTGTAGCACTGTGACTGAGCCTCATCAGTCTAGAAAAATAATACAGCCACAGACAGACGCCTGAACTACTGCAGGTTCAAATATTAAAATTCTTAAATCAGTAAAATATTCATTTCTGGTTATATATTTATTTTCCATGGTTACGTTTGTGCATATTCCAATAAATTATTTTGAAGAGGCCAAATTTCCCTGCATTGCTAGCCACAGTGACGTTCGTTTCTACAATAGTTTTAGAACTTCCTTATTTCAAGTCTTTTACCCCATATCTTTCCAAATTTTCCCTCCCATTCCCTGCCCTGCTGTGTGATTGTATATGTGAAACAGTCACTTCGAAACTCCTTCGCTTCATTCACAAATGCCCCCCCTTGTCAGACACCGTTGAAACAATTGGCAACCATTCGTATCTGCCATTTGGACATTTCAGACCGCTGGCTGTCTGTGTGAACTAAAATAATTTGATTTTCCTGTGAAAGTGGAGTGAGGGCTCATAGACACAAACACTTACTGCTCTGTCTGATCAGCACATAATAGCCAGTGGGCGCATTCATTTTGTTCCTACAGTACAATCTACAGCACTGCATTATGAGTAGAAATGCTAACTGTAGAGAAATTCATGAAGATGCGCAGCTACTACCCTCTATGGCAAAATCGTTTTAGTGACGTTTCTCCAAGCTTGCTTGTTTAGTGAATAAAAAACTACAAGTTTTTATCTCTGGACTGCTACCAAGGTAAGAACATTGATTTCAACATATTTTGACAAATCATACAAATACTGCACAACTGAATCCATGGGATTGCATCGTCAGGCTGAGGGTTGTAATGGCACAATTTTGAATACTATTTTCGCTTTCGTTTGCATCATAAAACAGCTACACAGAATGCTGGGTCCTCAAACTTTCCAAAGATATGTAGTTCTACGATGAAGCACAATATTTCAGAATAAAAACACAATTATGCCTGGCGGCCCACCCTTGGGCCGGTGCTCACAAAAGGGTCAAGGAAAAAAAATCTATTTGTCCACATCTAGCAGCAAACAGGGCCAAAGGCAGACATAGCTGTCCATTACAGAACCATTCACTTTTGCTAACTCCTTTCCTTGACTTGCAATACATTTCTTCAGCAGAGAGAAGTGTTATTTTGCGATCATGAGCTGTAACATTGCCAGCGGGTATGATGGCATCTGAGTTAATGAGCAGCATTGTTCACTCGAAGTTCAGATTCCAAAGCATAGGGAACTTTGATCAAAGCATTAGTGCCTCTTAGAAAACATTTGGGATAAAGCAGGTTTTCCCCCCCATTCCATTTCAATTTTCAGAAAATATTTCAAAATCGAGGAAGGATGTTCTCACTATATCCCTCTTTTTCTAAGGTAGGTGAAGTTCAAAACAGTCAAAATATTAGGCTGACCTACTCAGAAAACAACAACAAAATGTCAGGTGTTAGCACAGAGTATATGCTACATAAGATTTGATTTGACAATCAATATTTTGCTGTAAATCTACCAATGAATGTTGAGTCATTGTAAATATGTTACAGTCAGATCGTGAAACCAGTCATTTCATTATATCACTAAAAATTTCAGCCATTTCATGAAATAGTTGGCGCTAAAGGTTAGTCATTTCATGAAATGACTGGTTGCACAATCTGGCTGTAACACATACACTGCCAGGCCAAAAAAAGTCACTGTAAGGATTTAAATGAGCATATACCTCACAGCCTATGATTGAATTATTATTACAATTATTAATACATTTCAGCTGTCAACAATTCTTATAACCCTGACTTGATGCAGTCTGTAGCTTCACAATTCTTAACCATGTCGGAAGATGTATCCCATCGTCTTGAAAAAGATGTTACTGGGTTTCAAGTAGGACAAATTATAGGCCTGCATTCAAGCAAATAAAGCAATCATGGAAACTACTGAAACCACTGGAATTGGTTCTAGAACTATCTAACACATTAATCCAATCAGGAACCGTGGCAGTAAACCAACTTCATGCAAGAAAGGGGTGAGAGAAAAGTCATGTATGATTGTTTTTGGAGATTACTAAAATGATTGGTGAAGTCTCATTGTAAAAAAAAAAAGAAAAAAATTGGCAGTTAAACTCATGACTATGTTTAATCATGAAAGTAGAGGCATTTCCAGATGCACAATGTGAAAATAACTTGCAGGATTGGGACTAAACAGCTGCATGGTCACAAAGCCTCTTGTTAGTGAGGCGAATTGGGGGAAAACTTCAATTTGCTATGGAGTGTAAAGATTGCAAAGTAGAGCAATGGAAAAGGGTCATGATGTCTAATGAATCCATATTTCCCAATTCCAGAGTGATGGGCATGCCAGGATGGGAAAGGAAGCCCATGAAGATGCACCTGTCTTGCATTCTGCCACTGTGCAAACCTCTGGCAGTAGAGTTATGGTCTGGGGTTGCTTCAGTTGGTCAAGTCTAGGCTCAGCAAGGTTATGCAGTAATAAAAATAAAAAAAAAAGTCAGTACACTACCCGAATGTACTGAATGACCAGATCATCCCATCAATGGATTTTTAAATCCTTGATGGCACAGGCATATTCCAGGATTACAATGCCAAGATTCATTAGGCTGATCTTGTGAAAGAGTGGTTCAGCGAGCAAGTGGAATCATTTTCACACATGAATAAGCCACCACAGAGTCCTGGCCTTAACTAAATGAAAGTTGTTGGGATGTGCTGGAGAAGGCTATATAGGGTGGTTAGACTTTCCCGTCATCAATACAAGATCTTGGCCAAAATATTTATACTACTCAGGTCAGACATAAACATTGTAACACTGCATAAGACTGTGGAAACAATACAATGAATAATGCACATTCTGATCAAAGCTAAATGCAGCCCAAAAAAATATTGGAGTGTAAAAACTTTTTTTGCAGCCAGCCAGTAAACTTGTACACTTCTAAATTCAGATTTTTTTCTTTCTTTTTTTTTTTAGCCTGCCTTTGAGCACGGCGTAAAGGGGTAGCATAATGTTTTTCACTGACGAAGCTTCATCTACCTGTTCTAATGCCAGAGTTGGAGAATCAATGAGCTCATTATCTCCAAGCCAAATTTTGGGCACTGAGAAGCAGTCTATATCAAAAGCCATTCAGATAGCTTTATGGAGCGTGTCACATTGGCGCAGCGAATTCCGTCTTAATTATCCTGCCCACTCATAATCATGCTGCAAGCAGACTATAGAGACAGGCAGCATGGTAGATTTAGGCCACTAACCTATAATGGAACCATTTTGTATTTCCCTTAATTAAAACATGATTATGATTCTTTTCTGGGGGGGGGGCGGGGGACAACTGGGATCATGGAAGCTCAGTGAGAGTCAGTTTTACACTGGACATTCTATAGTGTCCTTTTTAAACTCTACAAATTCTGGCAGCAGAGCAAAAGCTGAATGGCCAGATTTTGGGAATCTTTGTCTGCATGGCCACCATCTTTGGTCATAGAGCGAGTGAAACAGCTGTAAGAGAGGCTCCAGTTACACAATCCTCAGGAGAAATAAAATCTCAAGCAATGCCTTTACAATTCCAGCTCCCCGAGTACTTTTTGAAGGCAGGCTTATAAAACTGGACTTTATAAACAATTAGCGAGGACTGGAAGGTAAGGTGAGGATAAGTCTGGAATAAGGCAAAAAAAAAAAAATGTAAACAAAGCCTCCATTATTTGTTATTATCTGAGCTTAATGGGACTCAGGGCTCCATTCAAATTAGAAACGAATTGTCTGTCGGGACACTTGCAAGTAGAGACTCTTATTACTTCGAAAAGAAAGCCATTTGTGCACCTCAAAATTACAGCGGGAATATTCCAGAATTTCAGCTCAATTTACATTCTTTAGTTTTTTTTTTTCATCTAAAGGCGTTAGAAACATTGAATAGTGTAGTCTTTTCCCCGAGTAAAGAAAATAATTGTTTTTGACAAGCCCTACATCTTTCCTGTTTAATAAGAGAGCAGTGTGTGGAGGAGGTGTGTGTTCTTTCATATAACGCATTCGAAAGCATTTGCCCGTTTTCAGATGAATGTGTTTTTCTCCTGTAGCCGAACAAGTCTGAGTGGAATAGAATGGTTATAACACTAATGCAGCTCTTAGACAAACAGAAACGGGGGGGAAAAGTGTTTTCTCAAAGACTTTTAATGAGATTACTTTTTGCCTGTTTATTTGCTCGCAGTAAAGTCAGGTCCTTAGTAGCATGTAGTGACTCAGTCAGTAAGCTCCTGGCGCAGTCTTTTGTTGTAACATACGCTGTAATTGCCTCTTGGGGCCCAGGCATTGCCTACAGCACCCGTCGAGGAGGAGATGAAGTGCCTTACATGAAAAGGAATAGAAAGTGTGCCTGGTCGAGCCTTAGAAGGACCCCTCAGTCGGCTTCGGCTTTGATCAGACATTCGAGTGAACCAGAGAACTACAAAGACTTAGAAATTATTACTTCCAGGACCTGCAGACCACCTGACTGCCTCCCCACCCCACACAACTTACTGAGGTTCATGACCCCCCTCACTCGTCCACCCCTCCCCTGGTCGGATTAATTATTTTGGCCTCAACAGCTGATCAGGGAGTTGCGAGGAGCAACTTGGTATGAATTAATATAGAGGAAGACCTCTTGATAAGAATGATAATACACCCAGTAATATCTCCCCCTTTGTGTTTCGTTTTGCACATCACACGGAAACTTTTATTAAGAGGAGCGACTTTCTCAGCCAGTTGTGTTCGATGATGAGTCGGGTCTCTCTCAATCAGCTTCAGTAGGTTGGTTTGCCATGTAATCTAGCTTTGTGTATAAATTAAGAGGCTGGCAGTCCTGCACTCCAGCTGCTCATTAGTTGGACTGACGTGAATGACTCCTGACACACACACACACACACCCTTAACCCAAGCATGTACAGCGTCTGAAATCTCTATCTCAATTTGATTAGATTATTTGAAGCCAGATTGTCCATGTAAAAAGAAACCGTTTTGTTGAGGCAGAGCAGGGCTAATTGAAATGGCTTTTGCATCTCCCCAAGGAGCTAAGGGCTCAAGGTCCACCCATTACTGGGCGCACAGCTCTGGAGACCAGCAGTACTGCCTGAGGCTCCATTTACACTTTATTTACCCACAAACCCAGAGGAAGGCTCCTTTATGAAATGATCTATTCCACATTCATTTTGGTTTTCATGAGGCAGTAAAATTATAGCCATACACTTCAGTTGTTTGGAATATGCTGTATGCACCATGCCTAAATTTACTTCATTTTAAGATGTATAGTTAATACATAGTCGTGATCCAGCTTTGCTGAGACATGCCATACAAGGGCGTGATGTCACTATGGCCCTTGCATGCACTAAATTTGGCAAAAAAAAGAAAATAAGAACACCAACAAAATCTGAAATAAGAAAAGATGATATTGAATTAATGTATAATATTCAAAGCAATAAATCATACTGCTCAGTCCATATTTGTTTTGTGCTGTGGAAACAGACCTGCGATTTCCATTGTGGGTGTGGAATGCACTGGATATGCAAGTCCCAGTCCCAGTCCATGCCAGCGAGCATCTGTCTTTCTGTACTCTTGAATGAGGCTTTGAAATCTGAGACAACAAGCATAAAAATGAAAGCACAGCAAATGCTCTTTGATTACTGGGGTTAGGAGCTCTGATCGCAGGATTCATGTGCCTCTCTGAGCGTGATTTGGGTGCAGGAAAGGAGGGGGCATGGAGTCGGCTGTTGGGTCAAAAGTTGGCCCTGCAATCAGCCAGTTTGAGCAACTGGCTTCCAAGATCAGCTGCTCAAGAGAAGTCATGCAAATCTGATTTCAGAGTTTTTTTTTTAATGTTCCAAATAAAGATTGGTGCAGAGAACTGCTTTATGAAAATGTTTTCATCATGTCTAATTTTTATCCCCTTACTTAGTTCATACACTTCTCCCATACAGGCACACATGCACACGCACACACACATACACACACAAATTCTTGTACTCATGTTTGACTGCTTGCCAAGCAATGCCAGGCATGTTCTAAAACAGTGTGTCTGTGAGAGTGTATGTAGGTCAGCTGGTATGGCAATCAGCCCACAGTGGTGGGTGACCACTCGGCAGATGGCCAGTCAGTTGGACAAGTCAATCAATCTCATCTTCTAATCCCCTTGAGGAATAACAAGAGGGATGGAAGGGGGTCACATTTGGGAGACAGAGGGGAGGAGGAGCAGGGTGACGAAAAGCAAACAGACTGATGAGGGACAAGTCAGGGTCACCATTCTGGTTCAGTGACGCTAAGAGCTGGCCAGCCCTTCACTGAACAAGGGGAAGAGCCAGGCTGCTTCCTTAGGTTTATAATTGGATTCTAAGGTGATGATTCACAATTCATCCATTTCCTGAGGTTGGACTATCCATAGACTTCCTGTCGGACTGAAAAGGGGATTTCAGCTTCCAGTGAAACACAAACACAGGCACACAAACACACATATGTTCACATACAAGCAAATGCACAGAAATGCAGACCATGCATAAAAATGCTTTCATGCACAATGATTCATTTGCAAAATGGACCTCGAGTAACGAATCTGGACAGCAGGATAGATGATGGTGCAAAGTGGGCAAATACATTGAATTGATCCGGAAAACTAATCAGGTTTGGTTTAAGTAAAAAGCATATTTCTCCCCTGACTAAATCAGTCTCCACGCAATTCAGTCTTTACACATGGCCATACATAATGTCTTGCCTCATTTGTGGAAATTAACCATACAACAACAATGTTCAGGCAATGAAGTGTAAATTTTTTTTTTAATTTACTGCATAAAATATTTCTTCTCAGAACTGTAATCTGATCAGTATTTCAAGAGCACCTTTCCTTGATAACAGGTGACACTCCACGTCAATCAGCAAGAAGCAGAGGACTAATGAACGAGTGGGAGCCAGAGGATGGAGGGGTTGATTTTAATTGCCATGCCTAATCATTTCCCACTGACATATGGAAAATCCATGAAGCTGCCATTCTGTTTTGACAGGTTGGATCAATTGCATAACAATGTTCAGCTTTGAAGAAAAAAAAAATGCCTCATTGTGCAAGACAAAATGGTGGACACAGCTAAAATCTTTATGGCCATTATGACCACTCCTGATCTTATGAGTTTATTTTGAATTTAGTTCATTTATATAACAGTAGCAATTGACTGTTGAGATTGATGATTCAATACAAAACTGGCAAGTTATGATAGACAGAGGTCAGATTTTGTCGGTGTGAAACATATTGGCCGCTAATGCATTCATTGATTTTAAAGGCATTTTTCCATTCTGATATACTATATGGAGCTAAGAACAAATCTCTGGGGTTCCAGTATAACCCTATATCACCAGGGGCCTCATAATATATTTATTGTTGCCAGGCCCCAGAATTCAGCACTCCAGAGAGTAGACTGAGAACAAAGAAGACAGGCGACAGGACGCCACCCAACACAGACTGTGCGGCATCGTCCAGACAACGCTGCTACCCCTTCCAGCAGAGTAAGACAGAGGTCAAAGCGTACAGTACATCTGGTAACATTATTCAGGCGGAACACAAAAGATTATTGTGTCTGGTGTATTCTGTTTTTTTTTTTTTTTTTTTTTTTTTGCTTTTATTGCAAAATTTTTAAATGGCAAGGAATGGAAATTCTTCCAGCATTAAACATTGTACCGAGCCATTCCAATTTCAACTTACATTCAGCAAGCGCCGTAATATCTTGGGGCAGGGAGATTTTCTTTTCTTGTCTTTATGTATAGATGGGTGACAAATTAAAAGAAAAAAACAGCATGAAGTGTCTTTGAAAGGTGTTGGGCCAACATGACTTGATTCATCTTGGCATTGATACTTCTGGTGTCTGAAACTTTACTGGACACACAGAACACCGTTCTTCAAACAAATATTCTCCCATTTATTACTTTGATCCTGATGGTGAGCACTATGCTTTATACTTTATCTTAAATTATAAAGTAGATGATTTCTCACAGTAACTATGAATTGACATGCAGTTACCCATCCCTAAGGGGACAACTGGACCCAAACTCTGCCAGGAAACAGCCCTCATAGTTTTACAGAGCCACTGGACCCCTCACAGGACAGGTCAAGTATTCAGGCCTGTACCGTTCTCTTGGTGTTGGCCACACATCCATTCATTCTCTCACGGACATTATGGCGAAGGATGACTTATCTAACCGTGTCACTCCCTCCACATGTCTGTAGACCAATCCCTACAGAATTCACATCCTGCATTACCATTCTCAGTCGCCTACGGAAGTGTTGCATTTGTTTTTAATTATATATCACACTCATGCTCAATCCTCACAGTCATTGAATGTTGGGTCTTTGCCCAAAATTTACAACCCCATTTTCTGATGTCTTGTGCCAACATCTAAATGTAGATCTTATTTTATTTTTTGTTCCTATTTTAACAATGAAGGCTGGGAAGTCTTTGTGACTAAATCGTCTGCCAATGGGAGGGAGTTCGCTCAGTTGAAAATCCAGCTACCACTAAATGTTTCATGATAAAAATGCAGCTTTTCGGAATTTTATGATAATCGTATTTTCTGTGACACTGCATGACAATGAGTTATGATGTATAACTTATGTGGGAACTTGGCGGGATGTTGGGCTTCACAGAAACTGAGCGAGGCATTTCCAAGTCTGATTACAGTATAATGATTGGAACGGTCGCTAATAATTAAACATAATATCATGTAATTAAGTTACTTGTAAATTATTAGAAGTTTTATCAATTGTTCAGAGTTGTTAATCCTCGTAAGAAATGTTTGAGACATAACTAACAGTTGGTAAGTCGAATTCAGAAACCTAATCAAAAGTACTTGGATGCAAAATAGAGAAACAAGTTTATAAATATGGCATCTATGACAATTACAGAGGCATCTTGCTGAGCACCATAGAAGACATCAACGAATCACAGTAATGTCTGCTGACAGAAACAAAATTTGCATTCAAATTATTGTAAAAACTTTTTCAGCTTGTGCGCTGCGCGTGCTCGCATTGCATATGTCCCGACCAACTCCCAAATTTACCCTACACCCTTGCTCACAATGATCACAATCTCTATCGCAGTGATGTTACTACTTCTGAAACCTATTGCTTGACTTTCATGCAGTACAAAAAATGAACATGGAAAGCGTATGCAGGCATCCACATTTATTCTCTTTCTCCATTCATTCACAGCGGTTGAGCGGCAGATTGTTAGGTTTTATTATTGGGTTATTTTTACCCCACAGTCCTGCCTTTAGGCCAGTGGTTTTTAAACTCGGTCCTGGCGCCCCACTGTGTGTGCTTGTTTTTGTTCAGACGACAGTTGCAGTCTTAGGACTTAAACAAGCTGTTTATTTGCCTTAATTAGATGCAGTCATGTTCAGAGCAGTTATTTGTCTTCTTATGCCACATTTGACAAATCTACACATGCCATGAAGAATTAAAATTTCATATCCATAATGAGATATGTTAGAAACCAGTATGAATAACTGCAGAGGGAAACTGTTTTACTGAACCCTTAATCAACATGAACAATCAATAGGTTCCTCATTGGTGAAACTGTCAACATATGGTTGCAAAAACAAACAATTTATTTGGCAAACAATAAAGTCACAGCTGTTTTGTTTCATGGTCATTTTATTGAGTTCAGGCAAATTATTTTGAAACAATTCAAGACACCTGTGTTCAGCATCCCAGTTTGGAGCTCACTGATTTTCTCAGGCTAATTTGATCATTACCTGAAAATCCATAGGGAAAAATAAGCGCGGCATGTTTTTATTCTTCATGGCACAGTGGACATGTCCATAAAAATGCAGCTAAAGGTGGTAAATAACTGTGCTAAACATGGAATGCAGCTAATTAAGATAAATCGACACCGTGTTAAAAATTTAAGATTGCAGTTGTGGTTGTAAAAAAAAAAAAAAAACAGCATACACAATGGAGCGCCAGGAACGAGTTCGAGAACCTGCTCTAGGCCAATGGCTGCGTTTACATGGATTGCTTTCCTAAATCTGATTGACATCAAACGGATTAAATGAATCTGATTCCATCTGTATACATGAACGCTAAGTAAATCGATCCACGTTCAATCCGCGTGCACATGGGCCCAGCTGAAACCGATTACAGTTTCTTTGACATGCGCAAAAGGTCCCACTAAGGTCATTATGTGATTACGTGACTCCTACGTACGGGGGAGTGTATGCGCGGAACGAATAATCCAATCCATCAACCGAATCCACTCTGTTCAGCCGTTTATATGCAGCATCCAGCTGATTATCGATCGGCGTAGACTATCTCTTTCAGTCCGATCGAAAATTTAAACCGATCCGAGTGAATCGGAACAGCTAAGGTGTTACATGAGACATTTTGAATCTGACTAACCTGTCACTCCACTTATAAATAGGATTTTTGGACCCATGTAAACGGAGCCATTGTTTCGCAGACCTCTCCTGGCGTACCCCTTGTCCTGCATGCTTTAGATCTCTCTCTGCTCCAGCACAGGTGATTCAAGTGATCAGGTCGTTATTAACCCCAGAAACTGCTTGATAAATAAGCAAATGATTTGAATCACCTGTGCTGGAGCAGGGAGACATCTGAACCATGCAGGAGAAGGGGTTACGCCAGGAGAGGTCTGAGAAACACTGCTCTAGGCTAATGCTTACTGAGGACTGACGTGCAGGGAAATAACTACAGGGGAACGATATATCAACGACCAGCACACAGGGGTGTGGGTCCTCTATATATTCGCAACCGACAGGACTATAGTTAACACGTTTTGAATACTGCATTTAGAAATTGCCACCCCTTTTATATTTAGCCCAAGTCTGGGGCACGACTGTCAGCTATTTTATTAATCCACAGCCAATGGATTTCTAAGAAGTTGTGAAATGGGCTATTTTGGCAAGAATGTGAGTCTGCAAGGCAGTTTATTTTGATGACATTACTACAACGTAGAAGTAACTACCTGTGATCACACTCATGTTGCAATGATGAGAATTCTGAATTTAACACCCCCAGCTGTCACGGGGCTCTGCAAAAGGCCACTGGCATCGTGGCAAAGCTCCCAGAATGCCAAGGATTCAGACACATACTCACAGTGTTGAGGTCAGGTGCCCATAAGCACCATGTATCAGAGTACTCAACAAATTCAATTGGATAAATGCTGGATGCCCAAGCAAATGTGATATGCTGATGCAGCAAGACTGACACAATGCACAGAGGAAAGTGAACCTTGCAGCCAGTCATTAAACAGTTTCATTCGATCCTGTGCATATTCTGGCCAGTTCTGCTGATGATCACCCAAAGTTGCCTAGGTGAAAAGTACAGGTGTCCGAGTATTGCCAGCTATTGGCCGGGCTGATTTGATCTCAGACACTTCCTTCAAACTAATTCATGTCCCCAGAGTAGCTTTTCTGCTGAATGAAATCTCCCATATGGTTATATGGTCTGATTTTTCAGGAGGGTCAGAACAATTTGTTTTGAGGGCACAGTAAGCTCATTTTTTCACAATACAACCATCAATATCCTGGACCACAGCATTTCCTTTTTATCAGCGCTCAGGATCTCCTCTTTACTCAAATTACAACGTATTAATATGGACAAATGAATTCCATAACATAGAGCAAAAAGTACTGAATTCCTTTAAGCAATAATGAAAACTGTCAGTTTTATCATGGCAGCTTTGATGCTGGTGTATTATTGTGTCTAACTTGCCTTAGATTTTGACAGAGACGAGCATAGTTTGTGCCTGATTACTCATCCCTCAAATTGAACATAATATGACCTCACTCTCAGTCACACTAAAAAGCCATTTTCAGTTTTAGGTTATAATTAATGCAGACTGCTTCTGCAGGCTTGTCTTCTGAGTTCAGACCAACTGAAGGCGCGTCCCATTCCAAAATACAGCTAATTACAGCTGAGGATTGCCAAACTAAAAAAGAATGTTTATAATTATGAAGACACTATAACTCAATGTCATGCAGTGTCACAGAAAATACAACTATCATAAAATTCCTAAATGCTGCATTTTTATTATGAAACATTCAGTGGCTCAATAGTTGGATTTTCAGCTGAGCGACCTCTCTCTCCCATTGTTGAGAGCAGCAGCAGTTGATGTCAATTGACAATGAAAAGCCAAGTTTCATTTTATAATAAGAGCTGTGCTGCATTTTGTCAAAGGTATCCAATCAATATACAGACAGTTATTTGAAACTTTTTTTTATCTCAGATTTTTTTAAAAGGAGGAGTCTTCCTTCAGCAAACAAAGAAAGCTGCACCATGCCCAGACAGTTTCTTGATGTAGCGCAATGGTTGCAAAACTGGACTGGGGACTGAGGTTGCGAGCCTGATACTGGCGATGGCAGTTGTGCCCTGGAGCAAAATTATTAACCTAGATTGCTTCTGTAAATCAGGAGAATATAAAAGAATTGTTCATGAAATGTAAGCTGCATTAAGGCACTATATTAGTGGCTAGCCAGTCTTAATCCATTGTCTTAGGGTGAATATCCAAACATAGAGGAATTGAGAAAGCAAGAGAAAAAGACTAAAGCAGAAATCTAAAATGACTTGAGGCATGTGAGGGGACTATTACCATATGTGAACATTGAGAGAATATTTAATAAAGACATTGTGCCTTTAATAAACTCATGAAACGGACAGAACTCGGCTGAATTCCTGGAGTGCAGGGATGTGGCGAAAGCAAGTGTAAGATGTCAGCAATCAACTATAAATGCTCTTGACAGCAACACTGAACACTGGGTTGATTTCTGGCTTAAAACTGTATTTTTTTCTAATTCATCTCCAGCACAAAGTTTCAGTAATGTGAGCAAAATTTTGAGTCTGAACTCACAACGTTTAGCTGCTATTTACCTGCTGGTAAATCTGTGATATCAGACAACAGATCAATGGAATCATGTTCTTATTTACACAGACTTTCAACTGTCTTTCAGTCATTATTTTAGGGACATAGTACATGGGCAGTTCTTTCTCTGAAACGTCTCAAGAAATATTCAAAGGAAAATGAAAAAAAAAAACGTTGAGTCATTTTGCTGCTGCTGCTGCTTGTGCCTATAGGAGTGTGCATGTATGTGGTTGTGCGTGTGCATGTGTGTGTATGTGCGTGCATAGGTGAGATGTGTGTGTGTGTGTGTGTGCATGCGCGCGTGTGTTTGTATGTATTTGTGTGTGGGTGGGTGTGTGAGTTGGTGCATGTAAATCTGTTTGCGAAAGGGCATATGTATGTGTATGAATACGTGTGTGTAGGGTCAGTTCACTGCCCTTGAATCAGCCTAGTCTGGGGGACATCCCCTGCTAGGTCAAATTATCTGAGCTAATCAGCCCGGATGGTGCAAGTCACAAAGCCAAGGGTCACAGCAGGGCAGTGGCAGCACAAAAAGAGCAGAGAGGAATGTGGCTGTTTGTTTGCAGAATCTGCCATTGTTAGCACAGCAAGATGAGTTTTCCCAAGCAACTGCAGGCCAATCTCAAACCAAGAGACTTTTCGGTGCCCAGAAAATCAGTCTACTTTTAGAACACCCTCACAAATGACTTTTAGCTTCAGAGCAACAGCGTATAAATTTCGGGAATTTTCTGGATGAATTAGTTCATTGATGTTAGGGATATTCTCAACAAGGTCTATGTTGTGGAAGAGGTGAACTCACATGTCGTTCTCTGTTCCCTCGTCATGGTGCCGCGATAATAACAGCCCAGCTGACGGTAGCCGGGCGGACTGTAGTTGGATGGGGGCTGGGGAAGGTAGGGTACAAGTGAGGGGCGTTTCCTTCATTTCAATTCGACCGATCTTTAAACTCGGGGTTGGCACGGAAAAAAGTAAAAAGGCTCCTCTGACTGCAGAGAGAGAGCTTGGCCTCTTGCTGTGTACACAGCGCCGAAAAAAGATCATAGAGTTTCTCAGTCAGTGCAGAACGCAGAATGAATATGCATTCATAGCAGCGAGCTTCTGGTGTTTACCTGGACTGAGTTCCGAGGAATTTGGCGAAATGCGTTTTCATTCTCAGCTCATTCCACTCGCATTAAGTCGGGCACAATCAGACAATGCCCCGTTAGGTAAATGTTGCTTTTTATTTGAAAGTTACTTGACCCGCTAAAGCAATTAGCAAAAGGGCGTCAGCGTCCAATTTTGATCTCTCAGTCAAAAGCGTGTTTGTTAAAGAGTGTGTTTTTCACTGCCACACAGCGCCGAATGCATTTTTCTATTTTTGACTGGGAGTTTAAAGATGCAGGAGGGAAAAAAATGGAAGAAAATTTTCTGGCTCTTGGAGAAAAGCTGTTGAGAAAGTTCCAGGAATTCTGAGCCAGATGCAACAAATAATGGCACTGGAATGAATGAAAGCCAGTAATGCATAGCCTATGGAAAATGTTATACAGGATATTATATTTCTCGATAATTTTTATCATCGTATTAAAAGGATTGCATGGTTGTGTGCCATGAGTTGATATACAAGATACAGAATCCCTGTGTCTAATTTACCCATTATATACTGCCCTTAGTTGACAGGCCACCACGGGGCATTACCAAAAGTTAAAAGTTTTTTAGGAGTGCAAATGAACATTGAATTAAATAAAATAAATGTATATTTGTTGAATGCCGGAAAAGTTTCCTTTATATTTTTTGTTTCTTTGATTCTTGTCCTTGTTGTATAGCTTTGTATTGCAAAAAGCCATGTCTGCTCTGACCCAATGGTAGTTGATGTTATTTTGAGATAACATGAGTAAATGATAATGTGCAATCTGAAGGATAATGAGATGGCTGTGTCTTTGATCCGTTCCATCACTGATAACGGAGGTTAACAAAAAACATTCGTGCAGGCTATTAAACCTTATTGTGCTGAAATAATTTTTCAAAAAATTATAAATTAAACCATCTTGCGTTGCTGAAAATCTGTCATGTGGCAACTTGTGTGAAAGAGCTTGTGAGCACTTTTACATAGGTTGCCACATGATAGGTTTTCAACAGCTTTGCGTTTGATATCTTACATCATTGAGCAACACTATTTTGTATTTATGAAGGTTTAAAACCCCTTTGTACAGAAATAGGCGTCTGCGTCCGTAAATTTCAAAATTTAATTCCTAAATAATTCTTTAATTGAATTTCCAAAAGTCTTGCTTCAATGGAATAATTTTCCAGAGTCTCTGTAACACAAATACTGAGTTATAAAGCCTAAATAGGCTCGTGCAAAACAGGAAAAAAATGGCATTACTTGTATTCTGTGCAAAGGGGTTAAGAAGATTAAGATGTCCAGTATATATTTCATGAAAGGACGTACTGATAACCATCGCCTACAGCAGGGCCATGTCCAAATCCGACCCGTGAATCCAAATTCAGTCCTGGTTTTCCCTCCTTCCATGCAATTAAGTGAACAATTAATGCTGCTGATTGGCCAGATTGTCATCTCACCTGACTCCCAGGTAAAGGGAGGGTGGAAAACCAGCAGTTCTCAGCCCTCGAGGACCGTGATTTGATGAGCCCTGGCCTACAGTATTCGGTGAGCACAGCTTTTCCTCTAGGATTCATCTTAACCTTCCCCTGTGTTATGACACCCTTGTCTCTTATTTTCTCAGCCATTAACTGGTCAACCAGGCGAAAATCCCATCGGAGAGTAAAGTGCTGTCACTGCAGACTGGCACTTGGAGATAACACTGTCACCCATCTCAATTGGCAGCAGATAATGCTGAAGACTGAGAAAGTGTGATGAGAGCCAGAGCCTCAATGTGTGGGAGGACCTGACAGATATGAGCCTGTAAGACACTGAGCAGCACCTTGAAGGAAGACATATATCTTTAACTAAGGAGGGCCTGCAAGAGTATATTGGTTTCCCAATGAATGATGCTGCACTGCGATGAGAGCTGGAATCTCTCTGGAAGCTTTACGCGTCGAGCTGCCTCCTATACCAGAAGAATATCCATGTCGTCAAATCATTCTTCGCTTAAAAAAAAAATACAGTCAGCCCTTCTACTGTCATATTTGTGAATGCGTCAGGTAAAAATTAACATTTCATGACGCTGTGATTTTGAGATAATGGCTGATGAAGTTGAGGACTTTTTGTTTGATCTGCAAAAGCGGTTTACTTCTGAAACTAATTGGTGAATCACTCAATTTTTTTGACATCACTTTATTGGCGCAAACAGCAAAGTACAGCAAAAAGTAAAAAAAAAAAGTCAATGTGTCATGAAATGTCAATTTTTACCTCTGCCAGCTTGTTTATTTATTTGCTTGTCTGACTGTTTGCAGGACATCTTAAAAATGGCCGCATAGATTTTAACCAAACTTTGCAGGATGTTCGAGTAGCAAAAGAGGAACTTAAATAGCTTAAATTTTGGCATATCTGGGCCAAAGTACAGCTGAGATATAGGCCAAAGTTCAAATCCAGCTATGCTGGTGGAGGTATGCGGTCTCACGAGTCCAGCTCTAGTTACTTCATGCGTTCATATTTACCGTTTTAGAGAGATACAAACACTGTACATTCTATCTTCCAGGTCCTAGCAGGGATTGAAGGTCATGATTTCAGGAGTGCAAAGACATCAGGCCTGCCCAACCCCAATAGCAGTGATCTACCATCCTTTAGGTTTTAATTTCAACTGTCATTTGGCATCACTGACTCGATTAATTAACATCTTAATGAGATATCTGACAGCTGAATGAACTGTGCATAGTTGGGGTTTGAGAGAAAACTAACAAGAAGGTTTACCTTCAGGAACAGGATTTGGTAGCCCTGAGCTAGAATAACTGCACTTCATTTACTTATTTGATCGCAGTTTTTTTTTTTTAAACTGCTGTATTGATTTCACAGACACTCATTCAGCATCTGTAGACTTAACTTCCCATTTTGTTACCTCCATCAGTTTGTCTGCTTGTTTGTCCGGAGAATTCTCAAATTTCACAACCAGTTTCAATGATATTTTGAGTATGAGCCACTGACCAATTTTGGGATGTATTCGAATTCAAATGTTTTAATATTTGGTTGGATTCGAATTGAAATATGGCTGCCACGACAGCCTTGTGAGTGGCATTTAGTCTCATTTGTGAATAATTTCTACTGCAATTGCATGGATTTGGAATAAAGGTACTAAAGCCAAATGCGCTGGCAATGGTATGCATGTGCTTTATAAGTGCTTTCTAGTTTGCTTGTGCGGTGCCGCAGTTAGCGAGGTCTTCAATTTATATTATGCTCACTGTCATCCTGTTTGCTCTTGGCGTTCTTGTCGACTCAAGCATCTGCTATATGAATAAAAAAAGAAAATGTAATCTCAAAGGCTTTCACCATCTGCTTAGTGCTCTGGTCTTGCGTTGAAGTGAAAGATGATGCCATTGACTTGCTGTGGGTCACTTCTGCGTCTGTGCGCATCGATCGATCACCTGACGCTGCAGGTAAAGAGAGAATGTAGATGTGCTACAACGGCATTAAGACACTTCTACTGTGATTCACCTTTCCTGAATGAGCCCGAGTCTGGGTGGGCCCCAGGCCAGGCTGTGCTTGGTTGCAGTGGTGGTGGGGTGGATGTGGTTGAATGTAAGTCATGCATGTTCTTAATATGATACTGGATACTGCATGACACATAACTTCCTGGTTTTTCCTACCCGTTTGCAAACAGACTGCTGAACAAACAGACCGTATGGATACATTAATACATATTCATTACACAGATACAATTCCGACGGCCAGACTTCAGCTCATACATTCGGTCAAAACCTTGAGAATTTTAAGAATTCTATTTGCTAATATTGGCACACACACACATGCTCTCTAACACACATAGGCAAAATACTGGATAATTGCTATGTGCAGATGGGGTTAAAGGAACACAGGCCAGCGTAAATGCTTATTTCTGATGCATTAGGTTTTTTGGTTTAGCATCAATGCTAAGAGCACAGCCCAGAGTACCATAATAAATAGTGAGACACCTTGGCAGCTTCAGCGACCAAGATAGAAAAATGTCTTCAGGACGCAAACACTTCTGCTTGGATTTAGTGTTAAATCACAACTCAGTGCTTTGCAGCGCTCTAAGCCAGTGACAACAGCGCTCTCGCAGGTGCGGTATGACCCGGATTCCTGCACGCTTGTGTCACTTCATTTAAGCTGTGATGGCAGTTCTGCTCCGTTGTCTCCCCTCCTAAGATAAAGCACTGTTGGCTCATGGGATGGCATGGAGCATTTGCGTAATGTAATGGAGTGTATGAGACAGGATGCAGTGTATGTGAGGAGCGTGTGTCTCTGTTGTGTCCTGAGTGAATGCGAGGAGATTGAGTGACAGGTCCTGATGTGACAAGCAAACAAAAGTGACCTGCATGTCAAAGCAATTTCATCCAACATCTCTCCAAAGCCTCTAAACAAATACATTATTGTAAAGCCCTGTGGCATAAGAGTGTCCCCCTTGTTCCTCCATTTTGTGTCTATTATGAGAGTGATAGGAACTCTTTAGCCATGAAAATTTCTCAATAGCAGACTTGTCATCACTGCCAGACACTATCTGTAAGTGACCTCAGATTGGGCGTAAGCTGTCAAGGAAATGTAAACAACTTGATCCTCATCACTGGTTCTGAGATCAGGGTGTCATTCTCGTTTCAACAAAGGCTACACCCATGCGCTGTGATAGTCGAGGTCATGTCTGTCTGGAGTAATGGGGATATCTTGGAGAGGTGTGGCCAACAGCACCTTTGAGGAAAGGTCAAGGATGATAGCAAGACTAGGTCAAAACCTAGAAAATGGCTGGACCTTGAGAATGTATTTGAAGACCGCGCCGGGGCTTAAAAGCCTCCTGATGATGTGATCACCCGACCAATTAATAGTGTCATCACGCACTCAGTCACTCAGCTGCAGATTTTTGCGTTTTTAGGGCTGGTCCCTGCTTTGCTGCAGCTCAGACAAAGACTGAGGAGCAAAAAAGGTCGAGATTGAATTTTAAGGAGTGAATTTTAAGTATCAAAAGGGGTCTGGATTTAGCTTCCTTCAAGACACATCTATTCCTGATCACAAAGAAGCGCTAATGCAAACTTGAAGGCAATTGAATGGTAGATTTAGAGGATGGCTGAGATCAAAATATGCTCATTTAAGCTTCAATTTTTATTCAAATGAAAAGTGGAGTCAAAAAGGCTTACAGTTCTAGATGAGAGTGGCTTACAGCTCTGGATGAGAGTGCTGGTGTTTGTATATTTATTAAAGTGTATTTTTGGTTCTATCCTTTTACGGACGAAAGATTGTAAGAACACGATCTCTCATGGAAAAGTGGATTTGCAGTGCAGAATTACAGATGAGGCTTAACTTTCATTGGCTGCGGGGTACAAAATGGAAGATTTGATTTTAATGTGTGTGCGAGTGGTGGTGTATTTCGGCCATGAAACCGATAGGTCTGCACTGCAGCTCTCCCTCCAAAAGGTTGTACTGCAGAGCAGCCGATTTACGGAAGAGTCAATTTTCCATTAGGTTTCCATTTAAAACCTAATTTGCCACACCTGATTTTACTAATTAACTGAAATCGCTAGCTTTTGAATGAAACATGCTTTATTTTGATTGGAAGGAAAAGGCCCAAAGGAGAGTAAACCCTCAAGAGCAGGGCTGGGGAGCCCTGCTCTACATCTTACCATGAGGGTTTAGGACATTGTCAAGCCCACATCCTGTCGGAGCCATAAAGGTCATGGGTCAGAAAGTGTAAGTACTAACATGTGTTTCCTCACTCAATGGCAGCTGATCTCACTCATTACTTCTACCTTCTGACAGATGAAGTACGCTCATTAGCACATCCAGCTGACCAGGGCACAATAATGCACAGATTTACCATCTGGATTTTCCATATCTGAATCCTGTCCGAGAAACCGCGCGACAAACATTGCAAAAAAGGCAGAACAATATATTGTAAATACCCACACAATGACACGTTTAAACACGGCACCCTGCAAAAAGTTCCATTTCAAAACCTTTGAGTCCAGGGCTGGTTCGAGGGAATGAATTCCATAATTCAGGGTTACCATAATAACATCCTAGTTTGGATCTGAACACAAGACCATCTGTTCCGGTTTCAAAAGCACTGCTTCATACTTCAGTCTGTAAACACATGATAAATGTTTGTGTGAATGTCCCACGGAGTAGAGTGCCATTGGTTGAGGTTGTGCCATTGTAAGTTTTGAGTCTGACCCCTTGCAATTCACGGTCCATATGAAAACACAAGAATTGCGGTTGCGGATATGAGGTGAAGACCGTTTCGCCTCTGCTCTCGGCCACGTGACTTACCGCTTTTCACACGCTCCACGGAGCGCAGAATCCCTCGATGTGCGTCACGCAGGCCTCTGTATTCTTTACCGAGCTCAGTCAGACAAAGAAATGCTTAAATTAGAAATCTGAGAAAAAAGCCAGTGCTGGGCCCTTGGGCCTGGGGCCGCCACATGGGTTTACTCTGCGTGTCTCTACACGTCTCTTATTTGCGCAGTGCGTTGAGCACTGGCAGAAACACAAGCTTTGCAGGGGGGATGTGAAATAAAAAACATTTCTCATACATTTCACAGCCTTTCTGTCACTCTCAAAACCAGATGAAAATCATTTTCCTGCAGCGTGACCTCAAATTCTGGTCACTATTTCGAGTCAAAGGAAGCCAGCTAAATTTCAGTTTTTGTCTGGCATGCGTTTTTGCCAGCTTTGAGAGTGTGATGCCGAGCCAGGGCTGGCGTCAATAGCCCTATGCAGTCATATAGGTTCAGAGCCTTAATTTTTTGTAATATCCATTTGTAATACCCTCATTTTAGTAGTATTTGTTTGTTTGGTCATTTTAGTTTGTGTTTATATGTTTTGTCTATTTTCTGAAAGAGGTTTTAACTGTGTCGTGTTGACAGGGTCTTAATAGCCTTTTCAATGCTATTGTTTTTCCATCAGTTTGGCCAGTAAATGCCCCAGACCCTGAGCTCTGTTATTGGACAATTCTCGACTGAGTTGAACCAGCTCTAGTTCTGATGGAGTAAAACGACAGCCATGTGTCAGAGTGTGAAGCAATGCAATCATTATAACTGCACACAGAAAATGCCGACTGGTGTCGTAGCCAGAAGCAGTTCCCAATGTGACACACAAAGTGTTTCTATTCTGCTATGGGGAAATGCAGATCAAGACCGGATCTGTAAAATGCAAAGCTATCATCAACCCTAGCAATTCTATTTTATATTGTTCAGGCTGAAAGAACACAATTTAATTACTTGAAAAAAGCAAACACATGCCATATTGAAATGAAATGAAAATCAAATTGAATACTTTTCTTTTGCCTTAAGATATAGATGATTGCTGTAAGCTTATAAAGCAAAAGGCCACCACTCCTTCCAGTGCATATGTGGAATACTATTTTGTTTGTATACACCCAGCCCTGTGGCTCTATAGAAAGAATCTTTCGACTGAGAGCACAATGGCATTTTCTTTTTTAAATTGACCACATGGCCAATACTACTCAGTGGGAGGGTATGAGCAACTTGTGCACAACGAGAGCGTTTTCTTTCATAGATAGCTATTCACAGTCTTGCTCCGTTCATTTTTAGTCTATTTTTTAATATGAGTAATAAGCCTTTTGTATATTATCTGTTGCAATGTATTCACAAACTATAACGTGTGTAAAATATGAAATGTGTACAAATACGTGTCAGAATTTTGAAGTGTTTTTTGTTCCATGTTCTGTATTTTTTTTTCAGTCTCACGTGTACTTGTTTTATTTTCCCTCCATGCAACTCATGCCTTGTGTCCCTTCATTGGATCTTGTTTCTCTATCAGTATTTCCCAGCGCTGTCGTTTCTCACCCCACCTCAGCTGTTTCTCCCACGTTTCTCCCCACAGGTTTTGTGTTACTTCATTTTGTCAGAGGCTATATATGTTTCTTTGTTTCAGACTGATATCCAGTCTGTTCCTGTGCCAGTCTGATATCCAGTCTGTTCCTGTGCCAGTCTAATACCCAGTCTGTTCCTGTGCCAGTCTAATACCCAGTCTGTTCCTGTGCCAGTCTAATACCCAGTCTGTTCCTGTGCCAGTCTAATACCCAGTCTGCTCCTGTGCCAGTCTGATATCCAGTCTGTTCCTGTGCTATGCTGATATCAAGTCTGTTCCTGTGCCGTGCTAATACACTGTCTGTTCCTGTGCCAGTCTCATACTCAGTCTGTTCCTGTGCCAGTCTCATACCCAGTCTGTTCCTGTGCCAGTCTAATACCCAGTCTGCTCCTGTGCCAGTCTGATATCCAGTCTGTTCCTGTGCTATGCTGATATCAAGTCTGTTCCTGTGCCGGTCTAATACACTGTCTGTTCCTGTGCCAGTCTCATACTCAGTCTGTTCCTGTGCCAGTCTCATACCCAGTCTGTTCCTGTGCCAGTCTCATACTCAGTCTGTTCCTCTGCCAGTCTCATACCCAGTCTGTTCCTGTGCCAGTCTCATACCCAGTCTGTTCCTGTGCCAGTCTCATACTCAGTCTGTTCCTGTGCCAGTCTCATACCCAGTCTGTTCCTGTGCCAGTCTCATACCCAGTCTGTTCCTGTGCCAGTCTCATACCCAGTCTGTTCCTGTGCCAGTCTCATACCCAGTCTGCTCCTGTGCCAGTCTGTAATCCAGTCTGTTCCTGTGCCAGTCTCATACCCAGTCTGTTCCTGTGCCAGTCTCATACTCAGTCTGTTCCTGTGCCAGTCTCATACCCAGTCTGTTCCTGTGCCAGTCTCATACCCAGTCTGTTCCTGTGCCAGTCTCATACCCAGTCTGTTCCTGTGCCAGTCTCATACCCAGTCTGTTCCTGTGCCAGTCTGTAATCCAGTCTGTTCCTGAGCTCCTGGTTCTGACCCTGCTTCTGCCTCTGATATGTTTATAGTACCTGATACCATGCTGCAATCCTGCTGAATAAACTCTGCCAGTCTGACACACCTCCTGAATAAGTTTTAGTGTCTCTGTCTGAATAATAATATCCGGTTGGCATCTGTACCAGTGTATGCTCTTGATTCTCCTGTGTTCCCTGACATACACATAGATAGTGCTGTGTTCCTAAACCAAGCTTCATTTATAAAGAAATTGAACGGGTTGGCAGCTGAATACCAAAAAACAGTCATAAATCTTTTCTGGCCGCTCAGGCAACAAAAACGGCATGATTATGCATATTCCACTTGTCATTAGCTTCTGGAAGAAATTTTAAAAGCAGGGCCAGTGTTCCAGCCACTGAATACAATATTCTATTGTGCTGAAAAGTCACAAGAAAACAGCCACAAACATTCTTGTGTTCCAACAAAAAAGCTGAGCTAACGCCATTGCTTTCTCTTGCCTCTGGGCTCAATGTGTCAAACTGGATCAAGGTCCACAAGTCAAGCCATGGGCTGGCCACCCATTCAAAGCTCCCACTTTAGGTCCGTTGACTGCCTTTACCTTTCCTTGTGTAGTCCCCCGTCATAAACCCCACCGGTCTCTAAGCCCTTCCATCCTCACTGTAAGCCCTTCGATCGCCTCTCTCTCTCTCTCTCTCTCTCTCCTGAGTGATGTCATCTCCACTCTCAGAACCTCACTGCCAATTACTAAGAGGATATCTGCATGGCTGACTGTGCTTTGTTGCATCATTGTATTGCATCATCTCCCCTGGGGCTTGCGGACGCCCAGCTGAGGCATCAACAGAGGACATCTGCTTCAGTCCACGTATCCTGGGGAACTCGGTGACCTTTCTGAAGTCGCATGCGGTACAGTCTTATTGCTATGTTCATGGAAAGAGGAGCAGTGCACAGCCACACATAGTGCATCCCTTTGCTTTCTACCTTCCTCTGATTATAAGGTGGGGCCGGATTTCGGAGGGCTTTGCTTGAAGGCTCTCCGGTGATGCAGAGCAAAAATTAAAGGATTGAATTCAATTACAAAAACAAGCGTAGGAGAGAAGGATAAAAATAAACTGGATTAAACTGTTAAAAAAAAGACAATATGTCTGGGGTTGTTTTCATTACGCAAGCATTATAAGCCATGCACACAATGGTAAAGTCGTAATTCTTTCCCCTTATTCTTAGGCAGTTGCTTGTGAACACAAATGATAAAAAGATTTTAATTCAATAACATTGCAAACAGGATTTAAAATGTGTCTCTCTGTGTTGTCACAACACCACTTAGAGCCCTGGAAATTCATTTGCGGGCATACCATAAATAGACTGTGAAGTTACTGTACACACAGTGCATCTAAAACGATGCGGATTGTGTACTGGATAAAATCAACATGGACAAATCCCAAAACACTTCAGTTTGTTTCTATAGTGCTTTTTATATTAGATTATTTTGTCCACTGTTATAATCACGGGCTTTTTACCCACTCATTATTTACAGAATGCAAACATTATTTATCACTAGTGGAAAATAAGCTATACATTGCATGGGAATGATGTCCAGAAGGAATCTGGCCATGAACACAGTTTTTCAAATTAGATTATATGTAGAGTGCCTTTTCATCCCCCCCCCTCCCTCCCAAAAAAAAAAGAAAAGTACTAATGAACTTATGTACTAATGGGGGGCAGCAGCAGCAGCAGATTTTTGAAGGGCCATTTTGGGGTCATTTAATATTTCAGTCCCTGGGGCTCCTGACACTCCATTTTCCTGCTGCTCTTCCACAATCATATGTTAATCTGTGTGGACTCTGTGTCGCAAGGGAGTCACTGCATGGCTGTTATTGGTCATCGAGAAAGAACTGTGAAGCTTCAGGCCCAAAGAGCATGTTTAACCCCTGCTGCACACCAGATCACAGGGAGAGACAGACAGCATCCATGTGTTCTCCTCTAAATACAGCAGACGCATTCCTCACTTTCACCTCAGGCTCTGGCTGTTTTCTCCCTGCTCTTACAGACACACCACTCTGTAAACCTAAACCTTGTGTTTGGATGACAAGGTATCTGTCCTGTAACATTGCTGGAACTGGAGAAGCTGATGTGTGTGTGTGTGTGTGTGTGTGTGTGTGTGTGTGTGTGTGTGTGTGTGTGTGCGCGTGTGTGTGTGTGCGTGTGTGTGTGCGTGTGTGTGTGTGTGTGTGTGTGTGTGTGTGTGTGCGCGCGTGTGTGTGTGTGTGTGTGTGTGCGTGTGTGTGTGTGTTGCGTGCATCTGCGTGGGTGTGTGTGTGTGTGTGTGTGTGTTGCGTGCATGTGCGTGTGTGCGTGCGTGTGTGCGTGTGTGTGTGTGTCTATGTGCACACCCTCAGATATGTAAAATTAATTTGTAGCCAACTGGCCTATGATGAGCTTTTGTCTTCAATTTGAGTTTGGAGATGATGTTGTAGACAAGTTAATTGATAGAAAGCTGCATAAGTTCCCAGGTGGCCAAGCAATGACACATGCCTGATCATGAGTACAGTTTCACTCCTCGTTAACCTTAAATTAAAATATTGTCATCTGCAGCATCATCATTGAGGGTTTACCAGTGCGTTAGACCTGATAAAAGGCAAATGCCAATTTAGGTTCCCTTGACTGAGGGAGGTGCCCGTTTATAACCTGCTGCGGGGAGCAGATGTCAACATTTGGATGTTTTAAGTTTAGTCAGTCTTTAAACTAATTAATGGAGCAGGCCCTTTAAAAGAACAGATTCTGATATTCACATACGTCTCAGGAACTGGAGGAAATGGACAACCATTTTGTTGCTTTTGTCTATTCAGAGAGAAGTAGGGTAGAACTTTCGTCTTGCGTTCCCAGAGTTTTAGGGTACTGAAAGAGAGGACTTGGAGCTGAAAAAGTGCAGGTTCAGCGCCAGCAGGAAGGGGGTTGTAGCTTTACCCTTGAGCTCGAAACCTGAACTGAAACTCAAATTGCCTCTGTAAATAACGCTGCCGTGAGAAATGGATAACATATAAATAAATACAAGCTATCTAAGTTGTCCAGAATAATGGCTTCAGCGAATAAAATCAATAACCGTGTGTAATTACCTCACAAATGAAATACTGCATTTCGTGGGGAGCAGTGCTGTTATTCTGGCTGGAGCTTTGGAGCAATGCGAACAATGCAGCCAAAAAACTGACTTTAATTTATCTAGAATGTTGAGTCCATAGTGAGGTAATTGAAAACTCTCAATCCAAAAGAACTTGTGATTCATGGATATTTATTACAATGTCAAGTGGGCCGCCTGGATGCGAAACTGCCAGTTTATTCTACGGCATAATTTATTCACATAAAGTGAGTTTCGTGATGTTTCGTTTTTGTTTGTGGAAAGCTACTGTGACATTGCCGGATTTCCTCACATGAATTGTGCATATTAGAGCCATTAGATAAGAGCAGTAACGTGTTTATCATAGTAGGATGTGCCCAGTCTCTCACTTCATTCACTCAATGCTCATTATTTTCACTTAGCATCACAGAATGAGTTTTTCATTTCAATTTTGATTTCACATATGGTCCCAAGTGTTTCTGATTTTGGGTTTTACACATCCGTGCGTGCGTGCGTGTGTGAGTGTCTGCGTGTGTCTGTGTGTGTGTGTGTGTGTGTGTGTATGTGTGCGTGTGTGAGTTTGTTTTCATTTTTATTAGACATACTGTCCCAACTTTTATGCTTTGGAGTTGTAAGTTGGTTAGACTACAGGAAAATGGGTTGTTCTACTAGCTCCTCAAACTTGAATGTAGTATTACACAACCTCAGACAGCCAGCAGTCACGTGCAACAACCTTCGCAGATCATATTACTTTTCAGAGCTAAAGAATCTTCTGCACTTCAGTACTGATGGCAAACTCACCCATCTTGCGACCGCCTCAAGCTTCTCAAACACCTGTTGTTGATTTTAGCCCGTGTAAACACGGCAGAAATTTCTCACGGCTGGTCCTGTGAATGATAGCGATACACTGAACATATCCACATGGTCCAGATTTAGTCTAAACAGTGTGAATCAGTGAATCAGAATTTCTTCATTGTCATTGAACTGGTGTATACAAGGAAATTTGGGCACACTGCCTGAATGGAGCTCAAATATAAAGGATACAGTGCCATGAAAAAGTATGAGTGCTTCGACTTCTACTATTTGCGCATATTTGTCATACTGTATTATCAAACAAATTTTAATATCAGACAAAAATAACCAGAGTAAACATAAAATGCAGTTTTTAACTGATAATTTCCTTCATTGACAGAAAAACCTATCCAACCTTACCTGGCCCTAAGTGAAATCGTAATTGCCCCCTTAGTAACTGAATCAAACAATTGTACAAATTTAATTGATAATTTGGTTTAGTTTCACTGGACTTACCTCGGTGAGAAACAAAGTGGTTGACATCTATCAGTCTGGAGAGGGTTTCAAAGCCATTTCGAAGGCTCAGGGACCACAACGTACCACAATGGGAGCCATTTTTTTACAAATGGAGAAAACTCTCCCAGGAGTGGCCAGCCTACCAAAATTTATGCAAGCGCTCATCAAAAGTCATCCAAATGCTCACAAAAGAACTAAGACTTACTAAAGAATTGCAGGCAACACTGGCCTCAGTTAAGGTCATTGTTCATGATTCCACAATAGAAAATAGACTTGGGTGGGGGATGGCATTCATGGGAGAGCTGCAAGGTGAAAACCACTGCTGACAAGAGAGAACACAACAAAGCCTTGCTTCACATTTGCCAAAAACATTTTCATGAGGAACCCCCCCCCCGATGACTGATGAGTCAAGAACTGAACTTGTTGGAAGATTTGGCTGGCCTTACATACGGCATAAAATGAACACAGCATTCCACAACAAGAACGTCACACTAACACTCAAACACAGTGGAGGTAGTGTGATGGTCTGGGGCTGCTTTGTTGCTTTAGGACCTGAGCGACTTTCCATAAAAGACAAAATCATAAATTCTGCTCTCGACCACAAAATCCAGGAGAAAATGTCCAGCTATCAGTTATGGACCTGAAACTCACACACAGTTGGGTTCTGCTGCAGGACAATGATTGGAAACACACAAGCAAGTCCACCTCTGAATGGCTTGAAGAAACAAAATGAAGGTATTGGAGAGGCTGAGGAAAAGTCCTGACTTGAATCCAGTTGAAGTGTTCTGGTATGATTTTGAACAGGCAGTTTATTTCACGTTCTTACAATCTACTTCATTCCTAAATAGTGCACAGATAACCCTATAAAGCTGTCCCAGGGTGGCTCATCACAGATCTGAACCTGACTGAGGTGTAG
The DNA here is from genome assembly GCA_029721435.1 of Gymnothorax reevesii. Taxonomy (NCBI): domain Eukaryota; kingdom Metazoa; phylum Chordata; class Actinopteri; order Anguilliformes; family Muraenidae; genus Gymnothorax; species Gymnothorax reevesii. The sequence goes on from CM056573.1 coordinate 159,398,660, forward strand.
AGTTCAAAGTTCACCCCTCAGAGAGGAAAAGCAGCTGTGGGTGGTTTCAGGATTCACAAAAAATGAGTCAACTGAGTGAAACTGGCAAAAGGGGGAAGATGTGGTGTCGTGGGTCTGGGCCACAAGGTCATTGCCATTGTACTTTAAAAGCATTTTGTGCAAAGCAGTGGAGTTCACCTCATTTTGTTTGTTTTGCGTAAATGTTAATGACTGTGCACAAAGTATTAGAATAGTTTCGCAATAATACTTAATATAAAAAAATGATATAAAAATAATGCAAACTGAAGGATTACAGCCATTAGAATGATAAATTGCCATAATAAGGATGGAAAATTGAGGGCCAGAAAATGAAAATCTTGAGCATTTTTTTTTTAATTCCCATGGATTTCCTAATTCACAAGATTCCTAAATCAGAGAGTAAAACTTATTCATGAGAATAGCTGACTTAATGAAAGTTAATGGAAGCAGGAACCACATAACAAGACAAACTTTCTGACAAATGGACTCTACCTCCGGCACCAGGCCAGTTACAGCCTTGCGGAAAATATTCTACGATAGTTAAAGGTTTTTTTAGATTTTCAGAGCTGATGTGTGACGGTTCAAAGCTGGTTTGTACGTGTACAAAGCTAATCAAAGCCAGAAAGTGGAATGAGCTTGACAGCAAACTAATGTACTTGCTGCCTATCGGCTGGTCAGGTGGTGAGCAGCTGGGAAACCGAATAAATATGATGTCAAAAGCACAGCAGAAATCTTGCCAGCTTAGGCCAGTATGCACTTTTCCGCACGATTTTAGTGTGAACATTTTATGAGGAGTGTACATTGTTCTGCTCTTTGTTCTGCTTTGTAATAAGAATATCAAGCAATCATGCCGGTGACCATTATAAAAAGTGATTTTTAAGCCATTTCTCGCTGTCTCGCTTTTTTCTGCTGTCCGGCAACCTGCTAATTTGATTTCCAGTCCTGGTAAACCTGTTGGGAGACATGTACATAGTTGTTGGAACGTAAAATTTTTTTGTTAATGCATTCATACTTTGAACTTAAATTGATATCTAAGAGTGTGTTGTATGATATAATTGCTATCTACCATCTAATTCTCCACTGAAATTCACTGTGTCAGCCACAGTGTCACTGACTCCAAACAGGGCATTGCCTGGCTGACTCACATAGAGACTACACATCGACCGCTCCAGTCAAAACATCGAAACTGAACTGATGGCCTTCAGTTTGCCGTGCAAACACACCAGCGCTTGGGCAAACACTGCTTTCTGAAGTGGTGATTCACTGTGAGTTCTCATTTACAGCACAGAGGACTGTCCGCTTCATTAATCCTCAATTATGGCGTCACACTGTGGTCTTGTACCACCATTCAAAAGTTTGAAATCACTGGTGATTTCTACTTATTAAATGTACATTTTGTACTGAGGCAAGAAAATGGCCCAAAACCTCTCATGCCTAAAATAGCTAAACTTCACTGTGACTAATGGCTTAATGTATTTTGAAATACTAAATAAAACATCTTTAAATATTTTTGACTTTTGTTTAATATGAAATTTTATACAAAATGGGTTTTGTATAATTAATTTGGCTTCATAAAGCCAATCTACAGATCATCTATTCTTCTTCTTCTTTCTCTTCTTGTTATTTTTATAATTATTCCACACCAAATTTGCCAAAGGAAGTCCCCCTACACTTTTGAGGCTGCAAGCCCAAAAATTGAAGGGTAGCTTAAAGATTATGGAGAGTTTCGGCTTTTTGAGTGGATGACTCACTTCTTTTTAATCATTTTCTCATCCCTTGTTTCCCATAGACTCGTAATGCACAATTTTTTGAACTTGTCATGCTCACACAATTTAATTAACCATTAAACCTGCTGTGTAGCTTCATGTTGGGTCAGCTTTGTCATTTTCAAGTTTTTTGATGATCCATCATTTCCAGGCCTCTTTTTCTCATTCCTTTTTTCAGCTCCATAGACCTGCACTTATTTTCAAAAAGCCCTCATAGGCCACAATTTGAAAGCTACAGTTTAAAAACTTTATAGACAGCCTCAGAATGGTCAAAAGCAGGGGTCCCCAATCTTACCCAAAAAGGGCCGGTGTGGGTGCAGGCTTTCATTGCAACCAAGCAGTTACACACATGACGCTACTAATGAAGCTCTTTAGCAAAGACTCCAGGGGTTGATTAGTAGAATCAGGTGTGTAACTGTTTGACTGCTATGAAAGCCTGCACCCACACCGGCCCTTTCTGGGAAAGATTGAGGACCCCTAGTCAAAAGGATGGATGGATTGTATGAATTTGATATTAACTTCACATTTTATTAGCTTTGAAAGAAATGGTGGGTTTAAAACACATTTAAAGTATGGGTCTACTGTCCTTTAAAGATGGCAAGGAGACCTGTGTTTACCTGTCGAATGAAGTTTGACGGCAATCTCTGATCCTGCAAAGGTTACTTGTTGCGGTGTTTTGACCTCCAGCCATCCTCCTTCCCCATGGTGCGTTCCAGGTTTGTGTTCGCCATCACTCACTTGACCAGAAGAGTCCGTGACTCGGTTGCTGCATGCTTAGAGGCCCATAACCCTGCTACCCACACCTTCAACAACAAAATAAAGGTCTTCGACTGTTCCTGTTCTGAATACGCTGCTGCTCGACCCCTTTTCCAGCTTCACCAGGGTAACCTTTTAGTTTCAGATTATTCTACTGAATTTTTCTACATTGGTAGCCTCTACCGACTGCAATTACCAGGCCCTCCACAACACCTGCCCCTATAGTCTTGCAGACAGGTGGACATGTGCCTACAAGAGAAACATCTGAACCCCACCGAGCACCATCAATGCAGCAACTCGGCCCTTTGTCTGTGCAGCAGTGGTGCCAACCACCTCAGTCTCAGTTTCCAGTTTTTAGCTGGCCAGAGAGGAACCCAATTGATCCTCTGCTGCTGTAGCCCATTAATTTCAGGATTCATTGTGTTGTGCTTTCAGAGATGTTCTGCAGCATAGCGCTGCTTCTCATGTTAATGTGAGTTCCTTGCGCCAACTGTCAGCTTGAATCAGTCTGGTCGTTCTCTTTCTAAGTGTTTTTGCACAGGGAATTGACCTTTCCTGGAAGGTTTTTGTTTTCCGCACCATTCTTTGTAAACTCTACAGCCTGCTGTGCATGATGACCCGAGGAGATCAGCCATTTGTGAGATACACAAACTTCCCCGTGCGGCACCAACAATCATTCCATGGTCAAAGTCACTTGGATCACATTTCTTCCCTATTATGATGTTTGGTCTGAATAGCTTGACCAAAAATGCATGCCTGTATGCATTAAGTAGCAAAAACATGATTTTCATATTAGATATTCCCATTAACAAGCAGGCATGCCTGTTAGCCCAGTAAAGTATCCAGTGAATGTTCAAACTGTATACGTACACTACACATACACAACTATGTGCGGGAAAACACACACACACGCTCGCTGAAACTTTAAAAATACTTACCTCCCAAAGATAAACTATGCTGTATGTAAACGTCCAGTGATAGATGACGGCATAAAAAAACAGCACAACATGGGACCTTTAAATCCTGAGCATTGAGCTGGGGTGTTGTGTGAATGAACCCACATACTGAGACTTATTTTCAAGAGGCTCTTTAATTGATCAACACATGAATCGGTCTCCACTGCAAGCAAGTTTATGAAACTTGGCAGCATTTTTATTAGAGGGAAAAGGGACCTACAAAGGAGTTTTTAGAGCTGTTAATGCCTCCGCTGTGGCTACTTTTATTCCAAGAAGCAGGATAGCTAAGGAGAGTTGGCCTTATGGGAAAGCCACCCACCATGGAAGAAAGCTAAGAATGAATAAGGAGACTCCTTCTATATGGTACAGGGTTGTATTTTTTTTATTTATACTGACTAGACAGTAACACAATGATACAGAGTTTGAAGATTCAAATGGTCAGTGGATGATGAAAAAATCCTGTCAATGTCACAGCTCACGCACTGAATTCCAATTTAAAACCAACACGTGCCGTAAAAAAACTCAGAACTCAGACTATGATACACCATCTGCTTTGAATCTGGGCATTCCTGACGGAGCCCCTGGTTCCAGTTTCTTGATTGACTCCTGAAGACTTTTCCAGAATCTTTAGTTAAGGCATCTAACAGGTGGGACTGGCTTGATGCCTTATGGAGGCCTGATTCCCAGGAACCGAGAGGTACATGTTTTCCCTCACAAGCAACCTACAAACTAGACCTTGGTGGCAACGGCAGTGTTTGGGGACACCATAAAATTAAATAAGGGTGATACCCCACATGTTGCTGTGCATATCCAATTCCCTGCCCAATTTGTAAAGGCTCGTTCAAGTGTGAAAAGCAATGTTGATTCAGATGAATGCAGACAACTATTGCTCTTGCCCTGAACACATGGTTTTCCCAGATGCCTTTTTTCACAGTAGACTGGAGACAAAATCAGAAACAGAGTTTGACCCTGCATGTGTGGCTTTAACATGCAGTTCATTGAATAGTTATGAACTTGAAGCCAAGAGAATGCCCCCATTCCCTCAGCAACATCCCCTCCAATTGCTCATCACTTGATGGGAATTGTACACTTATGCACTCTCAGTCCATCACCAATCTTCTCCACAGCAGTGGGGAACTTAATTTTCCTGCTTGAGGGGCTCACAGCTCCACACACAGAAAAGAGACTGTCCCAAAACAATTTGCTCAGACTGAGGGAAATACAAGCAAGGCTTCAATAATTGTAGAATTAACAATACATTACATATCTCAGAATATAAATTATTTGCCATAATATATTGCATAAATGAGGAATTCGACAAATAAACAAGATAGTCATTAACATTAAAAAAAAACAAAAAAATAATAAATTTGCGCCACAAAAATTAAAGAAGAGTTTCTCATGGTTGCGGTTGATGCATTCTTAGTGAAGTTTTTTTTGCAGGTTATGCCTCTTTCACGATGTCAATGTGTTTCCCTTGGACTTTGGCACAAAGGAAGGCTGAATTACCCTGGGGGTGGGGGGCTGTGCGATTAATCTTACATTCGGAGAACTTTTCATAGCAGCTGTGATATGAGTGAATTCTATGAGGATGAGATTGTAGTTGTGGGCGGGGGGTATTTCAAACAATGGTCACTAGCCAAAAAGGGGCCCTTCTTGCTTATAGCCTGGATCTTTAAATTCTTGATCTATGTTTTTGGAAGAGGGTTCCATGGGGGTTGGGGAAACATTGCACAGGCAGACCAAAAAGGATGCAGACAGAAAGATGGCGACAATGGATGGAGGTAAACGTGCAGATGTTGACCAAAAAGGGGTGCTTTTTGTGGTAGCTGACATCATTCATTTCTTTATTATACTTTCTCAAATCCTGCCCAGCACCAACACACTACCTCCTTCATCTTTTGGCAAATCCTGTACTTTAAATATCAGGCCCTCAAAGAAGATTCTGGAATTAATCTTCATAAAACCATGTGAATGGATTGGAAGTTGGGGGGTGGAGAGAAAATTGAATACTTCCAAATTTCCATTTCCTTCAGCCAATCTCAGGAATCATTAAAACGCATTTTGGCCACACGTATACTGGACATGAAGTATCCTGCCAATGTCAATGAGAGGAAGGCAAGGAAAAAAGAGCCCTTATTAACTCTGTTATAGTCAAAAGAAAGGTATCTGAAACAGTAAAAACTGCAAGCTTGACTTCTTGCATGTGATTTGCTTCATGGACCAACCCATTAGGATAATGTGTGTGTGTGTATATATATATATATATATATATAATCTATATAATCACATTGTGTAGACAAATAAAAGCCAGTTATACATGAAAATATGCTTACATAGTGAATTTAAAAAATGCTCAAAAAACTATATAATGACTGAAAGGATTGTTCATTACCAGCCAACACATTAAATATTGAACAGCCTGAGAAAGACATTAACTGTCTTTATTTGTTCTCCTGTATTTTTTATTTTGAAAGTTTCCAAAATAGTTAATTTGTTGCCATCTATGAGATCAGAGCATGATTAAGTCCATGGTCAGGTGGCCCATGGGTAAGATTACTTCCTTATCTTTTGATGTCTTTTCAAAAATCTTGTCAAGTCTCCACCAATCATATCAAGGGTTTTGTATCAAAGGGCAGATTTTTTTCTTTCTCTCTTTTATGTCCTCTCTGTGTTTTACATCTTTGAGTATTTATCTGATGGCATTTTATAAATTTTGTTTTAAATGAAGAAACCTGCACTGATATTGGACATGTAATCTTACAGCAAGTCAATCTGGGGAAATTATGTCCACAAGGGATGCAAGAATGTCTTTTCCACGATAAATGTTTAAACCTTTATATATCCAATCCTCTCAGAATGGTCAAGGACAAGATTTTAAAAGGCTGTCATGCATTGCTAATGCATGTATTGTGGTGCATTCAATTGTTTTGTTAAAACTGATTACCTCTTCCTCAAGCAATTTTGTGAGGCAGCTGAATGATGTTGTGTTCACAGCACCCAAAAACATGGTAAAATGACTTTTCAAAATACAAACCATGTTTTTTAAGTATTGTTCACACAAGGGCCATTAAGTTGGCTTACACAATTTTTGGAGGTGATAAACATTTCAATGGACCACACTATCTGGTTTTACAGTGCTTATGTCCCTTTAAATAATTCAGAACATTGCTATAAAGGGTGAGCATAGTAAAAATAATTTCCTCAACCAGGACAATTTAAACATTTTAGCAAGTTGTTATGATCCAGACCAGGAATCAAGTGCGGATGCAGAGAGCAATCCAGTGGTAGGGTTTATTGATTGTGTAGTACGTGAACAGTGGGACAGAGCCCAGAGGAGAACAGTCCAGTTCAGTTCAGATGTTCTGTGCAAAGCAGTGTGAGCATTACCTGTGACTTTCCGGGATGACTGCCAGGTGTTGTTCACTCTTCACCAAAGCCGAACTGTCTGAGGGCAGGACAGAATAGGACCAATCCTGATGTCCATAGAAGGACTGGGAGTTGTTCCTTATAAACAGGACAGAACAAGAGACTGGGAAAGGAATGCGGTCCCACTCCTCGAGAATGTGAGAAAGGCTTGGGTGCTTGTTCCTATAAACTAGACAAGGAAGGACACTTCCATCAATTATTATCAGTAAAAGTTATGTTTTACTCTGTAAAGACAAAGAGTTTTATGGGTAAATACTGACTGGTTTTAAGTGATCATAGTAAATTACAATCCAGCAACTTGTAACTCAAAACAGAGAATAAATACATCGCACACACTAGCAGTAGGATGTGGAGTAACTATGAACCAAGACGACAGTAGGCCCATTTCCACTGTAGGAACTTTGGGGTAATTTTACGGGGCCGGGGCCATTTTTGTGTGTCTCCACCGAAGAATAGAGTATCGGAACTTTTACAGGGGCTAAAAAAGTCCCTGCCTCGGAGTAGGAACTCTGAATGGCCCGGAAAAAATCCCGGGTGGGGCTTGGGGTTTACTCGGCGCTAATTGGATTTACTCAGGGCGGGATGTGACGCTTTCTGTAAGCGACGAAATAGCCGGCATTTTTAAAACCCAGCAGATGACGAGGGGTCGCATTTCCAAAAGGACGTCACACAACTTTACAAGAACCTTCCTCCTACTTCGCCCTCTCGGTGGAGACACGGCGGTTGAGAGGGCCGAGTGAGAGGACATTCCTGTAGCAGTTCCTGCCCCCCAAATACTACCAGGAACTTCTTCGGTGGAAAAGGGCCTAGTGTCATCACTATCCCCCACCACAATTAAGTGCCATAACTCAGTAAATAAATATGTTTCAACATCCATTTTCGAATTCAACCTAGCTCATGACTAGCAAATTTCCCATGAAAAATTAGACCCACATGACTCTCATAGTTTTCAAGGTAACTTGTCTCCATTGAAAGCATGACAGACAGAAAGAAGGAAGGACTGACGGACGGATGAAACGCAGTCCTATATCCGCCCCCCTGCGCGCTAGTTCGCAGCGGGGATAATAAAGCACAGCCGGGGATCAAGAGGCACGCAAGACTCAAACTAATCACGGGAGACATTACTTCTAATAGGCACTCAAGTTGGAGAATGGAAGGAGATGTAGAAGGCAATCACAGGGGGAGAGTGATGGCAGGTGCTCTCAACCAGAGCACAGATTATTTTACGTTATACAATAATATGTTTAAGTATTTGATGCAACACTTCAGTGTATGCAGGTTAAGCACCTTTAAGGGTACAAACAAAATGAAACCAGCAAACCTTTAGGAACGGATTTGACTTTATAGTATATACGACTGATTCACTTCAAACTGGTTAACGTCACAGAATAACACACTCACATTTAAGGTCTGTAATATCATTTAAAATTTCAGAACCTTGACATTCAAATCTGCGAGCAATATTACGAGAATGTTTATTCCTACTCATGCACAAAACTTCTTTGGAATGAGAATTTTGCCTCACTTTCACACAAATGATTATATCACTTCAATATTTCAATATTATAAGATACTTCCTTTTGTGGGCATATACATGTATGCGTCTGTTGTGATGTTTAGGAGCCATTATTAAACACGAGGCAACCTTTTCATGACTAATCTCATGAATGTAAAGCTGATATGGTAGCAGCACAGATACTGTGGCATATATTTGTCTCTGAGGGTGTCACTTCATGGGGTAAATCATCACCATGGCAGTTATTATGCTGGCAGTTTCATCCAAAGCAACTTAAAGTCTTAAAGCACTGTGAAATTAAGGAACTCGCTCGAGCTGCATCGATCACATTGCAGGTAAATTGTGATACCAGCCACCAGGCTTCTAAGTTCCAGTCATGCAACCTAGTAATTAGGACACAGGCGTCAGGCTGTCTCTAAATGATCTGTGGATCTGCTCAGAGGTCAATTCCTGCTTATAACTCCTTATAACACATCCCTACATTCAGGGCAGCAAGCAGAGCTTTTTATATAAAATCACAGATAAGCCTCAGCTATGCTCAGTTGCTGATATAATCAGCATTTCCCATGAAACTCAGATTGCTGCATTCCCGCATCTCATGATTTTTGTTTATATTTTTCACATTTTCAAATTACAGCATTCAGAAAGTTCTATTTATTCTATGCCAAGTTTGCTTTTCAACCATCCCATCATTATCAGGGATATTGTTTTTTGCGTCTTGATATGCATCACCAGGAAACAGGCTAGACTGGAGCTGTGCTCTGTTTGGGCTCTACAGCCCAGATTTAGGCACTAGATAGTTTATCTAACAAGTTGGAATTAGCTGTTTGTCTCTGTTTCGGGAACCGCTGAACCCACTATAACATCAGCTGTGGCTAAATCTCAGCCCATGGCTTTTATCTGGCGAGGACCCAGTTAAATAGCATAAATATTTAGAGAGGTGGCCTTTCTAATTGTGGAGCAACAGTCCAGCCCAAATACTACACCAATCAAATGCAACATTTCATAACACGCATGGCCACTGCCATGGCCCGGTGCCAACTGAGCATTACAGAGAGCAAAATGAGCACCCACCTGGTTTTTACTCATTGAAATAATATTGCAAAAACTGACCATGGTCTGCCTTTAAAATAAACACATTCCTTTACTGGCGGCCATATTGGTTGGTGGAGCGAGCTGAAAATCAATAGGCATCATCCCCTATGTATGTACATTCATTCCACCAAAAATCATTAACCTCCGTTGAGCAGGGTTCACGTTAAAGCGCGACAAAGGATTCCAAGATGGCTGCAGTGGCGGCCATATTGGTTGGTGGAGCAAGCTCAAAATCGATAGGCATCATCCCCTATGTATGACCGCTCACCCCACCAAAAATCATGAACCTCCATTGAACGGTATTCACGTTAGAGCCCAACAAAGGAAAAGTTTAAGACAGGACGCCCGGACGGACGGACGGATGGAAGGGGTGAAAACATTATTCCCCCAACCAACTCTTTCAGGGGCATAAAAACGGATGGAAGCCTTTTAGTTCGACCCCACGGCAGGAGCAGCAACAGACGAATCACAAGGAAGGAGGGGCACCTTAAGCACCGTGTCTGAACAGAACCAGATGCTCTATCCCAGCAAGGCAGGGCCTTGAGATACCATACTGGGCACAGAACCGACCAATATGAACTCCAGAGACTGTAGTCCAGTTTAACAGCTGTTAAAATACCTTCTGCCCCATTATGAACCCTTTGGAGAGCAGGTTTCCGGGAATTATTCTTTCAAAATTGCAGGTTGGCGCTTCAGAACTCTGTTGCCTTCAATTATCTTGTGATGGTTACATCAGCATTAGACTGCTTCGATTAGAACATCCAAATAGCATCAGAGGCTGAGGAGGCACAGGATATCCTTTTAAACTAATGACTAGTCAGTTGTCAATTTCAATTGTTTTTTTTTTAATTAAACTTTCATGAACTCCAAAAACTCTCAACACTTTCAAGTGTTTTCCTGATTAAAGTACAATGGAAAAAAGGCATCATCTCAATGTAAAATTGCATATAAATCAACGTGATTCTATCTTGGATACGTTATGCTAATCTTCATTTTCTTTTTGTAATTTAAACAATCGAGCGCCAATTAGATCACCTGCATTGTAGGATGTGCCAAAAGCCAAAGCGGATGCTAGCAGAATATTTTGCCTTTTTTTTTACGAAGAGAGAAAAAAATTTTGGGATTGAATTAACTATTTAATTGCCGCAATTGCTGAAGGAAGCTGTGAGTTTAACAGCTGATTAATTTTTCAAATCATTGAAAAACCTGATTGTGGAGACTGAGTGAAAACAGATCTAGACTTTTTATTTAAAGGATTTTTTTTTACAGCAAGCGCTGGTAATGGAAAGCAACTCTGAGAAGGAACATCACAAACATTTCCAGAAGCAGCCCTACTCAGATTGTCCTCTAACATTAGATAACTCTGTCGGACAAATGTTAGTTGGTTCTGTGACCATCATAGACACCTCAGATCAAAGCACTTTTTCAGTTTGGATTTTAAGCTCCAGGCACATTTTTTTGGTGCTCTTGAATGCCTCCAATTGACATTTATATTTTTATCTTTCTCTACTTGCATTTTAAGTTGCAAGACAGATCATGAAATGTGACCACTGAGGTCCCAAAAAACGCATTCACTTTGTACTGTCTTTCTTCATAAAGCTATACCGCAGAGTCGATTAGAGTGTAGCCTTATGGATCTGAATTACTACTGAGACATAAAGGCAATGTTTAAACAGGAGAGAAAATGGATTTCTGAGATTTGGCTTCAGCCTTAATAATTGAAGCAATAAGTCATAACACAAATGCACGAGGATCAGCTACCCCTGCAGGCAGGCATGAAATATGAAATATATTTAGTATATGAAAATTCACTTTTGAACAAAAAAACACTTGCTGCATACATAAATCTGTATTCTGATTTGGCAAATGAAGCACAGACATCACAAAGGTGTCATACAATACAGTCACGGAACAAAACAATGTCACCATCATTGCAATGACCGACACAAACACTCCATATCACTCACTCAGTTTTAAAAGTGCGTAGAGCTCATAATTTATATTCAGGCAGGGGAGTTTGGAAGGTTTGGAGGGCACAGGAGTAAAGTATTCCTGATTTATGAAGTATTTAAACAGATATGAGCAGCTTAGTGTCATGAAAACATCACTCTGGCAGATGAAGGCGTGGAGACCACTGTGGAATAACATATAAATAATCAGCTTCACTTCCAGCTCGGGGGTTGCTGCTACATTATTTTGCAGGGAATAGAGGTAATTTCCACAACCTGAGGAACTGATGCAACTGAAGGTCCTTTCACTGTGAAGATGAAAAACCACAGCCGTTCCAACTCAGGAATGTTTGGTGGCATTGGGGCTTGGGTTTTGCTTTTTCATAACAATGCACAAAAACCAAAATTGCCCAACTTGCTCTAGATCGTGTGCTTTCTCATTGGTTTTAAGAGTTCTTGAGGGTTGTTTCTGAGGCCCCAGCCAAGCCGCAGTGCAGCTTGAGTCATGGTATTTATAAACAGGCAGAACAACAGTGCATATTAAATAGGAGTGGATTCTTCATTTAAACGGAACTGGCAGCAAGCATTTGACATTCATGCCTTGCGCATTGTCATTCTGGCATCTGGCTTAAACTGTGAGTAAAAAGTATGCATCAACCATTTTATGCAAATAAATAAATTAATTGGATTTGGCCCCCTTCAAAGGGATTTATTGCATAAAAGGAGGGTTTTTTTAAATAATTTAATTTAAGCATTAATTAACATCTTGGTTTCAAAAGTCTCAATGGCTGTTAGTACTTCTGGATATACCAAGCCACACAACATGACTTGGAGTATTGAAATGCCTCTGTTTCTGTGGAGAATGCAGCACGCTATGAGTAAGTTAATGTAGCATAAACAGGAAATGGGAATGGGTGGGGAGGTCACAGAATGCTCTCCAAAGGAAAGGGGCAAAACAAGGCTTCTCGGCAGTGCCAAAAAGCCCTGCATATTCCAAAAGTGCACATCGCCTGGTCTCAACTTCCTTCGGGCTCCCACATTTATACTTGTAACCTTTTCCTGCACACATTATATTGGCCCAGTGGCAGATATTTGAACAATATGGCATTGAACTTGTATCATGTGCAGTCATGTTGACTAAGGGCTCCAGTTATATTGTGACTGGCTCCAGTTCTTCACCAGAAGGATTTGCACCATTAGCTTTCCTTAATTGTCAATTCCACAAGAGAACAAAATTAACCAGAAGCGTGTTCGAGCCCTGCTGCAAGCATAGCGGGATTTGGATCCTGTACAAGTGAATAAAGCTGTGCCATCTCAGGACTCAAATCATGAGCATGCCTTTTGTCCAATTATGTCCAAGTTTTTCGGTGCAAGCATAGAAACTGCAAGTATCGGATTTCACAATTTCAGCAAATGGCATGGTAAACTTGTTATAAAAGAGTGAACTACCACCGGCCTGCCTTACAAATCTAAAATAATAATAACAAGACTTTTTAATAAGTTCAGAACATCCCTGAGACTATCACTTAAAGTTCTTGAGAAGGTTTTGCGGTGCTTCTTCCCAGGACTGTCATGTTACAGCCCCCTTCAATTATGGACATTGAATTTGTCTGCTGTATTGCGTAACCGAGGCAGGCTCACGTAAGCATAATAAATCTATAATTACTGCATGGCTTACGAGTGTGTCAGATGGGGGGGGGGGTGACATGCTGTGATGCTGAGGGGAGTGAGGGGGGGAGAGGGGCACGTGCTAGATTATAATTAATCTCAGTAAACACATCACCACGCAAATGAAAAGCCTCCAGCACTGATGTGAACTTCAGTTGCCAGTGACGTCTTCGTCAGTGAGATGCAAACTTAGTCACTCAATGTCAAGGTGTGCCTCCCTTCAATTCCTTTGAATTTCTCTTCCTTTTCAAGATATTTTTTCTTTTAACTGAATGACACAATGCAACTCGAGTAGCCAATTACAGTTCATGCTTTTTTCTGAAAGGATCGTTTTTCATTACCTGATTTTCTAGACAGACTTGTTTTACTCCATATGATGTGATATGACTTTATGTAGGATCACAGGCCTCTGTGATTAAATGAGAACAGTTTTACTCACAAACAGAAATACCTGCAATTAGTACCAGGAAAGAATTTGTTATTGTTTCTAAAGACTTGGGCATGGTTAGACTCCCCCAAATGGCAGCATCTGTTTGTTCAGAAATGTGCCTTGCAGCATTTGAAATCTCCCTGGAACATATAAAAGGCGAAGTCAGGAAAGATGACCTGGTTTTGTCCTGAATTAATGTCAATTTTTTTCTCCAACCCCCATCCACCATTTTATAATCAGAAATATCAGCGAACCTCCTGTTTATGACTAAGATGGCACAAACACTCTAATGTATGTGATGTATCAAGCCCCGTCTAACCTGTGTGTTTGGGAGAGCATGTACACACTTGCCTTGGATAAACCCTGCCAGGAATTTAAAACGCTAACTTGTGCTCAAGCACAAAGGTCCTTAAAAGCTCTCTGGGAAAGACTTCAAAACTATCTCAGAGGGTGAGAAATGTTGTCTACAGGGAGAAACTGCCCAAAGAGATGGAACTGAGGGGTCAAAGTTTGACAGCAGATCTGCAAGGTGCCATCCATTATTGATTTTTTTCAAACAAAGCGTGTGGTTTGGCGAATAGAAAAGTGGCGCCTTATTGGATTAGGGCATTTGAGCTGCGGCCCAGAGGATGCGTGCTGGGACCTGTCCCTGCGGCATGTTTACATCTGACACAGAGGAATGCATTTAGCGTGTGCGCCGTGACCCACGGGTCTTTGCACTGACGAGTACAGCATATTAGACATTGCAGTTAAGTGTATGTGATGGGATTTGCTACTCGTTGGCAGGAGAAACAACCAAAAAGATAGAAACATGGTGAATACCTAGATAATGTATGCATACTGAATCACAGAGCAAGAATTGCATAACAGGAATACAACACGGTCAGAAGTTTGGGCAATAAGTTCTTGGTTTGAGAACAAAATTCTGAGGAAATTACTGTGGTTGTAGTGGTAAAGGTGAAGCTTTTATACAGAATGCCTGCTTGTTGAATGTTGAAAAAAAACAGAAAATAAGCCAAAATGAATATTGTTATTGTTGGTCTTGTTGAAACTGGGTGCATTCAAATAAGGTAAATGGCAAATTTTTTAAAAATTAAGCAATTTTTGGTGCCTTTGAGCTGTGCTGGAACTGCAGATCCAGGATCAGAGGTTTGATTCATCCAGTCAAGTCAGATTTAGGAGAGAAATTTGACCTTGATGTGTCCCAGGTACTGCCTTTAAACTGTGTGATTCGTAGTTGCTAAGTCATTTCACATTAATTGCTGTGCAAGAGGTTAAAGGTGATGTCCATTAGTCAAGGTGTATGAATCTTCCTCTCAGACAGATGAATCCGCACTCCAAACATGGTGGAATTCCCCTGGGAGCTCTGCAAATCCTGCACCTGTGCTCCTTCGTAGAGTCAGACAATCAGGTCCCTTCTTCTACACCCAAAATAATACCAATCCAATAATATCAATTTTTCCTGTTATTGCTGTGAATGAAATGGCAGATTACAAGATCTAATACAGAATATTTTTAACCTCTCAACAGAAAGACAGGAACTAGTCATTCAGTCGGAGGCTTTCTCAGATCCTGTAGAATAGAGAGGTCTGTTTGGGTTTCCTGCCTTGTTGTTCATC
This sequence comes from Gymnothorax reevesii, assembly GCA_029721435.1. NCBI lineage: Eukaryota > Metazoa > Chordata > Actinopteri > Anguilliformes > Muraenidae > Gymnothorax > Gymnothorax reevesii. Next base: position 159,413,862 of record CM056573.1, read on the forward strand.
AAATCCAGTGCAAAAATATTGCCATGGTTTTCGCCCTGAATTCATTCTAGATGGTCTAATGTGCTAGAAATTAGGGCACTTTTTGCATATTGGATTTAAAGAGGTTTTATTGATAACACTTTACATCAAGGGTACATTAATTAACATTAGCTTATGCTGTGAGAAGCATTAACTATGAATTAACTAACAGTAAAGTAATGGGTCCACTAATAATTTACTAATGTCGTTCTTATTAATTTATACATTATCGATTAGTTTGATAGTTTGTTGTGTAACTGAAGGGATGTTTTCAACTTTATTACAAGGATGTCAAAGAGCATTAATAAATGGAAATTTAAGGTTACCTAATGCTTATTTAGCTGTCTGATGTATAAGATAACTGTTAATTAATTGATAGTTAATGCTTATTCCTGCATTAACTAATGTACCCTTATTGTAAAGTGTTACCGTTTCATTAATATCAGTGCAGGTGATATTCTGATAATCCACGAATTATTACACTGAATAAACAACTATTTATCCTTTTTGAAAACAAAATGGAGATAGTCACAAAGATAAATTCAGTCCTTGACTATTTTAAATTTTCAATGCATTTTCAGTTTTTTAATTTTAGGCCAATTTAGGCCATAAAGTTTTGACCTAAGGTAGATTTGATTAACTATCCTGTACCAATTAAGAAAGTTTCTCTGTATTGTATTTCTTTAGCCCTTGGTTAGGGAAGTCAAAAGTTAGCACATAAAGTAACACAGAGTTAAAGTAACAAATGCCCATTGCAGGCATTTACTGTGGACCAGATGCGACAGATCTCATTTTTCATATTCTCTAAGCACAGGCAATTGAATGGGGGGGTTGCAGGAGAAAGGACATCGTGAAATAAAGGCCTGGCCATCAGTCAGTGCTCTAGAATCCCAGATTGCTCTCAGTCACTGAAGGAGGTCCTAACATCAGCTTCCTTACCCATGCTCGTGATCTGAACCTTGAAAGAATTTAGCACTGGCTATGGAAAGAGCAACAGAATATTTGACAGTCCTACCAGGACAGCACTGCGTGATAGCAATGAGTTTGACTTAAGATGAAGAGGTATATAGTAATAAGTTGTTTTGAATTGGCTGTTGAGATGATGAGAACACTACCCTTTTCAAAGAAGAAGTTGCAGTCAAAGAAGGTCTCATACAGAGCAGACATCTAGAGAATAGACCCTGGAGCTTTAAAAACATTTTAGCTTTTCTGACACTCTTCAGAGTATTGTCTATATGAATAAATTACTACCAGCTGACAGGCACTGCTTTTAAGCATGCAGATATGCTGGAGCATTTGCAGCAATGGTTTCCAATGATTTTCACGCCTATTCAGATCGTGGAGCCACGGCCAGTGGAGATTATATCTCTAGAAAACAAAATCTAAACAGTCTGTGGTTGATTTAGGAAGAAGCACGATCCATGCTTATTTAAAATATAATTCATGAGGTCATTCATTGGAGGGGTACAACCATGGACTTAAAGGCTCGGCAGGCAGCTTATTTTTGGCAATATTGGGCAAAAACTTCCGTTTAACGTTTGAGCACAATGTAAATGAAGTGATCGGCGAGAAGAGCAGACTTCTGCATTCCCTCTGAGCTCTGTTTTCAGCCTGCAAAGAATATGCCCCGTGACAGAAGAATTTGACCAATCACAGAACAGCTGAGAGAGCGAGCCCTGTGATTGGCTGTTCTGCTGATGCAGATGCGCGTGCACGTCTCTTCGGAAACTCTACTCCAGTGTTTCCCAAACTGCGTGCCTAGGTGTGCCGCGAGAAAACCCACTTACTGTTTTTTCCTGACAGCCTAATAATATAAAACGGCTGAACTTACAGGATATAAAAATAACAATTCATGACATTATCAATTCATTCAATTCAGTTTATTAAAATGCCTATTTAAAATTCTTTCTCGATATTTCTGCATCATGTATTCTAATGTACAATTCCTTCTTGTGATTGGCCAATTACACATCGCCTAACGCAAAAAATTAAACATTCCTCAGTAAAACTCAGCGAAAACAGCAGCGTAGGCTAGTTGAATCAAAACAACGAAAATGGATAAATTCCTGACTAAAACCTCGAAAAGGCCGTCTGACTACGACCCTGAACCACCTCACTCTTGCAGCGCTGGCCAGAAAAAGAAAATGAAAGTGGTGAGCCGACTTTACAGTGAGGAATATCTGACTTATGAGTTTACATTCACTGGAGATCCCGCTACCCCAATATCACTGCATGTGTCTTGCTTGCAGCGAAAAACTGGAAAAGAAGCTATGGTGGCAAATAAATTAAAAAGACCCCTTTCGACCAAACACCCTTCTCTCGCAAAAAAAGCGAAAAAAAAGACCGTGAATATTTAATGTGGTCGAGAAGCCAGACGTACAAACAAGCTGGTATCATGATAAAAACCACTACAGTGTCAAAAAAAGCATGAGAAAATAGTTATCTGGTTGCAGAACAAATAGCAAAATCAAAGACGTCTCACACAACTGCCGAATCTCTTATCCTGCCAGCATGCAAAGCTATCTTCGGGACCATGTTGGGTCAAAATGCTGCCAATGAAATATCACAGGTTCCTTTCTCAAAAAATACAATTGGTAGACGAATAGGATAAATGTTGGCAGATATAGAGGACGCTGTAATGGAGAAATAAAGAGGGAGTGGGAAATTTGCGCTGCAGGTGGATGAAACAACCGATGCCAGTGGACATGCACTATTACTGGCCAATGTCAGATATTTTGATGGGGAGACAATTAAAGAAAATTACTTTTTTTATCTTATTTTGCCGGACAAAACTACAGGTCAGGAGGTGTTTCGAGTGACATCAGAGTATCTGGAGAAGTGGGGGCTGAACTGGAAAGACTGTGTAGAGTCATTTATTTTATGATTGCATAAAAGCCTGAAGCCTGGTTGGAAAGCTCGAGTGGTTGTCTCGTCACTCGGTCGTGCTGCGGGGTAGGTAGCGCGAGCGGAACGCTATAATATCATAGCGGTGTGCCGTGAGATTTCTTCATAGTAAACAGTGTACTGCGAGAGAGAAAAGTTTGGGAAACACTGCTATAGTTTGAATAAAATGTGCTACACTGATTCAAGACATTAGTTTTTCATTAGTCTTAAAAATCAAGAACGGCTTTAATTTGCTCAAAGTTAAAACTGAATAATTCCCAATGTCAAACCTGTCGGCTAATGTTACTTTAGCCTTTGCAGTCGTCTGTCTTTCGTATTACTTTACACTAAATATAAATACTATTTACTATCGCTCATGTTCAAAAACAGTATTTTCTTACCTGTGATTCGGACATTATTATATGTAGGATAACGTACAAAAAAGGTTTGTCTAATTTGCGATTGCCTCGGGCAGGGACTGTCGGGTAGGTGTATGAAGCGTGTGCATCAGATGCCCGTGCTTGTCTGGTGGGAGGAGCTCAGGTCAGAGATGAGGAGATGAGACCCGTGTAGACTCAACGATCACCGTTTTTCTAGGATTCCTGCCTACCGAGCCTTAAAGGCGCCAAGGAAAAATGTCACCACCCTAGGGAATCTAATGCTCATATCTGACCACCTCTGCTGGACTGGTCCTTTGGGATTGTCCAAAACTCCTACCCCTTTCAATGTCCCTGGCTTGACATGGGTGAACAGGCATTCTGCTGCACCACTTTTCTTATGTAACAAGCTGGCAGGGAAAAAAAGGCATGCTTATAATTCTCGTCTCCTTCCATGCAGACAAAGCCTCAGTCCAGCGCTTATCTCTGCCTAGTTGACCACGCTTTTGAACCGCAACACTTGCGTCATACTTTCTTTCATGTTTGCCCTGAACTCCATGCACCAACAATCCAAAATAGGAAACTGTCCATCAAAGCAAACAACTAATTGGCACTTGTTTGTTCGGCTCTCACTGCAAATAGCTATGTTCTAATTTATGCGTTGAGAAAAATACAGTCGGTGTTCACATTCATGAGAGAAAATCTACCTCTGTCCACAAGAAATGAAGTGTGCCATTCAATTTAAACCTTGTATCAAATAGCACATAAATAACTGAAGCATACCATGGCTAAAGCCCTCATAATATAAATGGAATAGAAAGTAAGTCAGTTCCGAGCCAAGAGGCTTATCAGGCCAGTGCTTGGTTTCAGTAGCATGACACAACCAGGAGTATTGCTGCTCCTCCTGAATGGGATGATAGTCCATCGCAGGTTACCCCCAGCTCTTAGTCAGGTTTCTCTGACAATTTTCCGGTACCCAGTGATACACCTGGGTGGACTGGGACACTTGTTTTGCCCAAGAACAGGCCAGAAAAGCTGTGATAAGGATACAAACTCAGGACCTTTCAATCTCAAGTCAAGCACACTTAGCAACTGCACTACTGCACCCCCCATATGGTATATTAACTTAATTATGCTTTCCTTAAAATTACTGTGATTGTTCTTTTTTTTTCCTGAGTACCCGTAGTGATAAATAGTAGGTTTTATGACGCCACCCAAATAAGTATACTATATACAATACCACTCATATGTACTTTCACTAATCACTAATTTCACGAATCACTAGCGATTTTTGCATTGTAAGAAACTCTTTGTTACACATAAAACATAAATCCAAACTCCAAAAGTGAACTCTAGGGAAAAGCAATGACCGATTATGGAGATGCTGGCTCAATCATCTGATTCAAAGCCGTACTAGGATCATCTGAATCATAAGGTTTGTATAGTGTGCCATGCATAACTTCAAAGACATAGCTATGAGAAATATTACTGTCCACTGAAATCCAGTGAGAATAATACCTGAACAAAATTGATGTGTCAAATGTTTACAACATGCAAAGCAGTGAGTAAATTTCATTGTGGATACTTTGATGAGAAATTGCTAATTTAAATAACTGCAAAAATATTTGTACTGCAAAATTTGAAAAACTAAGTAAGACATCTTAAAATACGTTTTGGTGTTTTTTTCCATATGATGTGCTACTATATAGAAAAACTGTTATTGAACAGAATTGCAAGAACCACTGTATTTAAATGACACAGGACTCCAAACTTTAGCGCGGCACCATGGATGTAAGAACATGACTCGGTTTTGGGGTTAACGGATGAATAACGCCAACATTTTGTTGTATTTATGTTCAGTAAACCCACTGGCCTCCTATAACAGAGACGAGTGTGGAATGACTGCTACAGAAGATGATATATGGGATAAGTCCCTAATGGGGTTTACTACTGATGTGAAATTAGATCAGCCTCCCTCATGCATCCCAATGAGAGGGCTGATAAAGTCCTTCCCTCAGGCGATCGGTCGAGGCGGAGCACTTTTAATGCACGCCCTTCACTGTTATCTGTGCTCCACCTCATGACATGCTGTCATTTAGATTTACTGTACACCGCCAGTTAGCTCACTTAATCTCCATTTGCCTGCTCCAGTAGGCCGGATTGACCTCAGTGCGAATGTGAGACCAGACGGAATCTCATGATAAGCAGTGGTGCATCTTAGTTCTGGTCCTGATTTTATGTTTCAAAGTGAATCGCATGAATTGGGAATGAAAAGCTTCCTATTAAGAAACTATCAGGAATTAGTAAGAAATGTAGAGTAGGCAAGTTTTATTTCTTGTTGTCAGAAAGGATTCAATAAATCATAATTGTTGGAGATATTAACATTACATGGATGAGCAAATAATAATATCTACTAACATTAATTTCTCTTCATTTTAGTTGGACAACCTCCATTAATTTCTCTTCATTTTAGTTGGACAACCTCAATTCCAAATAAGTTGGGATGCTGTGTAAATTGTAAATAAAAATAAAATGCAGTGATTTGCAAATCTCATAAACCCACGTTTTATTCACAGTGGAACATAGACAACATATCTAATGTTGAAAGTGAGACATTTTACTATTTCATGAAAAAAAAAGCTCATTTTGAATTTGATGGTAGCAACACATCTCAAAAAGGTTGGGAGAGGGGCAACAAAATTCTGGAAAAGTAAGTGGTACTAATGAAAAACAGCTGGAGGAGCATTTTGCAAATAATTAGCTTAATTGGCAACAGGTCAGTTACATGACTGGGTATAAAAATTGCAGTTTGGAGAGACAGTCTCTCTCAGAAATAGAGATGGGCAGAGATTCGCCAATCTGCAAATAACTGCGTCTGAAAATTGTGGAACAATTTCAGAAAAATGTTCCTCAATGTAAAATTGCGAAGACCTTCAATCAACAGTACATGATATCAAAAGATTCAGAGAATCTGGACAAATCTCTGTGCACAAGGGACAAGTCTGAAGGTCAATATTGGATGCTTGTGATCTTCAGGCCCTCAGGTGGCACCGCGGTAAAAAAACAGGCTTAATTCTGCCGTGGAATGCGTTGCATTGGCTCAGGAACACTGTCTGTGAATACAATTTGCCAAGCAATCTACAAATGCCAGCTAAAGCTTTATCATGCAGAGAAGAAGCCATGTGTGAACACAATCCAGAAACGCCGTCATCTTCTCTGGGCTAAAGTTCACTTAAAATGGACTGAGGCAGAATGGAAAACTGTTCTGTGGTCAGATGAATCAAAATTTTTTATTCTTTTTGGAAACCACGGATCCAGTGTTGTGCAGTCTACAGAGGGACTATCCAGCTTGTCATCAGTGCACAGTTCAAAAGCCTACATCTCTGATAGTATTGGGTTGCATTAGTGACTATGGTGTGGGGAGTTAACACATTTGGAAAAGCATTATCAGTGCTGAAAAGTATATGAAAAGTAAGTAAAATAAAGAGGTTTTACAGCAACATATGCTCCTGTCCAGATAACTTCTCTTTCAGGGAAGGCCTTGCATATTTCAGCAAAACAATGGCAAATCACATACTGTATCCATCACAACAGCATGGCTTCACAGTAGAAGAGTCTACGTCTCTATCCTAACGTTTTTGAAATGTGTTGCTGCCATCAAATTCAAAATGAGCTCATTTTTCGTGAAATGCTAAAATGTCTCACTTTCAACATCCCCAGGTAAAAAAAACACTATACTTGAATTACACTTTTACAGACTGTATTAAGTACGGTGTATGTTTTTTTCACCCCCTTTATGTGTAATTAAGTGTGCTCAAGTAGTCATTGAATACTACTTGTGTACTACTTCAGTACACTTAAAGTGTACACTTTCTAAAAGTATATATTAAATATATTACTTTTTGTGCTTAATTTGCAAAAGTATATTTGTAATAACTTTTGTATGCAACAAATATACTTTTAATATAATTAAGTGTAATACTTTTTCACCTGGGTCTGATGTCTATTGTGAATAAATAATGATAATCAAGACAGTGAAATTTGCAAATCATTGCATTCTGTTTTTATTTACATTTTACACAGCATCCCAACTTTTTTGGAATTGGGGTTGCATTTCTTGTTGTCCAAATGGATTCACTGAATTGTGATTAATGGATGAGCAAATAATATCAATTTCTCATTAATTTTAGTTATAGATTATAATTTGGGATCCTTGTTACTAGAGGATGGTGAGAGCAGGGCGTCAAGATTTATGGTGAACAGAGAGAGAGACAAAGAAAGGGAGAGACTACAAAAGAAAAATTCTATTTGATTCCATTACATAGACAAGAGCAATTTTTACAAATCACTTTTTTGAAGGGCACACGAATACAGTCCTGTTTAAAAACAAGTGAATCAAATTACATGGCACAGAAAGTTTAGTGTTGTTAAACAGCTTCATCTCAGCAGGTCTACAAATAGAGATGTGAGGAAAACACTGCAAGAGAGGGGCCGCATATACCCTTGTCCTCTTGCACCCTGAAATTATCCTCAAGCTTTGGCCAAAAATACGAGCCGATGAGAGTAAGAAACCGGCAATTAAAAAAGCAAAACAGTGACTCACAGGCACCTGACAAAGTGCTGTGATTGCGTCCTCTTAACCCGTGTAATTAACTCCTTGTGATCATTAAGTCCTCACCCAGCAGAAATGTCAGTGTAGATCTGAAATAGCTCAACTTCTCCCCTCCCTGCAAGCAGCTGCAAGGCCGTCCACAGAGACAATAGAGTTTAAAACCCCAATCTCACCCAATATAAATCCACTGGCCTCTTCTGCCACAGTAATGACCTGGATCAGGTGAAATGGAGCGATGCCCACCCTGAATCAAAAACAGTCTCCTGGGGATGTACCCCAGGCCCGTCTTGCTCTTCAGTGAAGCTCGTCCGAGACAAAAACGAAGTTAGCAAATAGAAACTAATAACTTCCCTTGAGACACACATATCTTTGATTTATTGAAGTCCCTTTTGTTGAGAGGGAAACTGCGTTGCAAAAAATGGATAAAAGTAGTGATATGGAATCAGTAACACCAGAAGCGGGGTGAAGGGAAATGAGGATTTATTCAAAACAAAATAAAACAGGCACGAGGGCCAACGAAAAACTTGGCCCAAAGGGTTGCAAAAAGACAAACTACGGTAAGCTACACAGAGCTGGGAACTAAGGATCAGAAAACAAAAGCCACTGGAAACTCCAGGGAGATAAGCAAGAACAGAAATGAATAACAAGGCTGAAGCTATATACAAAATGACTAGGAACAGGGACTTGGAAGCATGAACATGAGCGGAACAAACTTGAGACACCGTCTGCCAGCCAACTTCCACCGCATCCAGATAAAGGCTAGGAAATCAAGACATGAGGGGCAACACCTGGAGAAGGAGAACAAGAGGCAGGGCAAGATCATTGGACATGGACTAAGATTGGATGACAAGACTTGCTCATTAAGGGAATGACCGTGCTCAGCTTAAGTACCAATTAAGTATGCTGTTTGGAAGCAAGCATGAATGTTAACAGAAAAGCACAGCAAGACTTGAAATAGCAAAGCAGGAATCATGACAATAAACTCCCTGTCTAAATTAGTAATGTGCCTATCTAATGAATTACACCACCCAGTGAGTGTTAGTAAATGTTAGTAACTTAAAAACAGTTAATTGTCAATTAAGCTTAGAGAGCCCCGAATCAGCACAGCACAGAAGGAAGGGGAAATACCAAAGCCAACCATAGCTCAGAAATGTCCAACAACGAAGGCACGGGGCGGAACGCAGACAAGCGGTGGAGTGGCTTGGCAGACCTGGCATGAAACAAAACATGGAAAAGTAAAAACATGGACAATGAATGTGAACTATGAAATGCTTGGTCCTGATACAAGAAACTGTTAAAACTGACTATGACCATGAGGCTATGAACTATGAACATGAAACTGTTAAAACCATAAATGCTGTCCTGGCCAAAGGCCAGGACCCCAGAACACAACAAGTAGTCCGTGAGGTCATATTGTTACTGCATTGTGACTTCTGTGAATCCAAAATAACTGGTTGTTCTTGTAGAAATATTGATAAGGGAAAAAAAAAAATTTGACTCATCTGATGTATAACCCCAATACAGAAAAAGTTGGGTGTTGTGCATGATATTACTAGATTCATGACATATTGTGATGTCATCAGCTGACAGTTTAGCTGCCGTAAAGTTGCTGTAGTGTGGAGACACTTTGGAAAATTTACATTTGTTGCAACTCACCTTGATGTGGAGTCACTCAATTTACAATATACAGCAGTAATGGCGATGAGGATAGAGTTGTTCTTACTACCGCCATCTGCTTTCCAAGCACTGCTTGGCAAACCACCCATCCTTTGGACTCACTGGCATGAGTCACTTGAGATCTCGGCTCTTGGATTTGAAGATATGGTCGGGGCTCAGAAGAAATCCATGCTTCTTTGCTCTCTGGGAATTGATTTTCAAAGCCTTTGGAGCACCAGCTATCTACATGGAACACGTCACATCGCTGTCTGGATATTTTGCCGCACAAAGCATCATTCCCCATCGGATTATTTTTCCCCACCACAGAAAGTATGCAAGTGAATCATTTCATCAGTTTGTAGAGGACAGGAGGGACTTAGCTAGCTTCAGTAATTTTGGAACACTAGAGGATGAAATGATTAGGGGATAATTGGCTGAACACACTATTAACCCAAAACTTCAGGAGGTCATCCCCTGATGACCCAACACTCAATTAAGCTATGGAAATAGCATTCCAAACCAAGTTCACTGTTGAATTAGCCTCACAATTAGCCGGCCCCTCCCTCTCCCTGTCTATGTTTCCAATACAGCACCGCTCACAATCATCCAGCCCAGTTTCCCGCCATAACAGCTCTTATGTGAACTATACAGAACACATGCACGCTAGCGCTGGAGTAGTTGCAGCTTGACATCGCATGCTACCAGGGCCCATAGATGTCCCACCAGGGAGCTGAGATGTCAGCAAAGTAGGAAACAGAGCCATTTTGCCAAGGTTTGCCACTCCACTCAGTCATCGCCCCAGGGCCACCACCATCCCCAGCTGCTTCCATTGCAAATACCGCTGTCCACTCAGTGACTGGCCTCCTTACCAATCAAGATTAGAACCGTACTGTTCAACAGGTGCCTCCTGTTACCATTGGACACTGGAGGTGCAGATTTGGTATAAAACTAGCATCCAGGTTAGACCTTATCTCTCAGGAGCAAAGATCCAAGGACAGGAAGGGATCTGGATATTTCTCCCTTTTCTGTGCAAAACATAATTGAAAAGTTCAAGAAATCTGTTGGAATTTCCGAGCATGAAGGGCAAGGGCGAACGCCTGAGCTGAATATCTGTGATCTCCGAACACTCAGACGGGACATTAAGAACCGATATTTATCTATACTTGTCATGGTTTCACCCCCACCGGCTGAAGACACGAAGCCGGCGGGCACTGGGACCATGTACCCAAAAACAGGTGAAGGGACCCACACGCACAGGTTGAGTAAAAATAAAATAAAAAAAATAATTAAAAAAAAAAAACGCTTGAATTTAAAAATAAAAGCACACAAGAGAGGAGCAGCGGCAAAAACACAAACAGGGCTCAGGACACAGAATGCAGCTGCACTGCCAGTTTGGCAGTGCAGTGCTTAAATACTCTACATTGCACCTCCACGACAGGTGTGGCTCGTTGAAGTCAAGGTGCAGACAGCAGAAGGGGGGAGGGACTGCAGGGCAGGACCATCACAATTCTGAACAGCAAAAGAAACAGCACTTTTGAAGTTTCTGTAACGTTCTTCTGAGAATGAAAATGCATTAATTTTCTCAACATTCCTGATTCAATTAGAGTCGAGATGATGATCATGCCCCAAAATATTTCACAAACAAATATAAAAGCATTTGGCCGTGTTCAAACTGACTCTCTTTTAATGAACATGGTAATGCTTGCAAACGCATCTTCATTAAAATCAGGATGCACCTGCTTCTCGTTAGGCTTGTGGGTAGAAATTGCACCCACAGGTCTGTCATTTGTTCCCAGAATACAACAGTCAAGCCAAGGCTTACCAGAGATTAACAAGAGCAAGCAAACTGACATCTCCGTATTTGTCAACCCCCAAGGGTCATTGCTAATGACTTCAACTGCGGTATTCTAACTATCAAATGTCCAAGGCAGTGATACAACACCATCAACAGTACCAATGACTTTACCAAGATTTCACCCCCTTCATTAAAGATGATCCCTGTTTGTTTAGTTAGTCACATGTTGTGTTCCAAGCACATCATCCTCTGTTTCCCATTACATCTTGAGGTTACTTGGTATTGGATTTATTAGGGTCACGACACTTCAACAAGACCGGCATATACTGCGGCAACACCTCTAGAGCCTGGTCACTACGGAGATTGAAATGGCTTGGCAGATCATAGGGAACCACCAAAAACCCATAAGTGCCGACACGGTTTGTTGCTGCTTGAGGTGCAACCACCTGTGCTGCCGACACGCAGCTGGGGGACTCATCCTGACAGATCTTCACCAACGGGAACGTCTGCAGTGGGCTCAGCAACGACAAAATTGGCGTTATTGGCAGTGGAGGGCTGTAGTAGAGAGTATGGGCCCAGATTCTAATAGCTTTCATCAATCACCTTGTGCATTCCATGAACAGAGGATGAGTATTTGTAATAATCAACCATAATCAATCAACAATTATGGTGGGCAGACAAGGCACTGAGTTAATCTCACTGGATTCAAAAATGAATCTGATCAGATGATCTAAAACATCATGTCAAACATGCTCCAGGTAATGGTTAGACGTCGCATGAAAGAACTGCCCTCAACTGAAGTCCATATCATAGACTGTATAGAAAGATGGACGAAGCAACCATGATGTAACCCATTGGATTCAGCATACCATTTAGGGGAGTGAGGGGTGGATCTTTGGGCGGATGTGACCATTTCAGCGAGGACCAGTGGATAGCCACACCCCTAAAGAATATTCTGGCTTTATCCTTTATTCTAGTCTATTCGGGACCATAATTTACAAAAATGAACATCATGATATATAGAAGGAGACTTGAAACTTGCGATAGATACCATAAAATAATGTGGAAAATCATTATTGAAATAATAAATCAGGTGGGAAAGTAGGGTCATTTTCTCATAGATTTCTATAGCATTTAGCTTTCTGCATCCACCGAAGTTTCATCTGCTGGCAATGAAATAGACTGGAAATTGTAAAGATTTCCGCATTGGCCTGAGTTTTCAGACCTAGTCTATGGTCCCAATCAACTTAATGAATATTTGTTAGGCCCTGAGCCTCAAATGGCATGCCCAAAATAAAATGAGTATATCTTTGCAAATGCTTGGTCCATTTGAATGATCTTGGAATCATAATAAAGGTAAAACCATTTGGGATTTCTGTCGTGGTGTAAAAATGAGTATATATATATGTCATTGAGTCAGAGTCTTCGCCAAATTGGCAGTTTGGGTACCTAGTGTGCCAATTCAGATTTCTCTGGTACCCAAATGTTTAATTTCATTTAAATCATTAAATTATTTAATTTAACTTATATGTCACTACAGGCACACATTCCATCCAAATACAATCACTTTTTTTCACTTTTTAAATTTTCATATATTTTTATTATTTCCGCCAGTCCTGTACACATTTTCCCATTATGACTTTGAAAACAACTGTTGAATATTTAGCGGATAATCATATTGAAAACACTTAAAAAAAGCCAGTTAAGCGTTTATATTGTCATGTCCTTTAAGTACATGTAAATGGCCCATGGACTCAGCTTGACCGGGAATGCAACGTTTGTGCAATTAAGGTGGTTTAGGGCTAGTTGGAAACATCCATTTCAGGAATGCCTAAGAATATTTCAATGAGACAAAGCAAAACTGTATTTTGTGTGCATTAAAAAGACATGGCTGTGCAACAACAGTGTGCAGATGGTGGACAGGCCTGTCAGTCCCAACTTCTTCCCATAAAGAATGTGAGGCACATGTGCAAAATGCGAATACGGAGACCCTGCATTGTTGCACACCTTAAGACTGGGCTTCAGGAAGAATGGGACAAAATTACACTTGAGACACTTAACGACTTGGTGTCTTACATCGTTAAGTGAATATCGAGTGCTGTTAAAAGGAATGGCAGACATTACAAAGCAGTAAATACTTGACTATACCAACTTTTCTTGAAATAAGTGGCAAGATTTAAAATTGAAATGAGCTTATATTTTGACAATGAATAAAATTCATGAGGTGAAATATCAAATAATATGCTCTTTTATTGTTTTCAATAAAATACAGGTCAAGGCAAAATCATTTACATATCACTGTTTTCAGTTTTATTTAACATAGCATCACTTCTCCTGATTTGTGTTTGTTCACTGCCAAGTTTGTGTTTTACCCACATACATGCACCGGTAAACAAATACAGTACAGGCCAAAAGTTTGGACACACCTTATTCAATGCGTTTCCTTTATTTTCATGACTATTTACATTATAGATTCTCAATGAAGGCATCAAAACTATGAATGAACACGTGGAATTATGTCCTTAACAAAAAAATGTGAAATACCTGTAACTGAAAACATGTCTTATATTCTAGTTTCTTCAAAGTAGCCACCCTCTGCTCTGATTACTGTTTTTCACACTCTTGGCATTCTCTTGATGAGCTTCAAGAGGTAGTCACCTGAAATGGTTTTCACTTCACAGCTGTGCCTTGTCAGGGTTAATTAGTGAAATTTCTTGCCTTATCAATGGGATTGGGGCCATCAGTTGTGTTGTGCAGAGGTCAGGTTGATACAGAGCCGACAGCCCTATTGGACAACTGTTTGATACATACGTATATAATTCCACATGTGTTCATTCATAGTTTTGGTGCCTTCAGTGAGAATCTACAATGTAAATAGTCATGAAAATAAAGGAAACGCATTGAATGAGAAGATGCGTCCAAACTTTTGGCCTGTACTGTACATAAATGAGTGCACTCACATAAAAAAAAAGAAGCATGCAGACGTGGGTGCGTACACGCGCACACACACACATACACACACACACACACATAGAGATCAACCCTTATAGCGCTGAAATAAATTTCAAAAATATATACATTTAATTATCTTGTGCTGTTGAAAACCTATCACGTGGCTACCTTTAAACAAGTTGCCACTTGATTGGCTTTCGACAGCTTTGATTTTAATTTCAATCATTATTGAGCGATAAATGTAGCATTTAGCACTCTAAGGGTTAAACAAATACAGAACACAGAGTTTGGGTGCAATAGCTATCCATGTGAGACCTGACTAGCATGCCCCAGGAATAATTACCAGAGTCTTCTGGGCTGATAAGATCAAGCTCATGCAGGTTCAGGGAGGTCACCACTGACCCATGACCCTGATCCCAGTGCCACCTGCAATCACCTCAGCTGGTTGCCTAAGGGTCAATGGACCTTTGATATGGTTCTTGGGCGGTCACTCCCTGAGTACTCACCTCACAGGACACACAAATTACCACCAACCCCCGCCCAAACATGCAGGCCAGCAGGGATTAAGGACTACATTTCCCAAATTCCTCCTGGCACTTTTTACGATCACCAAAGGGGTTTGTTGAGGAGTGTGGAATTCTCCAGCTCTGTGAGCTGTCTCATGTTTTATTTGCCAACTGATGATTAACTAGAATATTAGGTGTGCTAGAGTTGTGGTCCCATAAAGTCTGTGCCGCCACTAACTACCAAAGTGAGCATAGTGGTAGACTAGAAAAAGCAGGTCATTTCGATTCATTTGACCGCTAATTAGCAGCATGTATTTGTTTTTAAAAGGGATAACCCCAAAAAAGTGTCAAGTTAAAATCCAAAGAAAGATGAGGACACAAACAGAATTCCTAAACAGCCAAATGCACCCCAATTTAAAAATTGGCAAATCATGGAAAATGCAAATAAAATCAAAATCAAAAAGGACAGATTTAAGAGGTCCACTCACCCCCTACTACATTTAAAATATGTCAACAACAATTTGAAGCTTTAACTTATGAATTCATTTGATTGTTGAAAACATACGTTTGTTTCCAACCTTTTGACCACAACTAACTCCCAAAAAATGGCTGCAGGGACAATTTAGTGATGTTGTGACAAGTTGCAATAATAAGGTGCAGAAAAACAGGTGATGTTGATCAGGTGAGCTGATCACATTATAGTATTAATGGAGAATCCAAAAAAGGTCCCTCAAGAGCAAAATAGGGTCAGTGTCTCAGGGCTCACAATTCTCCGAACAGGTACCTAAACATATAATGCTTAACTTTGAGAACTATGTTTGCCACAGACAAATTGGTAGCATTTTGCGCATTTCGCCAAATACACTACTAAAACTAAAACGAAAAGGTGGCGGGAATCTGTTAGAATCTCAGAGGGTAAAGGGCAAGGCAAAAAAATCACTTCTGAATGTGCATGATCTTTGATCCCTAAGCTGTCACTGTCTTGAGAATCGTCATGCGACTGTACAGAATGTCACGACATGGACTCAGAAATACATTGGTGAACCAGTGAGTCAACACTATTTGACGTTGTATCCACAGAAGCAAGTTAAAGCTTTACAATGCAAAGCTAAATCATTACATCAATACTGTACAAGTGCATTGCCGTCTTCTCCACCAGCAGTTTTTAGGAAATAAACAGCCGCTGTGTTCCCTGCACCTGGAACGACAATGACATCCCAAGCTATTATCAGTGTTAGATCCCAAATCCAGCATCTGTCTTAGGATGGGGATTTGTAAGTGCACATGGCATTGTTTAATTGCAGATTTGAAAAGACACAATTATTGCAGAAATTTGTAGAAATATACCCTGCCATTATCTGTTCCAGAGACATCCCTGCATTGTCCAGCAAGACAACGTCAAACCACATTCTGGGATTGCAAATGTATACTGTAAGCAAAGAGTGTGGGTGCTAGACTGGCCTGCCTCCAGTCCTGATTTGTCTTCGATTGAGATTGTATGATGTATTTTGCAGCAAAGTTTAAGATAAGGAAAGCCCCATACAATTCTCCAGGTAAAGATCCGAGCAGTGGAGGGAGGGGGGGATTTCACTTGATGGTCCAGATCAACTAGTATCATCAAAGCCGAAACTGCCAATGAGTGTGATGAACAGATATGATGATGTTACACAGTGGTAAACAGAGGGCTGTTCCAATTTCTTTTTTAGATAATGTTGCTGTCATCACTTGTATATTTTCAATAAGCAATTGAATATACATGTTAAAACATCAAATAATGTGTCATTGCATTTTTCAATATTGCATATTCCATATCAGTTTTTTTTTTTTTTTTGCTTTTGTAATTGGGGTCCCAATTGCAGGCACATCGGTCACAAAAAATGGCAAAATTATTTAAGGGGGCAAGAATTAAACTGCAATACTAAAGAGGGAATGTGGTCACAAGTCAAACTGGGGCAGATGAACAATAAGTATAAAAGTTGCAAGTAGCCGTAGAGCTACAGCTCAAAAATTATGAAAGAGTTGAATCAACTATATCAGATTCAAAAGAAAAGACTGATCTAAAATAGTATATCTGGTATTTCTGCCAGTGTTTCTAATTATATGACCCTCCCCTGTGTATTTTTGATGATGTGTGACTTTCAATTGCAACAATCTTCAATTGTTTCCAAAAAGTTCTTACATTTTTAAATTGAGGTTATTTTTTGTGTGTTTTGTTTTGTTTTGTTTTGTTTTTGTCTACAGCGAGCAGTCACTTCGAAGCTTTTCCAATTGCCTTGTTTCGAGACCTTTACACACAATACGCTTATGGCATCGGTCAGTGCAACGAGACATCAAATTTAGTCACGTACAATGGGCATGATGGCATTACATTCTGATCTTCAAGTAGAAATGGCTCCATCATTACCTTTGGTCTGTTCGGGATTGAATTCTTCCTCTCAGCTTAGAAACCATTATAATTCAGCTGTTGTTGCAGAAGACACCGTGCTCATGGAGTGTCAGAGCACTATTCAGATGTCAGAGAGTGTCATCAGATACTGCAGAAATGTAAAATAATGACAGAACAAAGGACTGGGAGGGGTTTCAAAAAGATAGAAAAACACTTTCATATCTTGACTGCCTGCAAAAGAAATAAAAGTCATCTAGGGTGCAATTATGTTGAATTGCGATGGTAGTTGTGGCTACATAATGGAGCATGATGTGCGGAAGTCTTAAATTTAGCTTCTATACCAAAAGCAAGTGTGGTATAATTCTGTTGAACTCCCTGAATTGGTGTTTGGATATTCAAAACCTGGTCAGAGAAAAGCTTTAAACTGACATAAAATGCATTCAGCATGGAAAAACCCTATAGATTGCTCATTCAAAAACTGAACTTGAACGTGAGCAAGATGTCTACATGCATTAGTGTGCGTACCAGTATTATGTGGGAATGATTGCATGCACCAGTGCATGCACAAATTTGTAAGAGTGTTTTTTGTGGATGTTGCAGTTTGTGTACATGTGTTTGTGTGCCTGAGAGCATGTTTTTGAGTACAAACGTATTTTAAAAATGAGATATGGAAAGTCAGAGGTTCAAAAAATTAAAGCCAAGCCACGTGTTTCTTTCACCAGTGAACTTAGCCGAAGTCTCCTGAGCCTGGCCATTCCACTTCACTTATATACACCCGGCCGGGCCTATGTGCATGCAGACAGGAATGAGTGATTCTTCTTATTCACTTTTCAACCACAAACAATGTAATTAATGTTCCGGAGATATTGAGAAAATCAAAATTTATGCTACTAATGCTAGTTCACTGGTGCATAATAGTCATATCAGAGTTTTAGTCCTGATGATTGTTTATGAATTTTTTTCATAATACGAAAGAGGAGGTAATCAGAGGGATAGAGGAATAACTGGAGGAAAAAAAAGGATAAGAAGAAGAATGATTTAACCGCAGCGCTGAGCTTGTCCAGGGATTGTGCAGCCCAGATGTGGAGAAGACTAGCATTCCTGGACTTCCTCCACTGCTCTGGATACCAGCCCTAATTTTACCCACAATCCCTTTCACCTTGGGCTGAGCTCCTCATGTGGTAAGGCTGCGTGCATTTTCCATTGATTCCAGCACCAACACATAAGAACCTTATTACATTATACAGGCTGTTTTACATTAGGAAGGTCACTATTTCTCATATATTAGTCTGGACCAGACTGTTTCATCAAGCCCAGATCCTTACCTTGCTCGCAGAACTATCCACACCTGGCAAGACTCCCCCACGATATGTAACTGTATTTCAAGTTTCCTTTAAATTTACAACATTATCTCGAAAGTATTAAATCATTATGACCTTCATTATGTGTATTCTCAACTCCAGTAATTAACGACATGACATATTTCTTCCACGTTTGGCATGTATTAAGACATTGACCTGTGACTTTATGAAAATGATCATGACACACCGACATGATGTCATCAACGTTTACAGAAATGGTCTGTTTTATATAGTTTATAATTTTTGTTTCTGTCATGAGCAGAATATGTATGGGGACACACCAGCAGGTCCAGATGTGCTGTAAGTTTTTTTTTTTTTCCAGCCATGGGGATTTTTTCACGCCCTGCACTTAACCGCTTTTTGTTTCTGCAACAAACTCTGTCGCCATGGACACAAAAGAGCAAGGCCAGCTCAAAGCCAGTGAGACTGAATAAACATTTTCCAGAAACAGAGCAAGCAAGGAAAAGACCATTCCTTCTTTGCGCCCCCACTCTGCCCCGCCCCCCTTCTCATTCCTACATTCTCACCCTGTGCCCGCAAATTTTCTCTCTGCTTTCAACCTCTGCCCTCCACCCCCCAACCTCTTAATCACCCCAAACTTCAAACTGCCCCTCTGCTTCCTCTCCTCCAAGCACCTCTTGCCATCCAGAGTCAACTGAAAACCAGAACAAAATGTCCCGGAGGCCTTCTCCAAAATGACTATTCCTGGACGCAAAATAGTCCTGGGGCTGAGATGTTTTATTGGGGGCCCAGAGCACCACAGGTACTGGAATGGTATTGTTTTTGTTGGGATTAATTTTCTTCCGAGCTCTGGCCTCAAAAAACTTTTAGCTGTTACACTTTCAGGCAAATCAAACTCTGGATAGCTGAGCTCATTCCTCCATTGACAGATTGACCAGCAGGGGGCGCTTGTGTGCACTTTAATCGATTTTGTCATTTGTTTGGGTTGGTGCAGTACTCCGTGAATGCAAATACCAAATTTTTAAATGCCAAACTACCATTGCCAGGACTATTATACATAAAGAAGAAATATTATGCGTGAAAAGGCACCATATGATATCACCATGCAATTGTTGTTCTCGGATCAACAAAATAATGCTTGTCCAGGGATAACGTAATAGATCACCAATGAAGAGGAGCTCTGATATCTCAATGCTGCACCTATTCATAGTTAGACTATAATGTTGCTCCTGGACAAACAATATTCTGTTGATCCCAAAGCAGCACTTCCACGGTGAAATCAACTTGTGCGTGTAAAAGCGCAGCACTACTTTGACCACATTTATCACTTTAGCAGTTGGATTGCTTCTAATCTGAATGAGCATAATTGTACGTTGTTGCTGGTAATTGGACAAAAATGCAGTGGCAGTTATGTTAAACAGTCAGATGACTCAGGCTAATGTGTCTACATAGCAAAAGGAATTCAGATGATGTTTGCAATACAAAACGGGACATCTGTAATCTTTGTAGTGGGTATTACAGTAAATTTTTGTGTATCATCCTGTGGTGGAAGATGTGATTCAAAATATTTAATATCCGAGAAATTATTCATATGCATGTTGCTCAACTATTGAATTTCTTTCATTACTTATCCACTAGCTAATCACTAAGAAAATTAAGCGAAACCTTCGCAAATAGAATATTTTTTGAGAACACACGGATGACTCTAGTCCAAAAAAATGAGGGATTGTCATTTTTTTCCCTTTTCCCTTGTCTAGAAACTGAGTATAATACTGAATATCAAATAACACAGGTTGTCCTGCAGATGAATTCTTGTGGTTAGAAAGAACCTTACTGGCTTTGAGCCCAGACAGTGCTTTGCAAAATATCTCCCACACTGTCAGAGTGTGTGCATAATGCATGAAACGGGGAAAATTATCACACAAAAAGCAACTTTTCCATGATTAAGTTACAGAACATAAGAGCAAGAATACTGCAGTGTTCAACACCAGTTAGCAGACTGCAGTTGTGATTTTCCCTCCAAACAATAATGAAGGGAGAGACTCATAGTTCACAAAGTACTATTGGAGAGCAAGGACATTAGATTCATGGCTCATTAAGAGGTTGGCATATGACTTATATCGGTGGTTGAGGGCCTTTTAGTCTTGTCTGACTTGGTTTCAGAATTACGTGAGTCCTGTTTTATATGCAAAGTCACTTCAGCTCATGAGAGTGGTCCATTAGCGTAGTTTTTTAATGAAAAGAAGATCAAAGGTGTCTGAAAACACCTTTATTGTGTCATTACTATGATTTGTTTAGTTGCTTCCCACTTTGCCCTTCATGAATGCCCTTCATGAACGAGTTTAGATGTCTTCTGTGGTACAAGCATCCATCATGCAGTGTGTTCAAGGAGTGGGATGACCTGCTTCTCCTTACATAAAAGAGGAAATCAAAATCATATCATGCATTTTTCCCAACCTGAAACAAATCTCTGCGTGCTGCTCCAACAATGCTCATACCAGATGTTGTTTCCTAACATCAGCCATCACTCAAGAACACAATAGATAGCTTCACTCTGGGGGAAAAAGCGATGGCAGGCGGTAAACAGCTGGTCCGCTGCCGTTCCTTTCTTCCACCTTGGTCTCCCTCTGAGGAGAACTCAGGTCTGGAAATGTAAGACAAGCATTGTGAGTTGAGGAACACGGCAGAATTTGTGGTTTCTTCAAAAACAGGTATGCTGTCCTGGTCCCTGGCAGCAGGGTATTTCCACACAAACTACCTTTTTCCCACCATCATGCCTAACTTTGATCATGAAAAACTTGTGAAATGCAGCCTTTGCTCTATGCCAGACATGATGGGACTCATCATGTCACCCATTTTGCTCACTAATCTGTCCACAGAACATTATCCGGAAAGGGCTGGGGACCATCCAAGTACTTCTCTGCAAAGGCATTGATCATTGATCTGTCTCTTAGTTAGTGGTTACTGCTGAACTGCGAGAAGAATACGGCGATCCATAAAGGTGAGTCATGACTGAGTCTCTGAATTCTTTCCACTTCATGGCCCAGAGTCCAAGGGGAGCCAAAGGGGCTTTGGAGAAAGGAAAATGCGGAGGAGTGAAACAGTATTGGGCTGAGAAATATCTGTGGTGCCCAACCAAACATGATACCCGCCCTTTTTGCACTGAAACATATTTATAGTGCCCAACCAACCCTGTTGCCACCTATTTTGTGCTAAGACATATCTATGGTGTTTAACCAACCTTGATTCCCAATCTTTTTGAGCTAAGACATATCTATGGTGCCCAACCAACCATAATCCCCACCCTTTTTGAGCTGAGACATATCAATTATGCCCAACTAACCATGATACCCAGGCTTTTTGGGCTGAGATCTATCAATGGCGCCCAAACAACCATGATACTCACCTTTCTTGGACTAAGACATATCTATGGTGCCCAACCAACCATAATACCCATCCTTTTCGGGCTGAGACATATCTATAGTTCCCAATGGTTGAAGGTACTCACTCTTCGTTTGTCTGAGACATACGTATCTATGGTGCCGAGCCAACCATTATAATCACCCATCTTGGACGAAACGCACCTATGATGCCCACCCAACCATGATACCTACCCTTCTGTGCACGTTGAGCCCTATGTGGTCTCAGTAATGCTTTGGGTCCATCAAAGAGTTCATTGTAAAAATTTTGGACCCAAATCTATGGCAAACACAAAAGCACATTTGTTTAAACTCAGAATAAAAATTAGAGATGATTTATCAGGCCCTGTTGAAGTGCTTTGGCATGCATCCAGGAAAATCCAGCCCACTCGCGTTTGACCAACAACTGAACAACAAGAAGTCCTGAAAATTTCTGCCTCCCTTTGAGCCCAGTAGCTTAGGTCAGTTTGAGGTGGGGTGGGAGGATAACAATAATTGGCCTCAGTAACACTGACATGGGTGAATCCTCAGCAATAGGGTCCTCTTCTCCTGAATTTTGGGGGAGTTTCTGCGCGATGATGTATTGGGCAGTGCTGTTGCCTCGCAGATAGAAGGTTGTGGGCTTGAATCCGGCCTTGGGCCTCTCTGTGTGGAGTTTCTACGTCTCTTCTGAGTTTTTGGGGGTTGCCTTCCACAGTCCAAAGCCAAGCATATCAGGCAAATTGTAGACTCTAAATGGCTCAGAGGCATGAGTGTGTACTTTCTTTGAGCAGAAAAACTGACACAATATGGCCTGAGGAAACTGTTGAAAGTCCTGACAAGCATATAATCAATGAATGTACTGAATGTAGAGGAGACTTGCTTCACTGAAATAATCTTAACATTAATTTTTCAATGAGACATAAAATCTCTTTGTTTCTCTCATATCAAAAGAGGGCTACATATCTTAAAGACTGATGTATTCTTAGATTTTTTTTTTTTTTTTTTTTTTTTAACGGAGGGAGACATTTTGCCAGGGCGCCGTCTCTTTGCAGAGCTCAAGAGGGACCCGCTTTGCTCTCCACTCTGTGTTTACCTAGAGAAGCAGCCCAGTCTTCCCATGAGCCTCTGTGTCGCAGGCCAGTTCATTTAGCACACAGGCTCATTAAGGAGAGGGCAAGCAGAGACAAGGGCAGGGAGTACTTGCCCAGTGACGAGGGTCCTGCGGGACTAAGAAAAGACCCCCTCAGCAGTGATATATGAAGGCTCGCACATAGGGACCGTGTGTCAGGGTGACCTGGGGCTGTTGCGGAGCTTGTTACTGGTGTGCACCTCGCACTTCATGCATGCTCCTGCTGTGAGGGATGTACGGAAAACCAGCCACCTTCCAGAAATGATGCAGGGTGCATTATTCAAACTGGCCTTCCTTGTTTCTCAACGTCTATATTCCTGGCCATGGTTGTGTGGGTGCAGTGGGTTTGGAGCCGACCCCAGCACCCATCAGACAAGGGGCAAAAACACAACACGGACAGGTCGCAAATTCGCTGCAGGGCGTATGCACCATTCTCAAACACAGCTGTTCTGGTTAGTCTCCAGTGAGCATCCTTCATGTCTTCGAACTGGGAAAGAAAACAAGGACCCATCAGAAACTTACACAGACATCGGCAGAACGTGCAAATGCCACGGAAAATTCCCTGGACAGTATTCAAGTTTAGCTGTGAGGTAACACTGCAATTCACTGCACCCCAGAAAGTAGGAAAATTGGTCGAATGGCCTTTTACAAAATTTTCACGTCCAGAGGACACGACTCCTTTGCCCTTAAACAAAGCACTAAGCTTTGATTGCAAAAAAAAAAATCAAGTTGCATAAAGGGATTATAGGCAAAACAAGCTGTGCATGTTTCTCTGGAGAAGAGCCTCAGTTAGATGTATTCATAGAACTGCACAGGTCATGTATCATTAATCTCATTATTTCACGAGCAGATGTGCCTTATTGATTGAGCGAACACAAGCTCAAAATAGTACCCTAGATGACGACAGTATTCTGTTACTGTCTTCAAAAAAAAAAAAACATGCAATCATTCATTTCTTAGTGTTTCATTTATGAGTCTTTTTCATTCAACCATACAAATTCCCTTGAAATTCAACATAATAATGATTAAATATTCAAATAGCATGCAAGTTCCCTCATGTAAATATCCAGTCGCTGTAACCACACACAGTAAAACAGATCCTGTTCCTGGAGATCTACCTACCTGCATGTTTTCATGTCCACTGTAATTTAACACTCTTCATCAATTGGTTAAGTACTTTTGTATGTTATTGCTCGCATACAATAAAAATGGCTTGCCAATATATCCTGTATCCTATATGTGATTTCAGCAGGTGCACAAGCAGTCGCGAACCTAGCATTTAGCTCTTTCAAGAGTCTTGAAGTCGAGTACTTCAGAAGTCATAGTCATAATATTGTCATGATAGCACAACATATTTAACCAATTAATAAAAATATTATAAATTGCTTATTTTCGCATTGCCTTGGTATTGTCCTTTGGGTCGCGATATTAGCCCTCGGCCTGTGGCTTCGGGCCAGTACGGCGACCCTCAGGCCAATACCAAGGCAATACGGAAATAAGCAATTAATGACATATAAAATTTTGCAAATTAGCAGCTCAACTACTAAGTGAGGAGCGCTCTGTTGGGGCTGGAGTGAAAACCTACTGGAATGATGGTCTCCAGTAACACTGGTTCAGCAGTGAAAACATTTTCAAAAGGAAAAAAATCTGCTTGGTTGAAATCTGTAATTTCTATTATTGGTCTTGGGTAAAAAGAACCAATTCCTCAAAATGTCTTCCAACAAGACATTTAGTATCAGCCAAAAGGATGTAAATTCACTTATTTCAGAAATTTCAATATTGTATATATTGCAAGAATACACAATTAGATACTATATTCATTGAGCCAAAAACAGAATGTCATTACAGACTTTTTTTCAGCAAAGAATTTATATTAGATCATGCTGTCCAATGACAGCACAGAAAGCAACTCTCTGCCAGGGCCAGCCACTGTATAGTTACTGCAGTTTTCCGGTGTGTTTGCCAGTGATTGTCAATGTGTTCCGTATCTTATTTCTTTCCCAGAAGGTAGTGCAAGGTATGCTATACATAAAATACTGATCAAGGCCCAACCAATGTTCTTGCCATTTTACATTGGTCAAAGATGCTGTTTTCTTTCATTGTTTATGTATTCATGAGATTAATTTGATTAAAAATCTTAATAAAAGCTGACCAACAGTTTAAATCAAGCTATATAGTCTTATATCATTGTCTAAAATTTCTCTGGCTCTCATACATTGCTGTACATTACCAGCCCACCAGGGATGTGCTTATGCACAGTGAATTAAAATAAATGTAGGGGTAGAGAGTCAGTCTCAGGAATAAGAAGTCCAATATCACCAAGAATACCCAGCAGGCCCATGAAAGCCCACTTATGAGTGATTCATGAGTTTACTTTTTTCTCAGAAATTCTTCACACAGCAAATCTCTTATTCTATTAACTTTTCAATTAAAAAATGGATAACTGGTTAAAATGATGAATGTGCGTACATCCCTGGGTACTGATCTATTGTGGCACTGACTAGTTACCTGCATGTTTCAGCTTAATGCAGTCAGAAAACTCGTGCAGTAATTCACTCTTTACAAACCTTCAGGTTTTTGCCCTCACGGTCAACCTCCAATGATTGCAAAGGGTATTTGTTGACTGGGCTACCACATTTATTTTAAAGTCTTCCTCCTTGATGTGGAAGAGTTTGATTGACTATAAAGGCCCAATTCAAAAAAGGCTGAATCTCCTCAGTGGTCAGTTAATTAGTCATTTGGTCGGATAGTTTAAATATCAGCTGGCTGGTTCTTACCAGATGATTTTTCTAATTAGACACCTGAAATAACTGTGCAGCCGATGCCTTCTCTGAATATCATGTATTTGCACTTGTTCTGTGCCATTATTTGGCTTTTTTGAAAATATCAATGAAAAATACCAACTCCCTGGCACCAGACCCCTATAGGCAGGGCAAAAGTCCTCTAATAAAATAGCTTAAAGGTGACCTAATATGCTATTTTTCCAAGTTTATATTTTGGTCTTTGACTCCCCTAGAGTACTCCTGATCGCGCAAAGTAAAAAAAAAAAAAGGGTATTTATTTCGCTCATACTGCCATCCTCAAAAAACCCCATTCCATGGTAGTCTCTGCTTGAAACGCCTCATTGGGGTGGCTCTTCCGCTATGGCCCCCACTCCCCGTGTGCCCACTTTCTTCTGACTGGCCAGCTCTGTGGAGGGCGGATCAAGGCGGGACGAGGCAGCAGAACGCAGTTTTCCTGGTCCGGCTCCAGAGTGAAACTGACGTGCCTCCCAAAAGAATGGAAGGCCATATTCTGCAATCTAACGCAGTACATATCAATAGATCTAATGAAATTAACTTGTTCTAATAAACGCAATGGCGAAAGTGGAGAACGCATTGCGAAAGTCTGGCAGCTCAAGCACAAACTTGCTATCGGCGACAGTTTGCTACGGCAAAAGTTGGTGAGTACAGCGGTTTTTCTACTCCGTAGCCATGATGCCGGGGAAGCTAGAACCCACCCCATATAGACACATCTGTAGAACGGGCTGACATGCCCAAGTGTAGACCAGAGACCGTAGAAATCCGGTGGGTCTGAGTTTAGAGGGAAACATGGACAGTGAGGAGCAGCTAAAAGTGGACCAACAGCTTATGGACTGCTTTGGTGTGTATTAGGACCTGCTGGTTCGTGTGCATAGCTGTGGTGTGTTGTTAGCGTGGAGAAACGAATAACTTCCACGCTGGTATATGACAGAGGGGCTAAAGCTCCGAGCTAAATGGCCTTTTAGAAAATTGCCCTTGGAAATGGTTTACTTATTGCTTCGGAATGACCAGCTTTTCCTCGCGGAAAATGGGCGTATTATGGACAGTGCTCCGGTTATGTCATGAACATAATACAGGTTTTACAGACCGTAAGTTCCGTCTGCATGAACCGTTGCTTATGTGGAGCTAGCGAATTGATCACTTTCACAGGAAAGAATTTAATATTCAATCGATGGCAATGCAGAGAAATTGTTTGTTTTACCGGACACGTTATAGCCTGTTCGCTTCCCTATTGCTTTCACCGGTTGTATCAGAGAGCTTGCCCAGACATTGGAGATGTATCAGGCTGACCCAAGTCATGGATAAGTAAAGCAATCATTTCATAAGCACCCAAAAACACACCCCAATCTCCGCAAAATCTATGTCTGGCCTAACTGCAGCCCAACTTGGCAAACACATAAAGCACCTCTACATTTAGCTTCAACTGTAGTGGCTACAATCAGGCAACGTTGTGATGAAACTGAAACATTGATGCTTACCGAAGTAGCGCAAGCATACGGATCATAATTGCTGCATAAAAGTTAACCAGAAGCATTTTTAATTTTCAGAGCACGCAAACTAACGTGCAGTAGCTGATAAGCGGTCATGACTTTGAATGAAATCTGTCGCGTGAAAAATTTGTTTCGCGTCTGGCGTGAAAGCTGCTTAACAAGCTCATAACGCCTGTATTCGCGTCTTTGCATTGACTTTGAATGTAGCTAATCTTTCCCGCAAAAAATTCGTTTTGCGTCCGGTATGAAAGCGGCTTGATGTGCCCATAACGTGTATTTGCGTCTTTGCATTGAGTTTGAATGCAGGCTAATCTTTCCTGCGAAAAATGTGTTTTGTGTCTGATGTGAAAGCAACTTTATGGATAGCATGCGACAGCTAGAGAGAATTTGGTTATGTTATGAACATAATACAGGTTTTGCAGATTGTAAGTTCCGTTAGCGCGGACAAGTTGCTTATGTGGAGCTAGCGAATTGATCACTTCGACAGGAAAGAATTTAATCTCCGCCTTTTTTGGCTTTTTATTAGCCTCAACAGTTTCTAAAGGGGGATGAAATTATGTCAAGGTAGTGCAGAGAAATCATTTGTAAACTGGTAGAGCTTCTGCGTTTCGCGTTGCTTTCATGGTAGCACCAGAGAGCTTGCTCAGACATTTGGGAAGTATCCGGCTGATTTCGGTCGTGGGTAAGTGAAGCGATCACTAACTATAGTGGCTACAATCGGGCAACGTTATGATGAAACTGCCACATTGATGCTTACCTGAGTAACACAAGCATACCGATCAGAATTACTGCATATAAGTTAACCAGGAGCATTTTTAATTAGCACGACACGCAAACTAACACGCAGTAGCTGGTAACCGAGCCGACATAACCACAGAGGCAAACCATTGCAATTCAGGTTTTACAGACAGCAAGATCTGTTACTGTGAACAGTTGTACTAAGCATCCAAATTAAAAAGTTAGCTTCAAATGAGGTTTATGTTCACACTCCTTCTGTAGAATTTCCCCTGATATCACTCTTGCATATTTAGGACACATACATTAGCAACAGTAACTTGGCTACGTTAGCGGCTCTGCTACAGCCACAATCAACTGGCTATCACGTCAGGTTGGCTTATGCAGTAAAAGCAACTCACAGCTTCTGTGTCTGTAAGTCACAGACAGTCGTGACCGATACAAGCTTTGTCTTCAGATATTTTACAAAGCCTGTGTTTGAGGCCAGTTGTTAGTGCTAACTATCACTAACGGTCCTGCTAGCCACCCGTAACACGTTAGCTTCACTTACATTATTTCTTGTTATATGGTTACTTAAAGCTTGTGGCTCCGAATGCTTGATCGATGCAACTGCTTCAGGTTTGAGAAGCAGCAGAAACGCTTATCCTGGGTTGATTTATCCTTTATTGACAGACCTGTCTTTGGTGAAAGGCTGAGCACAAACAGCTAACGCTCCGTTCGGCCGTGGCTGTTTGCTGCCAGCAAACAAAAAAAGCTACCCACTGATTTCTGGTGGCGTCGTCTTTTGGAAGAAAAATATTTGTTTCTCTTCGCGTCCAAAAGTAAACAGACAAATAGCTTTGGGAGAGATACTGACAAAATTGCACCTCAAATGATCTGCGGTTCTTCTTTTATATTTCCAAAAGTGTAGACGCTACTAAGGCATAGTATGATCTGCCGTTGTTAGTGCCTGCTAGAATAGTTTCCGGTGTGGGCAGGTCCAGCGCAGTGGTTGGCTCTGGGTAGATCTGTACTAATTGGACGGCACAACCTGACGTCAGGTTTTGCCCAGATCTCGTGAAGATCTCGGGAGGAGCTGTTCAGAGAGGAAATCACGCTCACAAAATCACGTTCTTGGATTATGGCAAAATCCCTGTATCTTATGTTTAGAAACTTCTCAGAGGTTGAGCATGGACAACCAACATTATAACATTACTAATATGTATTAAAAGAAGGATCAGCATGTTAGTTCCCCTTTAAACTGACTGAAGATTAAAGAAAACTTGGGATTGTTGCGATAAAAAACAAATTGAACAGTATACATAGACTGTAGTCACAGATTAAGAGGTGTGTAACAATGTTACCCATGGGCACATTAGCAGTTGAAATAATTCCCTCCCTTACATCCTGAGCGCATGGCACTTCCTGTTTTATGCATGACAGCCCTACTCAGACCCCAGATGAGAGATTGGATGCACAGTGCAGTGCGTGTCAGGGTTTGTGAGTATTCTCTATTGAACGCTGCTGTTTGAAACAGCACCGAGGACGAAGCAACCTTGAGGGCTGAACTTCGGAGAAACGAACCATGAGCAGAAGGGCACTCAACCTGCAGTAAAGGCTTCCTTTCTCTTTGACCCATCCTTTGGACCATGTGAATCCCAGTCCAACTGCTGGAGTGGGTCTTGCTTGATAATGACAGAGGAGGCGTTTGAGGCTCGCTTCCCAAGGACAGGGAATTCTGCATCACTACTACATATAAAGTCCTTAGCCTCACACTAATTTTTTTTTTTTTTTTGGGAATCTGGTCTTCAGAAGAAGTCTCAGCATTCCACACGTATCACCACGAGGTAATGGGAATATTGCACATGACTTAAGCCGCTTTCACACCGGACGCGAAACAAATTTTTTGCACGACAGATTACATTCAAAGTCAATGCAAAGCTACGAATTCACACGAAACGCGTGTATTCGCGTCTTTGCATTGACTTCGAGTGTAATCTATCGAGCGAAAAATTCGTTTCGCGTCCGGTGTGAAAGCGGCTTTGAACAGAATCCAGCTCATGTCACAATTTACCTTGACCAATGAAAATTAAAAAAAAATTTGACTGTGGACTCAATCACAAGTGACTGAAGATATATTTGCACAATACATAGAATTGGTTCCAAAAAAGAGAGCCAATTCTAATTTTCTGAATCTTTGGGTATTTCTGTTCATTTGGTGCAAATTCCGTGCTGTTGAAGCAAGTGAAGGATCTTGTTTTACAAATAGGATCAATATCACCATCAGCTGTTCTGTGGAAGCATTGCACCCTGTTTCTTTTATCAGTCTTGCCCACTCCGACCGTAACAGCAGTATCAATCCACGCAGAGAACTCCAGAGGGCAAGACATACCCCGTCGCAACAGTCAAAAACAACTGTCGCAAGTTCGCGTTATAAGTAAGCTGTCTCGAGAAATGTTAAATGCGCATGATCATAAATAATTGTTCATTAATTCAACATCTCTGTCAAAAGTAACAGCAAACAGTAGGCCTAATCTAACTTATTTTTTTCTTCAAATACAAATACACTTTTTTAATAAATTCGAGCACCGAGCGGCGATGTAATCTATTCCAATGAGTCATTTAACCTTAGATGATCAACTGTGAGACTGGATTGAATGCGATGAAGAGAGGAATGTCCAAAAACTAGATACTGACTGCTACTATCGTCCTTCACAGCAAATCTTTACTTACCCCTACCCTTTATCCCCCCCCCCCCCCCCCCCTAAACTTTCAATCTTTTGTTGCATTTCTTTTCTAAAAATGTTTAAAGAAAACTGTTTCAGCAATATCCATCCATAGTCTAACCAACTAACATCTGGGCTGGAAGGCTATCGCATCATACTATGGGAAAGAGGCAGGGACATACCCTGGACTGCCAATCCATCGCAGATCACACTCATACCTATGAGAAAAATTTGTAATCTCCAATTAGCCTGATCGGCATGTCTAGAACAGTGGTGGGTTACATGAATTCCCAGAGAAAGCCCTTTCAAGCACAAGAATAACACACGTGACGTGCACACACACACACACACGCACACACACACACACACACACACACACACACACACAGCCACACGCACGCACATATACTCAGACACAAACACACACAGGCCATGCTGAATGTGATCCCACCACCTTCTTGCTGTGAAGCAGCACCCCTGCCCAGAGCACCACCCCTATGAAAGCAATATGCAGCATCTACATCAGCTCACATTCAATGAGTTGAGCAATTTCGTTAACCCTTTTTGTGTTGCACTCAAGAGGAAAAATACAAGAATAAAATGGATAAAAATCAACTGTATTATTCCTACCTGTACTGTACCTCCTATCCTATTCTGCCAGCTTCCAGTTTTAGCAACCTGGTAGAAATTACATCCGCATGGAGCAAAGCAGCAAGGCAATGTACCGGTGAAAATCCGACTGCGATTCCATTTTAATTGCTGCATCGTGCAGTGATGAAAAAATTGAAAGCAGTGATTTGTAAATTATCTTTGATCTGCAGTACAATGAAAAAAAAAAACACAACAGAGCATTATTTGATGTTTCACTGCATTAATTTTATTAGTTCTTTAAAATAAACATACAACTCAATTCTGAAATAGTTGGGACAAAGTGTAAATTGTAAATAAAATATAAATTCAAATCACACCACTCAGTACTTTATTCACAATAGAACAGAGATAACATGGAAAATGTTGAAACAGAAATTTTACAATTTTATCCACAAAATGAGCTCATTTTAAATTTGACTGCTGCTTCAGGTCTGAAAAAAGTTGGGACAGGGGTCTGTTTTCCATGGAGTAGCATCCCCTCTTCTTTTTAACACTGAGTAGAGGCGTCTGGGCATAGAGGAGGCATGTTTCTTGAGTTTAGCCATTGGAACTTGATGCCACTCTTGTTTAATACAGGTTGCCAGCTGCTGGAGAGTTTTGGGTCTCCTTTGACAAACATTTCATTTAATTATGCACCAAATGTTCTCAACTGGTGAAAGATCAGGACTGCAGGCAGGCCAGTTCAGCACACAGACTCTTCTACTACAAAGCCATGCTGTTGTAATACCTGCAGTATGTGGTTTTTCATTGTCCTGCTGAAATACACAAGGCCTTCCCTGGAATAGATGTTGTCTGGAGGGGAGCACATTGAGGCCTGACGGCAATAAACAGTTATGTCCAATATATAACATCTGGACATAACTGTTCATTACTGTCAGCCCTTGATATGTTGCTCTAAAACCTTTATATACTTTTCAGGATTCATGGTGCTTTTTAAAATATGCAAGTGTCCCACACCATATGCACTAATGCATCCCTATACCACCAAAGATCCTGGCTTTTGAACTGAATGCTGATATCAGGAGGGGTGGTCATTCACCTCTTTAGCCTGGAGGACACAACACCCATGATTTCAAACAAGAATGTCAAATTTGGACTCATCTGACCACAGGACACTTTGCCACTTTGCTACAGTTCATTTTAAATGAGCCTGGGCCCACAGAACATTGCTGCGCTTCTGGATCATTCTCAGCAATGGCTTCCTTTTTGCATGATAGAGTTTTAGGTGGCATCTGTGGATGGCACGGCAGACTGTGTTTACAGACAGTGGTTTCTTGAAGTGTTCCTGGGCCCATTCAGTAATGTCAATGACAGAATCATGCCGGTGAGTGATGCAGTGGCGTCTGAGGGCCCGAAGATCATGGGCATCCAGTAAAGGTCTTCGGCCTTGTCCCTTAAGCACAGAGATTTTTCCAGTTTCTCTGAATCTTTTGATGAAGTTATGCACTGTTGATGATGAGACCTTCAAAGCCTTTGCAATTTGACATTGAGGAACATTGTTTTTTAAGTATTCCACAATTTTTTTATGCAAGCCTTCACAGGTTGGAGAGTCTCTGGCCATCTTTACTTCTGAGACATTCAGCCTCTCTTAGACGTCCCTTTTATAGCCAATCATGTTACACACCTGATGCCAGTTAACTTAATTACTTGCTAAATAATACTTGCTTCTTTTCTCTTATATATTAAATCATTTTCAGCACTTCTTTGCCTGCATCCCAACTTTTCTGAGACCTGTTGCAGCCAGAAAATTTGAAATAAGCTCATTTTGTGGATAAAAATGTAAAAAGTCTCAGTTTCCACATTTGAAATGTTCTCTATGTTCTATTGTTAAAAAAACATATTGGCTCATGTGATCTGAAAGTCCTTGCATTTTGATTTTATTCACAATTTACACTTCCTCCCAACTATTTCAGATTTGGGTTTGTAATTCGGTTTTGATTCTAACAACATATCGTCCCTTGAGAATTAGCTGGTTCTATGTCCACTTTTCCTCATTTTGAGAAAATGGAGTTTGAAAATTTCAACTGTCTTATCTCTGATGTTTAGAGAGTTATCAAAATTTATTTTGTGTGGAATATTGTTGACTGTGGAAGGTACCCTAAACATATTGCAAACATGTTCAAAATCTCCATTGGCTTAGAGATATAAGCAGTCAAAAATGGACATAGAACCTTCTGATTCCGAGGAACGTAAGTTGCCCTTGGTCAACAATGTCCAACATAGGACCTGGTGCCTTTACTGGTTTTACGTATGATCAAAATCAGGAAGTTCTATGTCCATCAGAGTTGTTTTTAAAAAGTTATGAACAAACTAAGAACATTTTAGTCAATGAATGGTTACCTGTATTTTATACTTAATTCACAAAAAATGTTCTGGGACACCATGAACAATGTTTATAAGACTGAAGATTAATGAGTATTGAAAAAGCTTCATACACTCATAGATAAAAGTATTGCATCAAATTAACGGATTGAGGAATGCGCCACCATCTCATTTGAACCTGTGACACCGGACAGCATTGCCCACAGACCAGAATCAATAGCATGAAAAATAAAAATTACAAAAATGAAGCATTTAATTAAATTACAAGAACAAGGTACAGGTTTTACATAGATACAATAATAACTCAATGGTAGTGTTACCCAATTTTCCCCATACATATACAAAATTATGTGTGGAGAAAATTTGGTGGGGGTGGGGGGGTCGGGTATCTCCTCCCCCCACCCCCA
Organism: Gymnothorax reevesii; assembly: GCA_029721435.1. Classification (NCBI taxonomy): domain Eukaryota; kingdom Metazoa; phylum Chordata; class Actinopteri; order Anguilliformes; family Muraenidae; genus Gymnothorax; species Gymnothorax reevesii. Next base: position 159,448,010 of record CM056573.1, read on the forward strand.
TTTAAAATTAGATTTTCTATGAAAATAGCATAGGCCTATGTTCTGTCAAATCAACTACAATATTAGGGTAGGCCTAGCCTAAATGGTGGGTGGGGTGGGGGTTTGGGTGGGGCAGGCGAGTGGGCGGGGGAGGGGGTAGGGGGGTCTCCCCCGATATCCCTGGGTTGCCCCGATGCCGCTGACAAATTGTACGTTAAGTGCACTGTACATTAGCACACTAGGCCTAGAGTTGATTGTTTGAGAATTTAGTATTTCTATGTCCATGCAAATTGATGAATGTGACTTTTCCACACCAGTCCTTACACAACAAAACGAAGATTTACAGTGCGTATTCATTGTTGGTGAACAACTTACCCATCAAAATAATCCATTAATCTTTCAGACGGGATCAAAATTGAACGTTTTTTTCTGAGGAGTTATCATTTTATGCTTTACATGTGCTCCTTGGCCATTTTGAGCGAATGTCACATGATCCAGGTACGGACCCTGATTGGTTCCTTGGACGTAGAACCACCTGATTTGAAAGGAGCTCCACTCAGGATATAGAACTAAATGTTTCTGCGTGTTAATATGGTGTAGACCAGAGGTGGGCAACGAGAGCCGTATCTGTCCCTGGTTTTCACACCAACTTCTGGCCTCAAACTAGTTTATCATCTAAATTAGATAAACTATTTCTGAAATCTGACATTTCTGGCGCATTTCTTTAAATCATCATGAATGGCCAACAAAGACTCTTCTCATCACCCCGCAAAAAAGTTTTTTCTTTGATCTAATCTTTGCAAAAATTTATATTTGTGTATGCAATCGATTAACTCAGTTAGTCAGGGTAATTGATAGAAATAAAAACCTGCATAAACACCGGCCCTCCAGGACTGGAATTGCCCATCCCTGGCGTAGACTATAGGTTGGAGTTAAGCACTAAGGCAGGGGTGTCCAATCTTCTCCATTAAGGGCCGGTGTGGGAGCAGGTTTTCGCTTTAGCCCAGTGCCACAACACCAAATACCACTAATGAACTTATCAGGGAGGTCAATCAAGACATTGATGAGTAGAATCAAGTGTGTTAGTGTCAGGAATTAACAAAAACCTGCATCCACACTGGCCCTTTGTGGATTAGATTGGACACCCCTGCACTAAGGGGTCTATTCTCCCTTGCGCGTAAGTCGAAAAAAGCGCGTAGCTACGCGCTTTTCAGCCTAAGGGCCGGTTCATACTCAACGCAAGGAATTCGATATCCATCATGTTACGGCTGTATGTGGTCCCTGTAATTTCTGTCCCTTTTCCCTCCCTGTCCTCTAGCTCCGCCTAGCAATTGCTCAACGAGGTGCTCCTGGCTTGAGAAGGAAAGGTTTAAATACTCTGGTGCCAGCCTTGGAGGGGAGAGGCTTTTGGTTTGGGGGCTGTGATGTTTGATGCCTCTCAGCATGGGATTTGTGTTGTGTTTTGTCTTTTTGCTTTCTTTGGTCATTTTGGTTTTGTTTATTGGATGTTTGTTTCTTTGGTAAATAAATCCCATGTACATGGTTATTTTAAAAGGTGTTGTCTGTTTTTTTTTTTTTGGGTCAGTGGTGCATTATTGTTCGCCCCATTAGGCGAGTTTAAGAACGGGGCGTAACAATCAAGTATTAGAATTATTATCTGTCATTGTAATTTTATTTTTTAAAATGATAATTGTTTATTTTTTTTAAATAAAACAAACAGAATAATTTATAGATTCCGCATTTTCAAACTTACTGCTGTATGGACTTCATAAAACATCATCAATGATTTCTCCTCCCACACAGTAACAGTGTGCAAATGAACAATGCTATAAGTCAGCGATTCCCAAAGTGTGGGCCGTGTATTTTTGCAAATATGATTTTTTATTATTTTTATTGTAAAATATTTATTGCTCGATTTTAAAAAATATTTAGAAGTAATAAGCTATTGAGTGTTATTGACCTCACAATATTTTAGGAACCTTATATAGTTAATGATCGGAACGTAGCGTTCATGACTGGGGGTCATAATTGGAGGAGCACGCACTGTGTTCTATAATTAATTCTGTCTTGTGTGTACACCACAGATTGAAAGTTTGGGGTTCCTTTATACCCCTGCTTTCATTTCAATCCTGAATCTTTATAATAATAATAATAATAATAATAATAAATAAAAAACAACAACAATTATTGTTGTTGTTTTTTTTATTTATTTTCTTTATTTTATTTTCTCAACAACAATTATTTTTGCTGTTAAGTGTTCTGAGAATGCATAATTTCGTCTATGTGCCGTTTATAGGACAAAGGTGGGCCGCGGACATTTTTTAGATTTTCAAGTGGGCCCTGATTGCTGGGCTTCACTAAGCCTAACAACCGCAGTCTCACCAAGCGGTCCTACGAAGCTACTAATCAACTCGTTATGTCAACCACTGCTTTCCTCACCTCGATATCTGCGCATTCACATAACAGACATGGCGTTTTTAGCATATGACCAATCTTCTACTGGCAGCAGAGCAGCATATTTTACAAATGAAGAGCAAATGATCATATCACAAAAATATGAGGAATAGGCAACAGGATCCAGAGATGCGCATTTTCGGCACTCTTAGTGGCATTCGCGTTCCTGTGCCGTAGTTAGCAATTATTCAGTCAACGCGAACTGAAGAAATTCACTCGCGAAATTCAAGTCATTGTGCATTAAGTAAATCAGTTTCAAGTGCATTACAGTGGATTTCCCCAGTAATGACACGGAAATCGATTATGAGTGGGGGATTCTCAGGCTTGTCTGTACTGAGGGATTGAAAGCAATGGAATTGCGTAAGTACGTTTCAAATGGTCTTATTTGATTTAAACAATTTAAACGATCATGAAACTCATGCATTGTTTCCAATCCCTGTGTATAGAGAAGCACGAGAAGTCTGGAGTCATAATCGCTTTCCATGGTGAGGTCCACCTTCACGCAAGTGAAACTAAAACTTCAATGCACAAAGATTTTTATTCCACGTGAGAAAATTATGGCGGACTACGGTGAATAAGCCTAAAATATGCATGAGACCTACGCCGAATGCGTGAGACTTGGCAGATATCTCTGTCACACAGATCAAAGACAATGCTCGAGACAATAGGACACCTACCACCAATTGGACGGGGGTGTGAATTACATTCTGTTGAAATGACGGACGGCCTTCAAAGATTACCGTCATTGTTAAAAAAAAAAATCGGTCAATGACGTAAAATTATTGGTTAACGCGACCTCTGGTTTGAGGTATGTTTCATGAAGGCTGAAAGTTAATCTAATAAACAAAGATTGTTTTGCGTCATATCTGCTTGGCTATTTATTTGCTATAAAGTAAAAAAGCTGGATGAATATCCTCCAAATGTGGTGATTGCATAATTTTTGCCAGGGGTTATACTTTTAAACATTAATGATGGCATCACAGACGTACAAGTTACCCTTCCCAAGAGCACTGACACAACCCCATACCTCGACAATGCATGACTTTCAGACTTTGGCAACAGTCTGAATGGTCCTTTCTTATTTGGTCAGGAGCAGACAGAGTCCGTTTCTTCCATTAAAAAAAAATGTAAAGTGATAAAAGTGACTACAAAACACTTATTTTTAGTGTGATGGTCCATTGGAGATACCTCAAAGTCCCAAGAATTTGAAGCTGCTATTGGACACTGCTAAAATAAGGCTTTGTTTCTGCTCTGTATAAGTTTGATTGGCATTTGTGGATGTAACTACATATTACAAGTACTACACTTGACAAAAAAATGTCCAAGTAATCCTGAGCCCATGTGGTATTGTCACGCATAGAAAAATGGTTCTTGATGCTGTGCCATCTAAGTGATCGCAGATCACGGGTATTCAGGTTGGACTTGCACCAAGAAATTCCTCTAGATTTCTTAATTCTTTTAATTATGTTAAGCACCATAGAGGTAGAAATATCCAAATCGCTTCCCAATTTTCCTTCAGGAACATTATTTTTAAACCTTTCAATGATTTTTCACACATTTGTAGCCAAATTGGCAATACTCAGCCCATCTTTGTTTCTGAAGGACAAGAACTTTCATGGATGCCACTTTAGTACCAAATCGTAATTAGTCATCTGCTGATGTCAGCCCTTTCAAATCACATTATTTTTTTTTTTACCTTATTACTAGTCCTAAATTGACCCCGTCTCAACTTATTTGAATGCGTTGCAGGCCTGAATGGATGAATATTAATAAAATGTAACTGAACAGGCAAAACATAAAATATCCAGTCTTCATATTGACCGCAATTAAATGGATGTCTAAGTATATCAGGGAATCACCACCTTCTGTTCTTAAGTGCAGTTCCGGAACCATACCAATGTTTTCCTCCAGCTGGGGTCGTAAAAGCAGACTATGCAAAATAGACCTCTTTTTACATATCACCGAATAGAGCAGCCCACCAATCCCACCCTTTATTTGCCACAGGACAAACTCAATAACTTCACAGAGTGGCTTAAAACAAGTGGAGTCTCTTTAATGGAGAAAGAGGCAAATAAAGCAGGAAGCAGCCCGGGGGTTTCGTTACATCATTCTCAGCTGAGGACAAAGGAACATCTGATCTGCAGGTACTGGAGAAGAGGCTACAGGTCTCAGTCAACCAATTTACCATCGGTCCAGCCGACTATCGACTATCGGAGGATAAGAAGCAGAGCCGGGGAGATGGTTCCAATATTAGACTGCTCCAGAACTGCACGAGCAGCACCATGTGGGGAGCTTAAAGAAATCACCAGCAGTGATACGATGAAGTCACTCCACGATCTAGCCAAGGCAGTACTACGCAACACAAACCAAAAAAAAAAAAAAAAAAGTACATCTTACTGTACCATTTCTACAACATTTTGGTAAATAGAGAAATTAGACATTTAGATTCACTGCAAGACTTCTCAACTGGGTAACAAAAGAAGAATGTAACTTACATCAGAAACAAGCTAAACAAGCTAAATTTTTATTGGAGAAAAAAAAAAAACAAGATATCACAAATAAGACCATAATACTTGTATAGATTAATTTGTTCAGGTGAGCTTTACTCAAGAAAACTTTAGGTCCCTCCCCCCAAACCCCCCCCACACACGCACGCACGCAAGTTCTCCACACAAACCCAATGCAGGACAATGCATTTTATTTAAGCCATGTGGTTAAGCCACACCCACAACGTGCAGGTGCAGGGCTATACATGCAAACAGGCTAATTTTACACCAGAAAGCAACACCACTGACATACAGGCTAAGGCCTGCATTCATTAGCATTAACATTTTCATTCCCACAACTCCAGAGGTCTAGCAGAACAACACTTTAATCAAGGTGTAAAAAGTGCCATCCAATGCGCCCCACTGTGGTCATCCCATTTAGTCTGCAACAGAAGGGACAACGATTTGAACTGAATTAAGAGAGATCCAGCAGCCATATTTTTCACTTAGGCAGCCATTGGTGAAAACATAGCTTTCTTTAGCCTCTAATCATTTCACAATGGAACTTGACTCTTGTTGTAGAAAAACAGTCTCGCACAAGTAAACTGAAACTTGGGCCAGAGATCAACAGAAAAAGCCCTAGGCAACAGCAGGGATAGATAAAACCAGCACATCCTGCTGTTAAGAAAAATAATTTTTAAAAAAATGACAAAGAAAAAAAGGACCTATTCACCATCCCATGGGAATCAGACAATGCCCTAACAAAATTAGTTACCAAAAAAAAAAAAAACTGCTAAAGCAACCGTTACTCGTACTTAAGACAAAACATATGGAATTCATTACATTCAAAGCTCAAATGACCCTGTTTTTTGATTCTTCCATAAATATCCACAAAAGCAGCAGCTGAGCTTTTCTGTGACTCAGAACACAGAAGTTTAAACTAAGAAGAGGGATGTACACACAATGCCCCCACTGGCTCTCTAATCAACTGCCTACTCACTGGCGACAAGAGGACGCGTGAACGGATGCATTAGTCCAGCGGTGCAAGAAAGGTCGGCCAAGTAAACAATTATGCTTATCCTCTGACTCTGCGCATTCATAACTCTCCAGAAACAAAACTTGTAGGCCAGCACACTGACCAATCCGTAACTGAGGAGTCGTATAAATAGATAATGGGAAACTGTGTGTGTGGACGCAACAGGAGTGACCGATGAAAGGCCTCTTGGCTCAGGAAAACATGATTTGATTGACATTTAAGCCAGAAGAGTGAAAAAATTAGATAAAATGTAACAAACTGATCACAAAACAAGCTGCAAAACTTTTTTTTGTTTTCTTTGACAGAAGGTGTCTCAGCATACAAAGTTAACATTCATTAATATAAAGGAGATACAAATAAAAACCAACAACAAAAAAATAATAAAGTTCCACTCCAGTTAACGCTAGTCCCAACATAACAAAAAAAAAAATACAAATGTCAGTACTGACTATGGTAATGTTCCCCAGGGAGTGTGCACACTCATGAAGATGCTATTGTGTGTGAGGTGTCTGGCCCGCTCCCAAAAAGTGCAGGAAGAGAATCGTAAACGTAGCTGGCCAGCTACATCATCTGCACCGCCAACTCCTCTACAGCACTAGTTGCTGGCTCTTAAGTGCTGTTTGCAGGTGTCTGCAGTTCCCCTCCAGGCCATTAGGTGTCCTCCTCCTCTTCGGCAGTGCCTAGTGCCCTCCTTCTCACGGTGTCCTCTCGCAAGTCCCCAGTTCTGGGCTCGGGCTGTCCCTCCGGCACCCCTCTCCTCCACAGATCCTCACGCTCCTTCTCGTTATAGTCTTCCTCCTCTTCCTCATCCTCTTCCTCCCCATCGGCTTCATGCTCCACCTCCAGCTGTTTCATTAGCCAGGCCTGTTTCAGAGACTGTTTCTCTGCAGGGATACAGAACACAGCATTTCACTTCCACAACGTAACCATTTCTTCACAAGAAAACAAACTGCAATAAAAACAGTGAGAAACATCGTTCAGAGACGCACATCCACCATCCCAAACGCAGAAAGGAAACCAAGGAAAACTATGCACAGCCCATGTTGTCATTCATCACCATTTTTGGCCTGAGCACTCACCCTGGTAGTAGTTCGGGGGAGCGAATCGTCGAGATGGGAAGACGCAGTCTGCGATGAATACCAAGATCTGAGAGAGAGACGGGGCATACCAGAGGACATATTTCAACATAATGCCATTTAGGGTTACCTTTATACCTTCCGAACCACAGACCTGTTGATCAGCAGAATCAGATATGCTCAATCAAGAGCCCACTAAGAACGATGTCACTAAGAACAGGATTGGTTACTACAGGAAGTTTGCTAAAACTTACCAGACCCAAAGCTAGGCCAGAGAACAGAGTCGCCAGGGCAAAGATGGTGTAGGACCCCCACACTGGGATCCCGATCTGCTCAGTGAGGTAGTTATGGCATTGCTGGCAAAACAACACAGTGAAGATCAGCTTCAAACTAACAATGAACGCAAAAGAAAAACTGACAAGGGACTATAAACAAGGCATTGCTCTACATGGGAAAGTTCCTTTGTTATCCCCCCAGTATGCAATATGGGGGGGGATATAGCCATTAGAATATCTGTCCGCCAATCGATACGTCTGTCCATCCATTCGTAATCCTTTTCATTTCCAGACCATACGCCAGAAGCTCTGAACATTTTTTTTCCACAAACTTTCTACAAGCAATAAACAAACACTGGAGAGGTGTCATTTTCCATTTGGGAAAGTCTGTCATTTGACCACAAGGAAAAAATACAAAATCTAACTTTTCGTTTCAGCCAATCATTTCTGAGCTGAAGGTCTCAAGTACAAAATTATTTGATTATTTAAGATGTGTGAACGACCGATCAACCATGTAATGAAATGCTGCTTTTTGCCATTTAAATGTTTTTCTAAGCTCATATTATGCAGGGGCCAGGCAAACATGCCATCTCCTGATGGCTCTCTTCCCATTATCACAACATGGTGACCGACTGGCAGACAATAACAAAGATGGTAAATTAGCCTGACTGAACAGCAGGATGATACGCCAAACAAAGCCACACGAGGCCATTTAAATCAATAGATCCCCAGCATGGTTTTAAACCAATGAACCTCAGCAAATATGAGACAAAGCTTCATTATATTCAACTAGCACAAAATGCAAAACATGCGCAGCTTAAAACTTGATTAATGGGTTTTGGTTTCCTGAGACTTGTTTTGATCTATTTTCCTCAGAAAGCAATGGGGATTTTATTTCCTACGCTGGACAGGACGGCAGCAAGGACATGCAAATAATTATACTGCAGAAAAAAAATAGCCATTTAGGGATATTTACTTTATTTACAGCCAACTGCCCTGTGTAAAGTTAGTTTGGCTGAGGTCACCACTGTTTCCGGTGTTTGCATGAGGTTATACAATGACCACACACTACATCAGGGCCGCATAATTTACATTTCATAGTGACAATGATTAAGAATTCATAGAAACTGCTTGTGCGCGCTAATAAAACAGGAGCAGTTCCCCCTCCCTACAACCAGATTTATAGGCACTTAACTCATTCACTTAATATGGCCTTTGTTAAGGAGCGTTTGCAGCTATAAAAGAGTTCTGTATCCGACCGCAAAAACCCTCCACTGAATAAAAACATCAATATTAAGAATTAAATATTAATAAAAACCAGCAAGGCAATGAAATGGCAAAAGAGCCACACTACACTAAAAAAGGCCTCATGAGATTGTATGGGATGAGTTGTATATCAAGGATTATAATGCTAAAACACTAAAATGAATGAGATGAATTATCAATCCCCAAGTGAAAAACAGTCATATGAAATCACTGGTAGAAGCATTAGTGAGGAGAAGTAGAGCTTTATACCCGAATAAACATGGAGAGCTTGAAGAGGGCAGACATCGTGTTCATCCTGCAAGAAAAAACAGGCAGCTCCATTACACAGCAGGCGAGCCAGTGTGTAACAGAGAGAGGCGGCTCAGCAGGGTCTCTCCTGCCGGAGGAGCTCGAGGTGATGGCCGCAGGTGCAGGAGAAAACTGGAGCACAGAAACTACCAGCCAAAACAGGAAGGACACGAGCGGGATACACAAATTAACACTCCGTCTCACTTTCTGACATAATCAGACACTCTTCCACACAGACACAAATTCATTCTCAAAGTCTCATTCATTCCACAGACAGAGACAGACAGACAGACAGACGAGACTCACGCTGACACAAAAGGAAGCATATACAAACACAGATGTGTGCACACACAAACATAGTGTTCTCGCCAGCGAATTTCAGAATAGCGGCCCGCTATGCTGTCACTTTGGCCCGCTACACCATGACTGGGGCCGCTACACTGGCTTTCAATGAACGTAGTGGCCCAAAAATGTGCAGTCATGTGCCAGACGCACCATGGTTGTGCATGAGACAACCCTTGGTAACTTCTCAAAATATAGTGTTCAAAAATTAATTTGGAAAATCATACAGATTAAAATGACTGGTTTCAACCAAGGTTTCAATCAGCTTTTAATTTACCTTTGGCGGATAAACACACTATAATTTGATTGTCATTCGGTTTAGGAAAGTCTTTTCTACCATTGAAAATGAATGTACACGATGACATCAAAGCGCAACACTGTAAAGACGGTCATTGTATGAAAGAAGGGAGGGATTTCTCCATGGATTGTGTGTCATCACCTCCGAAATGTCAGAAATAATTTCTGACATCTAATCTGTAACTTTTATAGATGAATGTCTTGTGAAGCTAACCAACCTAGTTTGAGGACGTCAGGCCACCTCAGTCAATATTAGATATATCGGTTAGATTTTTTTTCACAGAATATTCCTTACATGATGTAGAATGACTGCTTTAAAAAAAATTACATTGCCAAAAAACAACTTTCCCCTGGTTTTCACAGGCGGGGTCACACTTGATCTATGCAGCGTCAGTCAGTCAACGGCAAACTTGCCGCAGAGATTTAATTACGTTTTCCGAACTTTGCCACAACATTGCATCAGTACAGAAAGGTTAGAGTTTGTGACCTTTTTTTTTTTTTTTTTCCTTTTTTCCACGTTCCGCGCGGCCAGTGGAAGGCGTAGGGCAGTGGATAAGTGTATTTTATTGGTGATTTTTTTGGAAACGTCAGCATCCAAGCTTGGGACTGCAGCGTATTTCTCTCTGGCGCCTGAATGTGAGACTTTAGCAAAATGTTACAATAGGTAATGATGTAAAGCAGGGGTGTCCAATCTTATCCGTAAAGGCCGGTTTGGGTGCAGGTTTTTGTGCTAGCCAGCAGTGCTACTGCACCTGATTCCACTAATTAACTAATCAGGGGTTTCAATCAGGACCTTGGTGGGTAGAATCAGGTATGTTAGTGTTGGGCTCTAACAAAAACCAGCACCCACACCGGCCCTTTCTGGATAAGATTGGACACCCGTGATGTAAAGTAAAGATGAAAGGGCATTGGTGCAGTTGTACATTTGTCACAATTTATAAAATACTTTGAAAAGTAAATGATGACCAAATCACCATTTGATTTGGTGAATAGTCAGTCAGACATAATTTCCTCATTCTCTGTATGTACATTGTAATGGTGAGAACTCGTTTGTATTCTTCAGAAGAATAAAGATCAGTGGGCTTTCTGCAACTCTTGCATTCAATATTATTGGTCACACTTGCAGGCCTTCAGACCATCACACTTAGAAGAGGTTCCTTGTTTCCAAAAAATAACTTGGTAGGCAAAGAAAAAGATGGGAGGACAATATCTCAGAATGGACTCACCTGACTCGAGAAACAGTAAGAAGAACAGAGGATGGGGAAGGGTGGAGAAAACTGATTGCCAGAACAGTCATACAGAAGGGGTTTGTGAAGTTAAGCTCTCTCGCTGTGAGTTTCCTTGAACTTGAATAGTGTGTCAAGACCCTGTGCAAAAGGTTATTAACTGCCTAGATATCATTAAATCAGGACACTCCAAATTGAAAAATAACACCTCAAAATGTGCAAAAATGGCAGCGCCTCTGGGGGGCTTTTCTCCCCCGGGGGCACGACCCCTGGACCCCCGGCCGGTCATTACCCCAACACTGAAAAAAAATCCTGGTGAGAACACTGAAACACACAAAGACACACTTGTACATGCACGCGCATATGAATACGCGCAATCCCACTCCCAGCACCAATATCAGCATCCTGGTCACTCACAGGAAGGATGACGGCCCAAGCCAGGAGGACACAGGTTCAATCTCCTGCCATTTTTTCTCATCGACGAAGCTCAGGAAGTCATCCTTGGTCCGAGCTCCTTGGTACTTCCGAAACACTCCATCCTTACAACTATGAAAACACAAGCTCATAATCAACCACATAAGACTGTAAACAACATATATAGGACCACACCAATGTCGATACTAGGAATGCAATAATATAAAAATTTGAGTGCGATACAACACAATATGATGATTAATATTGCTATATCACGATATGCTTTAACAAAATTTATTTCTCCCCCTTTAACTAAATGCATTATGGCTGAAATAAAGCACACAAACAAGTATTTGCTCTGAAGAAAATATTTCTCTAATTAAACTTTATATGCTGTATTATGTAGAGCAATACAAATACTATGTGAAAGAAATAAAATATTCTCACCAAAACTATGTTTTGAAGCATTACACAAAAAAAAATTCTCAAGGCCAAGACACTGCTCTCTACTGCCTATTGTGAAGCATTACACCAATATTGATGAGAGGTAAAAACACAATTCAGCGATCGCAGTATACGATTTTGCGGTATATCATTACGACCCCAATCGATACCAGCACTGACATCAGTGTCATAAATAGCTGGACTAGGTATCGGGTGCAGTGGGCTCGTCTGGTACAGGCTACCATTATTTTACTGAATATAAATTCAGTATATTGATATGCACGCATTAATTTCTTACATTTTGCTTTGTAACGTTAGGAAACCAATGCTTAACCCCTTCCCAACAAAGGATGTTTACATTTTTGTATGTGCCAAGCAGTTCGGAGGAGAGTTCAAAAGAAGATAATACCACTGTAGAAGTCTTCGGCACCCTATATTTTATAAAATTGAAATCTGGCTTTAAATGTTTACTTTTTGTTTTCCACATTGGTGTTGCTGTGGATAAAAGGTACTGTATACTTGAAATTCCAAATGTTAATTTAAAATAGTTTTAGAAGTAAATGTTTGTATTTAATAAAAAAAAAAAGAAAAAAAAACTGTTGATACAGATAATACAGACTTGACAGAGCCCTGATGTTAACAATAATGATGACTGTCCGCAATTACTTGGGGGGGGGGGGGGGGGGGACAGATGCAAATGAGAGTCAGCCTGCAGAAGAACGGTGACAAGTTCTCCACTCTGCTTGGAATGAGCAAAAAGCAAATCATCTAAAAGAACTACATCGCAACAGGACAGTGTCCCAATTTTTAGTCAAAGCACAGTCACACCAAATATTGGGTTGATTTAGCTTCAAACAGTTTGTAAACAGCAACACTGAGATGTACTACATTGTGTAGGAAACTTTTACACAAGTATGCATCAAGAAGAGTGCACTAGTGTGGGGCAACACAGAAAATGGCACTGAGGGGGCCCATGCGTCAATGGATTAATTTTTAAAAAAAAAATGTAAAAATGGTCTGGTCTGGCCTTCAGTGACTATTAGGCTCTGAAGATTTGCAACCTTAAAGATGGTTCACTTGCTTTAGAAGCAGTCAACTAGTTCTATAAGCACAAAGCTCTTAAATCTACATGACTCAGTCTTTAATTTGATCAGATCTTGAGAAACGGAAATTTGAATGTAGGATGGAGCTACAGGAATGCAACACATACAGCCACATTCATTCCTTAGTCATGTGGAATCAGCCGTAAGCGTCCAAAATGAAAACACATCATGTAAACAGAAAAACAGTTCATTTTACAGCCATCACACAAATATTCCTCAATAGGCCTCAATCCAAATAGAACATTTCACTTAAGTGCATTAGAACAAACTCCTGTTGCACTACTTTTCAATATCAGCATAAGGGTACATTCTACTTACCAACCTTGTCAGCATTAAATCTGTTTCGAGTTAAACCTACAATTAAGAGCTACATATTACTTTCTCCAACCGTATAACTGCTAATTTCCGCACAGCTACATGTCAGTTTCGAATATATTACATGTTCCGAAACACTCTCACCGCCTATTCACTCGTAGAAAATACAGCCCTATCATTATGCACCAGTCTGACAACATATATTCAGTGTGATGTTTCTTATTCTTAATAAAATCTACCATTACTTGTCGACAACAGCATGAAACATATTTAAAACACTGTAAAGTTTCACAAAAAAGCAAAAGACATCAACAACAATCCTCTGTGTCACAGCAACTGTCACAAGTCTAGACACTTTGCAGTTTAACATCGCATCAATCCTAAAGGAGGAATTTAATATAATCAGTGAATTCACTGTGAATTATAAAATGCAAATTCATTGAATTTTCTCAAATAAAAACTAATCTAGTATACGTTTGAGTTCATGAACAGTATCATGCTAATTAAATGCCCAAAATTTGCCACTTTTTCCAAAATGAGCCTTTTATCGAGGTCCGAACAAAGACAAAATGAAGATTGACCCAAATTTGCAAATGTATGGGCCATGACGCCTCTGCTTGCGTCTGTCTTATTGTTGCAGCCGTAAACAAGGCAGATATTTGGCATTCTCCCAAGGGAGTAATCCACAATTACGAATCACTGAGTCCAATGACACTGAAAATGTGTTCTCTGCCTCTGGCTAGATACCTTTCGTGAGGTCATCACCAAAGGTAGCCAAAGATAGATTCTTTCTGAGATGATTGCGATTCGCAGTGATAAAAATGTGAATAAATACGTAAAGGCTCATTATCATTTGAAATGACCAATGCACAAAGGATGGATTTATATCAAAGATTCCGAGGTCCAAATTTTATTTTTGGATGAGCAAGCACTTTAAGAACCAGGTTGATTTGGGATCATTAAAATAGACTTTAGTTCAGTCGAGTCGACTACAGCAGGATTTCTCAGGCGGGGCGGTACGACCCCCCAGCAGGCAATTGAAGACCATGTAAATTCTGGGCTGCGGGGAGCAATGAAGGGGGGGGGGGGGAGAGAGACATTGTAGCACAAATGGAGGGTGTTCATTACTGTACAAATACCCCTGAGTCTATAGTAAAACAAGTGTTTCAACTAAACGTGGCCATGTCCCCCGCCAGGTCACAGGCCGACCCCAGTCGATTTCCATCACCCTAATACACACTGAAGCAGAAGATGAATGAAATCGGTCAAACCGTTCCTGAGATATCTCGTTCACAACAAACGAGACGTGACGGACGGAGCTGAATACCATGTCCCCTGCTCTGCTCGCTACCGTGGCACCGGGGGACAAATTATACTCATATCCTTATTGAAATGACTATGACCAGAGCGAATGATTTAAAATTGCATTTTTCCATTGAAGAGGTTCATCACCGAGCTTTCCTGCCAATTGGCCACTCTCGACATTCAGTGGTCAATCGACGTGGTTGAATATTGGTCTTCGACTCGAGTCGTTCCCAAACTGAGCGCTAGGGAACCACTGGGTATGCTGGTTTTTGTCCAAACCACAATTTTTCTTCATTAGTAGCTCATCAGGTAGGGATAGGTTTATCCTCTTGAACCACACTGACAGAAACCGTTAAAATGCAAAATGGTTTTACTCGCAAAAACGGCTTCAAAATACAGTTGTCACTTCATAACGAAGTTCAAAACCTGGCACATCGTCTTTGTCACACAGTAAAACCGGTGTATGCGGGGAAAAAACAGACTCATTACTCGAGGTGGTTTCTTCGGAGATGTGTGAAATTACCCAAAACGCCAACTCAGTAATAATATATAGATTTTCTGACTTTTTAAATGATAAGAAAGGAAAAAGGGCCCCGTGCAAAAGTTTGGGAACCCTTTCAGATTATTCTTTGTTATCCTTTAAAGAAGATGATTACTAGGCCCAGACCCAGGTGATTTATTCGTTAGGGCTTCAATAAGTGATGAATAAAATTCCAGGGTTGAACTATATATTCTGAGGTAACTCCATGGCCTCTAAAGTATCTGACTGTGGTGGCTGTTGTGAAAAACCATGTGTTCCTCCAGACAGTTGTCCAAGGATGTCAAAATCAAGATAATTCACTTCCATCAGCAAAAAGAGGGCTACAAAAACAAAAAAAAAAAAAAAAACCTCTTGCAATGTTTAAAACTACCCATTTCTACTGTTAGAAACATTGTAACAAAATGGAAAATAAATGAAACAATTGAATTCAAGGCAAGATCTGGAAGACCAAGAAAAATTTCAGATAGAATGGCCCGAAATCTGGTGAGAAATGCTCAGAAAAACCCACACATCACGGCAAAGGAGCGGCAAAAAAAAAATAAATAAAAAGTAGAAGACACAGGTCTAGTTGTTCACAGGAACAGCGCACCTTAAACAACAAAGACCTACATGGCGGAGTTGCAGCAAAGAAGCCTTTCCTATGACCTCAACACAAAATTAAGCGTCTGAAGTATGCAAAAGAAAACCTTGAGAAACTTCAAGCTTATTGGAACAATATGCTTTGGTCCGACGAAACCAAAATTGAACTTTTTGGCCACAACCAAAGGAGGCATGTTTGGACAAAAAAGGGTGGAACGGAGGTAGATCCATTATGCTTTGGGGTTGTGTAGCAGCTGGGGGCACAGGCAATATTGTGGAAGTAGAAGCAAGAATGGATTCCACCAAATATCAAGACATTCTAGAGGCTGAAGTTCAAAGCTCAGTTCAGAAGTTGAAGATGAAGAGACATTGGGTATTCCAGCAAGACAATGATCCGAAACATACCTCAAAATCCACCATGAAGTACCTCCAGGAAAGACGGATGAAGGTTTTGGATTGGCCCTCAGTCACCAGACTTGAATATTATTGAAAATCTGTGGAGAGACCTCAAACATGCTGCGCATGCAAGGAGGCCGCAGAATATTTCTGAGCTAGAGGTATTCTGTCAGGAAGAGTGAGGAAAAATTCCACAGACAGTTGAAAGACTCTTAGCTGGCGACAGGAAGCTTTTGCAAGCTGTTATAGCTGCCCAAGGAGAAGCTACAAAGTACTTGCGGACAGGGTTCCCTAACTTTTGCACAAGGCCTTTTTCCTCATTTCATCATTTTGAAACTGTACAAAGTTAAAAATAAAAATTATTCTTGCTTTAAAAATGTGATGAAATGTGTCATGTTTAACTTCGTCGCATCTAGTGTTCAGGTTTGCTTTCAATCACTAAGAGATTAATTGTAACAGACATTTAAACCAGGGGTGCCCAAATTTTTGCACCCCAACGTATGCCTAACGGATCAAATTCAAGGCTGTGGTGAATCAAAAAGCTGCTGTTTAGGTTTCTGAACACAGGCATATTCATTTTCCCTAGGCGTTTTCCTAAAACCAACCTAAAACAGAAAATATTGTCATAAATATCCCCCGACTAATATAGAATCCCATTTTCTAACCGACACAAAGTTGTGACTGGTAACATACATACACAAAATTTAATTCAGCAGGGTAAACTAGTTTCTAAAAAAAAAAAAAAAAAAAAAAAACTTGAGTAAAAATTAGCAGCCCATTAAAATACTAGGATTGCAGTTGTGGTTGGAACAAATGTTTTGTCTAAGGACGTTTATTTAGGAGCGTTGACTGCCAATTTGGTGTTGTCTGGTGTGTCTTTCTCTTATGTCTCTTAGGTGATCCTGCAGATGAGGATCCGAGTGACAGTTCTGAACAAATACTCCGACGTCATAAACATCTGTGCAAACAGTCTCAGGACAGATTTCCTTCTCTCGCCCCGAGAGAATGCATTTATTCTATCCATGAATATCATTATTTTGGTATTTCGATGAACTTTATGGTACTTTCTGTGTACAGCATATATTTAGTGAACTTGGAGCAAACGCTGTGTACAATGCATAACAAGTGAATTTACGCATAAGCTGAAAGAAGTGGGTCGCGTTTTGGTTTAGTCCATTTTCTCTTGGTTATATTGAGGGACGTAAGGTTAACATCTGTTTCTTGGTTAGGTAAGTAGTCCCATTTTCTACTATTAAATACATGGTTTGTTATTTTGGCATTACCCCACTCTCGAGGCATGTAGCTCTTTTAACAAAAAGAACAGCTGGTTAACAAGATAATGAATATTTTTTTAATCTTTTATGAAAATACTGAGCATGTATGCATTTCTACAGATGGGAGAGTAGACTCTGACCTACATTTTTAATGGAGAGCCCAACCAAAAAAAAAATCAAGCATAAATGGTTTGTCCCCAGTACTGTGGTAGGGAATCACT
Organism: Gymnothorax reevesii; assembly: GCA_029721435.1. NCBI lineage: Eukaryota > Metazoa > Chordata > Actinopteri > Anguilliformes > Muraenidae > Gymnothorax > Gymnothorax reevesii. The sequence continues at coordinate 159,465,327 of CM056573.1, forward strand.
ACTCTACGCAAGGATTCCCTCAGGCAATAGCCCTGAACTCACACTTGCCTTAACTAAAGGCTATGAGCCCATATTTGGGATGCATCTCCTATGTAAAACTTGAGAAAGTTAACCATTGTTTTTGAACATTGCCAGAGTTGTCTTTGAGCTAAACTTCCAGTTTTTCATTTGGCAGAAGGGCCTGTTTGTTGATAGTTGACACAGATTTTGACAGAATAAAGATAGCATTTTGCACATTTCTCTGGCTGTTGGGTGGACTGAACAATTAAGTTGTTAGGAACAAAGGCAAAGGTAGCCAGCTTAATTAATAAATTGGTTTAACGTTAGATACAGAAGATGAAGTCTGATTGCTGTAACCAAATGGCAAACAGCTTGCTAAAAGAGCATGCTAAATCAAAACAACTGCATTACAACCAGTGGCGGCTGGTGAACTGGCGATGGGGGAGGCTCAAGACAATCCCTCAAAATTAATGACTGGTCACAACCTTTCCTTTGTTTCAATCATTCATTTAAATTACCATTACAGAAACTCTGATAACTCATCATCAGATGTGGCCAGTCTTCATTTATAACGCATACCGATTACGACTCCGGACTTCTCGCGCTTTTCTTTATTCAGGGATTGGAAGCAATGCATGCGTTTCATGATCGTTTAAATGAAATAAGATCATTTGAAATGCCTTTATGCAATTCCAGTGCTTCCAACCCCTCCAGTGCACAAGGACTTCAATTCCGCGCGAGAATCTCTTACTTACGCATTGATTGAATAATTGCTGACGACAGTAAATATGCCACTTAAACTCAGACCGAATGCATGAGAGTTGACAGGTATGTGATATAAATGAAAAATGTTGAGTTTTCGGAATTTCTGTAATGGTTATTAAAATGAATGATTGAAAACAACCAATCAATAATTTCAAGGGATTGTTTTGAGCCTCCCCTATCGCCAGTTCACCAGCCGCCACTGATACCACTATTCAATTTTTGCTTAAGAGTGGAAAATGTTGACAGACGGGATTTTCTGCTCTTACGTGGAAGTCGTTCGACCAGGCCTAAATACTCAACGAAGCAATATCCACATATTTGAGGCAGTCAGGTGGCTTGTTATGGTTATGAAAACCACAGCCAGTGTTTGGCGTGGCGCTTGGTAACGTCACGTCACCATCAACACAAGAGTCAGGCCAGACATTGGCAGAACACTGAATAAATAACTGCTTATTCAATCGTTATTAAATCTTATCAAAAACCATTTCCTTAGATATGGAGTAGGCTGCCAGGACAATATGCAAGCGATTCGCTTTGTTCCTTGGCAGATGTCATTTCTTACTAATTTGCGAAAGATTGAAGTTTTAATCATCACGCACATGAGTCTTGATAAAGCGTACACATTTGTAGCCTAATGTCTCAAACTGTGGTTCTGCCTTTTGATCAGTTCACTGATAAATTTCATTCCTTTCAAAACAAAAAAAAATGGTCAATGTGATGTTAGGAGGCATTGCTCCAATGAGGGTTGAAAACCACAGAATTAATGCATAGTGTTAGGCTGAGGACGACGAACTTACTGATAGATCGTTGGAAGAGCCGTGATGATAAAACGGCCGCTCAAACCTACAAGAATTGACAGGATATTAGTATTAACGTTATTATAATAATTAGTCGGACGCTAGCATTCAAGTCTGCTCTGAAACACACAAACTTAATTTACCAAGGCAAGACACATTAATTTGATTCATATACAAGTACACCTCTGCCATATCAAATGCCAATTTTCGTAATGCATCATGGTACACATCAAATTAAGGCGCTCATTGACATATCCAGTATAAGTTACTGATTCACTACAAATCTTTCATGATGCATTGGGTATGCAGTCATTTACAGCGTATTTAAACAACCATTACCCAAGCGGAGATGAAAATGTACATGACCACATTACCACCAAAAGAAACCTAGGCATTTCAACAGATTGAGAGCAACTTCCAAATTCAGATACAAGTCGAGCAAGCATAATCTTTTCCCTTTACAGAAATATGGACAGCTGTGATTGTAAACTGGAAAGGGCAAAGTTACAGTGTGTGCAAGAATAACGGAAAGTTGTTAGTTCAAGCGATCCAAGAACGCATTTGCAGGGGTCCTGGAAATTTCAGCCCCCGTAAAAACCCCCGAGGTCACTCAAAGGCCTGAATGGACGCACCAGGCTGTTCAGTGACATCCACTTTGGCGATGTTCACCCCCATGTCTTCCCCCCACTCCGCAAATTCATTCCACACGGGCTGAAGCTGCTGGCAAGCGGGACACCACGGAGCAAAGCTGCAGAACGACAGGGCACAAATATCATTACAGACCCAGGCGCATTCACAACGGCGACAGTAATGGATCCCCAGCCTCTTGTTCTCGCCAAGAAACGAGCGCACCTTAACGTTAGTCACTTACACTAGCTATAAAAATAACAACCAATTAGCGGTGAAGCTGATTTACTAGTACAGTACACGTGTTAAAAATAGTGCTAGTTCGCTAGCTGCAACCTGCAATAAATATTACAAGTGCGCAAATTTATGGTTTAATTAGACCAACAGTAAACTCGGTGGCCAGCAACTGCGCTCACAACCCCAGGGCATTCAATACATCGGCAGAATCTTTCCGAACTACGAGGAGCCCATTCAGCTGGCTAACGTCAGGCAAGTTAACATAGCCGATGCTAGAAATAACTAACGTTAGCTACCCAACTTTGCATGCGAAAGTCATAATCGAAATCGATCGTCGACAAAATGTAACAAACGTCAGCATTACTTTACAAAACAGCGGAGCTTGCAATCTTGTCTAAAGGTAGCTAACTAGCTTGTTGCAATCTTGTCTACAGGTAGCTAGCAGCTGACTAAATTCAAGACATTTAATTTATGACTTGTGCCTCAGTTAAGCGTTAGCCCCCAAGATGGGGAAGAGTATCAATATATATGACTAACGATATCCTTGTATTGGGCTAGTGTGTCAACTTATTCGACTGGAAAGGGACATTTCTGACATCAAGCTATCGCTGGCTGAGGAATTCCAACTGAGCAAACTAACGTCAGATTGGTGATACTTCTGTCAAACAAGCCAGTAATGCATTCAAACCTTCAATTTTCACGGAAAAGATCAAATTTCTAGCCAACTCACTAGAGTCCGGAGCGCCTAGCTAGCTAGGTCAATCATATTAAGAATGAGAGTAAAGCTGACCGGTTAACGACTCGTGTCCTGTTGTCTGGCTAGATGACTGTGACCCACCAATTCGCTTGTCGTCTTGTGTAATTAATAGCACATTCGAATAATTTTCATATATAATAAAACAGAAATGTTACGTTTGCGGACGATCGCAGCCGTTAGACTTGTCACAAGAAACAGCAACGACTCCTTTAAGCATGCTTGCTAGTTAGCTGCAACGTGACTGTCCTTATGAGTACAGTGAGGAGGCGAGGCGACTTACAACTCTATCATCCATTCCCCCTCCAGTATTTCCTCCCAGTTACCATCTGTGATAACCCTGAGCTGATTATTTTTGGCAAGCGCAGCCTGTGAAATGAGGCATACTGACATAACAACCAAGGTGAATAGATAATGATCAGATCGCCGTATTGTTGTTGGAGGTCTTATCCTGAAAATTGTCAGAGTCGCCATGTTCCGATTCACTCGTCTTCCCTTAAACGAGCTTCCGCTACTTGGTTGTCGGAACCTACCCAGCTGCAGCTGGCATTTGTCAATCCTGTGCACATGCTGAAACGAGGACACGCCTCTTTCGACGCAATTACCTAACGGGGGTGGGCCTTGTTGTGAGATGTATCGTCAGGATCTTCTGGCTAGAGGTTAACTAAGCAGAGCAACCGCATCGCCCATTTACTGCGAGCATTCTCATGCTATGCGACAACCATGTAAGATTACTTGATTACATCCACAACTCGTTGAATGTATAATCATCACTGCACACTGCTGCAAATCTGCAGTTTTCAGTTCCTCAGAGGACCTTCACTAAGCTGTCCTTCTGCATCAACTATGATGTAGTTTAGCTATTCATACCAGATAGACACAACAAAAGCACTATCCCCCACCCCATAGACTAAACCTATGTGATCATAATGTTTATCATACTAGCTAATGTTACAAAAAGCTTTAAATTTGCTAAGTAATGAGTACTTTGTTAGCTTGCTGAATTATTTAACAATAAATTACTGTGCTGTGAAGAAGTATTTTCCCCCTTCCTGATTTCTTTTTTTTTTTTTTTTTTTTTTGCATATCTGTCACCCTTAAATGTTTCAGATCATCAAACCTACCTGACCCTATGTGAAAAAATGATTGTAACCTTTTCCCTTTTTACATCACATGGGGAAGAAACCAACCAGAGAAAGGAAGAACTGATCACCCTCAGCCAAGCAGTCAATCAGATTTCATTATTCTGGGTGGTCACTCCCCCTTGTGATGTCAGGTAGGAGAGAATTTGAAGTGGCTCGTAATGCCTAATGAGCTGTGCGCCTGGTGGCTGAATAGGGGACCTTGAACCACATGGAGTTGCTCTATTTTTGCACGCAGTTACACTACTGTATCACTATGGGAGACCCAGATCAGTTATTGAATATTCACCTGCAAGCCGAGCTCGAACACGGTTCATAATATGGACGAGTTCACTCCTTTCCCTGTTTATCAGGAGCTGCATGTATTAAACTTCCCAGCTTAGCTTGATGTGCAAACTGTATCTATCGAGCAGTTGAAAAAAATGATCTCTTGCTAAAGAAAAAATCGCTGTCTTCTGTAGGAACCACTTCAGCTACTGTGAGCTAATGGTATCCCAATGAGCAGTTTGGAAAAATAAGTTTTCTGAAGCAAAAATTCGACATGGTATTGATACTATGTCATTCTACTATCAATTATAGTCATCACATGTAAAAAAAGCGTAGTTCCCTTCCATTAAGTATGTTTTAAGGGCTCTGAGTATGCTATTTACAAATAAATATAAAGTTCAAATGATTTGCCATCACATTTTAGGAACGCTTTAAAAATACTTTATTTCTTAGTAAGCACAGCCATCAATCAAATCAAATCATTTTATTGTCATTATGCAGTTTAAAAAACAATATGCAGGACAAGCTCTAAAAACAGCCTCCAAACAAGCATATCTTACATACGCACACATACACCCGAGTAAGAAGCTTACATCATCATCATCATGAACAACATTCATCACATATATCCACACACAGATAAATGAAACATCGTCAACAACAGTAAAAAAAAAAAAAAAATTGCACAACCCAACCTCTTCTGCCACCATCACCCCACCACAAATCTTTTCTCCCTAAACAAGTGTTCCTGAAATGGCAGACTCCAAAAGTTGATCGATCATCACCAACAGCTGCAGAAGGAGGTCGTCTCCATTCACGGCAGGGTCCAACTCAAGCTCCATCTCGCCATCCAGTACATCTTCAGCGAACTCACTTAGCAGTTCTTCAAAGTCGTTGAGGGGGGCAGAACCGGAGGTGTGAGAGGTCGCTGTACACTGGCGGTGAGACTTGGGCTGGCTTGGGGTTCTGAGCATAGTGCTGCTGCTGGAAGTGCAGAGAGGCTCGTTTCTACAGCCTCACCACACAAGCATGTCTGCCTCAGGACCAAACTTCTTTACATAATGACTACAACTGGCTATTCAGCCTAATAATGCTCTCCATTTTCCATCCCATCATTCTATCGTTTTGCTTCTTTTACCTACGCGCTACAATAAGGTCCAGAGGCATTTAGAAGGGGAAATTTCAATAAGGTGTTCAAAGCAAAGTTCAATGCAAGTCTCAAGAACATGAAACTGAACCGGATAGTCTGCCTCGTAAATGTAGGGCATTTACATCCGTAAGTGTATACCCTGTTAAACTGTTACAGTGCCAAAACTTATGGAACTCAGTGTAAATAGCATTTATGTTGATCTCGTATGGTTTTGAAAACCCCAAAGCTTTCGCCTTTAAAACACAAACTGGCAAGCTATGTGGGTGGCAACTCTTCAAACCAGAACCAGTCAAGACCACTTTCAGCAGCGCCATACAGCATCCATCCTGTCGGCTTTCACTCCAACCCACGCGCACCTCATTCAACAGCATTCAAGAGCTTCTTAAGCTGGCATTTAGCAGGACCAGGGGTGATGAATAGAAGCATAAATAAACAGTGACAGAGCAGTGAGTCCATAGGTACAGGACAGGACAGCCCTAATTTTAAGAGTACTGGGGAGTCACGGCCGCTTTGTGGGAGACTTTACCTTTGTGGAGCAGCAGGAGGGTCTTTAGCAAGAAAGAGGAGTGGCTGCGTGCTGCTGGACCTCTGCTGTGCTGTACTGGGGCTTCTGTAAATATTCTCCTGCATCATCTCCTGGGAGGTCTTCATCCTCACCACCTCAACCAGAGACTCAGTCTTCCTATTCACAGCGCCTGATAATGTACACAGTCCCCATTAGCAATCAACTGCAGAAAAGCGTGAGCAAAAAACTAACCATGGGGGTCATGTCTCAGGGCCAGAAATATAAAGTCCTGTGATGCATTTTTCCCACACAGTGTCAGCAGTTAGATCCTCCTCCTGTTATTTAACAGACAGAGGGGAGGACTGATGCAGTCTGTGTCTGCACCTCATGCCCCTGCCTACCACACCTAACTGAAGTTCATCAAGGAGCAGCTCATGAGGAACTAACCCGAGAGGGAAGGGCTGAGGACACACAGAGGATGAAGGCTCACCAGTGGCCATGTTCCTGTTGATGCGCAGTATCCTCCTCTTGAGCGGAGCAGACAGAGGAGCTGGCGACTCCTCAGGCTTCACCTCCTGCACCTTGCTCTCCATTCGTGCCGCCTTCTCCTTCCAGATCTCTTCCAGGGTCTTAACCTGGATCTCGCCGGGGTGACCGGCGGCCCTCTCGGCTGGGACGTCCCACTCAGGAGGTGCCTCGCTCCCCCCCCTGAGCTCCTCCTCCCCCTCTCTGGCCAGCTTCCTCTTCCTCTCCAGCTGGAGGAGGGAAGTCTTCACATGGACGGCCACGGGAGGCGTTGCACTCCTCTTTGCGGGGCTGGGGCCCTCAGTGCTGCACCACCCAGCCTCTTGTGCTGGGCCCTGTCCCAGGGACCTGGCCACCTTCTCCTTTCGAATCTCGTCCAGAGATTTGACTCGGATCTCACCCTGCGCCTCCAGCCATGCTGGGGCTGAGAAATACACTGAGGGCTCAGTCTCACATTCCCAAAGACATTTTTACAAATAACCACAGCCGTAATGTCCAGAGGAAAGGAACCAAAATCGCCTCAGATTTATAGCCATGTGCAAGAGAGACTACATCAGCAATATTATGCAACTGCATAATGGATAATGCAAATGATAACTGCATTATCCAGCACCAACAAACACCAATGCATACTCAGCTGCATATCGACTAAGTGCTAAGACTTTTCAAGCACACCCCTGTCCTATCAAGTGCCGACCTTGAGTGAGGGTAAAGCGCAGAGCCTGTACAAAAGACCTTCCTTTCTCCTTATACCCGCTGAACCCCTTGTTGCAGTGGCTTGAGGAAGACATCCATCTGGAGCCTTGGAACGGCCAGGCAGCGGTCTGACCTAAATGAAGTTAGCAAGTGTTAGCATGAATCTCCATTCACCGCCATTTCATCCTTAACACGTCAGAGAGGGACAGGGGTTCGGAGTCCCCAGGCAACAAGCAGAGCATGTTACACGCACACACAAACGCACACACACACACACACACAGACAAAAGTGAAGAACAGAGGGCAAGCACCTTCATCACTGCCTGGCAGAAACCGATGGTAAAATGACTTGCAGTTAGTTTGAGGTGATGACATATAACTCTGCCAGCTAATTCCGTTCATTGGCACTACTGTGATGGCTGTGGAGTTTCAGACGCCAAACACAGTGGCCAGAATTAAAAGGCAAAAGAGCAGAGGAGGGAGAGACACAAATAAAATAATAAGGCCAGACTCGCGCTACCAACGGACCTAAATGTCATCCGGAGAAGGAAGCAAAGCGAGCTCGAAAAGACAAAAAGAAAAGGGAAAACGAAACTAAGATTTCCTTGCTTAATAAAACTTGTCCTCAATCATGCAGCTAAGTCCCTAACAACTCTCTTGAGAGACCTTACCGGCTAAAGTGCTACACGTAACACTGACACTCCAGCCAGGGAATATAGGCGGAACTAGAGCTTATATAGAATCCGGGGGACGCCCCCAATTAATGCCAGCAGGCCCAAGAATTCGATTGAGAGCAAACCGATGTCGTCCCGGATGAGAGCAGCAAAGATAGCTCTCAAATCCAAACCATGACAACTACTTTCTATGAAGAATATTTCCACCATATTAGCATTATTTTATCCTCATTATTATTAAAGTGGAAAGATATATAATTTATTGTAGGGCTGAACAATTAATCGCAATCGTTAAAACAGTTCAAACCGCAGAAGTAGTAATAATTGGTTTTGCGTGGTTACGTGTGAACACACACTTACCCTTACCCTAACGTGACTGCGCTGTGACGTCATCGTGTTCCAAAAGCTCCGTTTAACATGTCTGCACGATGAACAGAAACCACGTTTTTCTAAAAGAAAATCTTCACTTTACAAGGCGTTCTTAAAATCTCTGTTTTGTGACCCTATTAAAACAACTTTGAGTTATTGAAATATTTTGAGTGGCACAGAGATTTGTTCCTTTTTTATGCACTTTTGATTTGCTACTGACTGGAAATCAGTTAAAACTTATTTTTCATGTTTACATGAGGCCTGTCTTTTCGCAGTGCTCTTAGTTACATTCTCAGATTTCACTGAAAACTGAAGTCATGATAATTAATACGTCTACAAGGCCCAGTGTGAAATCTGTCAGTCAATAGCCTAGGCTGCTGTGGTTGAAGGTTTTTATGTTTACTATTCAAAGGTCAAATATAGGTCATTCATATCAATTCATGCATCAATTATTTCATTTCATCATAATGCATATGCCTGGTCTACATACAGTAAAATCCTGATTGCTAACAGGATTTTTCTGTGTTTATTGCTCGTGTTTAGTGAATAATACAGGCGATAAGAAATATACTCAGCAACAAAAGTTTCTGTGACACCATTTATGTGTATGTTATAAATGACACGCAAAGATCTCAATGCAATCAATATGTTTATTTAACAGGAGAAACACTGACTTTTCAGTGCCAACGTCACTCAAAACGAAAAATGTCATTTTCATGCGTCATGAAGCACTTGTCTGACGTCTAACCAATTGTGACCTTCACATTTCAATACCGGGTGTAACTTCCTCGTGCCATGATGCAAGCAACGCATCTCCGGCGCATGGACCGAATCAGATGTGCCAGAAATTGCTGTGGGATGTCATTCCAAATCTGACGTAGACGTTGTCGCAATTCCTGGAGTGTAGCTGGCGGGTTATCCAACCGCCGCAAACGTCGATCCATCTCGTCCCAAAGATGCTCGATTGGGGACATGTCTGGGGATCTGGCTGGCCATGGCAGGACATTGACATGTTGTTGCATCAGATACTGCTGTACAATCCTTGCAACGTGTGGTCTGGCGTTATCATGTTGCAGCGTTATTCCGGGACCATGTTGCATCAAAAACGGTACCACCAATGGCCGTAGCACTTCATCGCGATATCTTTGACCTGTCAGATTTCCATCAATAACAAGCAAATCTGTTCTGTTTCTAGCCGTGATCCCTCCCCAAATCATGACACTACCACCTCCAAAACGATCAATTTCCTGAACACAGTTGTTGGCATAACGTTCTCCACGTCGACGGTATACACGTAAACGACCATCACATCAGTTAAGCATGAATCTTGATTCATCAGTGAAGAGTACAAGATCCCACTGACGTTGGATCCACCGTCGATGTTGTTGTGCCCACTGTAGACGAAGTCGTCGGTGTTGTACTGTGAGTATTGGACGTCTTGCTGGCCGACGTGGGACAATGCCAAAATGACGGACACGGCGACGGATTGTCTGTGCAGACAGTCACCTCAAACCAGGTATCGTTCTTGCAGTTATGGTTGCAGGTTGGAATCGATTTCGGAGATGGGTTGTTCGAATCCAGTTGTCCTGTCTGGGAGTGGTTACTCGTGGACGGCCGCTACGAGGACGGTCTCTGACATGTCTTGTCTGCTGATGACGCTGCCATAAGTTCCAAATGGTGTTTCGGTGGACATTCAGGCGATGAGCAACTTCCCTCTGCGAGGTTCCGGATTCAATCATCCCAATGGCCCTCCACCGATCATTTTCAGACAGTCTTGGCATTTAGAGGGTAGAGTTCCTGATCCGAAATGGCTGTGTTTTCGATAAGTGATGCTTCCGTCGTTCATCAGGCACAATGTGAACATTCCAAAAATTTTCCTCTTTTATTGCCATCCACAAGCATGATTTACGCACATTTTCACGTGCAAAGTCATTTTCTCGCATTTTCATGATTTCCATTTCAATGTTGTGTTTACGTGTACTGTTTCAGTCTGATATCACCATGTATGACAATTTCATAATTGCGTTATGAAAAATAATTAACAATATTGGTGTCACAGAAACTTTTGTTGCTGAGTATATTTCAGTACATTCTAAAATGCAATATTGGTCTAAAAAAACTCAATCAGATTATTTTTCCCACATCTTTTAGCCCTGATTTATTGAAGTCTATTTTTTATTTTCATGGTAAACAACAATGGCCGTGTTTCCCAGTTAAGAGTGTTCTTAAGGAGTTAAGAAGGCTCCGAAGAAGAGTTCAGCTAAGAGGGAGCCTTAAGATAAGAGTATTTCCCAGATGCGTTCTTGGTGCCCTTCTGAACATGTGTCTTAGTGCCCTTCTTAACTGCCTTCTTAACTGGAGCTCAGCTGATCAATCAGTGTCAGAGTGACTGATTGTTCCATATACTTATGTGCACACAAATGATGTTTTGATGTAACAAGTGGCATATAATTTTAAATGAACGTGCGTAATGCCACTGCACACGCAGCAGAATGTCTGAAAACAAACGAATGCACGTAATGACCAATTACACAGATAAGAAATCAGCAAAATAAGAATGAAAACATAAAATGAAATCATAACATTACACGAGTGAAATCGTTTAACATTACATGATACTGTACCTCATGTAATGTCATATTATTTCATTTTATGTTTTCTTTCTTATTTTTCTGATATAATTCTGCATATATGGTGTGTGCGCCCCGCGATGGATTGGCAACCTGTCCAGGGTGGGTCCCTGCCTTTGCCCGTAGCCAGCTGGGATAGGCTCCAGCTCGCCCCGTGACCCTAGTGAGTATTAAGCGGGTATAGAAGATGAATGAATGAATGAATGAATTCTGCATATACTCATGCATTCACCTTGTATCTCTTAGGGATAGCAGCAAAGATTATAGGCTTTGCTGCTATCCCTAAGAGTAACTGCTAATATCATGCTTGCCATACTGCATGGTGGCAGTGGGCTTATTTTATTTTATTTTATTTGTTTACATTTTTTCTGTCGTTTGGGGGTGGGGTTGTACAAGTGCTCAGTGGACTGGTTGGTGACTGCATGGTGAAAGAGTGAGGAAGTGGGGATGTCCAAAATCAGAACAGGTTAATGAGCTCCTGTCTGACCTGAAGACCGGCTTGGTGGAGCGCTGCGCGGGGTTCAAGTTGGGGTGGTGGAGGTGGTGGAAATATTAGGGAAAGTATTAGGGAAATATGGTAAAATATACCACTCAAAATTTGATAGGGATCATAGGAATTTTTGTGTGAAATGACATGCAAATTTGGTAACTGCCACTGATGAACAATATATTGGATAAATGACATGCAGTCAGACACAAAACACATTTGCAAGTGCATTTAATGACATTAAATGAGCGTGCGGCCTCAGACTTTTGGCTTTCAGGGACACTTCATGGTTTCACCTCTGACATATAAAGTGAAAGCAGACAGTGTTTGTTTGATGTTTCATTACCACAGTTAATGTCAATAACGGGTATGGCCTCCCCTGGCTTCAATGACGGCTTGACAACGTCGGGTCATACTGTCAATCAGAACCCGGATGCTTGCAATTGGAATGTTGTTCCATTCTTCAACAAGGGCATTTCCGAGCTCTTCTAGAGTAGTGGGTTGTGCCCTACGACCGGAAATGGCGACCTGCAGCATGTTCCACACATGCTCGATAGGGTTTAGGTCCAGAAAACGTGCGGACAATTGTCTCCTGCTCTTGGAATTGATTCACCACCCTAGCACGATGGGGACGGGCATTATCATCCATCAAGATGAAATCAGGGCCAACAGCACCAGCGTATGGTCTTGCGTACACATTGAGAATCTCATCCCTGTACCATACCCCTGTCATCATCCCTCTCCCCATGACATGCAGGTCCGTTCTGCCATTCCTGCTTATTCCTCCCCAGACCATAATTGATCCGCCACCATAACAGTCGTGTTCGTTGATGTAGGCATCATTAAATCGCTCACGTTGTCTTTGCCACACCCGTTGCCTCCTGTCAGTAAATCCAAGCAATATCGGGACTCAGCAGTAAAGAGAACTGGAGCCCAATCGTTGTGTGTCCATGTGACATGATTGTGAGCCCAATCCAAACGGTCATGCCTATGACGAACGGGGAATCAGTGGGATTCGAACACATGGCCTTCTTGAGTTGAGGTCGGCAGTGTGAAGACGATTCCCTATCATCTGAGTGGATACCCTGACCCTCGAGGCGTTATGAAGGTCATTTCGTAGGGTGGTGGCTGTCCAGAAAGGATGACGTCGTGCCTGAAGTGTGAGAAGTGTGAGATCTTGTCGTTGCGTAGTCGATCTCTGACGACCACCCCCATGACGGTGTGCTGCTGTACCAAATGTTTGATGCCGGTTCTTACTGGAGCCTTAAGAAGGATCAAAAGAAGCTCTTAGTGCTAAGATCTTCTTAAACGAATCTGGGAAACTTAGCAAATTACAGAACACTATGGAATACTGTTCCACCCATCATACTCTGCAACATACTGCTCTTTAAGACAGGTTTTATGTTCCCTGGCTTTATACAAGTCTGTCACAGCCCTCATTGATCCCTAATTAACTCCTTCCCTGGAATTGATTTATTGTTTTGTTTTCTTCCTTGCTCCCATGTGTTAACATTTTTATGTCTTGCCCCTTTTGTGAGTGTCCTGTCTTTGTGGTGTCAGTGTGGCTGCTATATTGTCAAGGTTCATTCCCAGCCAAGCCTTCCAGTCAGCTTGTGTCCTCTATTTTTTGTAATAAATTAACAATAAAGAAAAATATAATTACTCCTTGGAGACTTATTACTAAGAATTACCTCCCAGGCCTTTATATTGGTCTCTAGGATTGGGATGGCGATCTTGTTCATCCTTGTTTTGAGCTTGTTCCTCAGAGTCAGTTCATTAGGAACATCTCCCAAGCCTTTATTTGTCTTCATGTTTGGCATTGTGATCCTGCTAAACCCTGCAGTTCTACACTCAAGCAGCCCTGCTTCTGTGAGGGGGATTCATCACCTGGCTTCTGCCCCTGGCCAGTCACTGGGCTGGGTGCAGACAAGCCCCTACCCTCTCCTGTCATTACCAATTTAGCTGGACTGTCCCTCAACTGTTCAGGGCTATGGCCCTTTCCTCTCATATTATTGTATGCCTGATAATTAATACTGCCTTATAGATTGTGTCCTGAATTTGCATTTGGTTCCTAGTCTAGATCACAAAATTAGTCATTTGAAAACGGGGGAGGGGCGTTGGACAGGGCCTGTCTTTTGACAGTCCTTTAACTGGTAAAAAGAGAAGGAAAAGCTGCCGGGTGGCTCACACAGTTAAGGCACTGCTCTGCAGTGCAGAGGTGATCGCCACGTCGCGAGTTCGAGCCTCGGCGTACCCACCGGCAGGGGTCCGCAGCTTTTTCAGAGTAGCGCACAATTGGCTATCGCGCTACAGGGTTTCAAATTGGGAAGGGACTGCCGGATTTGGGTATACATAACAGCTTTGTTCGTTGCTCCAGCGCCTCCTGTTGGCCAGACGGGCGCTCGTCAGGAACCCTCCAGGTTGGTTCATGTCCGGGTATCCTCCGCCCTAGTTCTGAACTTGCGAAGATTCAACCAATGAGTGTATAAGAATCAGTGGCAGACAGGCACGTGCTTTGGAGGAGAGCCGTGAACTGTCTCACTATCCTGAGTTGGCAGCAAGGGGTCGCATACGAGCAAGCTTTGTACATAGTTCCCCAATTGGGCATTCCAGATTCGGGTGGGATTGGAGGTGCCAAATTTATTAAAAAAAAAAAAAAAAAAAAAGAGAGAGAAGGAAAAAAGGGTGAGATGAAAATAAAAAGAGGAAGAGGGAGGAAAACATGGAGGAAAGGAACTTAGAGAGAAAGACTAAAGAGAGAGATGACGGGGATATGCTTGCTATGATTCTTTGGCATATGAGGCATTCGCTGTTTTCTTACATTCTGCATCCGCCCCTGTGAACCTCCATGCCACATGCAGTTTGTTTATATGGGATGGAATTGATCACTTTTTCAAGCTGATTCATTTGATTTCCTTTGTGTCATCAACTAACACCAGACTAGACCTCGCATTTCATGGAGTTTGACAGATACTGTAACATTTTGTGATGCAGAATCATAAAAATCTTGGAAAATTGACCAGACAAAAGAGATTCTTCACAATTTCACTGCTAATTTGCCACAGATCAATTTTGCTTATAGGGGAGCATGACCGATTTGAATTCAGAATGAATGATTAATTATTTAATCATTTACTTTTGTAATTCGCCCAGTCCAAAGAGAAAATTGCAAAATGAGAGCAGGAAAGTCTGCTTGATAACAAAGAGTAGTGGGAGATTTGACATCAAATATTGAGAGAACAAAAATGAAAGACATCCTTTGGAGCCTTTCTTGCTCAAAATAATCCATTGGACCATTTATTTTAACAGATAGTTAGATTGTAAGGCATAAAACCAGAGAAGAATGTTTCATTATTGATATTCCAGTGTCACATCTCATTCTAGAGAGGAATGTTAGCCAAAATGAGCTTCAAACATCATCAATTCAAAGGATCAACACTCCAGTACCTATGTTAATGTATGGAGATGCTGTACCAGCTGGAGCCACGGGATAAGTGCAGTCTTTTTCTAAGATTTGGATTTGACATAAAATTGTTTAAAAATTAATCAATTGCTTAAAACTGACTGATTGACTGACCTGATAGACCATTTTGTGCCATGTAAAGAAAATTTAACTCCAGGGATAAATCAAGAAACTGCAGTACATGTTGTGAATTTAAATTCACTTGCCATTCTGGGTGCATTTACACCTCTAGGGAGCAATGTTTACTGCAATCTTTACCTTTTTAATAAAATTGAATTTTGTACAGTGCGAATACTGACATGTAGCGACAGCACTGACTATAATTCAATGGACAGTGTCACTTTTTTTGATGGTTTGGTTCAGCTAGCAGAGTCAATCACCAGATCCAATTAAACATGCATTTTACATGCTGAAGAGAAATTACCTCAAGCAGTCATTGCAGCGGTTATACTACCAAATAACAGAAATGATTACAGTATTTTACAGAGTTTTCAACTGTCCATACATTTTTTTGATGAGTCTGCACTTCCCCCTCATTGCCATTACTTCCTTTCAATCTCAAAGTGATAGAGTTCAGAACCAAAATAAAAAAATATATCAATGTCCAATGAATTGTGGTGCTCACTCTATCAATCTATATGTTTACATGCACACAGCATGCCTTGAGATAATGTGATTCACATGCAATGCTAGGGAGACATGGTAGCGCAGTGGTCAAGTAGGAATTGAGTTCAAGCCCCGGCCCTGGTTTTCGTGATGTGTTCTTGGGCAAAACACTTCACTCCATCCAGGTGTATAAATAGGTACAAGCAAATAGTCAGGGAAACCTGACTAAGAGTACCTGCGATGGACTGGCATCCCATCCAGGGGAAGTAGTAATACTCCTAGTCTCTTCATGCCACAGAAACTGGTGCGTTAAGCACTGGGCTGATTGGCCAATAGGCTCGTAACAGGCTTACTTCTTCTTCTACATGTAATGCTAATGGGTCTTTATCGATGCTTTGCCTGAAACTTCAGTCTCCTTTTCTTTTGTGCCAAACAATCATGTATGTCACATAATTTACTGAATTACAAAGGCCATGTAGTACCAAAACAAACTGTATCTTCCCTCATTCATTTCATACGATAATCACAATAATTCACCAAATTTTAGCAATTACAGTGTTATTAGTTCTGGTAATAAGATGATGTTGATGACGACTATTATTTCTATGCAATTTGCCGAGGAAGAGGACGTCCTAAACTCTTCGTGGATATCCTTGACGGCAACATTACTGTTGCACATGCCTCAGCCATTTCACCTGAATGACATTGGTGGACATTAAATGGAGATTCCTGAAAAAAAAAAAAACCCTTCCCTCAGTGGTCTCAGTCTTTTCACCTGAATTAATTCGCTCATGGGACTGTCAGGCATTCTCATGCCTGAAACTCTTCTCACACTCACCGCAGTCATAGGACTTTTCATCTGAATGAATTCTTTTGTGTGACTTTAAGAGAGATTTCAGAGAAAATTTCTTCTCACACTCATCACATTTTTAGGGCTTTTCATCAGCATGTATTCTCTGGTTTTTATTTAAAGAAAATTTCTGAGCAAAAGTCTTCTCACAACTGTCACATTTATAGGGCTTTTCACCTATATGAATTTTCTCATGGCGTTGTAAAGTCATTTTATGCCTGAAACAATTCTTACACCTATCACATATGTAAGGCCGTTTACCTGTATGAATTCTTTGGTGGCAATTTAAATTAGATTTTTGTGCAAGACCTCTCACACTGATTACACTTGTAGGGTTTTTCATGAGAATCAATTCTTTGGCGAAAGTGAGGAGATTTTTGGGATAAAACTATGTCTCAGAATGGTCATATTTATATGGCTGTTCACCTGAATGGATTTGATCATTGTATTATAAACTACTTTTGAAGTAAAAACTCTGCCCACACTGATCACATTTGTAGGGCTGTCCACCCGCATGAGTTCAATCATGGTATTTTAAAGTACAGGCATGCCTGAAACACTGCTCACACTGATCACATTTGTAGGGCTTTTCACTTTTCATTTTCCTTTTCTTTCACCCTTATGAATTCTATGGTGTTCATTTAAATGACTCTTCTGGTTAAAAGACATCCCACAAATGTCACATTTATAGGGCTTTTCATTTTTCATTTTCCTTATTTCTCTTCTTATAGTGTGTAATGGGCCCCTTTCCTGGGGTCTATAGTTACACCCTAAGCATTTTTTTGCATTGTATCCAAGGGCTCTTTTCAAGATGGTAACCGTTCCTTTGATTGCGGATAGCTGTACTTCCTGGGTACTAGGACAACCGGCGATGGCCTCCATGTAGTTCTTCAGGTTTTTCTTCATAAGCCCCGTTGCACCGACCACCACTGGTATTATATCAATTTCTTTCAATGACCAGGTTGTTTTTAGGTCATTTTTTAGATCTTGGTATTTTGTTATCTTTTCTCTTTCTGCTCTGTTAAGTCCATAGTCATTGGGGACAGTGACATCTATAATTTTGGCACTTTTCTCCTGCCTATTCCAGATGACAATGTCTGGTTTTATTGCACCTCCCACTATGAACTTTCCAGTTGGAATGATTTTGTCGAAGAAGATCGTTACTTTCCCGTTAGAGACCACTGGCGCTGGTTCATGGTCCCATATTTTCTCCTTGACTTCCACTTCCAGCTCTTTGCATATTTTCCAGTGCAGGTATTTGCAGATCTTATTGTGGCGGGAGGTATACCGTAATATCCATCTGCCAGGAGGGTTTGGCAGCCTGATACTAAATGGTTCACACTTTCAACTGTTATATGACAGAATCTACATAGATCGTTTTGTGATATTCCTGCCATCTTCTTGAAGCCATTCGTTAAAAGCCCCTGGTCTTGGGCTCCAACTATAATTCTCTCTCCATCAAATCCCATCTCTCCATTCTTCAGCCACTGTATTGATCCTTCTTTGTCGATGTAATCCTTTTCCAGTTCTTGGAAGCGTCCAGCCCTACGGTGCTGCTTCCATCTGTCCATTCTGCGACTCTTTTCCATTTTGCTGAATTTTGCCCGTGCATTTCTTGCTAGCTTGGTTGCCAGTGTCAGTTGGTTTCCTTGTCTCTCTTCAAAGATGTCTCCAGCAGTTTTCAGCCAGTTTTATGAGAGACGTCTGCTGGGGTAAAGTCTCAGCATGCTGTTGTGCAACCATTTTCATCACATCCTCCTTAGTGCTCTTTAGGTACTGTCCCATACTAACAACTGTTGCCCTGTAGGTGTGGTTGATCTCTGTAAGGCCTAATCCGCCTTCTCTGCGAGGGAGATATATCCTATCCATACACTGGTTTCTGTAAGTCACTTTGTGTAAGGTGAGTGTCTTCCTGGTCTTAATATCTAACTTGTCCAGCTCACCTTGCGGCCAGTCTATTATGCCAAAACCGTAGGTCACCACAGGGATTGCAAATTGGTTTATGGCAGTGATCTTGTTCTTTGGTGTTAATTCTGACTTGCAGATATTTTTTAGACGCTTTAAGTATTCTTTCTTGACTCCTTCCCTCATTTTCTTATGTTCCCTCATGTTTCATTTGTATGAGTTCTATACTGGTATTTGAAAGCATATGCATGCCTGAAACACTGCTCACACTGATCACATTTGTAGGGCTTTTCACCCTTATGAATTCTATGGTGTTCATTTAAATGACCCTTCTGGTTAAAAGACATCCCACAAATGTCACATTCATAGGGCTTTTCATCTTTATGAGTTCTATAATGGTATTTTAAAGCATATGCATGCCTGAAACACACCTCACACTGATCACATTTGTTGGGCTTTTCACCTGTATGAATTCTCTGGTGACATTGCAAATCAGATTTTGTTGGAAAACTCTTCTCATACTGATCACATTTGTGATGCCTTTTTCGCATGTGAATTTTACGTTGGCTAATTAACTGAGATTTATGAGAAAAAGACTGCTTGCAAAGGTCACATTCATAGGGCTTTTCACTTGTATAGATTTGATTATGGCATTGTAAATTAGTTTTATGCCTGAAATGCTTCTCACACTGATCAAATTTGTAGGGATATTCTCCAGAATGAATTCTCTGGTGGTCATTAAAATCCGATTCCCTAGAAAGACACTTTCTGCACTCGGATCATTAGTTAGGCCTTTCCGTTATATGGATCCCCACATTAAGCTTTAAACTGGACTGATTTTTCCTGGATTTTTCCCCGTTTGGATTGAGCTCTCCTGCTCAGTCATCCTGTTCAGTCTCTCCTTCGTCATCTCAGTGCTCATTGCTCATGAAATCACTAACATTTCTCTGGACTCAAGTTAAACTCCATCAGATTTAATGTCAACACATAATGTCCAGCAAGATACTCATGTCTTCAGTCTTAATAAAATCTCCATCAGCAGTTTTCACTTGGCTAGAATGAGCATGAGTTACAAAGGCCAGATCAGTGAAGTCTAGGCTCAGTGTTGCTGGAACCCAGATCAGTTTCTCTTTTTATTACTGATACTTCTGTGTAATGTAAATCACTGAACCTGCTGTTTGCAGTAGCACACTCTGGCTCCAGTGTGTTGAGTCCTGGTGTAGTACATTTCCTCTCTAACTCGGCCATGTGGACAGACTCCAGTCCATTTAGTTTCTCTTCCTTCTCTATGATCCTGTGCTGCTCGGGGAGCTCTGGTAGGGTCGTCTCAGTGTCCCGTCTCAGACTGACTCCTGCCTGTATCATTCTGCTGATCAAATGTGTTCAGAAGTGCTGATTCTGTTGGGAAACAGAGGAAGGGATCATACCCTTTAACCAGTCTAACTGCATGAGACACTTTCCCCATTCGTCAGATGCTTCCAGCAAAACTGATCTTTCACATTATTGATTTCCCTTCTCCCCTGGGCCATTCTTCATCACGCCATTCTGTTGTTGATTTACCTCTGTGCTTTGGGTCATGTCTTGTTGCATCACCCATCCTCTCAAGCTTCAATAGGCAGACAGATGGTCTTAAGTTCTCCAGCAAAATGTCCTCATAAACTTGGTAATTCATTTTTCCGTCCATAATATCAATCCGTCCAGGCCCCGAGGCAGCAAAGCAGCCCCAAACCATGATGCCCCCTCCTCTATACTTCACAGCTGCGATGAGGTTTTGATGTTGATGTGCTGTGCCTTTTTCTCTCCACACAAAGCGTTGTGTGTTCCTTCTAAGCAACTCAACTTTGGTTTCATCTGTCCACGCAATATTTTGCCAGTAGTGCTGCGGAACATCCAGGTGCTCTTTTGCAAACTTCAAACGTGCAGCAATGTTTTTTTTTTTTTGGACTTCAGTGGTTTCCTTTGTGGTGTCCTCCCATGAACTCCATTCTTGTCTAATGTTTTACTTATTGTAGATTTGTCAAGAGATGTTAGCATGTGCCAGAGATTTCTGTAAGTCTTAAGCTGACACTCTAGGAATCTTCATTATCTTATTGAGCATTCTGAGCTGTGCTCTTGCAGTCGTCTTTACAGGACGGCCATTTCTAGGGAGAGTAGCAACAGTGCTGAACTGTCTCTATACAGTATATAGACAATCTGTCTTACCGTGGACCGATGAACACCAAGGATTATAGTGATACTTTTGTAACCCTTTCCAGCTTCATGCAAATAAACCATTCTTAATCATAGGTCTTCTGAGAGCTCTTTTATGCGAGGCATGGTTCACATCAGGAAATGCTTCTTGTGAATAGCAAACTCAAAACTGTTGTGTTTTTTTATAGGGCAGGGAAGCTTTAACCAACACCTCCAATCTTGTCACATTGATTGGACTCCAGGTTGGCTGAATCCTGACTCCAATTAGCCCTTGAAGAAGTCATTAGCCAAGGGCAGGGGTGGCCAACCCCGGTCCTGGAGAGCCGCAGTGTCTGCTGGTTTTTAGTGTTACTCAGCACTTGATTGATGAATTAACCCTATAATGCCCAGACACAGACGTCATTATAGGAAAAATTTGACCCAGTGGTACTTCTGAAGTATTAAAGGGTAGTATTCAGATCCACTGTTCATCATTAGGTTTTGTGACAGCAAAATGTACATTGCTGAATAGAACAACTTCTAATTCCAGGAGTATCGTATCTGAAACAGCCAAAAATCAGCTCCCCTCCAGAACTCAACACACAAAATTTCAAAGTATCTGTATGCTCTCCACTATCTATAGCTATCCCTTAACTTGTATAAGAATAAGTTTTTGTGTAATATTTACCTTGGAATGCCGAACTTCACTGCCAAAGTCCAAGGAAATTCATGAATTCCCATTCACGTGGGAGCTACTACCTTGTAGTGAGTGACTAGGGGAGACACTACTCCTGCATTCTCACTTCTTCCTTCCAGGTGGCAGCACTGTGTATCAGATATGATACAGTGAGCAGTCGTGGTTGTGTTGCATCTTACCAGGTTGACATGGTCCTTCAAATTTGGTGTATCATATATGATACAGGGGGCATTATAGGGTTAAAGCAGTTGATTACACACTTCCCTTATCTCACCTGGGGCCTGTCTCACGAAGCTGGATTAACATACCCGGGGTTTTCCTCAGTTACCCAGCTGAACTTAACCAGACATCCGCCATCTTGATTAATGGTCTCACGAAGCCGGTTATCAACGCGTTAAGTGAAGCAAAGAGTTTCCAATCTAGATCTGTGCCTGCTCATATATAAAAGGCAGGGTTTGCGGCCTACGACCAATTGCAGACATGGATAAATCCTTCCGGGCTGCATACTTCATGTCGAAAGAGCAGACGATCTTAACGCAGTGTCTAGACATATGGCAGTTTTATGGGTACAGGTGTAAGAATCTCATTCCTGTGCTAATCTACTCAAGTCGCAAACCCTGCAAATCAGACACATCCGTTGGCCAAATGGTCAGGATCCACTTATCATAAGTACATTACACTTGGTAATTTCTGACAACAACTTGTCGCACCTACCTGGCATAGCCATCAATTATCGTGTCGCGGCCGGGAGTGAGCAATTGGAGAGCTATTTCATCCAAAGAGACTGCCATCAACTATCTTGTCTAAGTAATTAATGCAATAAAAATGTCTGGCCAACTTCAAAGAGTTTTTCATGTATAAGAAATGTACGTTGGGGAGGCTCGGGGTTCACTTTGACTCCGCTGAACCCAGAGTACGTTACCCGTATTTCTGTTCACTGCCGTTTTTACTGGAAATAAACACCATTTTTCATTCGAAGATTGGATTGTCCCTTCTTTCGTTCTTTTTTTCTTACACAGGTATCAATTTGGAGGGATTGGGATAAGGACTGGGGATTCTGGTTAGGGTTAGAATAACATTTGTCTGTTCCTAAATGTGTGTTTATGAAATTTGTCATTATGGCATGTGATTTTGGCCTTATCATTTCAGATGCAACCCCAGTGGAGCAAAAAGAACATGGCAGCAAAAAAAAAAAAAAAAAAAAGTATAAAAACAAACCGCAAAGTGGTCAGTACACTTAGTATATCTTATACATGTAGCATATGTGTATGTACATGTACATGGCTTTACTTCTTCACACCGTCTCTGTTGTAGGATCATAACAATGGAATTGTGGAATTAGTAATGAACGGCTCCAGCAGCTGACAGATATACTGTAGACCTTCTGCGGAAATCCTGTACCTCTCGTAAAGACATTGTCCAGGCAAATCAAAAGGATTACAGCGATCGCGAAACACTCTTTCGCAGGGGTCCCAAATCTTTCCCAGAAAGTGCCGGTGTGGGTGCAGGCTTTCGTTGCAACCAAGCAATTACACACCTGATACTACTAATCCACCCCTGGACTCTTTGCTCATAAGCTTGATCAGTAGCATCAGGCTGCAGTAGCATAGCTGCTTGGTAGCAATGAAAGCCTGCACCCACACCAGCCCTTTCTGGGAAAGATTGGGGACCCCTGCTCTTTCACATCTGACTGCTTTTCGCACAAGTTGTGCACCTTGACCCACTGAGTTCTCATCAAATGGGCAGGCTTTTTCCCAAGAGAATTGATTGGTCAGTAGGTGGGGCTTTTAATCCTGCTGAGCTCTTATCCTGAACTTAACCTACTCTGGAGAAGGTTAGGTGTTCAGCATATGTTGCCACGGCAACGTACCCCGATAAAAAGCCAACCACCTTTGTGATACGGAAAACTCAGGGTTAATCCAGAAGTTACTTTGTAAGCCAAAATCCAGCTTCGTGACACAGGCCCCTAGTGTCTTAGGTATAAATTGGGTGGAGAAAACAAAACTCAGCACTCCCTCTGGCTCTACAGGACCAGCGTTATCCACCCCTGCTCCATTAACTTTTATCCGTACTCTGTACTTCTACTTTGTCTGCATTACAACTATGCTAAATATCCAACCACATCCGCAAATCTTGGTTAACAAGTAGATTGCTGTCACAACCTGCAAGTCCACTTACTTGGCTCTTGGAGTCTTGTGGGTTGTTCCTGCTAATTGCTTGATTGGCTTATTATTACAAAATTAAACCTGAGACACTGGGTGAGTAATCAACTACTTTAATCCAGGGCTATTCAATCTTGTTCAGAATGGGCCACTGTGGGTGCAGGCTTTCATTATAACCAAGCAGCTACACACCTACTTCTACTAATCAAGCTCATTAGCAAAGACTCTTGGGGTTGATTAGTAGAATCAGGTGTGTAGCTGTTTGGCAGAAATGAAAGCCTGCACCCACAGTAGCCCACTCTGGACAAGGTTGAATAGCCCTGCTTTAATCCATCAATCGAGTGCTGAGTAACACCAAAAATCGGCAGACACAGCAGCTCTCCAGGACTAGGGTTGGCCACCCCTGGCCGAGGGGTTCACATACCTTTTCCATTTAGCACTGTGAATGTTTACATGTTGTGTTCAATAAAAACATGAAAACATATAATTGTTTGTGAGGAATTAGTTTAAGAAGATGGTGTTT
This sequence comes from Gymnothorax reevesii, assembly GCA_029721435.1. Taxonomy (NCBI): domain Eukaryota; kingdom Metazoa; phylum Chordata; class Actinopteri; order Anguilliformes; family Muraenidae; genus Gymnothorax; species Gymnothorax reevesii. The sequence continues at coordinate 159,489,327 of CM056573.1, forward strand.
CTTTATTGTTGTGACTTACATGAAAATCAGATCTCATTTTGACCAATTTATGCAGAAATCCAGGCAATTCCAAAGGATTCACATTTTTCTTGCAACTGTATACATAAGGCATAATGTAGGCTGTAGAAGACAAAGATCCATCTTCTATGACTGTCCTTTATAATTGAATACTTTTTTTCTGTTGAAGGCCCATCCTTGTCACCATATTACCGTTATACATTGAAGTATTAACGTTGAAATAAAACATTTTCAATAATACCAACACATTATTGCAGTCATGACATAAAATTTTTATTTTGCCCCATGTTCATTCAATTTATGTATTACTTGTAAAAAACAACAATAAAATCCTGGAAAGAACAGGAAAATCAAGTGGAAATAACCGGTAAACTTAAGGTAGTCTAGATTTTAATATTGGCCTATAGTGATGATCAGTGACTGGTCCATACACATAACTTGCATACGATGAGTTCAGATGCAAAACCCAGTATGTTCATTCTATCACATTTTTTAAACATAAATGTGGAATGTTACCTGATGGAAGCTGTAAAATTCCCTAATTTTTCCTCTCTGGTTTTGAAATGGTTATGGTGCAGAGAATAAAATATCAGAGCGACAAAAATCAACCTTTGTTGAAAAAAAAAAAAATGTCAATTGCCAAATTCTGATTGATTTGTCTGCAAAACTCAGCAAGTCTAACTTTGGTTTGCTTGCTAAACTCAGTAAGTCCATCTCTGGAAAATAGACATTATCAACTTTTGCCGAATAAGTGAAAACACAATGACACATCAATGCCAGTACAATCCTTGATAGGATCATGGGAATATTGCGTAAAATAATATTCTGCCAAATCAAATGCTTATAACAAGATAGCTATTCAGAAACTGCTAAAACAAATGCCATATCAACCCAGTTTTTGGACATTTTCGGTTACCCAATTATCGTGGCAGTGGAGAAAGCGCGGGCAGTAAATCAAGATAGTTAGCGCATCGTATGGAAATACGTTGACAGCAGACGCATATCTTTGGGTATACTTAGGGCATATTAAAAGCTGCCCACTTCGTTACAGTTTCCATAACAGGAATTTGACATTTGTTTAGATCATGTAAACAAAACCAAAAACCACGACTGACAAGGAAACCAATGTGAATATTCAGTCACTTCCAAAGATTGAATGATAAATTGGATAACTATTGCGATCATCGGGTGCCACCATTGTTGCATCATGTGACCTAGATAGGAGCCTCTGATGCTACTCTAAAGACTGCATGATTTTCTGCACAAAATCCGATGGCTCTTCCATAGTTCTGCGAAAAAAGAAAAAAAAACACTGACTTGTTAACTTTAGAACTTCGGGGTCAGTCCATATCTAAGCATCCAGACCCTCCCAGATGACACCCTCAGAAATTTCTAAAAAAAATTCATATGAATACCTCTGGTGGACTGATGAAATAATACCAAGCATTAGCCAAAAATCCCTAGTAGTTGTAAAGTGATGGCCTGTCACAATTTGAAGTATTTTTTTTATTTTGATGAAATTGTGTTTCGTCCAACTTTGGGCTTCCATTGCTCCTCTATTATTTAACCTACAGATCAGATTTTTGGTTTCCCTGACCTACTTTACCCCTTGAATCAGAATTTCTGGTCAGATTAGGTGTATCCACCTTGGTTGCTCCACAATAGGGCTCCAAATTTGGCTGAAAAGCCAAAAATCGCAAAAATTGCTGTACTTTTTAAATGCTTCAGATCAGAAAGTTTAGGGAATTCAAGCTTGAAATCTTTTTTGTGACCAGTCCTGATACCTCTCACAGGTAATCCACTATAACAGGGGTGGGCAACCACGGTCCTGGAGGGCCGGTGTGTATGCAGGTTTTTATTCCTATCAATTACCCTGACTAATTGAGTTAATTGATTGCATGCACAAATATAGATTTTCGCAATGATTCGATCAAAGGAAAATGTTTTATGAAGGGAGACAAGACTAGTCTTTGTAGTTTCATGATAATTTAAAGAAATGCGCATGAAGCGTCAGATTTCATAAATGGTTTGGCTAATTGAGACAATCAACTAATTAAAGACCAGACGTTGGTGTGAAAACCAGGGACAGATACGGCCCTCGCTGCCCACCTCTGCACTATAATCTTGTTTGTATCTTGGCAGGAATGCTGGTTTTTCATTTTACGGAAAAAATGGCAATTTTGAAGTCCATGGTTCACCATGTGCAATTGACCACATCCTTCAAATATCCTTCTATAGATTTGTTGAAAGTATGAATATTAAGTAATGTTCAGTTCATCATGTTAAAACTTGAACAAATAATGAAATCTTGAGACAAGCACAAACTTGTTTCATGTTACATCATCATTAAATCTGCAATCTGAGGTAAGTGAAGTGTGATGACTTAATCCATAATTTGTCTGAGCTTGTTTCGGTATTGCGTAATGACCAGTATAAAAGAGCTCCAATGATCAGATTATCATAATCACTCAAACCATGGAGGGTAAGAAGGATTTACCACAGAGTGACTTAGGTAGCAAATTGGGTGATGAATGTCACAATTCACGTATGGCAAAAAAACTGGCTTCTTCAGAGTGAATACCTTAAGCAGTTACACATGAGGAAATTCAGCAAATTTGTTTCTCATGAGATGATGTTCTTATCTCGGTTCATGAGTGAACAGCGTACATGTGCAGATCCAGGAAATGTTCATACCAAACAGATTTCACATAAGTGTAATTTCCATGTTTTGGTGTAGCAATTGTATAAGTCTATCCTGATTTCATTACAGATTAGCATAATATGTGACTTTTAGTCCTCCAAGTTCCTGAGAGTGAATGTAAATTTGATAGTTAGCAATGTTAGCAAAAATTACATAATGAGATTAAATGCACCATTCTTATGGTCTCTAACAAAAACCACGTGAACCATTGCAATGTAGTAGTCGAACATGCAATCCTTTGTTAAGCTTCAAATAGAACAATCATTTTGCTTGAAAAATTGTATTGAAGTTATTTTTTGCAGGTATTTAGCGGTTTGAAAGACCCTAGAAGTGACAAATGTGCAGAATTTGGCAATTGATGCTACACAATGCTGAATTTATCGACATCTGCTCGAAATGGGTAACATTCAAAAAATTGCAGTAAAAACTCTGGGCTGAACACCATCCAAATTTTTTTGTCAGATGAACTTGACAACTATAGCAATCTATGGTAAAGATTGAAAGGATGTGGTCAATTGCACACATGGTGAACTGTGGACTTCAAAATTGCTGTTTTTTTCCATAAAATGAAAAACGAGCAAAATAAAAACATTTTTCTTCTCATTCCTGCCAAGATACAAACAAGATTAAAGAGGGTTACCCATGAGATGTATCAGGAATGGTCACAACAAAATTTCAAGCATGAATTCCCTAAACTTTCTGATCTCTAGCATTTAAAAAGTAAAGCCATTTTTGCGATTTTTGACTTTTCAGCCAACTTTGGAGCCCTACTGTGGAGTAACCAAGGTAGATACACCTAATCTGACCAGAAATTCTGATTCAAGTTTGAAGAAAAATTTAATAGGATATCAGATACCAGTCACTGTAAACTTTCACATGCAATGGTTATATCCTTTCTCATGAATGTGGCGTTAATGTGGTTATGCACCTGAACTCTTCATATGTTGTGCAGCATTTTTCACTATGGAATGAGACGAAATCTTTTATCTACCCCATGATCAACATGAAAGAACACATGCATATAGTAATTAATATTGTATGTACTGACATTGAAAGAATATGAAGAATAGCTTGCTGAAGAATAGCTATTAAAAAAAAATCAGCTCCGATATACAACAAATTTAGTAAAGAGACACGGTGAAGTCAGAACCTCAGAAATCCAGTGCTCAGAGATCACTGGCCCATACAATGTCCTTGCTGTGATATTTTGGGAGACTTGAGTGGAGCGTAAGTGTGGGGTATGACTCAGACTATAACTACAATTACTCCAATGTTTCTCTCACATTCCAGCTATATCAAAGTGGACAGCACCATCACATGTGGAGGTAATCTGGTCAGACAGAGGGGCAATGATGGGCAAAAACTGAGTGAATTCATGGATTGCTTTTTCACATACGTGACCACTTGGTCGTGTGTGACCAATTAATTATGTCCTGTATTAAGTAGAATCGTCTGGCAACTTGAAATTTGGTCAAAAGCAAGGTCAAATTGAGTTTGCTGAGGACATAAAAATAATTGTCATACAAGTTCAACCTCAAGTTCATTTGGTCATGCGTGTGACATTTTAATGTTAAATGAATTAATTTGTTAATTATTTGAGAAAGGTGGTGATAGTTTTTAATTGACTAATTTGAGAAATACACTGAACATGCATACTGCAACACTTAAACATAAAAAGTACTGTGACATACAATTTATCAGTTGATAAAAATCAAAAATAATCCTCTTATTTTTATGATTACTTACATTGACATACATCTATGCAAATGACCACTAAAGTGATCTTAAATCAAGAAAAACACATTCCATTACATGTAAGACAATGCTTTTTGTGAATACACAACTGCAAATTCTGGAAAAAAATAAATAAATAAAAAAAATAGGCGTGCAATGCACGGAATACCCCTCAGCCCGATGTTGAAGTTTTTGGAGACGCCCGCCCGCCGCCCGACCGCCCAACCGCACGAAGGTTAGCAATACCCCGTCAGCCTTGAGGGCTGAGGGATAAAAACTTGATTTTTTTTCAAATTTGTTTCACTTTTTGAGGACTGGCCACTCCATATGCCAAACTAATTTCATTAACAATAATTCCTACAATAAATCACTGAAATGCAAATACATCCAGCTTCTGAAGTAGGCCTACAGTTGTGGTCAAGAGTTTACATGCACTTGTAAACAAAATATCATGGCCATCTTGAGTTTACAATTATTTCTACAACTCATATTTTTCTGCCAAAGTGATTGGAGCACATACTTATTTGACACAAAAACATTCATGAAGTTAGGTTTTTTTATTAATTTATAATGGGTCTACTGAAAATGTGACCAAATCTGGTGGGTCAAAAATATACATACAGCAATGCTAATATTTGGTTACATGTTCCTTGGCCATTTTCACTTCAATTAGGTGCTTTTGGTAGCCATCAACAAGCTTCTGGTTGAATCTTTGACCACTGCTCTTGACAGAATTGGTGCAGTTCAGCTAAATTTGGCGGCTTTCTGACATGGACTTGTTTATTCAGCATTTTCCACGTTCTCAATGGGATTTAAATCAAGACTTTGGGAAGGACATTGTAAAACCTTAATTCTAGCCTAACTTAGCCATTCCATTACCACTTTTGATGTGTGTTTGGGGTCATTGTCCTGTTGAAACACCCAACTGTGCCCAAGACCCAATCTTTGGGTTGATGATTTTAGGTTATCCTGAAGAATTTGGAGGTAATACTCCTCCTTCATTAACCCATTTAACTCCAAACATATTGCTGGGCATTGTGGCCAAACAGCTCAATTTTTGTTTCATCTGACCACAGAACTTTCCTCCAGAAGGTCTTCTTTGTCCTTGTGGTCAGCAGCAAACTTCCGTCGAGCCTTAAGGTGCCTGCTTCTGGAGCAAGGGCTTCCTTACTGCACAGGAGCCTCTCAGTCCATGGCGATGTAAGACACACTTGACTGTGGACACTGACACCTGTGTTCCAGCAGCTTCTAATTCATTGCAGACCTGCTTATTGGTGGTTCTCTGTTGATTCTTAACCATCCTGACCAATTTTCTCTCAGCAGCAGGTGGTAGATTGCGTTTTCTTCCTGTAGCTGCTTTGAAATGGGTCCGAGTGACTAACCTGACTTAAAGTCAATGATTTGCTTTTTCAGATCCGTGCTGAGCTCCTTCGACTGAGCCACAAGTGCTACAATGGGCTCAGAAGTCACCAGCTGTTGTCGATCATTATCACTCACAAAAAAAAGTTAAGAGGCCATGCCACGAAGCCAATTTGATTGGCTTTCTACATGACCAAAATTGATAATTCACGTTGCAGTACGGATATCTTTCACCCAGCAGATTGTCACATTTTCAGTAGACCCTTAATTCATAATAGAACCAAACTTCATGTTTTTTTGTGACAAAGAAATGTGTTCCAATCACTATCACAGAAAAATAAGAGTTGTAGAAATTATTGGAAATGCAAGACGGCCATGACATTATGTATTATATCTTTACAAGTGAATGTAAACTTTTGACCGCAACTGTATCTACAACACATCATACAATAGCAGGAGAGTAAATAATTTGCATCTCCTATACAATCAGAGAACAATGATTTCAGTTTCAGTTGATCACACCAATAAATGAAAAAAAAAACAAACTAATCTGAATTGAGCCTGTTTCTTATAAGGCCAGATTTACACTAAGGAAATGATTTAGAATGTACACTTGATTGACATCATTCTTTTGATTTTATATTTGAAATTCATTTTTATTCATTACTGTGTGCCTCTGATTGAGCAGATTATTTTCAACTAATATTATCATCATCCTGTGATATCTTTTACAACCATCTTCTGCATCATCTGACCAAAACCAACATGTCACAGCTCTACACACTGTGGCTCTTTGGATTCCTCAGGGTTGATGACTGAGCCTGAAAAAAGCATTCTAACAGAGACTCTGCGGGGTATTTATTAGTTCTTTAATAAGCCTGTAACAAAATTATTTTGCTAGTTTAGAATGAATAGAAATAAACCAGACGCTTCTGTAACTGGTTTCACGACATTTTTGGGGGTGCTTCTGATATTTTGTCCACCCCCTGTATTTCCAAGCCCTTGTTTCATGTTTATTGACACTTCCAATGATTTTCCAGCAGTCTCATGTCACCTGCCTAGTACTCTTTTAAAGGTGTATGAAATCAAGGCGCATGCCATATGTATTTTGAATGAGCCATTTTGAGTCTCTAATTATCTCGACTTGCATGTCTGTGGGCCGTGGGAGGAAACTGTAGTAAACCCACATAAAGTCAGGGAGATCATGCAAATGCCAAACAGAAGATCCCAGATCATCCTTCAAACCCACAACCTTCCCACTGTGAGGCAACAGCGCCACTGACTGAGCTGCCTATACATCAGCCTTTTCATCTGAATGGACTCTTTGGTTGACATTTAAATGAGATTTCAGAATAAAACTCTTCCCTCAATGATCACATTTGTTCGGCTTTTCTCCCGTATGTTTTCTGGAATGCTGATTTAAATTCCATTTCTGAATAAACGTCATCTCACAATGATCACATTTGTAGGGCTTTTCACCAGTATGTATTCTATGGTGGATATTTAAATGAGATTTCTGAGCAAAAGACTTCTCACACTGACCACATCGGTAGGGCCTTTGACCTGTATGAATTCTATGGTGGACAGTTAAATTGCCTTTCAGCGAAAAGCTCTTCCCACAATGATCACATTTGTATGGCTTTTCTCCAGTATGTTTTGCGTGGTGGTTATTTAAATGACTTTTCCGAGCAAAAGTCTTCCCACAATGGTCACATTTGTACGGCTTTTCTCTGGTATGTTTTCTGTAATGCTGATTTAAATAACATTTCTGAATAAACGTCATCTCACACTGATCACATTTGTAGGGCTTTTCACCTGTATGCATTCTATGGTGGATATTTAATTGAGCTTTCAGAGCAAAAGACTTCTCACACTGATGACATTTGAAGGGTTTTTCACCTGTGTGCATTATATGGTGGATATCTAATTGAGATTTCTTACCAAAAGACTTCCCACACTGATCACATCTGTAAGGCCTTTGACCTGTATGAATTCTATGGTGGACATTTAAATTGCCTTTCAGCGAAAAGCTCTTCCCACAATGATCACATTTGTATGGCTTTTCTCCAGTATGTTTTGCATGGTGGTTATTTAAATGACTTTTCCGAGCAAAAGTCTTCCCACAATGGTCACATTTGTAGAGTTTTTTCTCACTTTGCACCCTTTTGTGGATTGTTAAATGACATTTTCCTAAAAAACTGTTCTTGCAATGATCACATTTGTTTGGTTTTTCACCTGTATGATGATGATTATGGCAATTTAAATGAGTTTTATTCCTGAACCATTTCATACACTGATGACATTTGTAGGGCTTTTCACCTGTATGTTTTCTATGGTGGACATTTAAATTACTTTTCCGAGCAAAAGACTTCTCACACTGGTCACAATTGTAGGGCTTTTCACCTGTATGTATTCTATTGTGCTCATTTAAATACGATTTCCGAGCAAAACTTTTCTCGCAATGATTACACTTATGGAACTTTTCTCCAGTATGAATTTTCAGGTGGCAATTTAAATGATATTTCCTAAAGAAACACTTCCCACATCGAGAGCATTGGTGGGGCTTTTCCCTTATATTGATTCCCACGTCCTGGATTAATTTGGAATGATTTTTCCCTGAATTTCTGCACAGTAGATTGGGCTCTCCAGCGCAGTGATACAGTTCAGTCTCTTTTTTATTGACGCCAGCTCCATTAAGCTCAGTACTCATGAAGTCACTCACCAAAATTTCACTAGATTCCATCTTAACTTCATCCGATTTAATGCAAACACACTTAATGTCTGGTGCGATACTGACGAGTTCAGTCTTAATGGTCTCTCCATCATGAGTTTTGATTTGGTCAGAATGTAGATGAGTTACAAAGGCCAGCTCTGTAAAGTCTAGGATCTCCGTCTTAAGAACCCCAGTGTTGGAGGGGCCCAGATCAGTTTCTGTTTTTTCCAGCAATGCTCCTCTGTAATGTAACTCACTGACCCTGCTGGTTGCAGTAACACCCTCTGGCTCCCGTTTGTTGAGTCCTAGTGTCACACATTTTTTCTCTGACTCTGCCATGTGGACAGACTCCAGTCCATGTAGTTCCTCTTCTTTCTCTCTTTTCCTGTGCTGCTCGGTGAGCTTTGGTAGGGTTGTGTCTGAGTCCTGTCTCAGACAGACTCCTGCCAGCATCATTTCGCTGATCAAATGTAATCAGCTCCTGTAGGGAAATAGTACAAGGGATTATAGTCTTTGACTAATGTACCTGAATAGGAAACTTTATCTGTATTTTTCAGAAGTGGAGCGGCAAAGGGGCAAAAATTGTGTCATACCCTGCATGGCAGTAGAACAAAGCAAAATGGGTACCATTTTGTTTGTTAGGATGTCAACCTTATGAAAATTGAGGTTGTACTTGTGAGATCTACTTCAACCCATTTGTGCCGATGTAGACATCCACTGACACGGAGGTTTTCTATTTATGCACGCAGTTACAGCACTCGATCACTAGATGGATCAGTAACTGAATATTCATCAGCAAGCCCAGTTAAAAGATGGTTTAGAATATGGAGAAGTTCACTCAAATTCTTGTTTTACAAGGGTTGCATGAAATAAACTCCTCAGCTAAGCCTGGTGTGCAAACTGGTCAATATCCTTGCCTATAGTATCGATCCAGTAGTTTCAAAAAAATTCTCTTGCAAGGGGGGGGGGGGGGGGAAAAAAAAAAAAAAAAAAAGTCCTCTGTAGCAACCACTTTATCAACAGTGTGCCAACAGTATTCCAATGGGTGGTTAAGAAAAATCAGTTTTCTGAAGCAAAAATTCAACATGGTATTGATTCTCTCACATTCTACTGCCAGTTACAGTCATCACATACAAAAAAAGCGTAATTCCCTACCATGGATTTACGCGTAGATTCCTCAATCAACAAATTCAGTGCTTAGTCAGGCGTCATAGGCAAAATTATCACCAGAATATTTCACTTTTTGAAGCAATCATGAAACTTAGCATCTGGGTAAGATGCCCCACTAAGATCATTTTAAGATCAAGACCCACCTCTGAAACTCCCCCTGGTGACCGCCATCTTGAATTTCAAAATGGCCGCCACTCAGAACATATAAACCTCCCTAACTCCAAAACTATGATAGATAGGAACATACTGTTTGTGGCTAGCCCCCCATTTTTAGGGGCAGGGAATCTCAAAACTAATTTGATGTCTGGGTGATGTCCGCCATCTTGGATTCCAAGATGGCCGACACCAAAAACCTACATTTCTCAATATCTTGGGAGTGAAAGGCAATAAGAATAGAATTCCAAAGGTTACCCAATATTTTCATCGCCAAAATACAATTTGGAATTGCTTTCAAGTGTTTATCACAGGTCAGCCATCTTAGAATCCAAGATGGCCACCATTCCAGATGTGTAGTCTCATATTGTCTTTCTTAAAACCAGCAAAAATATTCTCTCTGTTTCCAACCTTCTATTTCCATAGTCAAGGAATCACATGAAGCTCGGCCAGATTCTTGTCAACATCTGAAATTTTGGATTTTAATATGGCTACTGCAGCTGATAATGGCATCTTGGATTTCAAAATTAAAATATTACAAGTATTTCTACTGAAAATTTCAAGCAAATATACATGTACACCTTCCTTCAAACGCGTACCTTTAAAATGTTGAGTATCACTGACAGAAGAAATTTTGCACATTTAGCACCTCATAGGTCGTCGCAGCTGCCATCTACTCTATAAGTTAAAACAATGGAACTAAACTGCTTCATTGATTGGAGAAAAACACAAAACTCTAAGATTGCCCGAGGCATCAAAAGCTTTTTCAGAACTTACAGGAAATGCGGCAAGTGCAAGAAAGCTAGCAAAGGAAATTGTAAATGCTACAACAGGATGCTGTCGTGCACTTCTCTCAGTGCCTGTTATGGACAGTGCTACGGTATCAAAACTAGACCTAGGTTGTGAAACGAACATAGACTCATAGACAGTATATTACGAAAACAACATACAGCGATATGGATATTAATCCATACAATGATGCGTGAATGGCCAGAAGTTTTAATGCCAAGATGACCAATGTTGGCCATCTTAAGTGGTGGTCATCTTGAATTCTAGGATGGCCAACCTGTGATAACTACGTGGAAGCAATTCCAAATTGTCCTTTAGCCATGAAAATTTTGGGGAATCTTTGGAATTTTGTTCTTATTGGCCTTTAATCCCAAGATATTGAGAAATGTAGGTTTTTGGTGTCGGCCATCTAAGAATCCAAGATGGCGGACATCACCCAGACATCAAATTGGTTTTATCTGATTCCCAGCCCCTAAAAATGGGGGGCTAGCCACAAACAGAATGTTTCTATCCATCATAGTTTTGGAGTTAGGGAGGTTTATATGTTCCGAATGGCGGCCATTTTGAAATTCAAGATGGCGGTCACCAGGGGGAGTTTCAGAGCTGGGTCTTGATCTTAAAATGATCCTAGTGGGGTATCCACATGCCAAATTGCATTATTTCTTCAAAAAGTGAAATAATTTTTGCCTATGCCGCCTGACTAGCTCTCCAAAGTCCACCCAAGTACTGAGGCCTACCAAAGAAAACATAGCCTCGGCACACAAAAACTTTGAAATGCCAACATTAATCGCGGAAATAGCAACTGAAAAATAATACCCCGCTACCGAAACTGCAAAAACCGCAACATAAACTGTTGACTCGTAGCATAAGACTATGAAACTGCAACATCTTCTTTCGCATCCGTCTTTGCCATTTACTGCGCTTGCGCGTACCGGCCCAGGCTGCTTTCAGAGATAGCGGAATCAGGCGTGTCTCCTTCGGTTGGTAAGTAAAACTTCCAAATATGACGTTATTGTTTATGCAGACGTTTAACCATGAATTGTAAGACGTAGCTGTTCCATCCACATTCTCGTAAATTCGCTTATTTTTGCATGTCACCCTGCCGAAAATGAACGATGCACTGTCGATTTCGCTATAGTCTTAGAGTTGCCAACTTGACGACTTTCTCAAGACGTATGTGAGTGGACAAACAATCCCAATTTGGAAAGTCGCCAGATTAAGCGAGAAAGTCGTCAAGTTGGCAACTCTAAGACTTTGGCGAAATTTCGATCGTTCATTTTCGGCAGGGTGACATGCTAAAATAAGCGAATTTACGAGAATGTGGATGTAACAGCTACGTCTTACAATTCATGGTTAAACGTCTGCATAAACAATAACGTCATATTTGGAAGTTTTACTTACCAACCGAAGGAGACACGCCTGATTCCGCTATCTCTGAAAGCTGCCTGGGCCGGTACGCGCAAGCGCAGTAAATGGCAAAGACGGGCGGAAAGATGATGTTGCAGTTTCATAGTCTTATGCTACGAGTCAACAGTTTATGTTGCGGTTCTTGCAGTTTCGGTAGCGGGGTATTATTTTTCAGTTGCTATTTCCGCGATTAATGTAGGCATTTCAAAGTTTTTGTGTGCTGAGGCTACGTTTTCTTTGGTAGGCCTGGTACTGGTGTTGATCCCTCAATGATATACTCAGGCTCATCTGCGTAACTGCACAGTTATAGTTCACCCCCTCGTGAAGCTTCCCCGGTAACAATGAATTGATTGACTCATTTCTTATCCAATCCCGAGTGTTTAAACAGTAACTGAAATACACTGACTGGACAATAAGAATAGGATACGAACCTGTGCATAAAAGTAAGGTCGGGTGTATACTCCAAATATGATGCGAAAAAAAAAAAAAACACTCAAAACCGGCCTGAAGCGTTCAGTTTCATTTACAGGATTTATGTTGTACGGACATGGTCAATGGGAATTATTCCGAATGAAACAGGACTGGAGGGTTCCTTCGACCCGATTCATCTATCTCTGGAGGAGGCAGGGCTGGAGATGAGCAGTATCGCATCTCAAAATGCGATCAGTCTTTTTTTTCTTTTTTCTTTTTTTTTTTTTTTAAATGTGCAAATCTACGACTGGCTTTTTAAATCTCCATCGCATATTGTGCGTTACAGTCTTCGGATAATCATACTATAATTTGAGGAACGTTTGTCTGTCTGTCTTTGTTCCCCTACTCCTCCGAGGTCCTCTGACGGATCTTCACCAAACTTGGTGGGTCTATGTAGGTTGTCCCTGGAATTGTCCTTGAGGGGTTAGTTTTTTGAAAGGTCAAGGTCACTGGGGTCAAAGGTCAATTTTTCGCATCTCCCATCTCCCTGGACAGATTTTCATGAAAGTTGGTACGTGGACGTAGGTTGTGAAAAGACAAGAAATGACCACGAGAGGTCCGTTCCGTCAAAGGTCAAGGTCACAAGGGTCAAAGGTCACCGTATTCATGAAAGTTGGTATGTGGACGTAGGTCATCACAAGAAATTATTCTCACCACGGGTAATTCACTAGTGTGAATAAAAGTATTTGTCCAGTTTTGAACAAAAAAGGGCTCCTACAGTCTCTTAATATCGTCCTGATCGGCCTCTACCACCGCACTATGGATAACCTAACGGCGTGACCATGGTAGCCAGTACCGCCCACAGAGCTAAGGAAAACGCAACAAAAGGGCTTTCACACAGCTTGCACTCCGCGCAGATCTTGGCAGCCACAGCCATTCATTGTGTATGTGATCGCGGGGCGCGAGAGCGTACCTCATTGCGCCGAGGAGGTCGCAGTGCGAGGCAAGCGCTGCCGCTGGACAGGGTGCTGCGCCCAAGTTGAACATTTTTAATTTGGGGGCAGCGTCCTGTGGCATCACTTTGGCGTGTCCAACAGGAGAGAATATTGGAAAAAATAGGTGGATTTTGGCAAAAAGGCACACCATAAATGGAGGAGAGCATCACTGTGGGATCTCGTTAAGAGCCCAGGCATGGAGAGAGATATCCCACAATTTGGAAATACCAGGAGAGTTTAAAAACTGGCAGATATATAGCGTTAGCCTCATGGCATAATTGCCTCCTAGGGTCGTCCACGCCAAGAAAGATGACTAGCAAGACTCACCTCACTCCTTATGCAAATACTGATTGAGCTACTTTGATTAGTTTACATTGGCTATACTTTTCCTTCACAAACCCATTTTTGCTTCGTTGAAAAACTGACATTGGGCTAGCTTAACGGCTACTATTCAGCCAATACATCTGAAGAGGAAACTTAAAGGAGAATTCCGGTGTGAAGTTGACTTGGGGTGCATAGAAACATGATAACGAGTACTAACTTTTGTCGAATACCCTACCTCCGTTCTCAGGCAACATTTCGAAATAGATGGCTTTTTAGCCGAAGCTCCCAACGGTAAGTCGATTGACGAGCATGAACGAATAGATTGCAATCTGTTCCCCTATCCTTCCTTTTCGTTCGTGCTAGTCAATCGACTTATCTTGACTTTCAAGATGGAGGCGACTGGAAACTACCTCAAGGTACTGTTTGCATAAAAGTCTTTTTTAAGAAACTACCTGTGCATTTTCAAAGTTCTCAGTGCCTCGTTTTAAATCTCAGGGCCCTCGGAATTCTAACAATGAAGTGTGGAGCTACTTTGAGCCTTGTTAATGATGTAAAAATAGCAATTTCTTTGCATGGCAATGCTACTCCCCTTCCACTACCATTGTAAGCCTGTTAGGAGCTTCGGCTAAAAAGCCATTAATTTCGAAATGTTGCGTGCGTACAGAGGTGGGGTATTCCACAATTAATACCCTTTATCATGTTTCAATACACCCAAAGTCAATTTCACACCGGAATTCTCCTTTAATGGTTGATTAAAAACAACTCCTTATAACTTCGTTCTCAAAAAGTGTCAACCAAAATGGGCCTCGATTCATTTTTTAATATGTATTCCAGTACTACTTAAGGAAATTCGATTGTATGCTCTTTAACAAAGTAATGACAGGAATTTTTTCATTAAAGTTAATGGGAAATTGAGAGGTGCTGTGCACTGGACGCCATGTTGGTTTTTTCAACTTCTATATACACTCATTGGTAACTCCTAGAATAGAAGCAGCTCTGAGATAGGTGGGAGCAACTGAGATTTACTACGGATGACGTCAATTCTCATGCACAAGTCATGGGACAATGAGCACGGTGATTGGTTGTTAAGTGACAGGGCGGCCCATTGAAGAAAATATCCCCCATCCAACTCATGGAGGAAAAAATGAGGAAATAGTACAAGCAGCTGGTTTGTCCCATAAAAAAAATAACATGTTGAGGACTCCTGAAAATGCATTATGTGCAGTCGCCATATATCACACTCTAGGCAAATAAACATACATAGGAAAGAGATAGTTGTAAAAACACCAATAGTATAAAACGAGTCAAAAATAAAACAAGTCATTTTCCCCAATAATTAGCAATTTATTACCCAAAGAGAATATGTTGCGATCATTTACATGTCGAGCCGTTCAAGTTT
Organism: Gymnothorax reevesii; assembly: GCA_029721435.1. Lineage (NCBI taxonomy): Eukaryota > Metazoa > Chordata > Actinopteri > Anguilliformes > Muraenidae > Gymnothorax > Gymnothorax reevesii. The sequence continues at coordinate 159,504,500 of CM056573.1, forward strand.
GTTTGCCCTAAAGTGTCATGGATGAAAGTTCAAAAAGGACGCAAAAGCCTAACTGGAGCTCCGACCAGTTACTGCTACTGGCCCAGTTGGTGCTGGAGCGAAAGCGAGTAATCAAAGGGAAATTTGGCCCGGGGGTGAACAGCAAATCCTCAGATGACAGATGACTGCAAGAAGCGGTGGTATGGGCTGCAATCGCAGGGAAGGTCCGAGATCGCAGCCTATAAACAGGCTATCGTTTCAACAGGAAAGCATACTAATTAAGCTTGGTTTGTAATTTATGGCCTACAATGTAAATATGTATACAAAATGACATAGGCTGGTATTATGATCTATTAAATGTAACCCTCGCTCAACAGCCTAATAAAACTAGGCTTACGCCGTCGGAGGCGATGGCTTGGGGTATATCCCCGAACGCCCCCAATCCTTGAATAGACCCAATACGATATAAAACCCCTCAGGTCATGACCTTTCATTTGAAGTTAATTTCAGGTCAATCGGACAAATGGTTCTGAAGATATGCCCAAAATGGTAATTTTCCACCGAAGCGCCACCGGGTGGCAAAATATTGAACCATACAGGTATGATGTCATCATGTGACACACGTTATGAGGTCATGACCTTGCAGTTGCACATAGTTTCATGTCAATTGGACAAATAGTTCCAAAGATATGGCAAAAAAAATGGTGAATTTATGTGACAAAGCTCCACCTTGTGTCAAAATTTTGAACCAAACAGGTATAATGTCATCATGGGACACATTCTCCGGTCATGACCTTTCATTTGCACTTGATTTGAGGTCAATCGGATAAATATTTCCAGAGATATGATAAAAAGTGATTTTTCTAGTTTTTGGCCCCCGGTGGCCAATCTAGAAAATGCAAATTGTCCAAAATCAAATCAGTCCTTCCTCTTCATGATACTTACTTATATGCAAAACTTGGAATTTCTAATTGAAATATTACTGAAGTTATCGTGTTAACACCTAAATCAGTTTTAGGCCCCTGGTGGCCAATCTAGAAATCATAAATTTTCCAAAATCAAATCAGGTCTTCCTCTTTATGATACTTCTATGCAAAACTTGAAATTTCTAATTGAAATATTACTGAAGTTATCGCGTTAACACGTAAGGCGGCGTGGCGGCGGTGGCCGGACCAAGAACATAATATCCCCGGAACGCCATTCGGGGATATAATAATTCAGGCACAGCAGGAGGAGATAGAGCACCAAAGTCACTGTCCCTGAGCAAGTGGCATCCCGCAGGCACATAATGCCTGTCAAATAATTGGCATAAGCTGCTTTCCATTAAAATGAGAGTCGCGCGTGGATCCTGGCCATTTTGCAACAATGTCCAAAATAGTGTATTCGGCATCAAATACTATCTGCGTGCTGCAAGGTTATTATAGTTTTGAAATTTTCATTTTTATTTAGTTTTTGTTTGCTTTTTTATTTAGTTTGTTACCTGAACAAGTGATTAAGCAGTTTTAATTTAGTTTTTATTTCGAGGAATTGACTTGTTTTTTTTTAGTTTTTATGTAGTTTTTCTTCCCCCAGCTTTTGCCCATAGATTGTATAAATTGATGGACGCAGCACTCAGGTCTGAAAAGAGAAGCCCATGCAGAAGTACCTTAAAATGGCATTCTGTTTAATGGCCAGCAGATGGCAACGTCAGTGGTTGCAGAAAGAAGTTCAATGGTATAGAAGTCTGAGAAAATAACCCTACTTTCCCACCAGATTTTTCATTTAAATGATAATTTTTCACATTATCTTATGGTATCTATAGCAAGTTTCAAGTATCCTTCGATATGTCATGAGGGTCATTCCATGTGAAATCAACCAATCTGAGGAAATCCTTCCACCACACCATCTCAGATATGGCTGATAAGTTTTATATTTCAAAATGTATGTCATATCTAGTAAAATGCCAAAATTTCAGCTTCCTTCCCCTACTACAACCCATCCAAAAAAATAATTATATCTTTAAAAATAACGAGGATTGTATCATTAAATTTGACCCCGCAAGACATTTTCATATTTCAACTCTTCATAAGTCAGACAATAATCATTCTAGAGACTTGAGACTTATTCAGAAACTACTGTAGATTGCAAATAAACAAACCAATTGCTTCTAACATGATTGACAGTCTTATTAGGGCTCAATGTTAGTATAATTTAGAGTTTCGTCCATTTTCTGTGCCCCCAAAAATTATATCACCTCCACACAGATCTGTTACTTATTTTCTATGTACTTCTGTACATGCAGTTTTAGGAAATATAACAGAAGTAGCTGGAGAATTATTTTCCTGGGGATGATGGCATGACAGAAATGTAAAATGTGCCAATCTTGCATGATAAAAACATGATTTTCAAGAGGTAGCAGAGGTGATACATTCCTGAAAGTTTGTGTGTGTATTCTTCTGATCCTAAATATATACTGTGAGAAATTTCAATTTTGTGTTCATTCTGTGAACACTTTTGTGGTCTGTTGATCTTGAGCTTTTAATCGTTCACTGGAAATATCCAAATATATTAGATTTACATGTATTCAGAAAATTTCTCTCAGAATTCTCCAGGGAATTATATTTTTTCACTGAATATGAGCAGAGTATCCAACTGTCCAATGGGTCATATGGAGCGACATGCATTTCAGTGCTGATGTAACATGCATGGCACAACATGCATACATGTCCAATCACATTAATGACTCATGCTGATGTCATTCTGGAGTCCAGTCATCTGCACAATCAGCATCTATGGAATGACATCACTCCCTTGATGATATTAATACTCTTGTTCGCAAATTAAATCTCATTTTGCAAAAAGTTGTATCGAGACAAAGCTGAAGAACAGCACTGAAATATGGCTACGCCGTCAACTAGTCACTCTTTATCCAATTGTTAGTTAGGTTTAGAATTGAATACGGCATGTCACAAAACATCATATACCAAAGGCAAACAACAAATTAGGTAATTCTCAGATTTATCTGAAGAGGACAGGTCACTGATATTATGGAGATTTGATATGAGAATTTTGAAGAACAAACCTAATCTATCAATCTGCTAACCCCATGAGAAGTACTATTTGCTGAAATACACTTCATTACAAGTTAACTGTTGTGATCCTTTCGCTGTCCATAAGAATCCCATGAAAGGATCTTTGAAAACTATTCAAATTGATTATGCCTTGCAGATACAGGACCACTTTGGGAAGTCAGGTAAACCGGGACAGAAATTGTGCCCAACAATGTGTGAAGATCACCTCAAATGTGAATGAAGTAACAGAGTTCTTGTGAGGTATTCATGAAGAATAATACTTGATTTATAGGCCGAAGTATCCCAATATGTGCATTGAAAGCAAATATCTTGCTCATTTTATTTACATTTTTGATAGTGATCATTTGTATAATCATTTCATAATGATTTTTCTAACATATTTAAGTGATTATGACTTATTAAGGTTAATTAGGATGAAAGTAATCGTACCATGTACATACAGCTAGATTGTTAGATTTTTGTGCACTTGAAAATATGTAGAAATGTCATACACTATAACAATGGTTACGAGAGGAACACAAACCTGAAATTTCATACATTTGTTGTTTATGAAGTTAGTAATGTACACACCAAATATCACTGCCATAGCACCTCTGCTACCAGCTGAAATTCACCTGATTTGATTGTGTATGATTTACACTTTTTCCATTTTTGAACTTCCATATGTTCAGCATGAATGGGTTTATAATTATCCATGTTATATTTTATGAAAATATACCTAGAAATGTGCAAGCACAATTAAGATCAGATCTGTGTTTGAATATTTTCTTGATTTTTTGGACTTCACCAGGGAACAAATTCTGTTGCAGATTTGGAATCTGCACAAAATTCTGAGTCAGCAAGTGAAATTTCAGGTCTCTATCATGTTTCATAGCTGAGTTACTAGCATTTGTAAATGATCAATTTAACTTTTATTTCCGAACACTAAAATTGCTATCGACATGGGAAATTATTGGAGTAGGAGGCAAAAATTTTGGGATTATTCGTCTAATACCATGTTGATTACCACAATAAAAATTTCAAGTAAATCTGAGATGGTGTGGTGTAAGCCTATTGTTCAAATGGCATGGAATGACCCATGATGTTCATTTTCATAAATTAAGGTCCCAAGTAGACTAGAATAAAGGATAAAGCCAGAATATGCTTTAGAAAGGTGGCTATCCTCTGATCCGCGTACGATACGGTAAGATCCACCTCTCAAGTCCTTCCCCGGATCTTGATTCTTGCTCTCGTCCCATAGAAATCACATCCTGTTTCAAAGTGACATGGCGCTTTTCAAATTGCCAAAATTGAGACTTCCTTATGGTATTCTGAAACCAAATGGGTGATGTCACTGTTGCATCATCCATCTTTTTATACAGTCTATGCTTTTGCCGTGAAGCATCTTCTTCAGCTGACACATGCAGCAACTACGGCAGCTGATATCCGCTATGCTGCCCCCCTCTGGAAGCAACCGGTTAACTCTTACTGTCCAGTTCAGTCATGGAGGGAGAAAATGAAACGATCAACGAAAATGAAGCTGATTTTATCTGCAATTCAGTTTAGTTTTAGTTAGTTTTGTATTGTTCATTGTAGTTTTTTTAGTTTTCGTTTTTTTTTTTTTAAATTGACATTTTTATTTGTTAACCAAATTATTTTTTCACTGCTAGATTTAGTCTTAGTTTTCGTTAAGTATAACAGCCCTGGCGTGTTGATGGAATGAACTTTTCTCCTCTTTACAAATACCTCTTCATTGGATCGGAGAAATAATTCAAATATGGGCCGCATCAATAGTACCTACCATACCGGGCACACCGGAGATGTGCATGAATTCAAGTTTGATTCTGTGTTGTTGGCGAATGTCCATTGGAAACCAGATAAACTGCCGGATGATATGGGGTTAACTGAGTGCAATGATTGGTTGTGAATTAAGCCGATGAGTGAGATCCATAAATTATCCGCGTTGCGAAGTTGCATTTTTCCAGTGGCCAAGTAAAGAAGTGTTGTCAAACATTTTATTTCGGGGCTTACTGGGTTGTTTCTCATGGTTGGAGACAAAATTCTCTCCCTCACCAAGTCAAGAACAAATAAAATCCCTTCACGGTCGATCCGATATCTTTTCGACAACCGCGCATCATTCAGAATTCCCGTCATTCCGTCCTTCAACAACAACAAGCCATTTTCCGATTCTTTGAATAGGTTTTAGCAAGTTAGGAGTCCTCGACTACTTTTAAGCTCTCTCAGACTTAGCGGTTACTTTTAGGCCTAAAATGCTTTGTGAATAAAACTTAATAAAAACAATTATGAAACCTAAATTTATAACTGACGTGCCCATATTTTTTAGGAGTTTCTATTAAATCCAGCAGTTAGGACCTACTTTTTGCGCCAAGATGCTTTGTGAATACAGGCCCAGATGTGCACACTAGATGACTTTTCAGCATCTTTTTAAGATAAAATACAAAATATGAAGTATGTATTATTTTATGAATGCTCCGAACTTGCATGACAGCATCGCACGAACAGACAGTATTTGTAGTTCAGGCTTTATTAGCTATAAGTGTTGAGTGGGTTGGAAATGCTGGACAAGATGATGTGAACAACACACTGTTAGTGAGCAGCTAATGAATGGTGTGTGCATCCTGCAATGGATTGGCGAGCTAGCTAGGGCGAGTCCGTGCCTTTTGTCCAGTCAGCTGGGATGGGCTCCAGTTTCAGGTATAGATAATGGATGGATTTAATGATATTTGAGCATACGTACACTGAAAGTAATTTTGCTTGTCTGAATTGGCTAAATACTTTAATGTCATCGCCTTTAAAACTTCAGTGCTCTGTGCGGTTGGGTTATCGTCTTGAAACCAAAAAGAAGAGAGGAGGTTACAAGCTGACAAGCTCGAAATGTTTCACTTTCCACGAATTGGGGAGAGCGGCCTTGAAGGTAACGCATCACGGTTGTAACGTGCACATTTTCTCGATTGGTCAATACGGTCGTGATGTCATTTTGTCAGCATGTGACGAGTCCAGTAATACACGTGCCGGGGAAGTTGCAAGTCTTTTCATCCATGCTGCAGGGAGATATCGGCAGAAAAGTTGGTTTTCCACAAAGTACGAAGAAATTCACTCCCACAGTATTTTTTGCCTGCAGATTTTTCTTGAATGTTACAGAGCTAAAATCCGCTCAGGTGCTTATGTATAAGTTCGTCACTAGTTTGCATTGTTTTAACATGATTGTTAGTTCCGTTCTGTAAAAAAAGCCAAATGAAAGGTGCGCAGAGCAGCGCAGATGTAACACATTACATTTGAGACAACAGCAAACATTTGCAAGCACAGCTGGAATAATTTAGCACGGTTTGCTTTTTTTTTTTTTTTTATTCGTTTTAAAAAAATGTCCCCACAAAAATGCACATTTAAAAAAAAAATGCACTAGATGCTGAATGGCACATATTACAAAGATCTTTTCACCGAGATGTAGGCTTAGTCCTACCTTGAAATTTAATAAGCTAACCTACTTGGTTCTGTCTGTAGGCAAATGTTATTGTAGCCCATTTTGGATTTTTGCAATAAAACTTTAAAAAATAGACAAGACTATTTCTATAGCATAGACTGTAAAAAAGTAAGTGATTTGGGGTATTGCTACATATTTGACCCTGCAGAGGGACCAGTTCAGGTATGAATGGGACTTTTACAAAACTTATGTCGTATTTGCCAATATTCTGCGTTCAGTCAGCTGTCATTCAATTATATTCTAAATTAGGATTTTATCACATTTTTAAAACTCCAGTCAAAGTAGCTAATTTTGTTGGCACAATAAATGCATATTCCTGTCAAGGAACTCACAAACACTAACTGGCACATCTGGAAAGTTTCTATAATATACAATATTTTTGACAGGACATTCTTATCATATTATTGGTGTTAAAGAAATGTTAAACAGTTGTCTGAATGAAATATAATTGATTTGACCAGAAAACGATGAGTTTAATGCTTCTTTTTAGCAGTGTTACAATTGTAACTTCTGCTGTTACAATTAAGACTCAAACGCGCTTCAGTTATAACATCAGACAGAGTCCGCTTTCAGTTGTATAACTCAAGACCCGTTTTATCAGTTGAAAAACTTTAAGTGGTTTAGGATAGGAAGTGAGGAGACAGAGGCAGATGAGGAGGATGGTGGACTCACAGAGATAGAATTTGAACTTGAAAGCAGGACCTGTTCTTCTTGCAAAAACTGCCCCATCTGTGTCTACCTAATTCTCTCACAGTACAACTTCTTCATCGATGCCTACCATTTCATTGGTATGGCATACCAGTTTCTTTTGACACTTTCAAGCACACAGGTTGCCTGTGAAAGGAGTTTTTCAACCCTAAAATATGTTAAAAGTAGACTGCAAAGTTGTCCAGTTGTGGAACAAGAACAGAGAATTGGGTTGCAGAAAACTTCCATTTAGAACAATTATTAGTCCTGACCTGTTCCAAATCGGGGAGAACAAGCGGCACCTGTTAAATGTGGAGTGCTCTCGGAGGGAACAGTCTGTTAATTATGAAAATGACTGAGAACAGGTCAGGGCTAATAATTGTTTTAAACGGAAGTTCTGTGCGATCCAATTCTCCGTTCGTGTTCCGCAACTGGGCTGAATTTAGCCCATGATTTAACTGCTGTTAGATCGCATAAGGAGAGAAACCGTGTCTTCGGTTGCCAATTACGATCATTGGAAACGCGTCAATAAAAGAAAATGATTGAGAACTACTAATTGCAGTCAAAAAGGGACGTGTCTCAGCACCCCTGCTGGCTACGCCACTGAATTACGATTGTAGAAAACGGATTCTCGTGGCTTGTTCCTAAAGAAGCCTCGCAAACTAATTAATAAAGTAGTACTTGATAATTTGCGACCTCATTTGCTATCAAAAATAAATTTGACTGTCCCTCTACCAGTTGGTATAAGCACTTGCTGATCAAGGAAAGTAAACTACGAGGTTTAAGTCATTATGCTTTGAAGGGCGAGGTTTTGGCTTCCCTTTCTTACGGCTGACGAACCGTCACTGAAGGAGATTGAATTTTAGCCGAGGCTGCACTGTGCTTATAAGAATAGGTTTCAGCTTTCCAAACGTCTAGCCTTTATGATATCTTATAGCTTTGCAAACGTTAACCACATCTCTTTACCAGATGCAAAGTGGCTCTGTCCTTGGGAAAATAGATCTGGCAGCTTCACACATTTGGTAGCATCTTCTTCTAGTGCCTTTTATTTTTATAATCCTGGCCTCTTCTTGCCCTCCATCCACAACGCACCTCTCAGGTGCAAGTACGCATAACCCGGGAATCACTCCCGCGCGCGCACTGAACACGCTTGCTGATCGTGCACGTCGAGTGGCAGAAAGGCTATGATTGGACAATCCAGCTCCCATTCCCATCATTCCTTGTTCCACTGTAGCCTAACTTCTGAGAGCAAAACAAGCAAAATATATAGTAGGCCTATAGGCTGTGTTTTGATCGCTTTTGACATGCCCTAATAAACAATTTATTTTTGTAACAATTTATTAAAATGCATAGGACAATGTAGCTAGGCCTACCACGTCATTTATTAAGATTTACATTGCATCTTGAGTCACCATGGGTGAGTATTTGACGATGATAATCAGGTATATATATAAACAACGTTTCCATATTGCTTGAAGAGGGAGTTGCATTGTTTTGACTTTTAACTATTGCAGATTTAGTTTCTTCAGAGAGTTTTAGCCGCCACAGCATAATAGCAGGCAATCTACACTTTGATTAAAATAAGCCAGCCCCGAAGTTATTAAAGTGTTGCCCGGCCCTCCCAATGGTCACCTCGGCATTGGAGCTACCGCATGGGTTTTGCTGTGGTTTCCCAGTGGAAATGATTAGCAACATTTCCGGAGAGCATTGGTCGTGAACACTCGTCCCGCGTGGGGAGTACTTCGGGCGCGGGCCGTTGTCATAGATACCTCAGGCGTCAGCGCGTTCATGAGCCCCAGACTACGCATGAGTGAGCGAGATGTCACAGAGCGCACACAGGCCCCATATCGGCGTGCTGCGCCACTGAGCAATTTCCATTGAAATGAATGGGCGGCCATTTTCGGTTCAGTATCCAATTCTTAAAATACATCCGTGCATGCGGCCAGATAGAACAAACAATGATCCAAACTGAACCGGTTTCCAGGAAAAGGCTAAAATGACTTGCGCTACAGTTCATGTATATTTAAGGCAGCTCGGTACAAAGCCTAAGCCACCTATACGTTTTGTGCCCCAATTACCGCGGTTTTGTTTTTGTATTTATCAGTGTCTTCAGCTAGCAAACGCAAGGTTAGCCTACTTGATGCGGTTAAAGTATTACCATCCATGTTACTCAGCATACTACTGATTGTCATGAATCTGATAAACGGAGCAAAAAATAGTCACATTCAATATAAAACAAACAGATTCAACCTGTATTTCCATAAATGTTGAAAAAGTGGAATAATGAGACTTACCCATGCTCATTTAGATTCGGCTTTCTGGGGATAAGTAAAATGTTTGTTAAACTCAATTAACGTTGATTGCAATTAAAACCATTCAATTTTTTTTTTTTAAATACATCCATACATCGTGGGTCATTCTTCGGGAAACAAATCAAACATCGTAATCGTAGAGTCGCAAATTTGGTTCTCTTTAGCATTCTTCGTTTGCTGCTGTTACCATGGACCTATAAGGAAATATAAATAAAAAACATCCTTGGCTGTTACCCTCGATACCGCCTGTATCAAAAATTTGAAGTAGCGATGTTACCGCTTATACCAAGGCTCCTCGGCACTGGTCAAACTCGAGAGGGTATTTTTCTGAAGCACTGTGTCGGAGCTCGCTTCGTTTTAGGAAAATCCACGTGACTGATGACGTTCGAAGCACTTCACTGCTTCATTCAGATTGAATCAGCTGACCGACTTGGTTCGATTGCCGGAGCATAGAAACATTGGCGCTACTTCAGAACCCAAAAGCAGTCAAGTTGGCACGTTACGTAAATCGTAGATAAAAACAGAATACAATGATTTGCAAATCCTTTTCAACTTATATTCAATTGAATACACTGCAAAGACAAGATGTTTAATGTTAAAACTGAGAAACTTTTTTTTTTTTTTTTTGCAAATAATCATTAACTTTAAATTCTAAGGCAGCAACTCATTGCAAAAAAGTTGGCACAGGGGCCTTTTACCACAGTGTTACATCGCCTTTCCTTTTAACGACACTCAGTAAATGCTTGGGAACTGAGGAGACCAATTTTTGAAGCTTTTCAGGTGGAACTCTTTCCCATTCTTGCTTGATGTACAGCTAAAGTTGTTCAACAGTCGGAGGTCTCCGTTGTCGTATTTTACGCTTCATAATGCGCCACACATTTTCAATGGGAGACAGGTCTGGTCTAGTACCTGCACTCTTTTACTACGGAGCCATGCTGTTGTAACACGTGCAGAATGTGGCTTGGCATTGTCTCGCTGAAATAAGCAGGGGCGTCCATGAAAAAGACGTTGCTTGGATGGCAATATATGTTGCTCCAAAACCTGTACGTACCTTTCAGCATTAATGGTGCCTTCACATATGTGTAAGTTGCCCATGCCTTGGGCACTACTACACCCCCATACCATCACAGATGCTGGCTTTTGAACTTTGCGCCTATAACAGTCCGGATGGTTCTTTTCCTCTTTGGTCCAGAGAACACGACGTCCACAGTTTCTAAAAACAATTCGAAATGTGGACTCTTCAGACCACAGAACACTTTTCCACTTTGCATCAGTCCATCTTAGATGAGCTTGGGCCCAGCGAAGCCGGCGGCGTTTCTGGGTGCTGTTGATAAATGGCTTTCGTTTTGCATTGAAGAGTTTTAACTTGCACTTGCAGATGTAGCGACGAACTGTAGTTACTGACAGTGGTTTTCTGAAGTGTTCCTGAGCCCATGTGGTGATGTCCTTTACACACTGATGTTGGATTTTGATGCAGTACCGCCTGAGGGATCGAAGGTGATGGGCATTCAATGTTGGTTTTCGGCCTTGTCGCTTACGTGCAGTGATTTCTCCAGATTCTCTGAACCTTTTGATGATATTACGGACCGTAAATGATGAAATCCCTAAATTTTTTGCAATAGCTCGTTGAGGTATGTTGTTTTTAAACTGTTCGACAATCAGCTCACGCATTTGTTCACTAAGTGGTGACCCTCGCCCCATCCTTGTTTGTGAATGACTGAGCATTTCAGGGAAGCTGCTTTTATACCCAATCATCGCACCCATCTGTTTCCAATTAGCCCGTTCACCTGTGGGATGTTCAAAATAAGTGTTTGATGAGCATTCCTCAACTCTCTCAGTCTTTTTTGCCACTTGTGCCAACTTTTTTGAAACATGTTGCAGACATCAAATTCCAAATGAGCTAATATTCGCAAAAAATTACAAAGTTTACCTGTTCGAACATTAAGTAACTTGTCTTTGTAGTGTATTCAATTGAATATAGGTTGAAAAGGATTTGCAAATCATTGTATTCTGTTTTTATTTACGATTTACACAACGTGCCAACTTCTCTGGTTTTGGGTTTTGTAAAATGCATTTAAGATCTGAATGAATCAGCGGTCAGTTATAATTATTTTTGAATAAAAATGCCGAAGTCGCACAAGCACACCCAGTATACACCAAGGACAATCAAAGAAAATTATGAAATTGCTACGGGTACGGCTGTTTTCCAATGCTTTTCAGCGTAGAGAGGTACGGCAGTCTCCATTTCAAACCCTGTCCTAACCTAACTCTGTCCCTGACCCATAACCTAACCCTTCCCCAACTCATAATCCCTAATCCTTAATCTAATCCCTTCAAATCGACTGCCGTACCAATCAGTAGCATTGCCAGAACTGAAAATCGGGTGTGCCAGGAACATCCCTTAACAACTTCTATGCTACAAGTCCTGACTTGTGCGCAATAATCTTGGCAGATGAACGATACATTCACTCCGAAAACAATCCACTCCATCAGGTATTGCTAGTTCTCGTAAAAGTAAAATGACAATCATTCGTTTGGACGCGGTTGAACAATTATTGCTCCTGACTTGTTCTCAATCATTTTCCTTAGGTAAAACGTTTCACAATTATAACAATACACTACTGGCAATTCTAGACATTATGTTCTTCTTCATGCCATCCAAGTATCACAAAATAATAGGCTAGAAAGAATTTACTTGTAGCCGCATGCTTTACTACGACGGAGTATTAGGGCCACATTTGAGTTTTTTTTTTTTTTGTTTGTTTTTACTACGAAAATAAAGTCATTATTAATGAGAATAAAGTAATTATTGAGAATAAAGTCATTATTAATGAGAATAAAGTCATTATCAATGAGAATAAAGTCATGATTATTGAGAATAAAGTTATTATTAACGAGAAAAAAAGTCATTATTAATGAGGAAAAAAGTTGTAGATAAATGCTGTTAGAAACTGGTAAGATTGACCAAATACCACGTTAAAGATCGTCCTGCATGTAGTTTCAGAAGTCTGGCTCCTGTAGGCCCTCTTTCGCCATGGTAACGACTTAATTGTGATGACGATGATTATTATTATTATGATGAAAACGGGAGTTGTAGTCTTAACAGACGGAAGTCAAGTCAAACCCCACGTGTTATGTAGGCTTTTACGTCAGTGATTTGGTCTGATGTTAACGAACACAAACGCTGCATGGCGATGCATGGATTCACAGAACCATTGCAGAACGGGAGGAACTGAAATAAAATCCCCTGATTTTACCTTTTACACCTCAAAAGTTCCCGTTTAACCTGTGTTTGAGGATCCGGTGTCCAATAGGGGAGAAGAACTCTCTGCGGTCACATGATTGGTGAATGCTCGTCTGTTACGGTGGTTGCGCGTTTACGGTTTATGATATCCCTGCGTAAATCATAATAAACAATGTACAGATGACCATTCACGAAACCTAAACTGAAATACAATTCCACAAAATGCTCCATGGCCCTCATTTTACGGTCACAACTGACCTCCACCTAAACACAGGGAGAATTTACAACGACTTTTTTTCTCATTAATAATGACTGTATTCTCGTAGTTAAAAAAAAAAAAATCTCAAATGTGGCCCTAATACTCCGTCGTACTTTACGAAACTGCTCTAGATCTTCCGCGCTACATTTTTTTTATTTTTTTTTTTGGCACATCAGGCGATCAAACATGCTCTTCATGATCGCTTACCTTATTGGAATGAAATCAAAGACGAAGATGAGAAACACCTGAACGCTATTTTCTGTATGGCTGATTGAAAGGCCAAAAAAAGCGCGTCCGAACCAAGGACTGTATAAAAGATGGACGGCCGAACGTCTCCTGAAAAGTGAAGCAAAAGCGTCTCGATCGCCAACTACTGGCAGGCTGCAGTACAAATTATAGGCCCGCCCCCTCCATGTTAGTGAAGGGGAGAAATGCGAGACAGGAAAAATTGTGTATATGAAAAATAATTTATTTCTGAAGATGGTTTCTTCATTTTTAGGAAGTTCTTACCATACTGATATATATTCTAGCGTCAATTTTTCTGATCAGTTTTCTGTAAACCTTTTATTTGATATTATGTAAAAGGGGCGTGTAGTCATAATAAACACAGTGATTGACAACCGCAGTGCGCGTGGACTAAGTCCCGATAGCGCCTGCCCCCTGCGTACTTCGTTTTGCGAATCGTAATTTCGCGTAGAGCTGGAGTGGGAACGTCTAGCGCTCTCTGAAATTCTTCACAGCTAACAGCGATTGTGCTTCAAGCAGGGCAGACTGCAACAAAAAACGACGAAATGAGTTGCTCTGTGAATTTCACTAACAAGTTAACCGTCCGGACCGATGGAAAGGATCTTTGCAGTTTTTTCGGTAAGTTAATTTTATTTTTTGTTTGTTGAAGTTGTACGGTCAGTCAAGTTATTACCAAGTAAGCTAGCTACCTTGGCTACGTTAAGACAGCAAGCAGAGTAGCAGACGTTTGCGATGAATATGGAGAAAATGGTTATCGCTAGCCATTCGTAACTGGCAAAATATACATTTTTAATTTTAGAGAATACCTATTAAGGTAAGCTTTTGAATGAAGTCAACGGCTCTGTGTCATATAATGTCGTTCTTATGCACTTGAACTTGAAATTTTGAGCCAGTGCCGCAGTAGGTTCAGCCTTTAGCTTCCAGTTCTGTCGTCGGTATCTCGGAATTGCAGAACGAACAGAGTGTCTCGGCCCGGTAGGAATTCTGCTTGATGTCGCTTAGGCTAATAAAGGGTAGAGGCTGTAGCGAGCTAATCTACCTTTCAACAGACGAGCCCTAGGATCGAGTGTTTTCGTAAGCATCAGCAAGCCAACTTCTCGTTTTTCAGTGGGTAACGTTAACACAACTAAAGTCCAACCTTATGTTGTAATCCTACGGACAGCGGCTAACACTGCAAGGAAAACTAATTGGATCAATGGTACAGATTATTTTACCAACGACAGTATGACAAAAATGAGACATGCCGAAAGCGGATTCAATTCATTCATACTTTCAATGTGAATTCGGCAGGTTTCGGATGAAATTACGGATGGAATCAATGCATCTACTTCAGTGGAATTGGTTAGTGAACGGGATAACTCTTAAAAGATTGATCGGACGAAGTATCGAGAAAAGCTGACATTTCGAGTTTGGCCTGGAAAGAACTGCTGTCAAGCCATCACGCGTTTGGAAATCGGCTGTCAAGCCAGCCCTCCTTTAATTTTGTGGTCCGTGTATACATGGGGTCTTATGGTAATGCCGCATGGGTACTCTTTTCAAAATAAAAGTAACCATCTTGGGGATGTGACTTCAATTAAATCAGTCAGTCAATCAGATTAGTCAGTCAAATGTTGACTTTAAAAATAAAAGAATGGTAAAATAACGATTTATTGCGTTATTTCCACTTAAATTCAGATTGATATTAAGAGGAAACGGCATCTTTCCACTCACTCATTCCACTTGAGCGTGGTAGAAGGCCATCTTTCGATGTCACCCATGTCAAAATGTCAAAATGAAGGTCACTTGAAATCATTACTTTTTGAATATATTCCAACTACATTTCAATTGGGATTATTTTGTTACATTGGAACCCCCTGTTTCCACTCACTCATTCCACATCAGTATGGCAGTAGAACATCTCACGATGTCACATTATCATTTTCATCAAGGTCTGATGTTGCATTTCAAAATAAAATCCACCTAAAATCCTTACATTTTAAATACAGTCCCCCTTACATTCAGATTGGGATTACGTAGGAACCCTCTGTTTCCACTGACTAATTCCCCTCCAGCGTGGCAGTAGAACATTTCACAATGTCAGATTATCATTAATGTCAAGGTATGATGTAGCATTTCAAAATAAAGTCCACCGAAAATCCTTACATTTTAAATACAGTCCCCCTTACATTCAGATTGGGATTACATGAAAAGACCTTGTTTCCACTCACTCAATCCACTTTAGCATGGTAGTAGAACATCTTCTGATGTCAGTTTATCTATTTCATCAAGTTTTTATGAAGCATTTCAGAATAAAGGCTCTCTAAAATCCTAACTTTTTAAATAAATTCCCACTAGATTCAGATTGGGATTACGTGAAAATCTCCCATTTCCACGCACTCATTCCACTTCAGCCTGGTAGTAGACCACCTCACAATGGTACCCAAGCAATTTCATCCAGTTTTGATGTAGCGTTTCAAAATAAAAGCCCATTTAAAATCCATGCAATTTTAATACAGTCCCCCTAACATTCAGATTGGGATTACTTGGAAAACCCCCGTTTCCACTCACTAAATCCATTTAAGCCTAGTTGTAGATCAATTCAGGATGGCACTCAAGTAATTTCATCAAGTTGTGATGTAGCATTTCAGAATAAAGGCCCTCTAAAATCCCTACATTTTAAATAAATTCCAACTACATTCAGTTTGGGATTACATGAAAACCTCCCGTTTCCACTCACTCATTCCAATTCAGCCTGGTATTGGAACATCTCAGAATGTGACCTTATCAATTTCATCAAGTTCTCACATAGCATTTCAGAATAAAGGCTCTCTAAGATCCTAACTTTTTAAATAAATTCCTACTACATTCAGATTGGGATTACGTGAAAACCCCCCGTTTCCACTCACTCATTCCACTTCAGCCTGGTAGTACCCTAACACACGATAGTACCCAAGTAATTTCTTCAAGTCCTGATGTAGCATTACAGAATAAAAGCCCTCTAAAAATCCCTACATTTTAAATAAATTCCTACTAATTCAGATTGGGATTACGTGAAAACCCCCCATTGCCACTCACTCATTCCACTTCAGCCTGGTAGTAGACCACCTTTCAAAGGTACCCAAGCAATTTCATCCAGTTCTGATGTAGCGTTTCAAAATAAAACCCCATTTCAAATCCATACAATTTTAATACAGTCCCCCTAACATTCAGATTGGTATTACTTAGAAAACCCCCATTTCCAATCACTAAATCTATTTCAGCCTGGTTGTAGATCTTTTCAGGATGGCACACAAGTAATTTCATCAAGTTCTGATGAAGCATTTCAGAATAAAGGCCCTCTAAAATCCCTACATTTTAAATAAATTCCTACTACTTTCAGTTTGGGATTACATGAAAACCTCCCGTTTCCACTCACTCATTCCAATTCAGCCTGGTATTGGAACATCACACAATGTGACCTTATCAATTTCATCAAGTTCTCACATAGCATTTCAGAATAAAGGCCCTCAAAAATCCCTACATTTTAAATAGATTCCTACTACATTCAGATTGGGATTACGTGAAAACCCCCCGTTTCCACTCACTTATTCCACTTCAGCTTGGTAGTAGACCACCTCACAATGGTACCCAAGCAATTTCATCCAGTTCTGATGTAGCGTTTCAAAATAAAAGACCATTTTAAATCCATACAATTTTAATACAGTCCCCCTAACATTCAGATTGGGATTACTTGGTAAACCCCCCTTT
This sequence comes from Gymnothorax reevesii, assembly GCA_029721435.1. Taxonomy (NCBI): domain Eukaryota; kingdom Metazoa; phylum Chordata; class Actinopteri; order Anguilliformes; family Muraenidae; genus Gymnothorax; species Gymnothorax reevesii. Next base: position 159,521,505 of record CM056573.1, read on the forward strand.
CCACTCACTAAATCCATTTCAGCCTGGTTGTAAATCACTTCAGGATGGCACCCAAGTAATTTCATCAAGTTCTGATGTAGCATTTCAGAATAAAGGCCCTCAAAAATCCCTACATTTTAAATAAATTCCTACTACATTCAGATTGGGATTACGTGAAAATTCCCCGTTTCCACTCAATCATTCCACTTCAGCCTGGTTATAAAACATCTCACAATGTCATCTTATCAATTTCATTAAGTTCTGATGTAGCATTTCAGAATAAAGGCCCTCAAAAATCCCTACATTTTTAATACAGTTCCCCTAATATTCAGATTGGGATTATTTAGAAAATCCCCGTGTCCACTCACTCAATCTATATGAGCTAAGTATTAGACCACCTCACAATGTCACCCAAGCAATTTCATCATGTTCTGATGTAGCGTTCCAAAATAAAGGCATTTTAAAATTCTGATATTTTTAATGCAGTCCCCCTAACATTCAGATTGGGATTACTTGGAAAACCCCCGTTTCCACTCACTCAATCCATTTCAGCCAAGCAGCAGACCACCTTACGATGTCACCCAAGCAATTTCATCAAGTTCTGATGTAGTGTTTCAAAATAAAGGCCCTTTAAAATCCTGACCTTTTTTAACAGTCCCCATAACATTCAGAAAGGGATTACTTGGAAAACATCTGTTTTCGCGCACTCATTCCATTTCAGCATGAAAGTAGACCACCTCACGATGTCACCCAATCAATTTCATTGGTAACACTTTACAATAAGGGTGCAATAATTAACATTACTCAATGCAGTAATAAACATTTACTAGCAGGTAATTGACATTTAACTAATACACCTGATAATCATTTACAAATGATGTTCACATCAACTGAGGTATTAAGTTATACAGTATGGTTCAATAGTTTGAAGTGCTACATAAGGGATACTTCAGGGATGTTTTCCACTTCACAATAAGGGAAACAGAGATAATTAATAAATGTTCAATTATAGTTGGGTAATGCTTATTTGTCTATCTAACGCATTAGTTACAGTGGCGTAGCCAGCGGGGGTGCGAAGACACGTCTCTTTTTGACTGCAATTAGTAGTTCTCAATCATTGTCGGATGAATTATTGTCGTTTTACGCAAGACGACAATCATTCATCCGTCTTACCGAATCGGGGAGAAACTGTTAACTGTGGAGTGCTCTCGGAGTGAACCTTCTGTTAATCATGAAAATGACAGAACAGGTGAGGACTAATAATAATTTAAACTGAAGTTTTGTGCAACCCAATTCTGTGTTCTTGTTCCGCAACTGTACTGAATTTAGCCCATGATTTAATTGCTGATAGATCTCATAAGGAGAGAAACCGTATCTCTGGTTGCCAATTGCTATAATTGGAAAACGTGTCAATAAAGGAAAATGATTGAGAACTACTAATTGCAGTCAAAAAGGGATGTGTCTTCGCACCCCCGCTGGCTACGCCACTGAGATACCCGCTTATTAACTGATAGTTAATGAACTTATGTCAATTGATGTTAATTGTTGTACCTTTTTTATAAAGTGTCACCATTTCATCAAGTTCTGATGTAGCTTTTAAAAATAAAGGCCCTCTAAAATCCTTACATTTTACATGAATTCTCACTACATTCAGATTGGGATTACATGAGAACCCTGTTTCCACTCGCTTATTCCACTTCAGCTTGGCAATAGAACATCTCACAGTGTCATCCAATCAATTTCATCGGTAACACTTCACAATAAGGGTTCAATAATTAACATTACTTAAAGGGGAACTATGCAGGATTTCGGCCGTAATTATTGTGCCTCGGACTCACTGTGATGGTTAAGCGACTTGTTATGAGGAGAATGCGGCTTCTCTGCCCGCTCGCTAGAGTATCTTGGCTGAAAACCGACCTTGCAAGATCAGGACCACCGCCCCGGTGTCCCAAATCACATCTCTGGATGGAGCTATCACAATAAAGAAACTGCTTTACAGTACGAGACAAAAGCACTCCCCCGCCTAGTGATAAAAGGAAGACAGCTTCTATTGAGTTAAGATGGCGGAGCCGGCGAAAAAGAAGAGTGGCCGTTGTCAGAGGAGGCGAGGAAGAGAAAACAAGCGACTGAAAACAAGCGTCTGACCGAGCGAGAAGTCAGACATGAGTCAATCTTGGTTGAGCTTTTTCAGAATGGAGAGAGCTCATCTCAAAGAGAAAGAGGCATGCAAATCAGACCTTTTTACCGTGGAGTGTAATTCTGTCAGGGAGCTAGATGCAGAGAACTACCGGTAGTTGAAATTCTGTCATAAACACAGTTTTCATAAGAGATGTGTTGACTGTATTCAATTCTTGACTTACAAAATTTAGAGTTTTTACCCTTACAGTTTTATTTCATGCTGGAAAAATTCCCATGTCAGTGCTTTATTCCGGTAAGTTGTTTCAAAGCTCTATACATGGTAAAAAAGGTTCTCTCACCCTCCACCCCCACAGAACTCTATGTAAAATCTCTTTACACCGGATAGTTGCCAAGCCAATTTTTCTTTTGTAAGAGTCTCAGGGTTGCATTTTCTCAGAAACTTCAAACTTGGCCACGGCACATGTCTAGTGTTCCAAGATAAGAGAATAAAGCTTTAATGTATACTGTGAAGCGCCACCTATGGGAAGAACTCTTCACACCAGTAAAGTGCCATAGCAATACCAGTGTTTTCTAAGAGTACTAGGGGCACTGGTTCCATTTTAGAATATTCTGTTGTGGCACTTCTCTGGTGTTGCGAGATCTGACACATGGGTAGGCAGCGCCACCCACGTGGATGGATTCTGCAATTGCACCCCATTTTGCCCCGGGAAATTGGGAAAGTGGTAAGAGGTGCCATTCAAACTCCACATTCCCATGAAAGTATGATGGGAGGGCTGCTACCAGAGCAAGGGCCAAAGCTGTAGCTGTTTGGTGTTGACTTTTATGAGGCCCCCAACATCCTTACAAATAATGCATAAATTGGGGGTACCAGCATTTTTTTAGAATGTTGATGGCCTCTGAACCAAAATGGTTGAAAGGGCCATGGAAAATTTTGGTGCCTTTAGATAAGCCTTGAGGAGGGTTTAAATAAACGCTAGCACAGCCTCCATATCTGTCTGGTATCCAGAACAAATCAGCCCTAAAAACAGCTAAAGAATTAATTATGGCCCTTTTCAGAGGCAAAAATTTCATCACACCATGAATTGCCATTGGTATGGCAACTTTATTCCCTCCACCATGAAGCCTAAAACAGACGTATTCAGTGTGGCACTATCTTGGTGTTGGTTATGAATGGAGTAAGAAACTTTGAAGAAATGTGGTAACTTTCCCTGGTGGTGGCGCCGCACACCAGGGTGAAAATCAGACAGCGCTTTCGCATTTGGAAGGTTCAAGTATCCTAGGATAAGAGGACATCATGACTTGTGTGGCATATATGAACAGTTAACCACAGTATTCCAGCCAGAATTTGCTGTTTTTCTCAATTTTGACCCTGACAGCCTCACTACCAGGGGGCGCTATCACCAAACCGTTGCAGATGTGGACCTGCCGCCTTGGGATTTTTCGTCATACATGCCATAGTAACTTTCCACCCAGCCTCAGCCAATTCTGAGATGTCAACTCCACAACCAGTGCCATTCTCTCAGAATATGGCTCTTAATACCTTTGTTGATGTGAACATCTTTTGTAAATGATTACCAAGTGCATTAGTTAAATGTTAATTACCTGTTAGTAAATGCTTATTACTGCATTAAAGAGGAACCATGTAAGTTGGTCGAAAAGTCGCATGCTTCTTCATTGGTTTGGTGCCTTTTTTCCCTCTCTGCAGCTCCCCCTATAGTTCCGGTGTTCAGATTTCACACAATTGTAAAAAGTAAAAGACTAAAAATTGGGAAAAAGTAAAAGACTAAGGATAACTGCAGCTTTTTTGTTTTTGTTTTCTGAGTTTTTTTTCCTCAGCACCAATATTTATCAGACGTAATGTTTTCATAACAAGCTCTTCTAGTTGCTCTTCTAACAGATCTTGAACGACACAATGTAAATAGCGAACTGCTCAAACTTCACAAAACCTAGATTCGGCTGAACAAGTGATGTGGCTCGTAAAATTGCACTCTTGAGGGAGAAACAGGACGATGTAGTAAATAAATAACAGCTAGGTGAAAAACAAACGCATTTACCGGTAACTATCCTAACATCTCTGCTAGCTAACAAGCATCGAGCACCACTCATACAACAAGTATTTGCCACTAACGTGTCTTTGTCTGCCGCCACAAAATGTGAAATAGTGTCAAAATGAACAATCTCTCGGAGTGACCTTGAGAGTGATGTGAAGGTCACCAAAATCGACTGGCGCCGGGGTATCACCCTAATACATGTTGACATCAAATTTGAAGAAAATCCGTCAATTGGTTCTTGAATTATCTCGCTGAAAAGGATTTGGGACGGACGGTCGTGAATACTATGTCCCCTCCGCTTCACGCGTTCGCATGGCGGGGGACAATAATTGCGCAAAAGCCTTTACAAACAACAGCAAGCATGAAGAGTGGGCAGCGACATATGAACATAAGGAATACATACATTTTACATAGTTACAAGTGCAACAGCAACAACGCCAGGTCGGCATCTGATTTGCAAGCCTCTTTCTCTTTGAGATGAGCTCTCTCCATTCTCAAAAAACTTGACCAAGATTGACTCATGTCTGACTTCTCGCTCGGTCAGACGCTTGTTTTCTCTTCCTCGTCTCCTCTGACAACGGCCACTCTTCTTTTTCGCCGGCTCCACCATCTGAACTCCATAGAAGCTGTCTTCCTTTTATTACTAGCCGGGGGAGTGCTTTTGTCTCGTACTGTAAAGCAGTTTGTTTATTGTGATAGCTCCATCCAGAGATGTGATTTGGGACACCAGGGCGGTGGTCCTGATCTTGCAAGGTCGGTTTTCAGCCAAGATACTCTCGCGAGCGGGCAGAGAAGCCGCATTCTCCTCATAACAAGTCGCTTAAGCATCACAGTGAGTCCGAGGCACAATAATTACGGCCGAAATCCTGCATAGTTCCCCTTTAAGTAATGTTAATTATTGAACCCTTATTGTGAAGTGTTACCAATGAAATTGATTGGGTGACACTGTGAGATGTTCTATTGCCAAGCTGAAGTGGAATAAGTGAGTGGAAACAGGGTCCCCATGTAATCCCCACCTGAATGTAGTGGGAATTCATGTAAAATGTAAGGATTTTAGAGGGCGTTTATTTTTAAATGCTACATCAGAACTTTGAAATGGTAACATTTTACAATAAAGGTACAACAATTAACATCGATTGACATTAGTTTATTAGCTATCAGTTAATAAGCGGGTATCTCAGTGGCGTAGCCAGCAGGGGTGCGAAGACACATCCCTTTTTGACTGCAATTTGTAGTTCTCAATCATTTTCCTTTATTGACGCGTTTTCAATTATAGCAATTGGCAACCGAAGAAACGGTTTCTCTCCTTATGAGATCTAACAGCAATTAAATCATGGGCTAAATTCAGTACAGTTGCGGAACAAGAACACAGAATTGGGTTGCACAAAACTTCCGTTTAAATTATTATTAGTCCTCACCTGTTCTGTCTTTTTCATGATTAACAGAAGGTTCACTCCGAGAGCACTCCACAGTTAATGGTTTCTCCCCGATTCGGTAAGACGGATGAATGATTGTCGTCTTGCGTAAAACGACAATAATTCATCCGACAATGATTGAGAACTACTAATTGCAGTCAAAAAGAGACGTGTCTTCGCAACCTTGCTGGCTACGCCACTGTAACTAATGCGTTAGATAGACAAATAAGCATTACCCAACCATAATTGAACATTTATTAATTATCCCTGTTTCCCTTATTGTGAAGTGGAAAACATCCCTGAAGTATCCCCTATGTAGCACTTCAAACTATTGAACCATACTGTATAAATTAATACCTCAGTTGATGTGAACATCATTTGTAAATGATTATCAGGTGTATTAGTTAAATGTTAATTACCTGCTAGTAAATGTTTATTACTGCATTGAGTAATGTTAATTATTGCACCCTTACTGTAAAGTGTTACCTATGAAATTGATTGGGTGACATCGTGAGGTGGTCTACTTTCATGCTGAAATGGAATGAGTGCGTGAAAACAGGCGTTTTCCAAGTAATCCTAATCTGAATGTTATGGGGACTGCATTAAAAATGTCAGGATTTTAAAAAGCCTTTATTTTGAAATGCTTCATCAGAACTTCATGAAATTGCTTGGGTGACATCGTGAGGTGGACTCATACTAAGCTAAAATGGATTGAGCGAATGGAAACGGGGATTTTCTTAATAATCCCAATCTGAATGTTAGGGGAACTGTATTAAAAATGTAAAGATTTTATATTGGAGGGCCTTTATTCTGAAATGCTACATGAGAACTTGAAGAAATTACTTGGGTACCATCGTGAGGTGGTCTACTACCAAGCTGAAGTGGAATGAGTGAGTGGCAAGAGGGGGTTTTACGTAATCCCAATCTGAATGTAGTTGGAATTTATTTAAAATGTAGGGATTTTAGAGGGCCTTTATTCTAAAATGCTACATCACAACTTGATGAAATTACTTGGGTGCCATCCTGCAGTGATGTACAACCAGGCTAAAATGGATTTAGTGAGTGGAATTAGGGGTTTTCCAAGTAATCCTAATCTGAATGTTAGGGGGACTGTATTAAAATTGTATGGATTTGAAAGGGTCTTTTATTTTGAAACGCTACATCAGAACTGTATGAAATTGTTTGGGTACCATTGTGAGGTAGTGTACTACCAGGCTGAAGTGGAATGAGTGAGTGGAAACGGGGAGTTTTCATGTAATCCCAATCTGAATGTAGTAGGAATCTATTTAAAATGTAGGGATGTTTAGAGGGCTTTTATTCTGAAATGCTACATCAGAACTTGATGAAATTACTTGGGTGCCATCCTGAAGTGATCTACAACCAGATTTAAATGGATTTAGTGAGTGGAAACGGGGGTTTTCCAAGTAATCCCAATCTGAATGTTAGGGGGACTGTATTAAAATTGTATAGATTTGAAATGGGCTTTTATTTTGAAACGCTACATCAGAACTGGATGAAATAGCTTGGGTACCATTGTTAGGTGGTCTACTACCAGGCTGAAGTGGAATGAGTGAGTGGCAACGGGGGGTTTTCACGAAATCCCGATCTGAATTAGTAGGAATTTATTTACAATGTTGGGATTTTTAGAGGGCTTTTATTCTGAAATGCTATATCAGAACTTGATGAAATTACGTGAGTACCATTGTGAGGTAGCCTACTACCAGGTTTAAGTAGAATGAGTGAGTGGAAACGGGGGGTTTTCATGTAATCCCAATCTCAATGTAGTTGGAATTTATTTAAAATGTAGGGATTTTTGAGGGCCTTTATTCTGAAATGCTATGTGAGAACTTGATGAAATTGATAAGGTCACATTGTGAGATGTTTCAATTTCAGGCTGAAGTGGAATGATTGAGTGGAAACGGCAGGTTTTCATGTAATCCCAATCTGAATGTAGTTGGAATTTATTTAAAATGTAGGGATTTTAGAGGGCTTTTATTCTGAAATGCTACATCACAACTTGATGAAATTACTTCATGGGTGCCATCCTGAATTGATCTACAACCAGGCTTAAATGGATTTAGTGAGTGGAAACGGGGGTTTTCTAAGTAATCCCAATCTGAATGTTAGGGGGACTGTATTAAAATTGTATGAATTTTAAATGGGCTTTTTTTTTGAAACGCTACATCAGAACTGGGTGAAATTGCTTGGGTACCATTGTGAGGTGGTCTACTACCAGGCTGAAGTGGAATGAGTGAGTGGCAACGGGGGGTTTTCACGAAATCCCAATCTGAATTAGTAGGAATTTATTTAAAATGTTGGGATTTTTAGAGGGCTTTTATTCTGAAATGCTATATCAGAACTTGATGAAATTACGTGGGGACCATTGTGAGGTAGCCTACTACCAGGTTTAAGTAGAATGAGTGAGTGGAAACGGGGGGTTCTCACGTAATGCCAATCTGAATGTAGTGGGAATTTATTTAAAAAGTTAGGATTTTAGAGAGCCTTTATTCTGAAATGCTACATCAAAACGATGAAATAGATAAACTGACATCAGAAGATGTTCTACTACCATGCTTAAGTGGATCGAGTGAGTGGAAACAAGGTCTTTTCATGTGATCCCAATCTGAATGTAAGGGGGACTGTATTTAAAATGTAAGGATTTTCGGTGGACTTTATTTTGAAATGCTACATCATACCTTGACAAAAATGATAATCTGACATTGTGAAATGTTCTACTGCCACGCTGGAGGGGAATTAGTCAGTGGAAACAGAGGGTTCCGACGTAATCCCAATCGGAAAGTAGTTGGAATATATTCAAAAAGTAATGATTTTAAGTGACCTTCATTTTGACATGCTACATCAGAACTGGATGAACTTGCTTGGATGACATCGAGAGATGGCCTTCTACCACGCTCAAGTGGAATGAGTGAGTGGAAAGATGCCGTTTCCTCTTAATATCAATCTGAATTTAAGTGGAAATAATGCAATAAATCGTTATTTTACCATTCTTTTATTTTTAAAGTCAACATTTGACTGACTAATCTGATTGACTGACTGATTTTATTGAAGTCACATCCCCAAGATGGTTACTTTTATTTTGAAAAGAGTACCCATGCGGCATTACCATAAGACCCCATGTATACACGGACCACATAATTAAAGGAAGGCTGGCTTGACAGTCGATTTCCAAACGCGTGATGGCTTGACAGCAGTTGGAAAGAGAAGGGGCACAAACTGTAAATGAGGGAGTGGCGTAAACTGGGAATAATAACATTTAAAAATTGTTTGTAGCGTAACGGATGTTGCGCTATTGAATTATACATTAATTATTGCTGCGTTTGCCATGGAGTCACGTTAACTAGCGAGCAAGCTGACTTCAGTTAACGTTAACTGACCTTGCACACGGCAATTTATGATCAATTAATTCAGCCAATGAAACACATTTGTGAAAGTAGTGCTTTCAGTATCTTAATTTCGACAGTCCGAGCTGAGTTTGGGCGTTCCACAATGACAAGATAATATTTTCCTTGATCAGCTTTATAATTTCTCGAAAAACAGAGTGAGTTACTTTGAAATGTGATGTCTCTTCATATACAAACTATGTTTGAGACACGTTTCAAGTCCGAATAGGTGCATGTATTTCTCAAATTCATTCAACTATCTCGTTGTCAATACGAGATCTCAGCCATAGTTAATGCAATTCCGATTGAAAGTAAATGTTCTGACCTTGCATACAGTTGTCAAGAGAACAACATAAAGAATTTGTGATGTAATTCAAGCAACCGTGGTTTCATTTAAATATTTGAGTGTGCAGCTGTTTTTTGACTGGTGGAGTATTTCTGTATCAGACTTGCTGTACCATGTTACCCCACATAAAAAGGAATGTAAATTGGTAGCAGGAAGAATTTAGTTTCTAAGTATTTGAAGCTGCATATCACTCCATTCAATTTTTTTTAATGTATGTAAAACCTGCCATATGAAAAATTGCCAGATGTATGGGTTGGAATTCTACTTTACTGCTGTCATGGTAGGGCAGACTGCACTTTAGGTTTCAGACAAAAGCTTCACAAATAATTCAATGTTTTTTTTTTTTTTTTTAAATCAGGTGATTACAGAAGCCGCCCTCAAATTCAGACCTCAGCGTTACCCAGTGAAGACTTGGAGCATGCCACAAGCAATTATTTTGTTGTATTGCTGGAAGATACTTCTGAAGTAATTTGTAAATGAAAACCTGATAAAATGCTTGTCAAAACTGCTCAACTATGCGTTGTCACAGAAACCTGCAATGGTTCTGTTTGACCATAATTTACAAGGAAGTAGGTAAGTCCATGTTGACTGAGTAATAATGGACTTCTAACTGGCTTCTCTTATGTATGCTTATTCCGTCTCTGTCACCTTTCTTATATGCCATTGTCTTCAAAAATTGGCATAAACTGTCTTTTTTTTATTTAAATAATGCATTCAGAAGCTGTTCATCTTCACTACTGAGCCTTCGGTATTCCAACAAAGACTCTAGTCATCTGTCCTTGGACTGGGAGCACATGGGAAATGTTATGTAATTGAATGCACATTTCCTGTTATGGTGGTAAATTAAACCTGTTATGTACAATAAAGGTCTTTTCATTTACATTGAGCAAAGACTTCACTCTAGTATTCTTTCACATACATGTCCTCTGCTGCAGAAAATCAGGCATGCAAATGAGTGTTAAATTAAAAAAAAATGTATTTAAACGAAAACCACACTGCATTTAGTTGTCTGTGGTCCATCAACAACCTACTGGCTACATTTGCTGTGGGGAAACATGAAGGAGGCCCCATCAGGTGGAAAGGCTGGGGGAAAGCAAATGGTTTGGAGAAAGGAAGGTGGATGGAGAGGAAGACCTGGGAAAACAATAGGTATGATGGCTAGTAAAAAATAAATGAATAAAAAATACATCAAACATCACATATTATAGCAAACAAACTATGACCTTTTTTTGCGCCCATGACTGATGTTGAAAATCCAAATCCAGCATCACCCTTCTGGATTTGGTCTTTCAGATGCAGGGCAATGTTATTTAAAAATATCATTTCCCATAGGGGTGAAATGAACTCTGTCATGCAAAAATTGGCCAGGATCTCTGCTTTATCTGATACAAAATCTCTCCATCAATATGCGAAACAAAGGTAGCCATCACACAGATGATATATCGCCGGGCTTTTTCAATCCTCTTTGGATGGGAAGACCTCCACTGGCATCGCTGGGTGATGGCAAAGAGGAGAATCTTCATCCAAGGGAACTGCCTATGAACATCTTCCAAGTCCTGCTTGATCCCTGCGACAAGCTTCACACTCTTGATTTTTCCGAGGTCATTCCCGCCACAGTGGACCAGCAGGACCTCCTGCTCAGCTCTTCCTCTCAAGTACTGGTGGATAAAGGGGAGGAGGTTTCCCCAAACCACGCCACCCTTGCCAAACCACTGGACTTGGGCATCCAAATCAAGGTTGATCTCAATGATGTCCCTTTCGCGGTTTTCCCCACGGCAGATGTAGTTGTCCCATTATGACAACAACCAACAGGGCCAAAAGTTTATAAGTGCAAATGTCACCTTTAAATGATACGCTTCTGCTGGCTTTTTATGGAATTTAGCACATGTAATATTTCTATTCTATTTCTCCATATTTTATCTGGTCGTATTGTGCTTTTTATGCATGAAATGGATGTGATTTAATGTTATCAGTTTTTATGGCATTCTCCCGTGAAAAGTCTTGTGCAGTCTCTAACCACAAGCGTCGGTTTTTTTAGATATTCCAATGAGATTTATACATACTCTTGGCCACTGAGGAGGATGCTGACTCCATTTCGTCGTCTAAAAATTAGGATAACAAAAATTGAACAATTACAATGCATTCAAATACATCGAGTCCACAAAAAAGAATGTGGAGGGGGGTTGCATTGCTAAGTTAACTATCACAGAGAATGAATTGCCGGTCCCCCAAGCCTGGTCAGGATGGTTATCTTCAACTGCAAACATTTTTAAGAAATACAACATTAGCTAGCGGTAAAATATGCGACTACTTAAACACAGCAAGCTAACTTTGGTTAGAAGGACAGTGTATTTTAATTCAAAACTCGATTTAGCGTTCTAGCGTGTTAATTAAATGTTTGACCCATTACTTTGCTAGTACATGCGCATACGAAATGGCACTTTCCCGGTGGAACGTCAATTAGAAAATACAACGAAAGTCGGCGTTAATATGCTCGCCACTCGCAACATTGGGTAAGTGACGATGGAGAACATTGGCTGGAGCTGGCTATGTGGCAAAAATCAGTAGCCTTACTGAATGTAATTAGCTGCATACCTAGCTCGTTAAACAAGATTCAGTTCTAAGATATCATAGATAGCCAGTTAGGTACTTCAACTAATTTCGTAACAGATGACTGTGAGGTGGGGAATATTTTGCCAATGAGGCCATTAACTTTTTGAACGAGCCCGCGAATATTTATGCTGCCGGCAGTCGTTGGGTCCTTTCACTTTCCTGCACCGTCTCCGTGTGAGAGCTGGCCATTACGGGCTCTTACGTTAATAGCGCAGCTGCCAGACCAGGTGAAAAGTTCAGGGGGCTGGTCGGATGGTGTGTGGGTTGGATTCGATAGCGCGCCTCTACCCCCCGATCACTACTGCGCCGACTCAGGCTCCAGATGTGCAACATGGCAGCGGCCATATCGAGGATATTTTGGCTCCATTTTTTGTTGAATGGGAGTGAATGGAGACGCGTCGTCCATCTTTTATACAGTCCTTGGGTGGGCCTTGTTGTGAGATGTATCGTCAGGATCTTCTGGCTAGAGGTTAACTAAGCAGCGCAACCGCATCGCCCATTCACTGCGAGCATTCCCATGCTATGCGACAACCATGTAAGTTTACTTGATTACATCCACAACTCGTTGAATGTATAATCATCACTGCACACTGCTGCAAATCTGCAGTTTTCAGTTCCTCAGAGGTCCTTCACTAAGCTGTCCTTCTGCATCAACTATGATGTAGTTTAGCTATTCATACCAGATAGACACAACAAAAGCACGATCCCCCACCCCATAGACTAAGCCTATGTGATCATAATGTTTATCATACTAGCTAATGTTACAAAAAGCTTTAAATTTGCTAAGTAATGAGTACTTTGTTAGCTTGCTGAATTATTTAACAATAAATTACTGTGCTGTGAAGAAGTATTTTCCCCCTTCCTGATTTCTTTTTTTTTTTTTTTTTTTTGCATATCTGTCACCCTTAAATGTTTCAGATCATCAAACCTACCTGGCCCTATGTGAAAAAATGATTGTAACCTTTTCCCTTTTTACATCACATGGGGAAGAAACCAACCAGAGAAAGGAAGAACTGATCACCCTCAGCCAAGCAGTCAATCTGATTTCATTATTCTGGGTGGTCACTCCCCCTTGTGATGTCAGGTAGGAGAGAGTTTGAAGTGGCTCGTAATGCCTAATGAGCTGTGCGCCTGGTGGCTGAATAGGGGACCTTGAACCACATGGAGTTGCTCTATTTTTGCACGCAGTTACACTACTGTATCACTATGGGAGACCCAGATCAGTTATTGAATATTCACCAGCAAGCCGAGCTCGAACACGGTTCATAATATGGACGAGTTCACTCCTTTCCCTGTTTATCAGGAGCTGCATGTATTAAACTTCCCAGCTTAGCTTGATGTGCAAACTGTATCTATCGAGCAGTTGAAAAAAAATGATCTCTTGCTACAGAAAAAATCGCTGTCCTCTGTAGGAACCACTTCAGCTACTGTGAGCTAATGGTATCCCAATGAGCAGTTTGGAAAAATAAGTTTTCTGAAGCAAAAATTCGACATGGTATTGATACTATGTCATTCTACTATCAATTATAGTCATCACATGTAAAAAAAGCGTAGTTCCCTTCCATTAAGTATGTTTAAGGGCTCTACCATCATCATCATCATGAACAACATTCATCACATATATCCACACACAGATAAATGAAACATCGTCAACAACAATAAAAAAAAAAAAAAAAATTGCACAACCCAACCTCTTCTGCAACCATCACCCCACCACAAATCTTTTCTCCCTAAACGAGTGTTCCTGAAATGGCAGACTCCAAAAGTTGATCGATCATCACCAACAGCTGCAGAAGGAGGTCGTCTCCATTCACGGCAGGGTCCAACTCAAGCTCCATCTCGCCATCCAGCACATCTTCAGCGAACTCACTTAGCAGTTCTTCAAAGTCGTTGAGGGGGGCAGAACCGGAGGTGTGAGAGGTCGCTGTACACTGGCGGTGAGACTTGGGCTGGCTTGGGGTTCTGAGCATAGTGCTGCTGCTGGAAGTGCAGAGAGGCTCGTTTCTACAGCCTCACCACACAAGCATGTCTGCCTCAGGACCAAACTTCTTTACATAATGACTACAACTGGCTATTCAGCCCAATAATGCTCTCCATTTTCCATCCCATCATTCTATCGTTTTGCTTCTTTTACCTACGCGCTACAATAAGGTCCAGAGGCATTTAGAAGGGGAAATTTCAATAAGGTGTTCAAAGCAAAGTTCAACGCAAGTCTCAAGAACATGAAACTGAACCGGATAGTCTGCCTCGTAAATGTAGGGCATTTACATCCATAAGTGTATACCTTGTTAAATTAATACAATGCCAAAACTTATGGAACTCAGTGTAAATAGCATCTTTCTTGATCTCGTATGGTTTTGAAAACCCCAAAGCTTTTGCCTTAAAAACGCAAACTGGCAAGCTATGTGGGTGGCAACTCTTCAAACCAGAACCAGTCAAGACCACTTTCAGCAGCGCTATACAGCATCCATCCTGTCGGCTTTCACTCCAACCCACGCACACCTCATTCAACAGCATTCAAGAGCTTCTTAAGGTGGCATTTAGCAGGACCAGGGGTGATGAATAGAAGCATAAATAAACAGTGACAGAGCAGCGAGTCCATAGGTACAGGACAGGACAGCCCTAATTTTAAGAGTACTGGGGAGTCACGGCCGCTTTGTGGGAGACTTTACCTTTGTGGAGCAGCAGGAGGGTCTTTAGCAAGAAAGAGGAGTGGCTGCGTGCTGCTGGACCTCTGCTGTGCTGTACTGGGTCTTCTGTAAATATTCTCCTGCATCATCTCCTGGGAGGTCTTCATCCTCGCCACCTCAACCAGAGACTCAGTCTTCCTATTCACAGCGCCTGTTGATGTACACAGTCCCCATTAGCAATCAACTGCAGAAAAGCGTGAGCAAAAAACTAACCATGGGGGTCATGTCTCAGGGCCAGAAATATAAAGTCCTGTGAGGCATTTTTTCCACACAGTGTCAGCAGTTAGATCCTCCTCCTGTTATTTAACAGACAGAGGGGAGGACTGATGCAGTCTGTGTCTGCACCTCATGCCCCTGCCTACCACACCTAACTGAAGTTCATCAAGGAGCAGCTCATGAGGAACTAACCCGAGAGGGGAAGGGCTGAGGACACACAGAGGATGAAGGCTCACCAGTGGCCATGTTTCTGTTGATGCGCAGTATCCTCCTCTTGAGCGGAGCAGACAGAGGAGCTGGCGACTCCTCAGGCTTCACCTCCTGCACCTTGCTCTCCATTCGTGCCGCCTTCTCCTTCCAGATCTCTTCCAGGGTCTTAACCTGGATCTCGCCGGGGTGACCGGCGGCCCTCTCGGCTGGGCCGTCCCCCCCAGGAGGCGCCCCGCCCCCCCCCCCCCCCCCCCCGAGCTCCTCCTCCCCCTCTCTGGCCAGCTTCCTCTTCCTCTCCAGCTGGAGGAGGGAAGTCTTCACATGGACGGCCACGGGAGGCGTTGCACTCCTCTTTGCAGGGCTGGGGCCCTCAGTGCTGCACCACCCAGCCTCGTGTGCTGGGCCCTGTCCCAGGGACCTGGCCACCTTCTCCT
Source organism: Gymnothorax reevesii (assembly GCA_029721435.1). Lineage (NCBI taxonomy): Eukaryota > Metazoa > Chordata > Actinopteri > Anguilliformes > Muraenidae > Gymnothorax > Gymnothorax reevesii. The sequence continues at coordinate 159,536,999 of CM056573.1, forward strand.
TTCGAATCTCGTCCAGAGATTTGACTCGGATCTCACCCTGCGCCTCCAGCCATGCTGGGGCTGAGAAATACACTGAGGGCTCAGTCTCACATTCCCAAAGACATTTTTACAAATAACCACAGCCGTAATGTCCAGAGGAAAGGAACCAAAATGGCCTCAGATTTATAGCCATGTGCAAGAGAGACTACATCAGCAATATTATGCAACTGCATAATGGATAATGCAAATGATAACTGCATTATCCAGCACCAACAAACACCAATGCATACTCAGCTGCATATTGACTAAGTGCTAAGACTTTTCAAGCACACCCCTGTCCTATCCAGTGCCGACCTTGAGTGAGGGTAAAGCGCAGAGCCTGTACAAAAGACCTTCCTTTCTCCTTATACCCGCTGAACCCCTTGTTGCAGTGGCTTGAGGAAGACATCCATCTGGAGCCTTGGAACGGCCAGGCAGCGGTCTGACCTAAATGAAGTTAGCAAGTGTTAGCATGAATCTCCATTCACCGCCATTTCATCTTTAACACGTCACAGAGGGACAGGGGTTCGGAGTCCCCAGGCAACAAGCAGAGCATGTTACATGCACACACACACGCACACACACACACACAGACAAAAGTGAAGAACAGAGGGCAAGCACCTTCATCACTGCCTGGCAGAAACCGATGGTAAAATGACTTGCAGTTAGTTTGAGGTGATGACATATAACTCTGCCAGCTAATTCCGTTCATTGGCACTACTGTGATGGCTGTGGAGTTTCAGACGCCAAACTCAGTGGCCAGAATTAAAAGGCAAAAGAGCAGAGGAGGGAGAGACACAAATAAAATAATAAGGCCAGACTCGCGCTACCAACGGACCTAAATGTCATCCGGAGAAGGAAGCAAAGCGAGCTTGAAAAGACAAAAAGAAAAGGGAAAACGAAACTAAGATTTCCTCGCTTAATAAAACTTGTCCTCAATCATGCAGCTAAGTCCCTAACAACTCTCTTGAGAGACCTTACCGGCTAAAGTGCTACACGTAACACTGACACTCTAGCAAGGGAATATAGGCGGAACTAGAGCTTATATAGAATCCGGGCGACGCCCCCAATTAATGCCAGCAGGCCCAAGAATTCGATTGAGAGCAAACCGATGTCGTCCCGGATGAGAGCAGCAAAGATAGCTCTCAAATCCAAACCATGACAACTACTTTCTATGAAGAATATTTCCACCACATTAGCATTATTTTATCCTTATTATTACTAAAGTGGAAAGATATATAATTTATTGTAGGGCTGAACAATTAATCGTAATCGTTAGAACAGTTCAAACCGCAGAAGTAGTAATAATTGGTTTTGCGTGGTTACGTGTGAACACACACTTACCCTTACCCTAACGTGACTGCGCTGTGACGTCATCGTGTTCCAAAAGCTCCGTTTAACATGTCTGCACAATGAACAGAAACCACGTTTTTCTAAAAGAAAATCTTCACTTTACAAGGCGTTCTTAAAATCTCTGTTTTGTGACCCTATTAAAACAACTTTGAGTTATTGAAATATTTTGAGTGGCACAGAGATTTGTTCCTTTTTTATGCACTTTTGATTTGCTACTGGCTGGAAATCAGTTAAAACTTATTTTTCATGTTTACATGAGGCCTGTCTTTTCGCAGTGCTCTTAGTTCCATTCTCAGATTTTACTGAAAACTGAAGTCATGATAATTAATACGTCTACAAGGCCCAGTGTGAAATCTGTCAGTCAATAGCCTAGGCTGCTGTGGTTGAAGGTTTTTATGTTTACTATTCAAAGGTCAAATATAGGTCATTCATATCAATTCATGCATCAATTATTTCATTTCATCATAATGCATATGCCTGGTCTACATACAGTAAAATCCTGATTGCTAACAGGATTTTTCTGTGTTTATTGCTCGTGTTTAGTGAATAATACAGGCGATAAGAAATATTTCAGTACATTCTAAAATGCAATATTGGTCTAAAAAAACTCAATCAGATTATTTTTCCCACATCTTTCAGCCCTGATTTATTGAAGTCTATTTTTTATTTTTATGGTAAACAACAATGGCCGCGTTTCCCAGTTAAGAGTGTTCTTAAGGAGTTCAGAAGGCTGCGAAGAAGAGTTCAGCTACGAGGAAGCCTTAAGATAAGAGTGTTTCCCAGATGCGTTCTTAGTGCCCTTCTGAACATGTGTCTTAGTGCCCTTCTTAACTGCCTTCTTAACTGGAGCTCAGCTGATCAATCAGTGTCAGAGTGACTGATTGTTCCATATACTTATGTGCACACAAATGATGTTTTGATGTAACAAGTGGCATATAATTTTAAATGAACGTGCGTAATGCCACTGCACACGCAGCAGAATGTCTGAAAACAAACAAATGCACGTAATGACCAATTACACAGATAAGAAATCAGCAAAATAAGAATGAAAACATAAAATGAAATCATCACATTACACGAGTGATATCGTTAAACATTACATGATACTGTACCTCATGTAATGTCATATTATTTCATTTTATGTTTTCTTTCTTATTTTTCTGATATGATTCTGCATATATGGTGTGTGCGCCCCGCGATGGATTGGCAACCTGTCCAGGGTGGGTCCCTGCCTTTGCCCGTAGCCAGCTGGGATAGGCTCCAGCTCGCCCCGTGACCCTAGTGAGTATTAAGCAGGTATAGAAGATGAATGAATGAATGAATGAATTCTGCATATACTCATGCATTCACCTTGTATCTCTTAGGGATAGCAGCAAAGATTATAGGCTTTGCTGCTATCCCTAAGAGTAACTGCTAATATCATGCTTGCCATACTGCATGGTGGCAGTGGGCTTATTTTATTTTATTTTATTTTTTTACATTTTTTCTGTCGTTTGGGGGTGGGGTTGTACAAGTGCTCAGTGGACTGGTTGGTGACTGCATGGTGAAAGAGTGAGGAAGTGGGGATGTCCAAAATCAGAACAGGTTAATGAGCTCCTGTCTGACCTGAAGACCGGCTTGGTGGAGCGCTGCGCGGGGTTCAAGTTGGGGTGGTGGAGGTGGTGGAAATATTAGGGAAAGTATTAGGGAAATATGGTAAAATATACTACTCAAAATTTGATAGGGATCATAGGAATTTTTGTGTGAAATGACTTGCAAATTTGGTAACTGCCACTGATGAACAATATATTGGATAAATGACATGCAGTCAGACACAAAACACATTTGCAAGTGCATTTAATGACATTAAATGAGCGTGCGGCCTCAGACTTTTGGCTTTCAGGAACACTTCATGGTTTCACCTCTGACATATAAAGTGAAAGCAGACAGTGTTCGTTTGATGTTTCATTACCACAGTTAATGTCAATAACGGGTATGGCCTCCCCTAGCTTCAATGACGGCTTGACAACGTCGGGTCACACTGTCAATCAGAACCCGGATGCTTGCAATTGGAATGTTGTTCCATTCTTCAACAAGGGCATTTCCGAGCTCTTCTAGAGTAGTGGGTTGTGCCCTAAGACCGGAAATGGCGACCTGCAGCATGTTCCACACATGCTCGATAGGGTTTAGGTCCAGAAAACGTGCGGACAATTGTCTCCTGCTCTTGGAATTGATTCACCACCCTATCACGATGGGGACGGGCGTTATCATCCATCAAGATGAAATCAGGGCCAACAGCACCAGCGTATGGTCTTGCGTACACATTGAGAATCTCATCCCTGTACCATACCCCTGTCCCTCTCATCCCTCTCCCCATGACATGCAGGTCCGTTCTGCCATTCCTGCTTATTCCTCCCCAGATCATAATTGATCCGCCACCATAACAGTCGTGTTCGTTGATGTAGGCATCATTAAATCGCTCACGTTGTCTTTGCCACACCCGTTGCCTCCTGTCAGTAAATCCAAGCAATATCGGGACTCAGCAGTAAAAAGAACTGGAGCCCAATCGTTGTGTGTCCATGTGACATGATCGTGAGCCCAATCCAAACGGTCATGCCTATGACGAACGGGGAATCAGTGGGATTCGAACACATGGCCTTCTTGAGTTGAGGCCGGCAGTGTGAAGACGATTCCCTATCATCTGAGTGGATACCCTGACCCTCGAGGCGTTATGAAGGTCATTTCGTAGGGTGGTGGCTGTCCAGAAAGGATGACGTCGCGCCTGAAGTGTGAGAAGTGTGAGATCTTGTCGTTGCGTAGTCGATCTCTGACGACCACCCCCATGACGGTGTGCTGCTGTACCAAATGTTTGATGCCGGTTCTTACTGGAGCCTTAAGAAGGATCAAAAGAAGCTCTTAGTGCTAAGATCTTCTTAAACGAATCTGGGAAACTTAGCAAATTACAGTGCACTATGGAATACTGTTCCACCCATCATACTCTGCAACATACTGCTCTTTAAGACAGGTTTTATGTTCCCTGGCTTTATACAAGTCTGTCACAGCCCTCATTGGTCCCTAATTAACTCCTTCCCTGGAATTGATTTATTGTTTTGTTTTCTTCCTTGCTCCCATGTGTTAACATTTTTATATCTTGCCCCTTTTGTGAGTGTCCTGTCTTTGTGGTGTCAGTGTGGCTGCTATATTGTCAAGGTTCATTCCCAGCCAAGCCTTCCAGTCAGCTTGTGTCCTCTATTTTTTGTAATAAATTAACAATAAAGAAAAATATAATTACTCCTTGGAGACTTATTACTAAGAATTACCTCCCAGGCCTTTATATTGGTCTCTAGGATTGGGATGGTGATCTTGTTCATCCTTGTTTTGAGCTTGTTCCTCAGAGTCAGTTCATTAGGAACATCTCCCAAGCCTTTATTTGTCTTCATGTTTGGCATTGTGATCCTGCTAAACCCTGCAGTTCTACACTCAAGCAGCCCTGCTTCTGTGAAGGGGATTCATCACCTGGCTTCTGCCCCTGGCCAGTCACTGGGCTGGGTGCAGACAAGCCCCTACCCTCTCCTGTCATTACCACTTTAGCTGGACTGTCCCTCAACTGTTCAGGGCTATGGCCTTTTCCTCTCATATTATTGTATTCCTGATAATTAATACTGCCTTATAGATTGTGTCCTGAATTTGCATTTGGTTCCTAGTCTAGATCACAACATTAGTCATTTGAAAACGGGGGAGGGGCGTTGGACAGGGCCTGTCTTTTGACAGTCCTTTAACTGGTAAAAAGAGAAGGAAAAGCTGCCGGGTGGCTCACACAGTTAAGGCACTGCTCTGCAGTGCAGAGGTGATCACCACGTCGCGAGTTCGAGCCTCGGCGTACCCACCGGCAGGGGTCCGCAGCTTTTTCAGAGTAGCGAACTATTGGCTATCGCGCTACAAGGTTTCAAATTGGGAAGGGACTGCCGGATTTGGGTATACATAACAGCTTTGTTCGTTGCTCCAGCGCCTCCTGTTGGCCAGACGGGCGCTCGTCAGGAACCCTCCGGGTTGGTTCATGTCCGGGTATCCTCCGCCCTAGTTCTGAACTTGCGAAGATTCAACCAATGAGTGGATAAGAATCAGTGGCAGACAGGCACGTGCTTCGGAGGAGAGCCGTGAACTGTCTCACTATCCTGAGTTGGCAGCAAGGGGTCGCATACGAGCAAGCTTTGTACATAGTTCCCCAATTGGGCATTCCAGATTCGGGTGGGATTGGAGATGCCAAATTTATTTTTTTTTAAAAAGAGAGAGAAGGAAAAAAGGGTGAGATGAAAATAAAAAGAGGAAGAGGAAGGAAAACATGGAGGAAAGGAACTTAGAGAGAAAGACTAAAGAGAGAGATGACGGGGATATGCTTGCTATGATTCTTTGGCATATGAGGCATTCGCTGTTTTCTTACATTCTGCATCCGCCCCTGTGAACCTCCATGCCACATGCAGTTTGTTTTTATGGGATGGAATTGATCACTTTTTCAAGCTGATTCATTTGATTTCCTTTGTGTCATCAACTAACACCAGACTAGACCTCGCATTTCATGGAGTTTGACAGATACTGTAACATTTTGTGATGCAGAATCATAAAAATCTTGGAAAATTGACCAAACAAAAGAGATTCTTCACAATTTCACTGCTAATTTTCCACAGATCAATTTTGCTTATAGGGGAGCATGACCAATTTGAATTCAGAATGAATGATTAATTATTTAATCATTGACTTTTGTAATTCGCCCAGTCCAAAGAGAAAATTGCAAAACGAGAGCAGGAAAGTCTGCTTGATAACAAAGAGTAGTGGGAGATTTGTCTTGCTCAAAATAATCCATTGGACCATTTATTTTAATAGATAGTTAGATTGTAAGGCATAAAACCAGAGAAGAATGTTTCATTATTGATATTCCAGTGTCACATCTCATTCTAGAGAGGAATGTTAGCCAAAATGAGCTTCAAACATCATCAATTCAAAGGATCAACACTCCAGTACCTATGTTAATGTATGGAGATGCTGTACCAGCTGGAGCCACGGGATAAGTGCAGTCTTTTTCTAAGATTTGGATTTGACATAAAATTGTTTAAAAATTAATCAACTGCTTAAAACTGACTGATTGACTGACCTGATAGACCATTTTGTGCCATGTAAATAAAATTTAACTCCAGAGATAAATCAAGAAACTGCAGTACATGTCGTGAATTTAAATTCACTTGCCATTCTGGGTGCATTTACACCTCTAGGGAGCAATATTTACTGCAATCTTTACCTTTTTAATAAAATTGAATTTTGTACAGTGCGAATACTGACATGTAGCGACAGTACTGACCATAATTCAATGGACAGTGTCACATTTTTTTGATGGTTTGGTTCAGCTAGCAGAGTCAATCACCAGATCCAATTAAACATGCATTTTACATGCTGAAGAGAAATTACCTCAAGCAGTAATTGCAGCGGTTATACTACCAAATAACACAAATGATTACAGTATTTTACAGAATTTTCAACTGTCCATACATTTTTTTGGTGAGTCTGCACTTCCCCCTCATTGCCATTACTTCCTTTCAATCTCAAAGTGATAGAGTTCAGAACCAAAATAAAAAAATATATCAATGTCCAATGAATTGTGGTGCTCACTCTATCAATCTATATGTTTACATGCACACAGCATGCCTTGAGATAATGTGATTCACATGCAATGCTAGGGAGACATGGTAGCGCAGTGGTCAAGTAGGCTTGTCTTGAATTGAGTTCAAGCCCCGGCCCCGGTTTTCGTGATGTGTTCTTGGGCAAAACACTTCACTCCATCCAGGTGTATAAATAGGTACCAGCAAATAGTCAGGGAAACCTGACTAAGAGTACCTGCGATGGACTGGCATCCCATCCAGGGGAAGTAGTAATACTCCTAGTCTCTTCATGCCACAGAAACTGGCGTTAAGCACTGGGCTGATTGGCCAATAGGCTCGTTACAGGCTTACTTCTTCTTCTACATGTAATGCTAATGGGTCTTTATCGATGCTTTGCCTGTCTGAAACTTCAGTCTCCTTTTCTTTTGTGCCAAACAATCATGTATGTCACATAATTTACTGAATTACAAGGGCCATGTAGTACCAAAACAAACTGTATCTTCCCTCATTCATTTCATACGATAATCACAATAATTCACCAAATTTTAGCAATTACAGTGTTATTAGTTCTGGTAATAAGATGATGTTGATGACGACTATTATTTCTATGCAATTTGCCGAGGAAGAGGACGTCCTAAACTCCTCGTGGATATCCTTGACGGCAACATTACTGTTGCACATGCCTCAGCCATTTCACCTGAATGACATTGGTGGACATTAAATGGAGATTCCTGAAAAAAAAAAAAACCCCTTCCCTCAGTGGTCTCAGTCTTTTCACCTGAATTAATTCGCTCATGGGACTGTCAGGCATTCTCATGCCTGAAACTCTTCTCACACTCACCGCAGTCATAGGACTTTTCATCTGAATGAATTCTTTTGTGTGACTTTAAGAGAGATTTCAGTGAAAATTTCTTCTCACACTCATCACATTTTTAGGGCTTTTCATCAGCATGTATTCTCTGGTTTTTATTTAAAGAAAATTTGTGAGCAAACGTCTTCTCACAACTGTCACATTTATAGGGCTTTTCACCTATATGAATTTTCTCATGGCGTTGTAAAGTCATTTTATGCCTGAAACAATTCTTACACCTATCACATATGTATGGCCGTTTTACCTGTATGAATTCTTTGGTGGCAATTTAAATTAGATTTTTGTGCAAGACCTCTCACACCGATTACACTTGTAGGGTTTTTCATGAGAATTAATTCTTTGGCGAAAGTGAGGAGATTTTGGAGATAAAACTATGTCTCAGAATGGTCATATTTATATGTCTGTTCACCTGAATGGATTTGATCATGGTATTATAAACTACTTTTGAAGTAAAAACTCTGCCCACACTGATCACATTTGTAGGGCTGTTCACCCGCATGAGTTCAATCATGGTATTTTAAAGTACAGGCATGCCTGAAACACTGCTCACACTGATCACATTTGTAGGGCTTTTCACTTTTCATTTTCCTTGTCTTTCACCCTTATGAATTCTATGGTGTTCATTTAAATGACTCTTCTGGTTAAAAGACATCCCACAAATGTCACATTTATAGGGCTTGTCATCTTTATGAGTTCTATAATGGTATTTTAAAGCATATGCATGCCTGAAACACTGCTCACACTGATCACATTTGTTGGGCTTTTCACCCTTATGAATTCTATGGTGTTCATTTAAATGACTCTTCTGGTTAAAAGACATCCCACAAATGTCACATTTATAGGGCTTTTCATCTTTATGAGTTCTATAATGGTATTTTAAAGCATATGCATGCCTGAAACACTGCTCACACTGATCACATTTGTTGGGCTTTTCACCTGTATGAATTCTCTGGTGACATTGCAAATCAGATTTTGTTGGAAAACTCTTCTCATACTGATCACATTTGTGATGCCTTTTTCGCATGTGAATTTTACGTTGGCTAATTAACTGAGATTTATGAGAAAAAGACTGCTTGCAAAGGTCACATTCATAGGGCTTTTCACTTGTATAGATTTGATTATGGCATTGTAAATTAGTTTTACGCCTGAAATGCTTCTCACACTGATCAAATTTGTAGGGATATTCTCCAGAATGAATTCTCTAGTGGTCATTTAAATCCGATTCCCTAGAAAGACACTTTCCGCACTCGGATCATTGGTTAGGCCTTTCCGTTATATGGATCCCCACATTAAGCTTTAAACTGGACTGATTTTTCCTGGATTTTTCCCCGTTTGGATTGAGCTCTCCTGCCCAGTCATCCTGTTCAGTCTCTCCTTCGTCATCTCAGTGCTCATGAAATCACTAACATTTCTCTGGACTCAAGTTAAACTCCATCAGATTTAGTGTCAACACATAATGTCCAGCAAGATACTCATGCATTCAGTCTTAATAAAATCTCCATCAGCAGTTTTCACTTGGCTAGAATGAGCATGAGTTACAAAGGCCAGATCTGTGAAGTCTAGGCTCAGTGTTGCTGGAACCCAGATCAGTTTCTCTTTTTATTACTGATACTTCTGTGTGATGTAAATCACTGACCCTGCTGTTTGCAGTAGCACACTCTGGCTCCAGTGTGTTGAGTCCTGGTGTAGTACATTTCCTCTCTAACTCGGCCATGTGGACAGACTCCAGTCCATTTAGTTTCTCTTCCTTCTCTATGATCCTGTGCTGCTCGGGGAGCTCTGGTAGGGTCGTCTCAGTGTACCGTCTCAGACTGACTCCTGCCTGTATCATTCTGCTGATCAAATGTGTTCAGAAGTGCTGATTCTGTTGGGAAACAGAGGAAAGGATCATACCCTTTAACCAGTCTAACTGCATGAGACACTTTCCCCATGCGTCAGATGCTTCCAGCAAAACTGATCTTTCACATTATTGATTTCCCTTCTCCCCTGGGCCATTCTTCATCACGCCATTCTGTTGTTGATTTACCTCTGTGCTTCGAGTCATGTCCTGTTGCATCACCCATCCTCTCAAGCTTCAATTGGTGGACAGATGGTCTTAAGTTCTCCAGCAAAATGTCCTCATAAACTTGGGAATTCATTTTTCCGTCCATAATATCAATCCGTCCAGGCCCCGAGGCAGCAAAGCAGCCCCAAACCATGATGCCCACTCCTCTATACTTCACAGCTGCGATGAGGTTTTGATGTTGATGTGCTGTGCCTTTTTCTCTCCACACATAGCGTTGTGTGTTCCTTCTAAGCAACTCAACTTTGGTTTCATCTGTCCACACAATATTTTGCCAGTAGTGCTGCGGAACATCCAGGTGCTCTTTTGCAAACTTCAAACGTGCAGCAATGTTTTTTTTTTTTGGACAGCAGTGGTTTCCTTTGTGGTGTCCTCCCATGAACTCCATTCTTGTCTAATGTTTTACTTATTGTAGATTTGTCAAGAGATGTTAGCATGTGCCAGAGATTTCTGTAAGTCTTAAGCTGACACTCTAGGAATCTTCATTATCTTATTGAGCATTCTGAGCTGTGCTCTTGCAGTCGTCTTTACAGGACGGCCATTTCTAGGGAGAGTAGCAACAGTGCTGAACTGTCTATATACAGTATATAGACAATCTGTCTTACCATGGACCGATGAACACCAAGGATTATAGTGATACTTTTGTTACCCTTTCCAGCTTCATGCAAATAAACCATTCTTAATCATAGGTCTTCTGAGAGCTCTTTTGTGCGAGGCATGGTTCACATCAGGAAATGCTTCTTGTGAATAGCAAACTCAAAACTGTTGTGTTTTTTTATAGGGTAGGGAAGCTTTAACCAACACCTCCAATCTTGTCACATTGATTGGACTCCAGGTTGGCTGAATCCTGACTCCAATTAGCCCTTGAAGAAGTCATTAGCCAAGGGCAGGGGTGGCCAACCCCGGTCCCGGAGAGCCGCAGTGTCTGCTGGTTTTTAGTGTTACTCAGCACTTGATTGATGAATTAACCCTATAATGCCCAGACACTGACGTCATTATAGGAAAAATTTGACCCAGTGGTACTTCTGAAGTATTAAAGGGTAGTATTCAGATCCACTGTTCATCATTAGGTTTTGTGACAGCAAAATGTACATTGCTGAATAGAACAACTTCTAATTCCAGGAGTATCATATCTGAAACAGCCAAAAATCAGCTCCCCTCCAGAACTAAACACACAAAATTTCAAATTATCTATATGCTCTCCACTATCTATAGCTATCCCTTAACTTGTATAAGAATAAGTTTTTGTGTAATATTTACCTTGGAATGCCGAACTTCACTGCCAAAGTCCAAGGAAATTCATGAATTCCCATTCACATGGGAGCTACTACCTTGTAGTGAGTGACTAGGGGAGACACTACTCCTGCATTCTCACTTCTTCCTTCAGGGTGGCAGCATTGTGTATCAGATATGATACAGTGAGCAGTCGTGGTTGTGTTGCATCTTACCAGGTTGACATGGTCCTTCAAATTTGGTGTATCATATATGATACAGGGGGCATTATAGGGTTAAAGCAGTTGATTACACACTTCCCTTATCTCACCTGGGGCCTGTCTCACGAAGCTGGATTAACATACCCGGGGTTTCCCTCAGTTACCCAGCTGAACTTAACCAGACATCCGCCATCTTGTTTAATGGTCTCACGAAGCCGGTTATCAACGCGTTAAGTGAAGCAAAGAGTTTCCAATCTAGATCTGTGCCTGCTCACATATAAAAGGCAGGGTTTGCGGCCTACGACCAATTGCAGACATGGATAAATCCTTCCGGGCTGCATACTTCATGTCGAAAGAGCAGACGATCTTAACGCAGTGTCTAGACATATGGCAGTTTTATGGGTACAGGTATCAATTTGGAGGGATTGGGATAAGGACTGGGGATTCTGGTTAGGGTTAGAATAACATTTGTCTGTTCCTAAATGTGTGTTTATGAAATTTGTCATTATGGCATGTGATTTTGGCCTTATCATTTCAGATGCAACCCCAGTGGAGCAAAAAGAACATGGGAGCAAAAAAAAAAAAAAAAAGAATAAAAACAAACCGCAAAGTGGTCAGTACACTTAGTATATCTTATACATGTAGCATATGTGTATGTACATGTACATGGCTTTACTTCTTCACACCGTCTCTGTTGTAGGATCATAACAATGGAATTGTGGAATTAGTAATGAACGGCTCCAGCAGCTGACAGATATACTGTAGACCTTCTGCGGAAATCCTGTACCTCTCGTAAAGACATTGTCCAGGCAAATCAAAAGGATTACAGCGATCGCGAAACACTCTTTCGCAGGGGTCCCAAATCTTTCCCAGAAAGTGCCGGTGTGGGTGCAGGCTTTCGTTGCAACCAAGCAATTACACACCTGATACTACTAATCCACCCCTGGACTCTTTGCTCATAAGCTTGATCAGTAGCATCAGGCTGCAGTAGCATAGCTGCTTGGTAGCAATGAAAGCCTGCACCCACACCAGCCCTTTCTGGGAAAGATTGGGGACCCCTGCTCTTTCACATCTGACTGCTTTTCGCACAAGTTGTGCACCTTGACCCACTGAGTTCTCATCAAATGGGCAGGCTTTTTTCCAAGAGAATTGATTGGTCAGTAGGTGGGGCTTTTAATCCTGCTGAGCTCTTATCCTGAACTTAACCTACTCTGGAGAAGGTTAGGTGTTCAGCATATGTTGCCACGGCAACGTACCCCGATAAAAAGCCAACCACCTTTGTGATACGGAAAACTCAGGGTTAATCCAGAAGTTACTTTGTAAGCCAAAATCCAGCTTCGTGACACAGGCCCCTAGTGTCTTAGGTATAAATTGGGTGGAGAAAACAAAACTCAGCACTCCCTCTGGCTCTACAGGACCAGCGTTATCCACCCCTGCTCCATTAACTTTTATCCGTACTCTGTACTTCTACTTTGTCTGCATTACAACTATGCTAAATATCCAACCACATCCACAAATCTTGGTTAACAAGTAGATTGCTGTCACAACCTGCAAGTCCACTTACTTGGCTCTTGGAGTCTTGTGGGTTGTTCCTGCTAATTGCTTGATTGGCTTATTATTACAAAATTAAACCTGAGACACTGGGTGAGTAATCAACTACTTTAATCCAGGGCTATTCAATCTTGTCCAGAATGGGCCACTGTGGGTGCAGGCTTTTATTATAACCAAGCAGCTACACACCTACTTCTACTAATCAAGCTCATTAGCAAAGACTCTTGGGGTTGATTAGTAGAATCAGGTGTGTAGCTGTTTGGCAGAAATGAAAGCCTGCACCCACAGTAGCCCACTCTGGACAAGGTTGAATAGCCCTGCTTTAATCCATCAATCGAGTGCTGAGTAACACCAAAAATCGGCAGACACAGCAGCTCTCCAGGACTAGGGTTGGCCACCCCTGGCCGAGGGGTTCACGTACTTTTTCCATTTAGCACTGTGAATGCTGTGTTCAATAAAAACATGAAAACATATAATTGTTTGTGAGGAATAAGTTTAAGAAGATGGTGTTTCTCTATTGTTGTGACTTGTTGTGACACGAAAATCAGATCACATTTTGACCAATTTATGCAGAAATCCAGGCAATTCCAAAGGATTCACATTTTTCTTGCAACTGCATACATAAGACATAATGAAGGCTGTAGAAGACAAAGATCCATCTTCTATGACTGTCCTTTATAATTGAATACTTTTTTCTGTTGAAGGCCCATCCTCGTCACCATATTACCGTTATACATTGAAGTATTAACGTTGAAATAAAACATTTTCAATAATACCAACACATTATTGCAGTCATGACATAAAATTTTTATTTTGCCCCATGTTCATTCAATTTATGTATTACTTGTAAAAAACAACAATAAAATCCTGGAAAGAACAGGAAAATCAAGTGGAAATAACCGGTAAACTTAAGGTAGTCTAGATTTTAATATTGGCCTATAGTGATGATCAGTGACTGGTCCATACACATAACTTGCATACGATGAGTTCAGATGCAAAACCCAGTATGTTCATTCTATCACATTTTTTAAACATAAATGTGGAATGTTACCTGATGGAAGCTGTAAAATTCCCTAATTTTTCCTCTCTGGTTTTGAAATGGTTATGGTGCAGAGAATAAAATATCAGAGCGACAAAAATCAACCTTCGTTGAAAAAAAAAAATGTCAATTGCCAAATTCTGATTGATTTGTCTGCAAAACTCAGCAAGTCCAACTTTGGTTTGCTTGCTAAACTCAGTAAGTCCATCTCTGGAAAATAGACATTATCAACTTTTGCCGAATAAGTGAAAACACAATGACACATCAATGCCAGTACAATCCTTGATAGGATCATGGGAATATTGCGTAAAATAATATTCTGCCAAATCAAATGCTTAAAACAAGATAGCTATTCAGAAACTGCTAAAACAAATGCCATATCAACCCAGTTTTTGGACATTTTCGGTTACCCAATTATCGTGGCAGTGGAGAAAGAGCGGGCAGTAAATCAAGATAGTTAGCACATCGTATGGAAATACGTTGACAGCAGACGCATATCTTTGGGTATACTTAGGGCATATTAAAAGCTGCCCACTTCGTTACAGTTTCCATAACAGGAATTTGACATTTGTTTAGATCATGTAAACAAAACCAAAAACCACGACTGACAACGAAACCAATGTGAATATTCAGTCACTTCCAAAGATTGAATGATAAATTGGATAACTATTGCGATCATCGGGTGCCACCATTGTTGCATCATGAGACCTAGATAGGAGCCTCTGATGCTACTCTAAAGACTGCATGATTTTCTGCACAAAATCCGATGGCTCTTCCATAGTTCTGCGAAAAAAGAAAAAAAAAAAACACTGACTTGTTAGCAGTAGAACTTCGGGGTCAGTCCATATCTAAGCATCCAGACCCTCCCAGATGACACCCTCAGAAATTTCTAAAAAAATTCATATGAATACCTCTGGTGGACTTATGAAATAATACCAAGCATTAGACAAAAATCCCTAGTAGTTGTAAAGTGATGGCCTGTCACAATTTGAAGTATTTTTTTTTATTTTGATGAAATTGTGTTTCGTCCAACTTTGGGCTTCCATTGCTCCTCTATTATTTAACCTACAGATCAGATTTTTGGTTTCCCTGACCTACTTTACCCCTTGAATCAGAATTTCTGGTCAGATTAGGCGTATCCACCTTGGTTGCTCCACAATAGGGCTCCAAATTTGGCTGAAAAGCCAAAAATCGCAAAAATTGCTGTACTTTTTAAATGCTACAGATCAGAAAGTTTAGGGAATTCAAGCTTGAAATCTTATTTGTGACCAGTCCTGATACCTCTCATAGGTAATCCACTATAACAGGGGTGGGCAATCACGGTCCTGGAGGGCCGGTGTGTATGCAGGTTTTTATTCCTATCAATTACCCTGACTAATTGAGATAATTGATTGCATGCACAAATAAAGATTTTCGCAATGATTCGATCAAAGGAAAATGTTTTATGAAGGGAGACAAGACTAGTCTTTGTAGTTTCATGATAATTTAAAGAAATGCGCATGAAACGTCAGATTTCATAAATGGTTTGGCTAATTGAGACAATCAACTAATTAAAGACCAGACGTTGGTGTGAAAACCAGGGACAGATAGGGCCCTCGCTGCCCACCTCTGCACTATAATCTTGTTTGTATCTTGGCAGGAATGCTGGTTTTTCATTTTACGGAAAAAATGGCAATTTTGAAGTCCATGGTTCACCATGTGTGCAATTGACCACATCCTTCAAATATCCTTCTATAGATTTGTTGAAAGTATGAATATTAAGTAATGTTCAGTTCATCATGTTAAAACTTGAACAAATAATGAAATCTTGAGACAAGCACAAACTTGTTTCATGTTACATCATCATTAAATCTGCAATCTGAGGTAAGTGAAGTGTGATGACTAAATCCATAATTTGTCTGAGCTTGTTTCGGTATTGCGTAATGACCAGTATAAAAGAGCTCCAATGATCAGATTATCATAATCACTCAAACCATGGAGGGTAAGAAGGATTTACCACAGAGTGACTTAGGTAGCAAATTGGGTGATGAATGTCACAATTCACGTATGGCAAAAAAACTGGCTTCTTCAGAGTGAATACCTTAAGCAGTTACGCATGAGGAAATTCAGCAAATTTGTTTCTCATGAGATGATGTTCTTATCTCGGTTCATGAGTGAACAGCGTACATGTGCAGATCCAGGAAATGTTCATACCAAACAGATTTCACATAAGTGTAATTTCCATGTTTTGGTGTAGCAATTGTATAAGTCTATCCTGATTTCATTACAGATTAGCATAATATGTGACTTTTAGTCCTCCAAGTTCCTGAGAGTGAATGTAAATTTGATAGTTAGCAATGTTAGCAAAAATTACATAATGAGATTAAATGCACCATTCTTATGGTCTCTAACAAAAACCACGTGAACCATTGCAATGTAGTAGTCGAACATGCAATCCTTTGTTAAGCTTCAAATAAAACAATCATTTTGCTTGAAAAATTGTATTGAAGTTATTTTTTGCAGGTATTTAGCGGTTTGAAAGACCCTAGAAGTGACAAATGTGCAGAATTTGGCAATTGATGCTACACAATGCTGAATTTATCGACATCTGCTCGAAATGGGTAACATTCAAAAAACTGCAGTAAAAACTCTGGGCTGAACACCATCCAAATTTTTTTGTCAGATGAACTTGACAACTATAGCAATCTATGGTAAAGATTGAAAGGATGTGGTCAATTGCACACACGGTGAACTGTGGACTTCAAAATTGCTGTTTTTTTTCCGTAAAATGAAAAACGAGCAAAATAAAAATGTTTTTCTTCTCATTCCTGCCAAGATACAAACAAGATTAAAGAGGGTTACCCATGAGATGTATCAGGAATGGTCACAACAAAATTTCAAGCATGAATTCCCTAAACTTTCTGATCTCTAGCATTTAAAAAGTAAGGCCATTTTTGCGATTTTTGGCTTTTCAGCCAACTTTGGAGCTCTACTGTGGAGTAACCAAGGTAGACAGCCTAATCTGACCAGAAATTCTGATTCAAATTTGAAAAAAAATTTAATAGGATATCAGATACCAGTCACTGTAAACTTTCATATGCAATGGTTACAGTGGGGCAAAAAAGTATTTAGTCAGGCACTGATTTTGCAAGTTCACCAACTTAGAAAGATGAGAGAGGTCTGTAATTTTCATCAGAGTACACTTCAACTAAGAGAGATAAAATGAGAAAAAAAAAATCCAGGAAATCACAATGTAGGATTTTTAAAGAATTTATTTGTAAATGATGGTGGAAAATAAGTATTTGGTCACCCCTCAAACAAGCAAGATTTCTGGCTCTCACAGACCTGAAACTACTTCTTTAAGAAGCTCTTCTGTCCTCCACTCGTTACCTGTATTAATGACACCTGTTTGAACTTGTTATCTGTATAAAAGACACCTGTCCACAGCCTCAAACAATTAGACTTCAAACTCAACCATGGCCAAGACCAAAGAGCTGTCGAAAGACACCAGGAAGAAAATTGTAGACCTGCACCAGGCTGGGAAGAGTGAACCTACAATAGGCAAGCAGCTTGGTTTGAATAAATCAACTGTGGGAGCCATTGTAAGGAAATGGAAGACATACAAGACCACTGATAATCTCCCTCGATCTGGGGCCCCTCGCAAGATCTCATCCCGTGGGTCAAAATTATCATGAGAACAGTGAGCAAAAATCCCAGAACTACGCGGAGGGACCTGATGAATGACCTGCAGCGAGCTGGGACCAAAGTAACAAAGGCTACCATCAGTAACACACTACGCCGAGAGTGACTCAAATCCTGCAGCGCTAAGCGTGTCCCCCTGCTTAAGCCAGTGCATGTCCAGGCCTGTCTGAAGTTTGCCAGAGAGCGTATGGATGATCCAGAGGAGGATTGGGAGAATATCATGTGGTCAGATGAAACCAAAATTGAACTTTTTGGCAAAAACTCAACTCGTCGTGTTTGGAGGAAGAAGAATGCGGAGTTGCATCCCAAGAACACCATACCTACTGTGAAGCATGGGGGTGGAAACATTATGCTTTGGGGCTGTTTTTCTGCAAAGGGGACAGGACGACTGATCCGTGTCAAGGGAAGAATGAATGGGGTCATGTATCGTGAGATTTTAAGCCAAAACCTCCTTCCATCCGTGAGAGCATTGAAGATGAAACATGGCTGGGTCTTCCAGCATGACAATGATCCCAAACACACCGCTCGGGCAATGAAGGAGTGGCTCCGTAAAAAGCATTTCAAGGTCCTGGAGTGGCCTAGCCAGTCTCCAGACCTCAAACCCATAGAAAATTTGTGGAGGGAGTTGAAAGTCCGTGTTGCCCAGCGACAGCCCCAAAACATCACTGCTCTAGAGGAGATCTGCATGGAGGAATGGGCCAAAATACCAGCTACAGTGTGTGCAAACCTGGCAAAGACTTACAGGAAACGTTTGACCTCTGTCATTGCCAACAAGGGTTATGCTACAAAGTATTGAGTTGAACTTTTGTTATTGACTAAATACTTATTTTCCACCATTATTTACAAATAAATTCTTTAAAAATCCTACAATGCGATTTCATGGATTTTTTTTTTTTCATTTTGTCTCTCATAGTTGACAAGTATCTCTGATGAAAATTACAGACCTCTCATCTTTCTAAGTAGGAGAACTTGCAAAATCAGTGCCTGACTAAATACTTTTTTGCCCCACTGTATATCCTTTCTCATGAATGTGGCGTTAATGTGGTTATGCACCTGAACTCTTCATATGTTGTGCAGCATTTTTCACTATGGAATGAGACGAAATCTTTTATCTACCCCATGATCAACATGAAAGAACACATGCATATAGTAATTAATATTGTATGTACTGACATTGAAAAATCAACAATCATTGAAAACAACACTGTGCTTGCTGAAGAATAGCTATTAAAAAAAAATCAGCTCCGATATACAACAAATTTAGTAAAGAGACACGGTGAAGTCAGGACCTCAGAAATCCAGTGCTCAGATATCACTGGCCCATACAATATCCTTGCTGTGATATTTTGGGAGACTTGAGTGGAGCGTGAGTGTAGGGTATGACTCAGACTATAACTACAATTACCCCAATGTTTCTCTCACATTCCAGCTATATCAAAGTGGACAGCACCATCACATGTGGAGGTAATCTGGTCAGACAGAGGGGCAATGATGGGCAAAAACTGAGTGAATTCATGGATTGCTTTGTCACATACGTGACCACTTGGTCGTGTGTGACCAATTAATTATGTCCTGTATTAAGTAGAATCGTCTGGCAACTTGAAATTTGGTCAAAAGCAAGGTCAAATTGAGTTTGCTGAGGACATAAAAATAATTGTCATAAAAGTTCAACTTTTCATATAGCATAAAATCTTCATGCATTTGGTCATGCGTGTGACATTTTAATGTTAAATGAATTAATTTGTTAATTATTTGAGAAAGGTGGTGATAGTTTTTAATTGACTAATTTGAGAAATACAGTGAACATGCATACTGCAACACTTAAACATAAAAAGTACTGTGACATACAATTTATCAGTTGATAAAAATCAAAAATAATCCTCTTATTTTTATGATTACTTACATTGACATACATCTATGCAAATGACCACTAAAGTGATCTTAAATCAAGAAAAACACATTCCATTACATGTAAGACAATGCTTTTTGTGAATACACAACTGCAAATTCTGGAAAAAAAATAAATAAATATAAAAAATAGGCGTGCAATGCACGGAATACCCCCAGCCCGATGTTGAAGTCTTTGGAGACGCCCGCCCGCCGCCCGACCGCCCAACCGCTCGAAGGTTAGCAATACCCCATCAGCCTTGAGGGCTGAGGGATAAAAACTTGATTTTTTTTCAAATTTGTTTCACTTTTTGAGGACTGGCCACTCCATATGCCAAACTAATTTCATTAACAATAATTCCTACAATAAATCACTGAAATGCAAATACATCCAGCTTCTGAAGTAGGCCTACAGTTGTGGTCAAGAGTTTACATGCACTTGTAAACAAAATATCATGGCCATCTTGAGTTTACAATTATTTCGACAACTCATATTTTTCTGCCAAAGTGATTGGAGCACATACTTATTTGACACAAAAACATTCATGAAGTTAGGTTTTTTTATGAATTTATAATGGGTCTACTGAAAATGTGACCAAATCTGGTGGGTCAAAAATATACATACAGCAATGCTAATATTTGGTTACATGTTCCTTGGCCATTTTCACTTCAATTAGGTGCTTTTGGTAGCCATCAACAAGCTTCTGGTTGAATCTTTGACCACTGCTCTTGACAGAATTGGTGCAGTTCAGCTAAATTTGGCGGCTTTCTGACATGGACTTGTTTATTCAGCATTTTCCACGTTCTCAATGGGGTTTAAGTCAAGACTTTGGGAAGGACATTGTAAAACCTTAATTCTAGCCTAACTTAGCCATTCCATTACCACTTTTGATGTGTGTTTGGGGTCATTGTCCTGTTGAAACACCCAACTGTGCCCAAGACCCAATCTTTGGGTTGATGATTTTAGGTTATCCTGAAGAATTTGGAGGTAATACTCCTCCTTCATTAACCCATTTAACTCCAAACATATTGCTGGGCATTGTGGCCAAACAGCTCAATTTTTGTTTCATCTGACCACAGAACTTTCCTCCAGAAGGTCTTCTTTGTCCTTGTGGTCAGCAGCAAACTTCCGTCGAGCCTTAAGGTGCCTGCTTCTGGAGCAAGGGCTTCCTTACTGCACAGGAGCCTCTCAGTCCATGGCGATGTAAGACACACTTGACTGTGGACACTGACACCTGTGTTCCAGCAGCTTCTAATTCATTGCAGACCTGCTTATTGGTGGTTCTCTGTTGATTCTTAACCATCCTGACCAATTTTCTCTCAGCAGCAGGTGGTAGATTGCGTTTTCTTCCTGTAGCTGCTTTGAAATGGGTCCGAGTGACTAACCTGACTTAAAGTCAATGATTTGCTTTTTCAGATCCGTGCTGAGCTCCTTCGACTGAGCCACAAGTGCTACAATGGGCTCAGAAGTCACCAGCTGTTGTCGATCATTATCACTCACAAAAAAAAGTTAAGAGGCCATGCCACGAAGCCAATTTGATTGGCTTTCTACATGACCAAAATTGATAATTCACGTTGCAGTACGGATATCTTTCACCCAGCAGATTGTCACATTTTCAGTAGACCCTTAATAATTCATAATAGAACCAAACTTCATGTTTTTTTGTGACAAAGAAATGTGTTCCAATCACTATCAGAGAAAAATAAGAGTTGTAGAAATTATTGGAAATGCAAGACGGCCATGACATTATGTTCTTTACAAGTGAATGTAAACTTTTGACCGCAACTGTATCTACAACACATCATACAATAGCAGGAGAGTAAATAATTTGCATCTCCTATACAATGGGAGAACAATGATTTCAGTTTCAGTTGATCACACCAATAAATGAAAAAAAAAACAAAAAAAAACAAACTAATCTGAATTGAGCCTGTTTCTTATAAGGCCAGATTTACACTAAGGAAATGATTTAGAATATACACTAGATTGACATCATTCTTTTGATTACCTTCGCCAGCGACTTCGCTGACGAAGGTAATGTTTTGATCCCCGTGTATTTATTTGTTTGTGTGTCTGTCTGTATGTGTATCGAATAACTCAAAAAGTACTAAACGGAATTTCATAAAATTTGGTGGGTTGATTTGGCATGACCTGAGGATCAATCGATTAGATTTTGGGAGTGATCGGGTCAAAGGTCAAGGTCAAGGCCACGAAAAGGTCAAAACCGACTTTCGGCCATATCTCGGTCAATTTTTATCCGATCGGCATGAAACCAACGCCAGTGGCGAGGGATTCAGTGGCGTCGGCGAAGGTATGCGCTCTACCGAGTACCCGTTCTAGTTTTATATTTGAAATTCATTTTTATTCATTACTGTGGGCCTCTGATTGAGCAGATTATTTTCAACTAATATTATTATCATCTTGTGATATCTTTTACAACCATCTCCTGCATCATCTGACCAAAACCAACATGTCACAGCTCTACACACTGTGGCTCTTTGGATTCCTCAGGGTTGATGACTGAGCCTGAAAAAAGCATTCTAACAGAGACTCTGCGGGGTATTTATTAGTTCTTTAATAAGCCTGTAACAAAATTATTTTGCTAGTTTAGAATGAATAGAAATAAACCAGACGCTTCTGTAACTGGTTTCACAACATTTTTGGGGGTGCTTCAGATATTTTGTCCACCCCCTGTATTTCCAAGCCCTTGTTTCATGTTTATTGACACTTCCAATGATTTTCCAGCAGTCTCATGTCACCTGCCTAGTACTCTTTTAAAGGCGCATGCCATTTGTATTTTGAATGAGCCATTTTGAGTCTCTAATTATCCTGACTTGCATGTCTGTGGGCTGTGGGAGGAAACTGTAGTAAACCCACATAAAGTCAGGGAGATCATGCAAATGCCAAACAGAAGATCCCAGATCATCCTTCAAACCCACAACCTTCCCACTGTGAGGCAACAGCGCCACTGACTGAGCTGCCTATACATCAGCCTTTTCATCTGAATGGACTCTTTGGTTGACATTTAAATGAGATTTCAGAATAAAACTCTTCCCTCAATGATCACATTTGTTCGGCTTTTCTCTCGTATGTTTTCTGGAATGCTGATTTAAATTCCATTTCTGAATAAACGTCATCTCACAATGATCACATTTGTAGGGCTTTTCACCAGTATGTATTCTATGGTGGATATTTAAATGAGATTTCTGAGCAAAAGACTTCTCACACTGACCACATCGGTAGGGCCTTTGACCTGTATGAATTCTATGGTGGACAGTTAAATTGCCTTTCAGCGAAAAGCTCTTCCCACAATGATCACATTTGTATGGCTTTTCTCCAGTATGTTTTGCGTGGTGGTTATTTAAATGACTTTTCCGAGCAAAAGTCTTCCCACAATGGTCACATTTGTACGGCTTTTCTCTGGTATGTTTTCTGTAATGCTGATTTAAATAACATTTCTGAATAAACGTCATCTCACACTGATCACATTTGTAGGGCTTTTCACCTGTATGCATTCTATGGTGGATATTTAAATGAGATTTCTGAGCAAAAGACTTCTCACACTGATGACATTTGAAGGGTTTTTCACCTGTGTGCATTATATGGTGGATATCTAATTGAGATTTCTTACCAAAAGACTTCCCACACTGATCACATCTGTAAGGCCTTTGACCTGTATGAATTCTATGGTGGACATTTAAATTGCCTTTCAGCGAAAAGCTCTTCCCACAATGATCACATTTGTATGGCTTTTCTCCAGTATGTTTTGCATGGTGGTTATTTAAATGACTTTTCCGAGCAAAAGTCTTCCCACAATGGTCACATTTGTAGAGTTTTTTCTCACTTTGCACCCTTTTGTGGATTGTTAAATGACATTTTCCTAAAAAACTGTTCTTGCAATGATCACATTTGTTTGGTTTTTCACCTGTATGATGATGATTATGGCAATTTAAATGAGTTTTATTCCTGAACCATTTCATACACTGATGACATTTGTAGGGCTTTTCACCTGTATGTTTTCTATGGTGGACATTTAAATTACTTTTCCGAGCAAAAGACTTCTCACACTGGTCACAATTGTAGGGCTTTTCACCTGTATGTATTCTATTGTGCTCATTTAAATACGATTTCCGAGCAAAACTTTTCTCGCAATGATTACACTTATGGAACTTTTCTCCAGTATGAATTTTCAGGTGGCAATTTAAATGATATTTCCTAAAGAAACACTTCCCACATCGAGAGCATTGGTGGGGCTTTTCCCTTATATTGATTCCCACGTCCTGGATTAATTTGGAATGATTTTTCCCTGAATTTCTGCACAGTAGATTGGGCTCTCCAGCGCAGTGATACAGTTCAGTCTCTTTTTTATTGACGCCAGCTCCATTAAGCTCAGTACTCATGAAGTCACTCACCAAAATTTCACTAGATTCCATCTTAACTTCATCCGATTTAATGCAAACACACTTAATGTCTGGTGCGATACTGACGAGTTCAGTCTTAATGGTCTCTCCATCATGAGTTTTGATTTGGTCAGAATGTAGATGAGTTACAAAGGCCAGCTCTGTAAAGTCTAGGATCTCCGTCTTAAGAACCCCAGTGTTGGAGGGGCCCAGATCAGTTTCTGTTTTTTCCAGCAATGCTCCTCTGTAATGTAACTCACTGACCCTGCTGGTTGCAGTAACACCCTCTGGCTCCCGTTTGTTGAGTCCTAGTGTCACACATTTTTTCTCTGACTCTGCCATGTGGACAGACTCCAGTCCATGTAGTTCCTCTTCTTTCTCTCTTTTCCTGTGCTGCTCGGTGAGCTTTGGTAGGGTTGTGTCGGAGTCCTGTCTCAGACAGACTCCTGCCAGCATCATTTCGCTG
Source organism: Gymnothorax reevesii (assembly GCA_029721435.1). Taxonomy (NCBI): domain Eukaryota; kingdom Metazoa; phylum Chordata; class Actinopteri; order Anguilliformes; family Muraenidae; genus Gymnothorax; species Gymnothorax reevesii. Next base: position 159,561,391 of record CM056573.1, read on the forward strand.
ATCAAATGTAATCAGCTCCTGTAGGGAAATAGTACAAGGGATTATAGTCTTTGACTAATGTACCTGAATAGGAAACTTTATCTGTATTTTTCAGAAGTGGAGCGGCAAAGGGGCAAAAATTGTGTCATACCCTGCATGGCAGTAGAACAAAGCAAAATGGGTACCATTTTGTTTGTTAGGATGTCAACCTTATGAAAATTGAGGTTGTACTTGTGAGATCTACTTCAACCCATTTGTGCCGATGTAGACATCCACTGACACGGAGGTTTTCTATTTATGCACGCAGTTACAGCACTCGATCACTAGATGGATCAGTAACTGAATATTCATCAGCAAGCCCAGTTAAAAGATGGTTTAGAATATGGAGAAGTTCACTCAAATTCTTGTTTTACAAGGGTTGCATGAAATAAACTCCTCAGCTAAGCCTGGTGTGCAAACTGGTCAATATCCTTGCCTATAGTATCGATCCAGTAGTTTCAAAAAAATTCTCTTGCAACGGGGGGGGGGAAAAAAAAAAAAAAAAAAAAAAAGTCCTCTGTAGCAACCACTTTATCAACAGTGTGCCAACAGTATTCCAATTGGTGGTTAAGAAAAATCAGTTTTCTGAAGCAAAAATTCAACATGGTATTGATTCTCTCACATTCTACTGCCAGTTACAGTCATCACATACAAAAAAAGCGTAATTCCCTACCATGGATTTACGCGTAGATTCCTCAATCAACAAATTCAGTGCTTAGTCAGGCGTCATAGGCAAAATTATCACCAGAATATTTCACTTTTTGAAGCAATCATGAAACTTAGCATCTGGGTAAGATGCCCCACTAAGATCATTTTAAGATCAAGACCCACCTCTGAAACTCCCCCTGGTGACCGCCATCTTGAATTTCAAAATGGCCGCCACTCAGAACATATAAACCTCCCTAACTCCAAAACTATGATAGATAGGAACATACTGTTTGTGGCTAGCCCCCCATTTTTAGGGGCAGGGAATCTCATAAAACTAATTTGATGTCTGGGTGATGTCCGCCATCTTGGATTCCAAGATAGCCGACACCAAAAACCTACATTTCTCAATATCTTGGGAGTGAAAGGCAATAAGAATAGAATTCCAAAGGTTACCCAATATTTTCATCGCCAAAATACAATTTGGAATTGCTTTCAAGTGTTTATCACAGGTCAGCCATCTTAGAATCCAAGATGGCCACCATTCCAGATGTGTAGTCTCATATTGTCTTTCTTAAAACCAGCAAAAATATTCTCTTTGTTTCCAACCTTCTATTTCCATAGTCAAGGAATCACATGAAGCTCGGCCAGATTCTTGTCAACATCTGAAATTTTGGATTTTAATATGGCTACTGCAGCTGATAATGGCATCTTGGATTTCAAAATTAAAATATTACAAGTATTTCTACTGAAAATTTCAAGCAAATATACATGTACACCTTCCTTCAAACGCGTACCTTTAAAATGTTGAGTATCACTGACAGAAGAAATTTTGCACATTTAGCACCTCATAGGTCGTCGCAGCTGCCATCTACTCTATAAGTTAAAACAATGGAACTAAACTGCTTCATTGATTGGAGAAAAACACAAAACTCTACGATTGCCCGAGGCATCAAAAGCTTGTTCAGAACTTACAGGAAATGCGGCAAGTGCAAGAAAGCTAGCAAAGGAAATTGTAAATGCTACAACAGGATGCTGTCGTGCACTTCTCTCTGTGCCTGTTATGGACAGTGCTACGGTATCAAAACTAGACCTAGGTTGTGAAACGAACATAGACTCATAGACAGTATATTACGAAAACAACATACAGCGATATGGATATTAATCCATACAATGATGCGTGAATGGCCAGAAGTTTTAATGCCAAGATGACCAATGTTGGCCATCTTAAGTGGTGGTCATCTTGAATTCTAGGATGGCCAACCTGTGATAACTACGTGGAAGCAATTCCAAATTGTCCTTTAGCCATGAAAATTTTGGGGAATCTTTGGAATTTTGTTCTTATTGGCCTTTAATCCCAAGATATTGAGAAATGTAGGTTTTTGGTGTCGGCCATCTAAGAATCCAAGATGGCGGACATCACCCAGACATTAAATTGGTTTTATGTGATTCCCAGCCCCTAAAAATGGGGGGCTAGCCACAAACAGAATGTTTCTATCCATCATAGTTTTGGAGTTAGGGAGGTTTATATGTTCCGAATGGCGGCCATTTTGAAATTCAAGATGGCGGTCACCAGGGGGAGTTTCAGAGCTGGGTCTTGATCTTAAAATGATCCTAGTGGGGTATCCACATGCCAAATTGCATTATTTCTTCAAAAAGTGAAATAATTTTTGCCTATGCCGCCTGACTAGCTCTCCAAAGTCCACCCAAGTACTCAGGCCTACCAAAGAAAACATAGCCTCGGCACACAAAAACTTTGAAATGCCAACATTAATCGCGGAAATAGCAACTGAAAAATAATACCCCGCTACCGAAACTGCAAAAACCGCAACATAAACTGTTGACTCGTAGCATAAGACTATGAAACTGCAACATCTTCTTTCGCATCCGTCTTTGCCATTTACTGCGCTTGCGCGTACCGGCCCAGGCTGCTTTCAGAGATAGCGGAATCAGGCGTGTCTCCTTCGGTTGGTAAGTAAAACTTCCAAATATGACGTTATTGTTTATGCAGACGTTTAACCATGAATTGTAAGACGTAGCTGTTCCATCCACATTCTCGTAAATTCGCTTATTTTTGCATGTCACCCTGCCGAAAATGAATGATGCACTGTCGATTTCGCTATAGTCTTAGAGTTGCCAACTTGACGACTTTCTCAAGACGTATGTGAGTGGACAAACAATCCCAATTTGGAAAGTCGCCAGATTAAGCGAGAAAGTCGTCAAGTTGGCAACTCTAAGACTTTGGCGAAATTTCGATCGTTCATTTTCGGCAGGGTGACATGCTAAAATAAGCGAATTTACGAGAATGTGGATGTAACAGCTACGTCTTACAATTCATGGTTAAACGTCTGCATAAACAATAACGTCATATTTGGAAGTTTTACTTACCAACCGAAGGAGACACGCCTGATTCCGCTATCTCTGAAAGCTGCCTGGGCCGGTACGCGCAAGCGCAGTAAATGGCAAAGACGGATGCGAAAGATGATGTTGCAGTTTCATAGTCTTATGCTACGAGTCAACAGTTTATGTTGCGGTTCTTGCAGTTTCGGTAGCGGGGTATTATTTTTCAGTTGCTATTTCCGCGATTAATGTAGGCATTTCAAAGTTTTTGTGTGCTGAGGCTACGTTTTCTTTGGTAGGCCTGGTACTGGTGTTGATCCCTCAATGATATACTCAGGCTCATCTGCGTAACTGCACAGTTATAGTTCACCCCCTCGTGAAGCTTCCCCGGTAACAATGAATTGATTGACTCATTTCTTATCCAATCCCGAGTGTTTAAACAGTAACTGAAATACACTGACTGGACAATAAGAATAGGATACGAACCTGTGCATAAAAGTAAGGTCGGGTGTATACTCCAAATATGATGCGAAAAAAAAAAAAAAACTCAAAACCGGCCTGAAGCGTTCAGTTTCATTTACAGGATTTATGTTGTACGGACATGGTCAATGGGAATTATTCCGAATGAAACAGGACTGGAGGGTTCCTTCGACCCGATTCATCTATCTCTGGAGGAGGCAGGGCTGGAGATGAGCAGTATCGCATCTCAAAATGCGATCAGTCTTTTTTTTCTTTTTTCTTTTCTTTTTTTTTTAAATGTGCAAATCTACGACTGGCTTTTTAAATCTCCATCGCATATTGTGCGTTACAGTCTTCGGATAATCATACTATAATTTGAGGAACGTTTGTCTGTCTGTCTTTGTTCCCCAACTCCTCCGAGGTCCTCTGACGGATCTTCACCAAACTTGGTGGGTCTATGTAGGTTGTCCCTGGAATTGTCCTTGAGGGGTTAGTTTTTTGAAAGGTCAAGGTCACTGGGGTCAAAGGCCAATTTTTCGCATCTCCCATCTCCCTGGACAGATTTTCATGAAAGTTGGTACGTGGACGTAGGTTGTGAAAAGACAAGAAATGACCACGAGAGGTCCGTTCCGTCAAAGGTCAAGGTCACAAGGGTCAAAGGTCACCGTATTCATGAAAGTTGGTATGTGGACGTAGGTCATCACAAGAAATTATTCTCACCACGGGTAATTCACTAGTGTGAATAAAAGTATTTGTCCAGTTTTGAACAAAAAAGGGTTCCTACAGTCTCTTAATATCGTCCTGATCGGCCTCTACCACCGCACTATGGATACCCTAACGGCGTGACCATGGTAGCCAGTACCGCCCACAGAGCTAAGGAAAACGCAACAAAAGGGCTTTCACACAGCTTGCACTCCACGCAGATCTTGGCAGCCACAGCCATTCATTGTGTATGTGATCGCGGGGCGCGAGGGCGTACCTCATTGCACCGAGGAGGTCGCAGTGCGAGGCAAGCGCTGCCGCTGGACAGGGTGCTGCGCCCAAGTTGAACATTTTTAATTTGGGGGCAGCGTCCTGTGGCATCACTTTGGCGTGTCCAACAGGAGAGAATATTGGAAAAAATAGGTGGATTTTGGCAAAAAGGCACACCATAAATGGAGGAGAGCATCACTGTGGGATCTCGTTAAGAGCCCAGGCATGGAGAGAGATATCCCACAATTTGGAAATACCAGGAGAGTTTAAAAACTGGCAGATATATAGCATTAGCCTCATGGCATAATTGCCTCCTAGGGCCGTCCACGCCAAGAAAGATGACTAGCAAGACTCACCTCACTCCTTATGCAAATACTGATTGAGCTACTTTGATTAGTTTACATTGGCTATACTTTTCCTTCACAAACCCATTTTTGCTTCGTTGAAAAACTGACATTGGGCTAGCTTAACGGCTACTATTCAGCCAATACATCTGAAGAGGAAACTTAAAGGAGAATTCCGGTGTGAAGTTGACTTGGGGTGCATAGAAACATGATAACGAGTACTAACTTTTGTCGAATACCCTACCTCCGTTCTCAGGCAACATTTCGAAATAGATGGCTTTTTAGCCGAAGCTCCCAACGGTAAGTCGATTGACGAGCATGAACGAATAGATTGCAATCTGTTCCCCTATATCCTTCCTTTTCGTTCGTGCTAGTCAATCGACTTATCTTGACTTTCAAGATGGAGGCGACTGGAAACTACCTCAAGGTACTGTTTGCATAAAAGTCTTTTTTAAGAAACTACCTGTGCATTTTCAAAGTTCTCAGTGCCTCGTTTTAAATCTCAGGGCCCTCGGAATTCTAACAATGAAGTGTGGAGCTACTTTGAGCCTTGTTAATGATGTAAAAATAGCAATTTCTTTGCATGGCAATGCTACTCCCCTTCCACTACCATTGTAAGCCTGTTAGGAGCTTCGGCTAAAAAGCCATTAATTTCGAAATGTTGCGTGCGTACAGAGGTGGGGTATTCCACAATTAATACCCTTTATCATGTTTCAATACACCCAAAGTCAATTTCACACCGGAATTCTCCTTTAATTGTTGATTAAAAACAACTCCTTATAACTTCGTTCTCAAAAAGTGTCAACCAAAATGGGCCTCGATTCATTTTTTAATATGTATTCCAGTACTACTTAAGGAAATTCGATTGTATGCTCTTTAACAAAGTAATGACAGGAATTTTTTCATTAAAGTTAATGGGAAATTGAGAGGTGCTGTGCACTGGACGCCATGTTGGTTTTTTCAACTTCTATATACACTCATTGGTAACTCCTAGAATAGAAGCAGCTCTGAGATAGGTGGGAGCAACTGAGATTTACTACGGATGACGTCAATTCTCATGCACAAGTCATGGGACAATGAGCACGGTGATTGGTTGTTAAGTGACAGGGCGGCCCATTGAAGAAAATATCCCCCATCCAAAATGAGGAAATAGTACAAGCAGCTGGTTTGTCCCATAAAAAAAATAACATGTTGAGGACTCCTGAAAATGCATTATGTGCAGTCCCCATATATCACACTCTAGGCAAATAAACATACATAGGAAAGAGATAGTTGTAAAAACACCAATAGTATAAAACGAGTCAAAAATAAAACAAGTCATTTTCCCCAATAATTAGCAATTTATTACCCAAAGAGAATATGTTGCGATCATTTACATGTCGAGCCGTTCAAGTTTGTTTGCCCTAAAGTGTCATGGATGAAAGTTCAAAAAGGACGCAAAAGCCTAACTGGAGCTCCGACCAGTTACTGCTACTGGCCCAGTTGGTGCTGGAGCGAAAGCGAGTAATCAAAGGGAAATTTGGCCCGGGGGTGAACAGCAAATCCTCAGATGACAGATGACTGCAAGAAGCGGTGGTATGGGCTGCAATCGCAGGGAAGGTCCGAGATCGCAGCCTATAAACAGGCTATCGTTTCAACAGGAAAGCATACTAATTAAGCTTGGTTTGTAATTTATGGCCTACAATGTAAATATGTATACAAAATGACATGGGCTGGTATTATGATCTATTAAATGTAACCCTCGCTCAACAGCCTAATAAAACTAGGCTTACGCCGTCGGAGGCGATGGCTTGGGGTATATCCCCGAACGCCCCCAATCCTTGAATAGACCCAATACGATATAAAACCCCTCAGGTCATGACCTTTCATTTGAAGTTAATTTCAGGTCAATCGGACAAATGGTTCTGAAGATATGCCCAAAATGGTAATTTTCCACCGAAGCGCCACCTGGTGGCAAAATATTGAACCATACAGGTATGATGTCATCATGTGACACACGTTATGAGGTCATGACCTTGCAGTTGCACATAGTTTCATGTCAATTGGACAAATAGTTCCAAAGATATGGCAAAAAAAATGGTGAATTTATGTGACAAAGCTCCACCTTGTGTCAAAATTTTGAACCAAACAGGTATAATGTCATCATGGGACACATTCTCCGGTCATGACCTTTCATTTGCACTTGATTTGAGGTCAATCGGATAAATATTTCCAGAGATATGATAAAAAGTGATTTTTCTAGTTTTTGGCCCCCGGTGGCCAATCTAGAAAATGCAAATTGTCCAAAATCAAATCAGTCCTTCCTCTTCATGATACTTACTTATATGCAAAACTTGGAATTTCTAATTGAAATATTACTGAAGTTATCGTGTTAACACCTAAATCAGTTTTAGGCCCCTGGTGGCCAATCTAGAAATCATAAATTTTCCAAAATCAAATCAGGTCTTCCTCTTTATGATACTTCTATGCAAAACTTGAAATTTCTAATTGAAATATTACTGAAGTTATTGCGTTAACACGTAAGGCGGCGTGGCGGCGGTGGCCGGACCAAGAACATAATATCCCCGGAACGCCATTCGGGGATATAATAATTCAGGCACAGCAGGAGGAGATAGAGCACCAAAGTCACTGTCCCTGAGCAAGTGGCATCCCGCAGGCACATAATGCCTGTCAAATAATTGGCATAAGCTGCTTTCCATTAAAATGAGAGTCGCGCGTGGATCCTGGCCATTTTGCAACAATGTCCAAAATAGTGTATTCGGCATCAAATACTATCTGCGTGCTGCAAGGTTATTATAGTTTTGAAATTTTCATTTTTATTTAGTTTTTGTTTGCTTTTTTATTTAGTTTGTTACCTGAACAAGTGATTAAGCAGTTTTAATTTAGTTTTAATTTCGAGGAATTGACTTGTTTTTTTTTAGTTTTTATGTAGTTTTTCTTCCCCCAGCTTTTGCCCATAGATTGTATAAATTGATGGACGCAGCACTCAGGTCTGAAAAGAGAAGCCCATGCAGAAGTACCTTAAAATGGCATTCTATTTAATGGCCAGCAGATGGCAACGTCAGTGGTTGCAGAAAGAAGTTCAATGGTATAGAAGTCTGAGAAAATAACCCTACTTTCCCACCAGATTTTTCATTTAAATGATAATTTTTCACATTATCTTATGGTATCTATAGCAAGTTTCAAGTATCCTTCGATATGTCATGAGGGTCATTCCATGTGAAATCAACCAATCTGAGGAAATCCTTCCACCACACCATCTCAGATATGGCTGATAAGTTTTATATTTCAAAATGTATGTCATATCTAGTAAAATGCCAAAATTTCAGCTTCCTACCCCTACTACAACCCATCCAAAAAAATAATTATATCTTTAAAAATAACGAGGATTGTATCATTAAATTTGACCCCGCAAGACATTTTCATATTTCAACTCTTCATAAGTCAGACAATAATCATTCTAGAGACTTGAGACTTATTCAGAAACTACTGTAGATTGCAAATAAACAAACCAATTGCTTCTAACATGATTGACAGTCTTATTAGGGCTCAATGTTAGTATAATTTAGAGTTTCGTCCATTTTCTGTGCCCCCAAAAATTATATCACCTCCACACAGATCTGTTACTTATTTTCTATGTACTTCTGTACATGCAGTTTTAGGAAATATAACAGAAGTAGCTGGAGAATTATTTTCCTGGGGATGATGGCATGACAGAAATGTAAAATGTGCCAATCTTGCATGATAAAAACATGATTTTCAAGAGGTAGCAGAGGTGATACATTCCTGAAAGTTTGTGCGTGTATTCTTCTGATCCTAAATATATACTGTGAGAAATTTCAATTTTGTGTTCATTCTGTGAACACTTTTGTGGTCTGTTGATCTTGAGCTTTTAATCGTCCACTGGAAATATCCAAATATATTAGATTTACATGTATTCAGAAAATTTCTCTCAGAATTTTCCAGGGAATTATATTTTTTCACTGAATATGAGCAGAGTATCCAACTGTCCAATGGGTCATATGGAGCGACATGCATTTCAGTGCTGATGTAACATGCATGGCACAACATGCATACATGTCCAAACACATTAATGACTCATGCTGATGTCATTCTGGAGTCCAGTCATTTGCACAATCAGCATCTATGGAATGACATCACTTCCTTGATCCTTGATGATATTAATACTCTTGTTCGCAAATTAAATCTCATTTTGCAAAAAGTTGTATCGAGACAAAGCTGAAGAACAGCACTGAAATATGGCTACGCCGTCAACTAGTCACTCTTTATCCAATTGTTAGTTAGGTTTAGAATTGAATACGGCATGTCACAAAACATCATATACCAAAGGCAAACAACAAATTAGGTAATTCTCAGATTTATCTGAAGAGGACAGGTCACTGATATTATGGAGATTTGATATGAGAATTTTGAAGAACAAACCTAATCTATCAATCTGCTAACCCCATGAGAAGTACTACTTGCTGAAATACACTTCATTACAAGTTCACTGTTGTGATCCTTTCGCTGTCCATAAGAATCCCATGAAAGGATCTTTGAAAACTATTCAAATTGATTATGCCTTGCAGATACAGGACCACTTTGGGAAGTCAGGTAAACCGGGACAGAAATTGTGCCCAACAATGTGTGAAGATCACCTCAAATGTGAATGAAGTAACAGAGTTCTTGTGAGGTATTCATGAAGAATAATACTTGATTTATAGGCCGAAGTATCCCAATATGTGCATTGAAAGCAAATATCTTGCTCATTTTATTTACATTTTTGATAGTGATCATTTGTATAATCATTTCATAATGATTTTTCTAACATATTTAAGTGATTATGACTTATTAAGGTTAATTAGGATGAAAGTAATCGTACCATGTACATACAGCTAGATTGTTAGATTTTTGTGCACTTGAAAATATGTAGAAATGTCATACACTATAACAATGGTTACGAGAGGAACACAAACCTGAAATTTCATACATTTGTTGTTTATGAAGTTAGTAATGTACACACCAAATATCACTGCCATAGCACCTCTGCTACCAGCTGAAATTCACCTGATTTGATTGTGTATGATTTACACTTTTTCCATTTTTGAACTTCCATATGTTCAGCATGAATGGGTTTATAATTATCCATGTTATATTTTATGAAAATATACCTAGAAATGTGCAAGCACAATTAAGATCAGATCTGTGTTTGAATATTTTCTTGATTTTTTGGACTTCACCAGGGAACAAATTCTGTTGCAGATTTGGAATCTGCACAAAATTCTGAGTCAGCAAGTGAAATTTCAGGTCTCTATCATGTTTCATAGCTGAGTTACTAGCATTTGTAAATGATCAATTTAACTTTTATTTCCGAACACTAAAATTGCTATCGACATGGGAAATTATTGGAGTAGGAGGCAAAAATTTTGGGATTATTCGTCTAATACCATGTTGATTACCACAATAAAAATTTCAAGTAAATCTGAGATGGTGTGGTGTAAGCCTATTGTTCAAATGGCATGGAATGACCCATGATGTTCATTTTCATAAATTAAGGTCCCAAGTAGACTAGAATAAAGGATAAAGCCAGAATATGCTTTAGAGAGGTGGCTATCCTCTGATCCGCGTACGATACGGTAAGATCCACCTCTCAAGTCCTTCCCCGGATCTTGATTCTTGCTCTCGTCCCATAGAAATCACATCCTGTTTCAAAGTGACATGGCGCTTTTCAAATTGCCAAAATTGAGACTTCCTTATGGTATTCTGAAACCAAATGGGTGATGTCACAGTTGCATCGTCCATCTTTTTTTACAGTCTATGCTTTTGCCGTGAAGCATCTTCTTCAGCTGACACATGCAGCAACTACGGCAGCTGATATCCGCTATGCTGCCCCCCTCTGGAAGCAACCGGTTAACTCTTACTGTCCAGTTCAGTCATGGAGGGAGAAAATGAAACGATCAACGAAAATGAAGCTGATTTTATCTGCAATTCAGTTTAGTTTTAGTTAGTTCTGTATTGTTCATTGTAGTTTTTTTAGTTTTCGTTTTTTTTTTTTAAATTGACATTTTTATTTGTTAACCAAATTATTTTTTCACTGCTAGTTTTAGTCTCAGTTTTCGTTAAGTATAACAGCCCTGGCGTGTTGATGGAATGAACTTTTCTCCTCTTTACAAATACCTCTTCATTGGATCGGAGAAATAATTCAAATATGGGCCCCATCAATAGCACCTACCATACCGGGCATACCGGAGATGTGCATGAATTCAAGTTTGATTCTGTGTTGTTGGCGAATGTCCATTGGAAACCAGATAAACTGCCGGATGATATGGGGTTAACTGAGTGCAATGATTGGTTGTGAATTAAGCCGATGAGTGAGATCCATAAATTATCCGCGTTGCGAAGTTGCATTTTTCCAGTGGCCAAGTAAAGAAGTGTTGTCAAACATTTTATTTCGGGGCTTACTGGGTTGTTTCTCATGGTTGGAGACAAAATTCTCTCCCTCACCAAGTCAAGAACAAATAAAATCCCTTCACGGTCGATCCGATATCTTTTCGACAACCGCGCATCATTCAGAATTCCCGTCATTCCGTCCTTCAACAACAACAAGCCATTTTCCGATTCTTTGAATAGGTTTTAGCAAGTTAGGAGTCCTCGACTACTTTTAAGCTCTCTCAGACTTAGCGGTTACTTTTAGGCCTAAAATGCTTTGTGAATAAAACTTAATAAAAACAATTATGAAACCTAAATTTACAACTGACGTGCCCATATTTTTTAGGAGTTTCTATTTTTTGCCTACTTTTGCCTACCTACTTTTTGCGCCAAGATGCTTTGTGAATACAGGCCCAGATGTGCACACTAGATGACTTTTCAGCATCTTTTTAAGATAAAATACAAAATATGACGTATGTATTATTTTATGAATGCTCCGAACTTGCATGACAGCATCGCACGAACAGACAGTATTTGTAGTTCAGGCTTTATTAGCTATAAGTGTTGAGTGGGTTGGAAATGCTGGACAAGATGATGTGAACAACACACTGTTAGTGAGCAGCTAATGAATGGTGTGTGCATCCTGCAATGGATTGGCGAGCTAGCTAGGGCGAGTCCGTGCCTTTTGTCCAGTCAGCTGGGATGGGCTCCAGTTTCAGGTATAGATAATGGATGGATTTAATGATATTTGAGCATACGTACACTGAAAGTAATTTTGCTTGTCTGAATTGGCTAAATACTTTAATGTCATCGCCTTTAAAACTTCAATGCTCTGTGCGGTTGGGTTATCGTCTTGAAACCAAAAAGAAGAGAGGAGGTTACAAGCTGACAAGCTCGAAATGTTTCACTTTCCACGAATTGGGGAGAGCGGCCTTGAAGGTAACGCATCACGGTTGTAACGTGCACATTTTCTCGATTGGTCAATACGGTCGAGATGTCATTTTGTCAGCATGTGACGAGTCCAGTAATACACGTGCCGGGGAAGTTGCAAGCCTTTTCATCCATGCTGCAGGGAGATATCGGCAGAAAAGTTGGTTTTCCACAAAGTACGAAGAAATTCACTCCCACAGTATTTTTTGCCTGCAGATTTTTCTTTAATGTTACAGAGCTAAAATCCGCTCAGGTGCTTATGTATAAGTTCGTCACTAGTTTGCATTGTTTTAACATGATTGTTAGTTCCGTTCTGTAAAAAAAGCCAAATGAAAGGTGCGCAGAGCAGCGCAGATGTAACACATTACATTTGAGACAACAGCAAACATTTGCAAGCACAGCTGGAATAATTTAGCACGGTTTGCTTTTTTTTTTTTTTTTTTTATTCGTTTTAAAAAAATGTCCCCACAAAAATGCACATTTAAAAAAAAAATGCACTAGATGCTGAATGGCATATATTACAAAGATCTTTTCACCGAGATGTAGGCTTAGTCCTACCTTGAAATTTAATAAGCTAACCTACTTGGTTCTGTCTGTAGGCAAATGTTATTGTAGCCCATTTTGGATTTTTGCAATAAAACTTTAAAAAATAGACAAGACTATTTCTATAGCATAGACTGTAAAAAAGTAAGTGATTTGGGGTATTGCTACATATTTGACCCTGCAGAGGGACCAGTTCAGGTATGAATGGGACTTTTACAAAACTTATGTCGTATTTGCCAATATTCTGCGTTCAGTCAGCTGTCATTCAATTATATTCTAAATTAGGATTTTATCACATTTTTAAAACTCCAGTCAAAGTAGCTAATTTTGTTGGCACAATAAATGCATATTCCTGTCAAGGAACTCACAAACACTAACTGGCACATCTGGAAAGTTTCTATAATATACAATATTTTTGACAGGACATTCTTATCATATTATTGGTGTTAAAGAAATGTTAAACAGTTGTCTGAATGAAATATAATTGATTTGACCAGAAAACGATGAGTTTAATGCTTCTTTTTAGCAGTGTTACAATTGTAACTTCTGCTGTTACAATTAAGACTCAAACGCGCTTCAGTTATAACATCAGACAGAGTCCGCTTTCAGTTGTATAACTCAAGACCCGTTTTATCAGTTGAAAAACTTTAAGTGGTTTAGGATAGGAAGTGAGGAGACAGAGGCAGATGAGGAGGATGGTGGACTCACAGAGATAGAGTTTGAACTTGAAAGCAGGACCTGTTCTTCTTGCAAAAACTGCCCCATCTGTGTCTACCTAATTCTCTCACAGTACAACTTCTTCATCGATGCCTACCATTTCATTGGTATGGCATACCAGTTTCTTTCGACACTTTCAAGCACACAGGTTGCCTGTGAAAGGAGTTTTTCAACCCTAAAATATGTTAAAAGTAGACTGCAAAGTTGTCCAGTTGTGGAACAAGAACAGAGAATTGGGTTGCAGAAAACTTCCATTTAGAACAATTATTAGTCCTGACCTGTTCCAAATCGGGGAGAACAAGCGGCACCTGTTAAATGTGGAGTGCTCTCGGAGGGAACAGTCTGTTAATTATGAAAATGACTGAGAACAGGTCAGGGCTAATAATTGTTTTAAACGGAAGTTCTGTGCGATCCAATTCTCCGTTCGTGTTCCGCAACTGGGCTGAATTTAGCCCATGATTTAACTGCTGTTAGATCGCATAAGGAGAGAAACCGTGTCTTCGGTTGCCAATTACGATCATTGGAAACGCGTCAATAAAAGAAAATGATTGAGAACTACTAATTGCAGTCAAAAAGGGACGTGTCTCAGCACCCCTGCTGGCTACGCCACTGAATTACTATTGTAGAAAACGGATTCTCGTGGCTTGTTCCTAAAGAAGCCTCGCAAACTACTTAATAAAGAAGTACTTGATAATTTGCGACCTCATTTGCTATCAAAAATAAATTTGACTGTCCCTCTACCAATTGGTATAAGCACTTGCTGATCAAGGAAAGTAAACTACGAGGTTTAAGTCATTATGCTTTGAAGGGCGAGGTTTTGGCTTCCCTTTCTTACGGCTGACGAACCGTCACTGAAGGAGATTGAATTTTAGCCGAGGCTGCACTGTGCTTATAAGAATAGGTTTCAGCTTTCCAAACGTCTAGCCTTTATGATATCTTATAGCTTTGCAAACGTTAACCACATCTCTTTACCAGATGCAAAGTGGCTCTGTCCTTGGGAAAATAGATCTGGCAGCTTCACACATTTGGTAGCATCTTCTTCTAGTGCCTTTTATTTTTATAATCCTGGCCTCTTCTTGCCCTCCATCCACAACGCACCTCTTAGGTGCAAGTACCAAGGATGTTTTATATTTCCATGGCAAGTACGCATAACCCGGGAATCACTCCCGCGCGCGCACAGAACACGCTTGCTGATCGTGCACGTCGAGTGGCAGAAAGGCTATGATTGGACAATCCAGCTCCCATTCCCATCATTCCTTGTTCCACTGTAGCCTAACTTCTAAGAGCAAAACAAGCAAAATATATAGTAGGCCTATAGGCTGTGTTTTGATCGCTTTTGACATGCCCTAATAAACAATTTATTTTTGTAACAATTTATTAAAATGCATAGGACAATGTAGCTAGGCCTACCACGTCATTTATTAAGATTTACATTGCATCTTGAGTCACCATGGGTGAGTATTTGACGATGATAATCAGGTATATATATAAACAACGTTTCCATATTGCTAGAAGAGGGAGATGCATTTTTTTGACTTTTAACTATTGCAGATTTAGTTTCTTCAGAGAGTTTTAGCCTCCACAGCATAATAGCAGGCAATCTACACTTTGATTAAAATAAGCCAGCCCCGAAGTTATTAAAGTGTTGCCCGGCCCTCCCAATGGTCACCTCGGCATTGGAGCTACCGCATGGGTTTTGCTGTGGTTTCCCAGTGGAAATGATTAGCAACATTTCCGGAGAGCATTGGTCGTGAACACTCGTCCCGCGTGGGGAGTACTTCGGGCGCGGGCCGTTGTCATAGATACCTCAGGCGTCAGCGCGTTCATGAGCCCCAGACTACGCATGAGTGAGCGAGATGTCACAGAGCGCACACAGGCCCCATATCGGCGTGCTGCGCCACTGAGCAATTTCCATTGAAATGAATGGGCGGCCATTTTCGGTTCAGTATCCAATTCTTAAAATACATCCGTGCATGCGGCCAGATAGAACAAGCAATGATCCAAACTGAACCGGTTTCCAGGAAAAGGCTAAAATGACTTGCGCTACAGTTCATGTATATTTAAGGCAGCTCGGTACAAAGCCAAAGCCACCTATACGTTTTGTGCCCCAATTACCGCGGTTTTGTTTTTGTATTTATCAGTGTCTTCAGCTAGCAAACGCAAGGTTAGCCTACTTGATGCGGTTAAAGTATTACCATCCATGTTACTCAGCATACTACTGATTGTCATGAATCTGATAAACTGAGCAAAAAATAGTCACATTCAATATAAAACAAACAGATTCAACCTGTATTTCCATAAATGTTGAAAAAGTGGAATAATGAGACTTACCCATGCTCATTTAGATTCGGCTTTCTGGGGATAAGTAAAATGTTTGTTAAACTCAATTAACGTTGATTGCAATTAAAACCATTCAATTTTTTTTTTTAAATACATCCATACATCGTGGGTCATTCTTCGGGAAACAAATCAAACATCGTAATCGTAGAGTCGCAAATTTGGTTCTCCTTAGCATTCTTCGTTTGCTGCTGTTACCATGGACCTATAAGGAAATATAAATAAAAAACATCCTTGGCTGTTACCCTCGATACCGCCTGTATCAAAAATTTGAAGTAGCGATGTTACCGCTTATACCAAGGCTCCTCGGCACTGGTCAAACTCGAGAGGGTATTTTTCTGAAGCACTGTGTCGGAGCTCGCTTCGTTTTAGGAAAATCCACGTGACTGATGACGTTCGAACCACTTCACTGCTTCATTCAGATTGAATCAGCTGACCGACTTGGTTCGATTGCCGGAGCATAGAAACATTGGCGCTACTTCAGAACCCAAAAGCAGTCAAGTTGGCACGTTACGTAAATCGTAGATAAAAACAGAATACAATGATTTGCAAATCCTTTTCAACTTATATTCAATTGAATACACTGCAAAGACAAGATGTTTAATGTTAAAACTGAGAAACTTTTTTTTTTTTTTTTTGCAAATAATCATTAACTTTAAATTCTAAGGCAGCAACTCATTGCAAAAAAGTTGGCACAGGGGCCTTTTACCACAGTGTTACATCGCCTTTCCTTTTAACGACACTCAGTAAATGCTTGGGAACTGAGGAGACCAATTTTTGAAGCTTTTCAGGTGGAACTCTTTCCCATTCTTGCTTGATGTACAGCTAAAGTTGTTCAACAGTCGGAGGTCTCCGTTGTCGTATTTTACGCTTCATAATGCGCCACACATTTTCAATGGGAGACAGGTCTGGTCTAGTACCTGCACTCTTTTACTACGGAGCCATGCTGTTGTAACACGTGCAGAATGTGGCTTGGCATTGTCTCGCTGAAATAAGCAGGGGCGTCCATGAAAAAGACGTTGCTTGGATGGAAACATATGTTGCTCCAAAACCTGTATGTACCTTTCAGCATTAATGGTGCCTTCACATATGTGTAAGTTGCCCATGCCTTGGGCACTACTACACCCCCATACCATCACAGATGCTGGCTTTTGAACTTTGCGCCTATAACAGTCCGGATGGTTCTTTTCCTCTTTGGTCCAGAGAACACGACGTCCACAGTTTCTAAAAACAATTCGAAATGTGGACTCTTCAGACCACAGAACACTTTTCCACTTTGCATCAGTCCATCTTAGATGAGCTTGGGCCCAGCGAAGCCGGCGGCGTTTCTGGGTGCTGTTGATAAATGGCTTTCGTTTTGCATTGAAGAGTTTTAACTTGCACTTGCAGATGTAGTGACGAACTGTAGTTACTGACAGTGGTTTTCTGAAGTGTTCCTGAGCCCATGTGGTGATGTCCTTTACACACTGATGTTGGATTTTGATGCAGTACCGCCTGAGGGATCGAAGGTCATGGGCATTCAATGTTGGTTTTCGGCCTTGTCGCTTACGTGCAGTGATTTCTCCAGATTCTCTGAACCTTTTGATGATATTACGGACCGTAAATGATGAAATCCCTAAATTTTTTGCAATAGCTCGTTGAGGAATGTTGTTTTTAAACTGTTCGACAATCAGCTCACGCATTTGTTCACTAAGTGGTGACCCTCGCCCCATCCTTGTTTGTGAATGACTGAGCATTTCAGGGAAGCTGCTTTTATACCCAATCATCGCACCCATCTGTTTCCAATTAGCCCGTTCACCTGTGGGATGTTCAAAATAAGTGTTTGATGAGCATTCCTCAACTCTCTCAGTCTTTTTTGCCACTTGTGCCAACTTTTTTGAAACATGTTGCAGACATCAAATTCCAAATGAGCTAATATTCGCAAAAAATTACAAAGTTTACCTGTTCGAACATTAAGTAACTTGTCTTTGTAGTGTATTCAATTGAATATAGGTTGAAAAGGATTTGCAAATCATTGTATTCTGTTTTTATTTACGATTTACACAACGTGCCAACTTCTCTGGTTTTGGGTTTTGTAAAATGCATTGAAGATCTGAATGAATCAGCGGTCAGTTATAATTATTTTTGAATAAAAATGCCGAAGTCGCACAAGCACACCCAGTATACACCAAGGACAATCAAAGAAAATTATGAAATTGCTACGGGTACGGCTGTTTTCCAATGCTTTTCAGCGTAGAGAGGTACGGCAGTCTCCATTTCAAACCCTGTCCTAACCTAACTCTGTCCCTGACCCATAACCTAACCCTTCCCCTACTCATAATCCCTAATCCTTAATCTAATCCCTTCAAATCGACTGCCGTACCAATCAGTAGCATTGCCAGAACTGAAAATCGGGTGTGCCAGGAACATCCCTTAACAACTTCTATGCTACAAGTCCTGACTTGTGCGCAATAATCTTGGCAGATGAACGATACATTCACTCCGAAAACAATCCACTCCATCAGGTATTGCTAGTTCTCGTAAAAGTAAAATGACAATCATTCGTTTGGACGCGGTTGAACAATTATTGCTCCTGACTTGTTCTCAATCATTTTCCTTAGGTAAAACGTTTCACAATTATAACAATACACTACTGGCAATTCTAGACATTATGTTCTTCTTCATGCCATCCAAGTATCACAAAATAATAGGCTAGAAAGAATTTACTTGTAGCCGCATGCTTTACTACGACGGAGTATTAGGGCCACATTTGAGTTTTTTTTTTGTTTGTTTTTACTACGAAAATAAAGTCATTATTAATGAGAATAAAGTAATTATTGAGAATAAAGTCATTATTAATGAGAATAAAGTCATTATCAATGAGAATAAAGTCATGATTATTGAGAATAAAGTTATTATTAACGAGAAAAAAAGTCATTATTAATGAGGAAAAAAGTTGTAGATAAATGCTGTTAGAAACTGGTAAGATTGACCAAATACCGCGTTAAAGATCGTCCTGCATGTAGTTTCAGAAGTCTGGCTCCTGTAGGCCCTCTTTCGCCATGGTAACGACTTAATTGTGATGACGATGATTATTATTATTATGATGAAAACGGGAGTTGTAGTCTTAACAGACGGAAGTCAAGTCAAACCCCACGTGTTATGTAGGCTTTTACGTCAGTGATTTGGTCTGATGTTAACGAACACAAACGCTGCATGGCGATGCATGGATTCACAGAACCATTGCAGAACGGGAGGAACTGAAATAAAATCCCCTGATTTTACTTTTTACACCTCAAAAGTTCCCGTTTAACCTGTGTTTGAGGATCGGGTGTCCAATAGGGGAGAAGAACTCTCTGCGGTCACATGATTGGTGAATGCTCGTCTGTTACGGTGGTTGCGCGTTTACGGTTTATGATATCCCTGCGTAAATCATAATAAACAATGTACAGATGACCATTCACGAAACCTAAACTGAAATACAATTCCACAAAATGCTCCATGGCCCTCATTTTACGGTCACAACTGACCTCCACCTAAACACAGGGAGAATTTACAACGACTTTTTTTCTCATTAATAATGACTGTATTCTCGTAGTTAAAAAAAAAATATCTCAAATGTGGCCCTAATACTCCGTCGTACTTTACGAAACTGCTCTAGATCTTCCGCGCTACATTTTTTTTTTTTTTTTTTTTTTTGGCACATCAGGCGATCAAACATGCTCTTCATGATCGCTTACCTTATTGGAATGAAATCAAAGACGAAGATGAGAAACACCTGAACGCTATTTTCTGTATGGCTGATTGAAAGGCCAAAAAAAGCGCGTCTTGTGAGATGTATCGTCAGGATCTTCTGGCTAGAGGTTAACTAAGCAGCGCAACCGCATCGCCCATTCACTGCGAGCATTCCCATGCTATGCGACAACCATGTAAGATTACTTGATTACATCCACAACTCGTTGAATGTATAATCATCCCTGCACACTGCTGCAAATCTGCAGTTTTCAGTTCCTCAGAGGTCCTTCACTAAGCTGTCCTTCTGCATCAACTATGATGTAGTTTAGCTATTCATACCAGATAGACACAACAAAAGCACGATCCCCCACCCCATAGACTAAGCCTATGTGATCACAATGTTTATCATACTAGCTAATGTTACAAAAAGCTTTAAATTTGCTAAGTAATGAGTACTTTGTTAGCTTGCTGAATTATTTAACAATAAATTACTGTGCTGTGAAGAAGTATTTTCCCCCTTCCTGATTTCTTTTTTTTTTTTTTTTTTTTGCATATCTGTCACCCTTAAATGTTTCAGATCATCAAACCTACCTGGCCCTATGTGAAAAAATGATTGTAACCTTTTCCCTTTTTACATCACATGGGGAAGAAACCAACCAGAGAAAGGAAGAACTGATCACCCTCAGCCAAGCAGTCAATCTGATTTCATTATTCTGGGTGGTCACTCCCCCTTGTGATGTCAGGTAGGAGAGAGTTTGAAGTGGCTCGTAATGCCTAATGAGCTGTGCGCCTGGTGGCTGAATAGGGGACCTTGAACCACATGGAGTTGCTCTATTTTTGCACGCAGTTACACTACTGTATCACTATGGGAGACCCAGATCAGTTATTGAATATTCACCAGCAAGCCGAGCTCGAACACGGTTCATAATATGGACGAGTTCACTCCTTTCCCTGTTTATCAGGAGCTGCATGTATTAAACTTCCCAGCTTAGCTTGATGTGCAAACTGTATCTATCGAGCAGTTGAAAAAAAATGATCTCTTGCTACAGAAAAAATCGCTGTCCTCTGTAGGAACCACTTCAGCTACTGTGAGCTAATGGTATCCCAATGAGCAGTTTGGAAAAATAAGTTTTCTGAAGCAAAAATTCGACATGGTATTGATACTATGTCATTCTACTATCAATTATAGTCATCACATGTAAAAAAAGCGTAGTTCCCTTCCATTAAGTATGTTTAAGGGCTCTACCATCATCATCATCATGAACAACATTCATCACATATATCCACACACAGATAAATGAAACATCGTCAACAACAATAAAAAAAAAAAAAAAAATTGCACAACCCAACCTCTTCTGCAACCATCACCCCACCACAAATCTTTTCTCCCTAAACGAGTGTTCCTGAAATGGCAGACTCCAAAAGTTGATCGATCATCACCAACAGCTGCAGAAGGAGGTCGTCTCCATTCACGGCAGGGTCCAACTCAAGCTCCATCTCGCCATCCAGCACATCTTCAGCGAACTCACTTAGCAGTTCTTCAAAGTCGTTGAGGGGGGCAGAACCGGAGGTGTGAGAGGTCGCTGTACACTGGCGGTGAGACTTGGGCTGGCTTGGGGTTCTGAGCATAGTGCTGCTGCTGGAAGTGCAGAGAGGCTCGTTTCTACAGCCTCACCACACAAGCATGTCTGCCTCAGGACCAAACTTCTTTACATAATGACTACAACTGGCTATTCAGGCCAATAATGCTCTCCATTTTCCATCCCATCATTCTATCGTTTTGCTTCTTTTACCTACGCACTACAATAAGGTCCAGAGGCATTTAGAAGGGGAAATTTCAATAAGGTGTTCAAAGCAAAGTTCAATGCAAGTCTCAAGAACATGAAACTGAACCGGATAGTCTGCCTCGTAAATGTAGGGCATTTACATCCATAAGTGTATACCTTGTTAAATTGATACAATGCCAAAACTTATGGAACTCAGTGTAAATAGCATCTTTCTTGATCTCGTATGGTTTTGAAAACCCCAAAGCTTTTGCCTTAAAAACGCAAACTGGCAAGCTATGTGGGTGGCAACTCTTCAAACCAGAACCAGTCAAGACCACTTTCAGCAGCGCTATACAGCATCCATCCTGTCGGCTTTCACTCCAACCCACGCACACCTCATTCAACAGCATTCAAGAGCTTCTTAAGGTGGCATTTAGCAGGACCAGGGGTGATGAATAGAAGCATAAATAAACAGTGACAGAGCAGCGAGTCCATAGGTACAGGACAGGACAGCCCTAATTTTAAGAGTACTGGGGAGTCACGGCAGCTTTGTGGGAGACTTTACCTTTGTGGAGCAGCAGGAGGGTCTTTAGCAAGAAAGAGGAGTGGCTGCGTGCTGCTGGACCTCTGCTGTGCTGTACTGGGTCTTCTGTAAATATTCTCCTGCATCATCTCCTGGGAGGTCTTCTCCTCGCCACCTCAACCAGAGACTCAGTCTTCCTATTCACAGCGCCTGATAATGTACACAGTCCCCATTAGCAATCAACTGCAGAAAAGCGTGAGCAAAAAACTAACCATGGGAGTCATGTCTCAGGGCCAGAAATATAAAGTCCCGTGAGGCATTTTTCCCACACAGTGTCAGCAGTTAGATCCTCCTCCTGTTATTTAACAGACAGAGGGGAGGACTGATGCAGTCTGTGTCTGCACCTCATGCCCCTGCCTACCACACCTAACTGAAGTTCATCAAGGAGCAGCTCATGAGGAACTAACCCGAGAGGGAAGGGCTGAGGACACACAGAGGATGAAGGCTCACCAGTGGCCATGTTCCTGTTGAGGCGCAGTATCCTCCTCTTGAGCGGAGCAGACAGAGGAGCTGGCGACTCCTCAGGCTTCACCTCCTGCACCTTGCTCTCCATTCGTGCCGCCTTCTCCTTCCAGATCTCTTCCAGGGTCTTAACCTGGATCTCGCCGGGGTGACCGGCGGCCCTCTCGGCTGGGACGTCCCACTCAGGAGGTGCCGCGCCCGCCCCCCCCCCCCCCCCCCCCCCCCCCCCGAGCTCCTCCTCCCCCTCTCTGGCCAGCTTCCTCTTCCTCTCCAGCTGGAGGAGGGAAGTCTTCACATGGACGGCCACGGGAGGCGTTGCACTTCTCTTTGCAGGGCTGGGGCCCTCAGTGCTGCACCAGCCAGCCTCGTGTGCTGGGCCCTGTCCCAGGGACCTGGCCACCTTCTCCTTTCGAATCTCGTCCAGAGATTTGACCCAGATCTCACCCTGCGCCTCCTGCCGTGCTGGGGCTGAGAAATACACTGAGGGCTCAGTCTCACATTCCCAAAGACATTTTTACAAATAACCACAGCCGTAATGTCCAGAGGAAAGGAACCAAAATGGCCTCAGATTTATAGCCATGTGCAAGAGAGACTACATCAGCAATATTATGCAACTGCATAATGGATAATGCAAATGATAACTGCATTATCCAGCACCAACAAACACCAATGCATACTCAGCTGCATATTGACTAAGTGCTAAGACTTTTCAAGCACACCCCTGTCCTATCAAGTGCCGACCTTGAGTGAGGGTAAAGCGCAGAGCCTGTACAAAAGACCTTCCTTTCTCCTTATACCCGCTGAACCCCTTGTTGCAGTGGCTTGAGGAAGACATCCATCTGGAGCCTTGGAACGGCCAGGCAGCGGTCTGACATAAATGAAGTTAGCAAGTGTTAGCATGAATCTCCATTCACCGCCATTTCATCCTTAACACGTCACAGAGGGACAGGGGTTCGGAGTCCCCAGGCAACAAGCAGAGCATGTTACATGCACACACACACGCACACACACACACACAGACAAAAGTGAAGAACAGAGGGCAAGCACCCTCATCACTGCCTGGCAGAAACCGATGGTAAAATGACTTGCAGTTAGTTTGAGGTGATAACATATAACTCTGCCAGCTAATTCCGTTCATTGGCACTACTGTGATGGCTGTGGAGTTTCAGACGCCAAACTCAGTGGCCAGAATTAAAAGGCAAAAGAGCAGAGGAGGGAGAGACACAAATAAAATAATAAGGCCAGACTCGCGCTACCAACGGACCTAAATGTCATCCGGAGAAGGAAGCAAAGCGAGCTTGAAAAGACAAAAAGAAAAGGGAAAACGAAACTAAGATTTCCTCGCTTAATAAAACTTGTCCTCAATCATGCAGCTAAGTCCCTAACAACTCTCTTGAGAGACCTTACCGGCTAAAGTGCTACACGTAACACTGACACTCCAGCCAGGGAATATAGGCGGAACTAGAGCTTATATAGAATCCGGGCGACGCCCCCAATTAATGCCAGCAGGCCCAAGAATTCGATTGAGAGCAAACCGATGTCGTCCCGGATGAGAGCAGCAAAGATAGCTCTCAAATCCAAACCATGACAACTACTTTCTATGAAGAATATTTCCACCACATTAGCATTATTTTATCCTTATTATTATTAAAGTGGAAAGATATATAATTTATTGTAGGGCTGAACAATTAATCGTAATCGTTAAAACAGTTCAAACCGCAGAAGTAGTAATAATTGGTTTTGCGTGGTTACGTGTGAACACACACTTACCCTTACTCTTACGTGACTGCGCTGTGACGTCATCGTGTTCCAAAAGCTCCGTTTAACATGTCTGCACAATGAACAGAAACCACGTTTTTCTAAAAGAAAATCTTCACTTTACAAGGCGTTCTTAAAATCTCTGTTTTGTGACCCTATTAAAACAACTTTGAGTTATTGAAATATTTTGAGTGGCACAGAGATTTGTTCCTTTTTTATGCACTTTTGATTTGCTACTGGCTGGAAATCAGTTAAAACTTATTTTTCATGTTTACATGAGGCCTGTCTTTTCGCAGTGCTCTTAGTTACATTCTCAGATTTCACTGAAAACTGAAGTCATGATAATTAATACGTCTACAAGGCCCAGTGTGAAATCTGTCAGTCAATAGCCTAGGCTGCTGTGGTTGAAGGTTTTTATGTTTACTATTCAAAGGTCAAATATAGGTCATTCATATCAATTCATGCATCAATTATTTCATTTCATCATAATGCATATGCCTGGTCTACATACAGTAAAATCCTGATTGCTAACAGGATTTTTCTGTGTTTATTGCTCGTGTTTAGTGAATAATACAGGCGATAAGAAATATTTCAGTACATTCTAAAATGCAATATTGGTCTAAAAAAACTCAATCAGATTATTTTTCCCACATCTTTCAGCCCTGATTTATTGAAGTCTATTTTTTATTTTTATGGTAAACAACAATGGCCGCGTTTCCCAGTTAAGAGTGTTCTTAAGGAGTTCAGAAGGCTGCGAAGAAGAGTTCAGCTAAGAGGAAGCCTTAAGATAAGAGTGTTTCCCAGATGCGTTCTTAGTGCCCTTCTGAACATGTGTCTTAGTGCCCTTCTTAACTGCCTTCTTAACTGGAGCTCAGCTGATCAATCAGTGTCAGAGTGACTGATTGTTCCATATACTTATGTGCACACAAATGATGTTTTGATGTAACAAGTGGCATATAATTTTAAATGAACGTGCGTAATGCCACTGCACACGCAGCAGAATGTCTGAAAACAAACAAATGCACGTAATGACCAATTACACAAATAATAAATCAGCAAAATAAGAATGAAAACATAAAATGAAATCATAACATTACACGAGTGAAATCGTTAAACATTACATGATACTGTACCTCATGTAATGTCATATTATTTCATTTTATGTTTTCTTTCTTATTTTTCTGATATAATTCTGCATATATGGTGTGTTTGCCCCGCGATGGATTGGCAACCTGTCCAGGGTGGGTCCCTGCCTTTGCCCGTAGCCAGCTGGGATAGGCTCCAGCTCGCCCCGTGACCCTAGTGAGTATTAAGCAGGTATAGAAGATGAATGAATGAATGAATGAATGAATTCTGCATATACTCATGCATTCACCTTGTATCTCTTAGGGATAGCAGCAAAGATTATAGGCTTTGCTGCTATCCCTAAGAGTAACTGCTAATATCATGCTTGCCATACTGCATGGTGGCAGTGGGCTTATTTTATTTTATTTTATTTTTTTACATTTTTTCTGTCGTTTGGGGGTGGGGTTGTACAAGTGCTCAGTGGACTGGTTGGTGACTGCATGGTGAAAGAGTGAGGAAGTGGGGATGTCCAAAATCAGAACAGGTTAATGAGCTCCTGTCTGACCTGAAGACCGGCTTGGTGGAGCGCTGTGCGGGGTTCAAGTTGGGGTGGTGGAGGTGGTGGAAATATTAGGGAAAGTATTAGGGAAATATGGTAAAATATACCACTCAAAATTTGATAGGGATCATAGGAATTTTTGTGTGAAATGACTTGCAAATTTGGTAACTGCCACTGATGAACAATATATTGGATAAATGACATGCAGTCAGACACAAAACACATTTGCAAGTGCATTTAATGACATTAAATGAGCGTGCGGCCTCAGACTTTTGGCTTTCAGGAACACTTCATGGTTTCACCTCTGACATATAAAGTGAAAGCAGACAGTGTTCGTTTGATGTTTCATTACCACAGTTATAACGGGTATGGCCTCCCCTAGCTTCAATGACGGCTTGACAACGTCGGGTCACACTGTCAATCAGAACCCGGATGCTTGCAATTGGAATGTTGTTCCATTCTTCAACAAGGGCATTTCCGAGCTCTTCTAGAGTAGTGGGCTGTGCCCTAAGACCGGAAATGGCGACCTGCAGCATGTTCCACACATGCTCGATAGGGTTTAGGTCCAGAAAACGTGCGGACAATTGTCTCCTGCTCTTGGAATTGATTCACCACCCTAGCACGATGGGGACGGGCGTTATCATCCATCAAGATGAAATCAGGGCCAACAGCACCAGCGTATGGTCTTGCGTACACATTGAGAATCTCATCCCTGTACCATACCCCTGTCCCTCTCATCCCTCTCCCCATGACATGCAGGTCCGTTCTGCCATTCCTGCTTATTCCTCCCCAGATCATAATTGATCCGCCACCATAACAGTCGTGTTCGTTGATGTAGGCATCATTGAATCGCTCACGTTGTCTTTGCCACACCCGTTGCCTCCTGTCAGTAAATCCAAGCAATATCGGGACTCAGCAGTAAAAAGAACTGGAGCCCAATCGTTGTGTGTCCATGTGACATGATCGTGAGCCCAATCCAAACGGTCATGCCTATGACGAACGGGGAATCAGTGGGATTCGAACACATGGCCTTCTTGAGTTGAGGCCGGCAGTGTGAAGACGATTCCCTATCATCTGAGTGGATACCCTGACCCTCGAGGCGTTATGAAGGTCATTTCGTAGGGTGGTGGCTGTCCAGAAAGGATGACGTCGTGCCTGAAGTGTGAGAAGTGTGAGATCTTGTCGATGCGTAGTCGATCTCTGACGACCACCCCCATGACGGTGTGCTGCTGTACCAAATGTTTGATGCCGGTTCTTACTGGAGCCTTAAGAAGGATCAAAAGAAGCTCTTAGTGCTAAGATCTTCTTAAACGAATCTGGGAAACTTAGCAAATTACAGTGCACTATGGAATACTGTTCCACCCATCATACTCTGCAACATACTGCTCTTTAAGACAGGTTTTATGTTCCCTGGCTTTATACAAGTCTGTCACAGCCCTCATTGGTCCCTAATTAACTCCTTCCCTGGAATTGATTTATTGTTTTGTTTTCTTCCTTGCTCCCATGTGTTAACATTTTTATATCTTGCCCCTTTTGTGAGTGTCCTGTCTTTGTGGTGTCAGTGTGGCTGCTATATTGTCAAGGTTCATTCCCAGCCAAGCCTTCCAGTCAGCTTGTGTCCTCTATTTTTTGTAATAAATTAACAATAAAGAAAAATATAATTACTCCTTGGAGACTTATTACTAAGAATTACCTCCCAGGCCTTTATATTGGTCTCTAGGATTGGGATGGTGATCTTGTTCATCCTTGTTTTGAGCTTGTTCCTCAGAGTCAGTTCATTAGGAACATCTCCCAAGCCTTTATTTGTCTTCATGTTTGGCATTGTGATCCTGCTAAACCCTGCAGTTCTACACTCAAGCAGCCCTGCTTCTGTGAAGGGGATTCATCACCTGGCTTCTGCCCCTGGCCAGTCACTGGGCTGGGTGCAGACAAGCCCCTACCCTCTCCTGTCATTACCACTTTAGCTGGACTGTCCCTCAACTGTTCAGGGCTATGGCCTTTTCCTCTCATATTATTGTATTCCTGATAATTAATACTGCCTTATAGATTGTGTCCTGAATTTGCATTTGGTTCCTAGTCTAGATCACAACATTAGTCATTTGAAAACGGGGGAGGGGCGTTGGACAGGGCCTGTCTTTTGACAGTCCTTTAACTGGTAAAAAGAGAAGGAAAAGCTGCCAGGTGGCTCACACAGTTAAGGCACTGCTCTGCAGTGCAGAGGTGATCACCACGTCGCGAGTTCGAGCCTCGGCGTACCCACCGGCAGGGGTCCGCAGCTTTTTCAGAGTAGCGCACTATTGGCTATCGCGCTACAAGGTTTCAAATTGGGAAGGGACTGCCGGATTTGGGTATACATAACAGCTTTGTTCGTTGCTCCAGCGCCTCCTGTTGGCCAGACGGGCGCTCGTCAGGAACCCTCCGGGTTGGTTCATGTCCGGGTATCCTCCGCCCTAGTTCTGAACTTGCGAAGATTCAACCAATGAGTGGATAAGAATCAGTGGCAGACAGGCACGTGCTTCGGAGGAGAGCCGTGAACTGTCTCACTATCCTGAGTTGGCAGCAAGGGGTCGCATACGAGCAAGCTTTGTACATAGTTCCCCAATTGGGCATTCCAGATTCGGGTGGGATTGGAGATGCCAAATTTATTTTTTAAAAAAAAGAGAGAGAAGGAAAAAAGGGTGAGATGAAAATAAAAAGAGGAAGAGGGAGGAAAACATGGAGGAAAGGAACTTAGAGAGAAAGACTAAAGAGAGAGATGACGGGGATATGCTTGCTATGATTCTTTGGCATATGAGGCATTCGCTGTTTTCTTACATTCTGCATCCGCCCCTGTGAACCTCCATGCCACATGCAGTTTGTTTTTATGGGATGGAATTGATCACTTTTTCAAGCTGATTCATTTGATTTCCTTTGTGTCATCAACTAACACCAGACTAGACCTCGCATTTCATGGAGTTTGACAGATACTGTAACATTTTGTGATGCAGAATCATAAAAATCTTGGAAAATTGACCAAACAAAAGAGATTCTTCACAATTTCACTGCTAATTTGCCACAGATCAATTTTGCTTATAGGGGAGCATGACCAATTTGAATTCAGAATGAATGATTAATTATTTAATCATTGACTTTTGTAATTCGCCCAGTCCAAAGAGAAAATTGCAAAACGAGAGCAGGAAAGTCTGCTTGATAACAAAGAGTAGTGGGAGATTTGTCTTGCTCAAAATAATCCATTGGACCATTTATTTTAATAGATAGTTAGATTGTAAGGCATAAAACCAGAGAAGAATGTTTCATTATTGATATTCCAGTGTCACATCTCATTCTAGAGAGGAATGTTAGCCAAAATGAGCTTCAAACATCATCAATTCAAAGGATCAACACTCCAGTACCTATGTTTATGTATGGAGATGCTGTACCAGCTGGAGCCACGGGATAAGTGCAGTCTTTTTCTAAGATTTGGATTTGACATAAAATTGTTTAAAAATTAATCAACTGCTTAAAACTGACTGATTGACTGACCTGATAGACCATTTTGTGCCATGTAAATAAAATTTAACTCCAGAGATAAATCAAGAAACTGCAGTACATGTCGTGAATTTAAATTCACTTGCCATTCTGGGTGCATTTACACCTCTAGGGAGCAATATTTACTGCAATCTTTACCTTTTTAATAAAATTGAATTTTGTACAGTGCGAATACTGACATGTAGCGACAGTACTGACCATAATTCAATGGACAGTGTCACATTTTTTTGATGGTTTGGTTCAGCTAGCAGAGTCAATCACCAGATCCAATTAAACATGCATTTTACATGCTGAAGAGAAATTACCTCAAGCAGTCATTGCAGCGGTTATACTACCAAATAACACAAATGATTACAGTATTTTACAGAATTTTCAACTGTCCATACATTTTTTTGGTGAGTCTGCACTTCCCCCTCATTGCCATTACTTCCTTTCAATCTCAAAGTGATAGAGTTCAGAACCAAAATAAAAAAATATATCAATGTCCAATGAATTGTGGTGCTCACTCTATCAATCTATATGTTTACATGCACACAACATGCCTTGAGATAATGTGATTCACATGCAATGCTAGGGAGACATGGTAGCGCAGTGGTCAAGTAGGCTTGTCTTGAATTGAGTTCAAGCCCCGGCCCCGGTTTTCGTGATGTATTCTTGGGCAAAACACTTCACTCCATCCAGGTGTATAAATAGGTACCAGCAAATAGTCAGGGAAACCTGACTAAGAGTACCTGCGATGGACTGGCATCCCATCCAGGGGAAGTAGTAATACTCCTAGTCTCTTCATGCCACAGAAACTGGCGTTGAGCACTGGGCTGATTGGCCAATAGGCTCGTTACAGGCTTACTTCTTCTTCTACATGTAATGCTAATGGGTCTTTATCGATGCTTTGCCTGTCTGAAACTTCAGTCTCCTTTTCTTTTGTGCCAAACAATCATGTATGTCACATAATTTACTGAATTACAAGGGCCATGTAGTACCAAAACAAACTGTATCTTCCCTCATTCATTTCATACGATAATCACAATAATTCACCAAATTTTAGCAATTACAGTGTTATTAGTTCTGGTAATAAGATGATGTTGATGACGACTATTATTTCTATGCAATTTGCCGAGGAAGAGGACGTCCTAAACTCCTCGTGGATATCCTTGACGGCAACATTACTGTTGCACATGCCTCAGCCATTTCACCTGAATGACATTGGTGGACATTAAATGGAGATTCCTGAAAAAAAAAAAACCCCTTCCCTCAGTGGTCTCAGTCTTTTCACCTGAATTAATTCGCTCATGGGACTGTCAGGCATTCTCATGCCTGAAACTCTTCTCACACTCACCGCAGTCATAGGACTTTTCATCTGAATGAATTCTTTTGTGTGACTTTAAGAGAGATTTCAGTGAAAATTTCTTCTCACACTCATCACATTTTTAGGGCTTTTCATCAGCATGTATTCTCTGGTTTTTATTTAAAGAAAATTTGTGAGCAAACGTCTTCTCACAACTGTCACATTTATAGGGCTTTTCACCTATATGAATTTTCTCATGGCGTTGTAAAGTCATTTTATGCCTGAAACAATTCTTACACCTATCACATATGTATGGCCGTTTTACCTGTATGAATTCTTTGGTGGCAATTTAAATTAGATTTTTGTGCAAGACCTCTCACACCGATTACACTTGTAGGGTTTTTCATGAGAATTAATTCTTTGGCGAAAGGAGGAGATTTTGGAGATAAAACTATGTCTCAGAATGGTCATATTTATATGTCTGTTCACCTGAATGGATTTGATCATGGTATTATAAACTACTTTTGAAGTAAAAACTCTGCCCACACTGATCACATTTGTAGGGCTGTTCACCCGCATGAGTTCAATCATGGTATTTTAAAGTACATGCATGCCTGAAACACTGCTCACACTGATCACCTTTGTAGGGCTTTTCACTTTTCATTTTCCTTGTCTTTCACCCTTATGAATTCTATGGTGTTCATTTAAATGACTCTTCTGGTTAAAAGACATCCCACAAATGTCACATTTATAGGGCTTTTCATCTTTATGAGTTCTATAATGGTATTTTAAAGCATATGCATGCCTGAAACACTGCTCACACTGATCACATTTGTTGGGCTTTTCACCCTTATGAATTCTATGGTGTTCATTTAAATGACTCTTCTGGTTAAAAGACATCCCACAAATGTCACATTTATAGGGCTTTTCATCTTTATGAGTTCTATAATGGTATTTTAAAGCATATGCATGCCTGAAACACTGCTCACACTGATCACATTTGTTGGGCTTTTCACCCTTATGAATTCTATGGTGTTCATTTAAATGACTCTTCTGGTTAAAAGACATCCCACAAATGTCACATTTATAGGGCTTTTCATCTTTATGAGTTCTATAATGGTATTTTAAAGCATATGCATGCCTGAAACACTGCTCACACTGATCACATTTGTTGGGCTTTTCACCCTTATGAATTCTATGGTGTTCATTTAAATGACTCTTCTGGTTAAAAGACATCCCACAAATGTCACATTTATAGGGCTTTTCATCTTTATGAGTTCTATAATGGTATTTTAAAGCATATGCATGCCTGAAACACTGCTCACACTGATCACATTTGTTGGGCTTTTCACCTGTATGAATTCTCTGGTGACATTGCAAATCAGATTTTGTTGGAAAACTCTTCTCATACTGATCACATTTGTGATGCCTTTTTCGCATGTGAATTTTACGTTGGCTAATTAACTGAGATTTATGAGAAAAAGACTGCTTGCAAAGGTCACATTCATAGGGCTTTTCACTTGTATAGATTTGATTATGGCATTGTAAATTAGTTTTACGCCTGAAATGCTTCTCACACTGATCAAATTTGTAGGGATATTCTCCAGAATGAATTCTCTGGTGGTCATTTAAATCCGATTCCCTAGAAAGACACTTTCCGCACTCGGATCATTGGTTAGGCCTTTCCATTATATGGATCCCCACATTAAGCTTTAAATTGGACTGATTTTTCCTGGATTTTTCCCCGTTTGGATTGAGCTCTCCTGCCCAGTCATCCTGTTCAGTCTCTCCTTCGTCATCTCAGTGCTCATGAAATCACTAACATTTCTCTGGACTCAAGTTAAACTCCATCAGATTTAGTGTCAACACATAATGTCCAGCAAGATACTCATGCATTCAGTCTTAATAAAATCTCCATCAGCAGTTTTCACTTGGCTAGAATGAGCATGAGTTACAAAGGCCAGATCTGTGAAGTCTAGGCTCAGTGTTGCTGGAACCCAGATCAGTTTCTCTTTTTATTACTGATACTTCTGTGTGATGTAAATCACTGACCCTGCTGTTTGCAGTAGCACACTCTGGCTCCAGTGTGTTGAGTCCTGGTGTAGTACATTTCCTCTCTAACTCGGCCATGTGGACAGACTCCAGTCCATTTAGTTTCTCTTCCTTCTCTATGATCCTGTGCTGCTCGGGGAGCTCTGGTTGGGTCGTCTCAGTGTCCCGTCTCAGACTGACTCCTGCCTGTATCATTCTGCTGATCAAATGTGTTCAGAAGTGCTGATTCTGTTGGGAAACAGAGGAAAGGATCATACCCTTTAACCAGTCTAACTGCATGAGACACTTTCCCCATGCGTCAGATGCTTCCAGCAAAACTGATCTTTCACATTATTGATTTCCCTTCTCCCCTGGGCCATTCTTCATCACGCCATTCTGTTGTTGATTTACCTCTGTGCTTCGAGTCATGTCCTGTTGCATCACCCATCCTCTCAAGCTTCAATTGGTGGACAGATGGTCTTAAGTTCTCCAGCAAAATGTCCTCATAAACTTGGGAATTCATTTTTCCGTCCATAATATCAATCCGTCCAGGCCCCGAGGCAGCAAAGCAGCCCCAAACCATGATGCCCACTCCTCTATACTTCACAGCTGCGATGAGGTTTTGATGTTGATGTGCTGTGCCTTTTTCTCTCCACACATAGCGTTGTGTGTTCCTTCTAAGCAACTCAACTTTGGTTTCATCTGTCCACACAATATTTTGCCAGTAGTGCTGCGGAACATCCAGGTGCTCTTTTGCAAACTTCAAACGTGCAGCAATGTTTTTTTTTTTTGGACAGCAGTGGTTTCCTTTGTGGTGTCCTCCCATGAACTCCATTCTTGTCTAATGTTTTACTTATTGTAGATTTGTCAAGAGATGTTAGCATGTGCCAGAGATTTCTGTAAGTCTTAAGCTGACACTCTAGGAATCTTCATTATCTTATTGAGCATTCTGAGCTGTGCTCTTGCAGTCGTCTTTGCAGGACGGCCATTTCTAGGGAGAGTAGCAACAGTGCTGAACTGTCTATATACAGTATATAGACAATCTGTCTTACCGTGGACCGATGAACACCAAGGATTATAGTGATACTTTTGTTACCCTTTCCAGCTTCATGCAAATAAACCATTCTTAATCATAGGTCTTCTGAGAGCTCTTTTGTGCGAGGCATGGTTCACATCAGGAAGTGCTTCTTGTGAATAGCAAACTCAAAACTGTTGTGTTTTTTTATAGGGTAGGGAAGCTTTAACCAACACCTCCAATCTTGTCACATTGATTGGACTCCAGGTTGGCTGAATCCTGACTCCAATTAGCCCTTGAAGAAGTCATTAGCCAAGGGCAGGGGTGGCCAACCCCGGTCCCGGAGAGCCGCAGTGTCTGCTGGTTTTTAGTGTTACTCAGCACTTGATTGATGAATTAACCCTATAATGCCCAGACAGTGACGTCATTATAGGAAAAATTTGACCCAGTGGTACTTCTGAAGTATTAAAGGGTAATATTCAGATCCACTGTTCATCATTAGGTTTTGTGACAGCAAAATGTACATTGCTGAATAGAACAACTTCTAATTCCAGGAGTATCATATCTGAAACAGCCAAAAATCAGCTCCCCTCCAGAACTCAACACACAAAATTTCAAATTATCTATATGCTCTCCACTATCTATAGCTATCCCTTAACTTGTATAAGAATAAGTTTTTGTGTAATATTTACCTTGGAATGCCGAACTTCACTGCCAAAGTCCAAGGAAATTCATGAATTCCCATTCACATGGGAGCTACTACCTTGTAGTGAGTGACTAGGGGAGACACTACTCCTGCATTCTCACTTCTTCCTTCAGGGTGGCAGCATTGTGTATCAGATATGATACAGTGAGCAGTCGTGGTTGTGTTGCATCTTACCAGGTTGACATGGTCCTTCAAATTTGGTGTATCATATATGATACAGGGGGCATTATAGGGTTAAAGCAGTTGATTACACACTTCCCTTATCTCACCTGGGGCCTGTCTCACGAAGCTGGATTAACATACCCGGGGTTTCCCTCAGTTACCCAGCTGAACTTAACCAGACATCCGCCATCTTGTTTAACGGTCTCACGAAGCCGGTTATCAACGCGTTAAGTGAAGCAAAGAGTTTCCAATCTAGATCTGTGCCTGCTCACATATAAAAGGCAGGGTTTGCGGCCTACGACCAATTGCAGACATGGATAAATCCTTCCGGGCTGCATACTTCATGTCGAAAGAGCAGACGATCTTAACGCAGTGTCTAGACATATGGCAGTTTTATGGGTACAGGTATCAATTTGGAGGGATTGGGATAAGGACTGGGGATTCTGGTTAGGGTTAGAATAACATTTGTCTGTTCCTAAATGTGTGTTTATGAAATTTGTCATTATGGCATGTGATTTTGGCCTTATCATTTCAGATGCAACCCCAGTGGAGCAAAAAGAACATGGGAGCAAAAAAAAAAAAAAAAAGTATAAAAACAAACCGCAAAGTGGTCAGTACACTTAGTATATCTTATACATGTAGCATATGTGTATGTACATGTACATGGCTTTACTTCTTCACACCGTCTCTGTTGTAGGATCATAACAATGGAATTGTGGAATTAGTAATGAACGGCTCCAGCAGCTGACAGATATACTGTAGACCTTCTGCGGAAATCCTGTACCTCTCGTAAAGACATTGTCCAGGCAAATCAAAAGGATTACAGCGATCGCGAAACACTCTTTCGCAGGGGTCCCAAATCTTTCCCAGAAAGTGCCGGTGTGGGTGCAGGCTTTCGTTGCAACCAAGCAATTACACACCTGATACTACTAATCCACCCCTGGACTCTTTGCTCATAAGCTTGATCAGTAGCATCAGGCTGCAGTAGCATAGCTGCTTGGTAGCAATGAAAGCCTGCACCCACACCAGCCCTTTCTGGGAAAGATTGGGGACCCCTGCTCTTTCACATCTGACTGCTTTTCGCACAAGTTGTGCACCTTGACCCACTGAGTTCTCATCAAATGGGCAGGCTTTTTTCCAAGAGAATTGATTGGTCAGTAGGTGGGGCTTTTAATCCTGCTGAGCTCTTATCCTGAACTTAACCTACTCTGGAGAAGGTTAGGTGTTCAGCATATGTTGCCACGGCAACGTACCCCGATAAAAAGCCAACCACCTTTGTGATACGGAAAACTCAGGGTTAATCCAGAAGTTACTTTGTAAGCCAAAATCCAGCTTCGTGACACAGGCCCCTGGTGTCTTAGGTATAAATTGGGTGGACAAAACAAAACTCAGCACTCCCTCTGGCTCTACAGGACCAGCGTTATCCACCCCTGCTCCATTAACTTTTATCCGTACTCTGTACTTCTACTTTGTCTGCATTACAACTATGCTAAATATCCAACCACATCCACAAATCTTGGTTAACAAGTAGATTGCTGTCACAACCTGCAAGTCCACTTACTTGGCTCTTGGAGTCTTGTGGGTTGTTCCTGCTAATTGCTTGATTGGCTTATTATTACAAAATTAAACCTGAGACACTGGGTGAGTAATCAACTACTTTAATCCAGGGCTATTCAATCTTGTCCAGAATGGGCCACTGTGGGTGCAGGCTTTTATTATAACCAAGCAGCTACACACCTACTTCTACTAATCAAGCTCATTAGCAAAGACTCTTGGGGTTGATTAGTAGAATCAGGTGTGTAGCTGTTTGGCAGAAATGAAAGCCTGCACCCACAGTAGCCCACTCTGGACAAGGTTGAATAGCCCTGCTTTAATCCATCAATCGAGTGCTGAGTAACACCAAAAATCGGCAGACACAGCAGCTCTCCAGGACTAGGGTTGGCCACCCCTGGCCGAGGGGTTCTCATACTTTTTCCATTTAGCACTGTGAATGTTTACATGCTGTGTTCAATAAAAACATGAAAACATATAATTGTTTGTGAGGAATAAGTTTAAGAAGATGGTGTTTCTCTATTGTTGTGACTTGTTGTGACACGAAAATCAGATCACATTTTGACCAATTTATGCAGAAATCCAGGCAATTCCAAAGGATTCACATTTTTCTTGCAACTGCATACATAAGACATAATGAAGGCTGTAGAAGACAAAGATCCATCTTCTATGACTGTCCTTTATAATTGAATACTTTTTTCTGTTGAAGGCCCATCCTCGTCACCATATTACCGTTATACATTGAAGTATTAACGTTGAAATAAAACATTTTCAATAATACCAACACATTGTTGCAGTCATGACATAAAATTTTTATTTTGCCCCATGTTCATTCAATTTATGTATTACTTGTAAAAAACAACAATAAAATCCTGGAAAGAACAGGAAAATCAAGTGGAAATAACCGGTAAACTTAAGGTAGTCTAGATTTTAATATTGGCCTATAGTGATGATCAGTGACTGGTCCATACACATAACTTGCATACGATGAGTTCAGATGCAAAACCCAGTATGTTCATTCTATCACATTTTTTAAACATAAATGTGGAATGTTACCTGATGGAAGCTGTAAAATTCCCTAATTTTTCCTCTCTGGTTTTGAAATGGTTATGGTGCAGAGAATAAAATATCAGAGCGACAAAAATCAACCTTCGTTGAAAAAAAAAAAATGTCAATTGCCAAATTCTGATTGATTTGTCTGCAAAACTCAGCAAGTCCAACTTTGGTTTGCTTGCTAAACTCAGTAAGTCCATCTCTGGAAAATAGACATTATCAACTTTTGCCGAATAAGTGAAAACACAATGACACATCAATGCCAGTACAATCCTTGATAGGATCATGGGAATATTGCGTAAAATAATATTCTGCCGAATCAAATGCTTAAAACAAGATAGCTATTCAGAAACTGCTAAAACAAATGCCATATCAACCCAGTTTTTGGACATTTTCGGTTACCCAATTATCGTGGCAGTGGAGAAAGAGCGGGCAGTAAATCAAGATAGTTAGGACATCGTATGGAAATACGTTGACAGCAGACGCATATCTTTGGGTATACTTAGGGCATATTAAAAGCTGCCCACTTCGTTACAGTTTCCATAACAGGAATTTGACATTTGTTTAGATCATGTAAACAAAACCAAAAACCACGACTGACAACGAAACCAATGTGAATATTCAGTCACTTCCAAAGATTGAATGATAAATTGGATAACTATTGCGATCATCGGGTGCCACCATTGTTGCATCATGAGACCTAGATAGGAGCCTCGGATGCTACTCTAAAGACTGCATGATTTTCTGCACAAAATCCGATGGCTCTTCCATAGTTCTGCGAAAAAAGAAAAAAAAAAAACACTGACTTGTTGTTAGCTGTAGAACTTCGGGGTCAGTCCATATCTAAGCATCCAGACCCTCCCAGATGACACCCTCAGAAATTTCTAAAAAAATTCATATGAATACCTCTGGTGGACTTATGAAATAATACCAAGCATTAGACAAAAATCCCTAGTAGTTGTAAAGTGATGGCCTGTCACAATTTGAAGTATTTTTTTTTATTTTGATGAAATTGTGTTTCGTCCAACTTTGGGCTTCCATTGCTCCTCTATTATTTAACCTACAGATCAGATTTTTGGTTTCCCTGACCTACTTTACCCCTTGAATCAGAATTTCTGGTCAGATTAGGCGTATCCACCTTGGTTGCTCCACAATAGGGCTCCAAATTTGGCTGAAAAGCCAAAAATCGCAAAAATTGCTGTACTTTTTAAATGCTACAGATCAGAAAGTTTAGGGAATTCAAGCTTGAAATCTTATTTGTGACCAGTCCTGATACCTCTCATAGGTAATCCACTATAACAGGGGTGGGCAATCACGGTCCTGGAGGGCCGGTGTGTATGCAGGTTTTTATTCCTATCAATTACCCTGACTAATTGAGATAATTGATTGCATGCACAAATATAGATTTTCGCAATGATTCGATCAAAGGAAAATGTTTTATGAAGGGAGACAAGACTAGTCTTTGTAGTTTCATGATAATTTAAAGAAATGCGCATGAAACGTCAGATTTCATAAATGGTTTGGCTAATTGAGACAATCAACTAATTAAAGACCAGACGTTGGTGTGAAAACCAGGGACAGATAGGGCCCTCGCTGCCCACCTCTGCACTATAATCTTGTTTGTATCTTGGCAGGAATGCTGGTTTTTCATTTTACGGAAAAAATGGCAATTTTGAAGTCCATGGTTCACCATGTGTGCAATTGACCACATCCTTCAAATATCCTTCTATAGATTTGTTGAAAGTATGAATATTAAGTAATGTTCAGTTCATCATGTTAAAACTTGAACAAATAATGAAATCTTGAGACAAGCACAAACTTGTTTCATGTTACATCATCATTAAATCTGCAATCTGAGGTAAGTGAAGT
Organism: Gymnothorax reevesii; assembly: GCA_029721435.1. Classification (NCBI taxonomy): domain Eukaryota; kingdom Metazoa; phylum Chordata; class Actinopteri; order Anguilliformes; family Muraenidae; genus Gymnothorax; species Gymnothorax reevesii. The sequence goes on from CM056573.1 coordinate 159,600,232, forward strand.
GTGATGACTAAATCCATAATTTGTCTGAGCTTGTTTCGGTATTGCGTAATGACCAGTATAAAAGAGCTCCAATGATCAGATTATCATAATCACTCAAACCATGGAGGGTAAGAAGGATTTACCACAGAGTGACTTAGGTAGCAAATTGGGTGATGAATGTCACAATTCACGTATAGCAAAAAAACTGGCTTCTTCAGAGTGAATACCTTAAGCAGTTACGCATGAGGAAATTCAGCAAATTTGTTTCTCATGAGATGATGTTCTTATCTCGGTTCATGAGTGAACAGCGTACATGTGCAGATCCAGGAAATGTTCATACCAAACAGATTTCACATAAGTGTAATTTCCATGTTTTGGTGTAGCAATTGTATAAGTCTATCCTGATTTCATTACAGATTAGCATAATATGTGACTTTTAGTCCTCCAAGTTCCTGAGAGTGAATGTAAATTTGATAGTTAGCAATGTTAGCAAAAATTACATAATGAGATTAAATGCACCATTCTTATGGTCTCTAACAAAAACCACGTGAACCATTGCAATGTAGTAGTCGAACATGCAATCCTTTGTTAAGCTTCAAATAAAACAATCATTTTGCTTGAAAAATTGTATTGAAGTTATTTTTTGCAGGTATTTAGCGGTTTGAAAGACCCTAGAAGTGACAAATGTGCAGAATTTGGCAATTGATGCTACACAATGCTGAATTTATCGACATCTGCTCGAAATGGGTAACATTCAAAAAACTGCAGTAAAAACTCTGGGCTGAACACCATCCAAATTTTTTTGTCAGATGAACTTGACAACTATAGCAATCTATGGTAAAGATTGAAAGGATGTGGTCAATTGCACACATGGTGAACTGTGGACTTCAAAATTGCTGTTTTTTTTCCGTAAAATGAAAAACGAGCAAAATAAAAACGTTTTTTTTCTCATTCCTGCCAAGATACAAACAAGATTAAAGAGGGTTACCCATGAGATGTATCACGAATGGTCACAACAAAATTTCAAGCATGAATTCCCTAAACTTTCTGATCTCTAGCATTTAAAAAGTAAGGCCATTTTTGCGATTTTTGGCTTTTCAGCCAACTTTGGAGCTCTACTGTGGAGTAACCAAGGTAGATACACCTAATCTGACCAGAAATTCTGATTCAAATTTGAAGAAAAATTTAATAGGATATCAGATACCAGTCACTGTAAACTTTCATATGCAATGGTTACAGTGGGGCAAAAAAGTATTTAGTCAGGCACTGATTTTGCAAGTTCACCAACTTAGAAAGATGAGAGAGGTCTGTAATTTTCATCAGAGTACACTTCAACTATGAGAGATAAAATGAGAAAAAAAAATCCAGGAAATCACAATGTAGGATTTTTAAAGAATTTATTTGTAAATGATGGTGGAATATAAGTATTTGGTCACCCCTCAAACAAGCAAGATTTCTGGCTCTCACAGACCTGAAACTACTTCTTTAAGAAGCTCTTCTGTCCTCCACTCGTTACCTGTATTAATGACACCTGTTTGAACTCGTTATCTGTATAAAAGACACCTGTCCACAGCCTCAAACAATTAGACTTCAAACTCAACCATGGCCAAGACCAAAGAGCTGTCGAAAGACACCAGGAAGAAAATTGTAGACCTGCACCAGGCTGGGACGAGTGAACCTACAATAGGCAAGCAGCTTGGTGTGAATAAATCAACTGTGGGAGCCATTGTAAGGAAATGGAAGACATACAAGACCACTGATAATCTCCCTCGATCTGGGGCCCCTCGCAAGATCTCATCCCGTGGGTCAAAATTATCATGAGAACAGTGAGCAAAAATCCCAGAACTACGCGGAGGGACCTGATGAATGACCTGCAGCGAGCCGGGACCAAAGTAACAAAGGCTACCATCAGTAACACACTACGCCGAGAGTGACTCAAATCCTGCAGCGCTAAGCGTGTCCCCCTGCTTAAGCCAGTGCATGTCCAGGCCTGTCTGAAGTTTGCCAGAGAGCGTATGGATGATCCAGAGGAGGATTGGGAGAATATCATGTGGTCAGATGAAACCAAAATTGAACTTTTTGGCAAAAACTCAACTCGTCGTGTTTGGAGGAAGAAGAATGCGGAGTTGCATCCCAAGAACACCATACCTACTGTGAAGCATGGGGGTGGAAACATTATGCTTTGGGGCTGTTTTTCTGCAAAGGGGACAGGACGACTGATCCGTGTCAAGGGAAGAATGAATGGGGTCATGTATCGTGAGATTTTAAGCCAAAACCTCCTTCCATCCGTGAGAGCATTGAAGATGAAACATGGCTGGGTCTTCCAGCATGACAATGATCCCAAACACACCGCTCGGGCAATGAAGGAGTGGCTCCGTAAAAAGCATTTCAAGGTCCTGGAGTGGCCTAGCCAGTCTCCAGACCTCAACCCCATAGAAAATTTGTGGAGGGAGTTGAAAGTCCGTGTTGCCCAGCGACAGCCCCAAAACATCACTGCTCTAGAGGAGATCTGCATGGAGGAATGGGCCAAAATACCAGCTACAGTGTGTGCAAACCTGGCAAAGACTTACAGGAAACGTTTGACCTCTGTCATTGCCAACAAGGGTTATGCTACAAAGTATTGAGTTGAACTTTTGTTATTGACTAAATACTTATTTTCCACCATTATTTACAAATAAATTCTTTAAAAATCCTACAATGCGATTTCATGGATTTTTTTTTTTCATTTTGTCTCTCATAGTTGACAAGTATCTCTGATGAAAATTACAGACCTCTCATCTTTCTAAGTAGGAGAACTTGCAAAATCAGTGCCTGACTAAATACTTTTTTGCCCCACTGTATATCCTTTCTCATGAATGTGGCGTTAATGTGGTTATGCACCTGAACTCTTCATATGTTGTGCAGCATTTTTCACTATGGAATGAGACGAAATCTTTTATCTACCCCATGATCAACATGAAAGAACACATGCATATAGTAATTAATATTGTATGTACTGACATTGAAAAATCAACAATCATTGAAAACAACACTGTGCTTGCTGAAGAATAGCTATTAAAAAAAAATCAGCTCCGATATACAACAAATTTAGTAAAGAGACACGGTGAAGTCAGGACCTCAGAAATCCAGTGCTCAGATATCACTGGCCCATACAATATCCTTGCTGTGATATTTTGGGAGACTTGAGTGGAGCGTGAGTGTAGGGTATGACTCAGACTATAACTACAATTACCCCAATGTTTCTCTCACATTCCAGCTATATCAAAGTGGACAGCACCATCACATGTGGAGGTAATCTTGTCAGACAGAGGGGCAATGATGGGCAAAAACTGAGTGAATTCATGGATTGCTTTGTCACATACGTGACCACTTGGTCGTGTGTGACCAATTAATTATGTCCTGTATTAAGTAGAATCGTCTGGCAACTTGAAATCTGGTCAAAAGCAAGGTCAAATTGAGTTTGCTGAGGACATAAAAATAATTGTCATACAAGTTCAACTTTTCATATAGCATAAAATCTTCATGCATTTGGTCATGCGTGTGACATTTTAATGTTAAATGAATTAATTTGTTAATTATTTGAGAAAGGTGGTGATAGTTTTTAATTGACTAATTTGAGAAATACAGTGAACATGCATACTGCAACACTTAAACATAAAAAGTACTGTGACATACAATTTATCAGTTGATAAAAATCAAAAATAATCCTCTTATTTTTATGATTACTTACATTGACATACATCTATGCAAATGACCACTAAAGTGATCTTAAATCAAGAAAAACACATTTCATTACATGTAAGACAATGCTTTTTGTGAATACACAACTGCAAATTCTGGAAAAAAACTAAATAAATATAAAAAATAGGCGTGCAATGCACGGAATACCCCCAGCCCGATGTTGAAGTCTTTGGAGACGCCCGCCCGCCGCCCGACCGCCCAACCGCTCGAAGGTTAGCAATACCCCATCAGCCTTGAGGGCTGAGGGATAAAAACTTGATTTTTTTTCAAATTTGTTTCACTTTTTGACTACTGGCCACTCCATATGCCAAACTAATTTCATTAACAATAATTCCTACAATAAATCACTGAAATGCAAATACATCCAGCTTCTGAAGTAGGCCTACAGTTGTGGTCAAGAGTTTACATGCACTTGTAAACAAAATATCATGGCCATCTTGAGTTTACAATTATTTCTACAACTCATATTTTTCTGCCAAAGTGATTGGAGCACATACTTATTTGACACAAAAACATTCATGAAGTTAGGTTTTTTTATGAATTTATAATGGGTCTACTGAAAATGTGACCAAATCTGGTGGGTCAAAAATATACATACAGCAATGCTAATATTTGGTTACATGTTCCTTGGCCATTTTCACTTCAATTAGGTGCTTTTGGTAGCCATCAACAAGCTTCTGGTTGAATCTTTGACCACTGCTCTTGACAGAATTGGTGCAGTTCAGCTAAATTTGGCGGCTTTCTGACATGGACTTGTTTATTCAGCATTTTCCACGTTCTCAATGGGGTTTAAGTCAAGACTTTGGGAAGGACATTGTAAAACCTTAATTCTAGCCTAACTTAGCCATTCCATTACCACTTTTGATGTGTGTTTGGGGTCATTGTCCTGTTGAAACACCCAACTGTGCCCAAGACCCAATCTTTGGGTTGATGATTTTAGGTTATCCTGAAGAATTTGGAGGTAATACACCTCCTTCATTAACCCATTTAACTCCAAACATATTGCTGGGCATTGTGGCCAAACAGCTCAATTTTTGTTTCATCTGACCACAGAACTTTCCTCCAGAAGGTCTTCTTTGTCCTTGTGGTCAGCAGCAAACTTCCGTCGAGCCTTAAGGTGCCTGCTTCTGGAGCAAGGGCTTCCTTACTGCACAGGAGCCTCTCAGTCCATGGCGATGTAAGACACACTTGACTGTGGACACTGACACCTGTGTTCCAGCAGCTTCTAATTCATTGCAGACCTGCTTATTGGTGGTTCTCTGTTGATTCTTAACCATCCTGACCAATTTTCTCTCAGCAGCAGGTGGTAGATTGCGTTTTCTTCCTGTAGCTGCTTTGAAATGGGTCCAAGTGACTAACCTGACTTAAAGTCAATGATTTGCTTTTTCAGATCCGTGCTGAGCTCCTTCGACTGAGCCACAAGTGCTACAATGGGCTCAGAAGTCACAAGCTGTTGTCGATCATTATCACTCACAAAAAAAAGTTAAGAGGCCATGCCACGAAGCCAATTTGATTGGCTTTCTACATGACCAAAATTGATAATTCACGTTGCAGTACGGATATCTTTCACCCAGCAGATTGTCACATTTTCAGTAGACCCTTAATAATTCATAATAGAACCAAACTTCATGTTTTTTTGTGACAAAGAAATGTGTTCCAATCACTATCACAGAAAAATAAGAGTTGTAGAAATTATTGGAAATGCAAGACGGCCATGACATGTTCTTTACAAGTGAATGTAAACTTTTGACCGCAACTGTATCTACAACACATCATACAATAGCAGGAGAGTAAATAATTTGCATCTCCTATACAATGGGAGAACAATGATTTCAGTTTCAGTTGATCACACCAATAAATGAAAAAAAAAACAAAAAAAACAAACTAATCTGAATTGAGCCTGTTTCTTATAAGGCCAGATTTACACTAAGGAAATGATTTAGAATGTACACTTGATTGACATCATTCTTTTGATTACCTTCGCCAGCGACTTCGCTGACGAAGGTAATGTTTTGATCCCCGTGTATTTATTTGTTTGTGTGTCTGTCTGTATGTGTATCGAATAACTCAAAAAGTACTAAACGGAATTTCATAAAATTTGGTGGGTTGATTTGGCATGACCTGAGGATCAATCGATTTGATTTTGGGAGTGATCGGGTCAAAGGTCAAGGTCAAGGCCACGAAAAGGTCAAAACCGACTTTCGGCCATATCTCGGTCAATTTTTATCCGATCGGCATGAAACCAACGCCAGTGGCGAGGGATTCAGTGGCGTCGGCGAAGGTATGCGCTCTACCGAGTGCCCGTTCTAGTTTTATATTTGAAATTCATTTTTATTCATTACTGTGGGCCTCTGATTGAGCAGATTATTTTCAACTAATATTATTATCATCTTGTGATATCTTTTACAACCATCTCCTGCATCATCTGACCAAAACCAACATGTCACAGCTCTACACACTGTGGCTCTTTGGATTCCTCAGGGTTGATGACTGAGCCTGAAAAAAGCATTCTAACAGAGACTCTGCGGGGTATTTATTAGTTCTTTAATAAGCCTGTAACAAAATTATTTTGCTAGTTTAGAATGAATAGAAATAAACCAGACGCTTCTGTAACTGGTTTCACGACATTTTTGGGGGTGCTTCAGATATTTTGTCCACCCCCTGTATTTCCAAGCCCTTGTTTCATGTTTATTGACACTTCCAATGATTTTCCAGCAGTCTCATGTCACCTGCCTAGTACTCTTTTAAAGGCGCATGCCATATGTATTTTGAATGAGCCATTTTGAGTCTCTAATTATCTCGACTTGCATGTCTGTGGGCCGTGGGAGGAAACTGTAGTAAACCCACATAAAGTCAGGGAGATCATGCAAATGCCAAACAGAAGATCCCAGATCATCCTTCAAACCCACAACCTTCCCACTGTGAGGCAACAGCGCCACTGACTGAGCTGCCTATACATCAGCCTTTTCATCTGAATGGACTCTTTGGTTGACATTTAAATGAGATTTCAGAATAAAACTCTTCCCTCAATGATCACATTTGTTCGGCTTTTCTCCCGTATGTTTTCTGGAATGCTGATTTAAATTCCATTTCTGAATAAACGTCATCTCACAATGATCACATTTGTAGGGCTTTTCACCTGTATGTATTCTATGGTGGATATTTAAATGAGATTTCTGAGCAAAAGACTTCTCACACTGACCACATCGGTAGGGCCTTTGACCTGTATGAATTCTATGGTGGACAGTTAAATTGAATTTCCTCAAGAAACTCTTCGCACAATGATCACATTTGTACAGCTTTTCTCTGGTATGTTTTCCGTGGTGGCTATTTAAATTACTTCTCCGGGCAAAAGACTTCTCACACTGGTCACATTTGTAGGGCTTTTCACCTGTATGTATTCTACGGTGGTCATTTAAATTACATTTATGCAAAAAACTCTTCCCACAATGATCACATTTGTACGGCTTTTCTCTGGTATGTTTTCTGTAATGCTGATTTAAATAACATTTCTGAATAAACGTCCTCTCACACTGATCACATTTGTAGGGCTTTTCACCTGTATGCATTCTATGGTGGATATTTAATTGAGCTTTCAGAGCAAAAGACTTCTCACACTGATGACATTTGAAGGGTTTTTCACCTGTGTGCATTATATGGTGGATATCTAATTGAGATTTCTGACCAAAAGACTTCCCACACTGATCACATCTGTAAGGCCTTTGATCTGTATGAATTCTATGGTGGACATTTAAATTGCCTTTCAGCGAAAAGCTCTTCCCACAATGATCACATTTGTATGGCTTTTCTCCAGTATGTTTTGCGTGGTGGTTATTTAAATGACTTTTCCGAGCAAAAGTCTTCCCACAATGGTCACATTTGTAGAGTTTTTTCTCACTTTGCACCCTTTTGTGGATTGTTAAATGACATTTTCCTAAAAAACTGTTCTTGCAATGATCACATTTGTTTGGCTTTTCACCTGTATGATGATGATTATGGCAATTTAAATGAGTTTTATTCCTGAACCATTTCATACACTGATGACATTTGTAGGGCTTTTCACCTGTATGTTTTCTATGGTGGACATTTAAATTACTTTTCCGAGCAAAAGACTTCTCACACTGGTCACAATTGTAGGGCTTTTCACCTGTATGTATTCTATTGTGCTCATTTAAATACGATTTCCGAGCAAAACTTTTCTCGCAATGATTACACTTATGGAACTTTTCTCCAGTATGAATTTTCAGGTGGCAATTTAAATGATATTTCCTAAAGAAACACTTCCCACATCGAGAGCATTGGTGGGGCTTTTCCCTTATATTGATTCCCACGTCCTGGATTAATTTGGAATGATTTTTCCCTGAATTTCTGCACAGTAGATTGGGCTCTCCAGCGCAGTGATACAGTTCAGTCTCTTTTTTATTGACGCCAGCTCCATTAAGCTCAGTACTCATGAAGTCACTCACCAAAATTTCACTAGATTCCATCTTAACTTCATCCGATTTAATGCCAACACACTTAATGTCTGGTGCGATACTGACGAGTTCAGTCTTAATGGTCTCTCCATCATGAGTTTTGATTTGGTCAGAATGTAGATGAGTTACAAAGGCCAGCTCTGTAAAGTCTAGGCTCTCCGTCTTAAGAACCCCAGTGTTGGAGGGGCCCAGATCAGTTTCTGTTTTTTCCAGCAATGCTCCTCTGTAATGTAACTCACTGACCCTGCTGGTTGCAGTAACACCCTCTGGCTCCCGTTTGTTGAGTCCTAGTGTCACACATTTTTTCTCTGACTCTGCCATGTGGACAGACTCCAGTCCATGTAGTTCCTCTTCTTTCTCTCTTTTCCTGTGCTGCTCGGTGAGCTTTGGTAGGGTTGTGTCTGAGTCCTGTCTCAGACAGACTCCTGCCAGCATCATTTCACTGATCAAATGTAATCAGCTCCTGTAGGGAAATAGTACAAGGGATTATAGTCTTTGACTAATGTACCTGAATAGGAAACTTTATCTGTATTTTTCAGAAGTGGAGCGGCAAAGGGGCAAAAATTGTGTCATACCCTGCATGGCAGTAGAACCATATGAAAATTGAGGTTGTACTTGTGAAATCTACTTCAACCCATTTGTGCCGATGTAGACATCCACTGACACGGAGGTTTTCTATTTATGCACGCAGTTACAGCACTCGATCACTAGATGGATCAGTAACTGAATATTCATCAGCAAGCCCAGTTAAAAGATGGTTTAGAATATGGAGAAGTTCACTCAAATTCTTGTTTTACAAGGGTTGCATGAAATAAACTCCTCAGCTAAGCCTGGTGTGCAAACTGGTCAATATCCTTGCCTATAGTATCGATCCAGTAGTTTCAAAAAAATTCTCTTGCAACGGGGGGGGAAAAAAAAAAATAAAATAAAAAAATAAATAAATAAAAAAAACTGTCCTCTGTAGCAACCACTTTATCAACAGTGTGCCAACAGTATTCCAATTGGTGGTTAAGAAAAATCAGTTTTCTGAAGCAAAAATTCAACATGGTATTGATTCTCTCACATTCTACTGCCAGTTACAGTCATCACATACAAAAAAAGCGTAGTTCCCTACCATGGATTTACGCGTAGATTCCTCAATCAACAAATTCAGTGCTTAGTCAGGCGGCATAGGCAAAATTATCACCAGAATATTTCACTTTTTGAAGCAATCATGAAACTTAGCATCTGGGTAAGATGCCCCACTAAGATCATTTTAAGATCAAGACCCACCTCTGAAACTCCCCCTGGTGACCGCCATCTTGAATTTCAAAATGGCCGCCACTCAGAACATATAAACCTCCCTAACTCCAAAACTATGATAGATAGGAACATACTGTTTGTGGCTAGCCCCCCATTTTTAGGGGCAGGGAATCTCATAAAACTAATTTGATGTCTGGGTGATGTCCGCCATCTTGGATTCCAAGATGGCCGACACCAAAAACCTACATTTCTCAATATCTTGGGAGTGAAAGGCAATAAGAATAGAATTCCAAAGGTTACCCAATATTTTCATCGCCAAAATACAATTTGGAATTGCTTTCAAGTGTTTATCACAGGTCGGCCATCTTAGAATCCAAGATGGCCACCATTCCTGATGTGTAGTCTCATATTGTCTTTCTTAAAACCAGCAAAAATATTCTCTTTGTTTCCAACCTTCTATTTCCATAGTCAAGGAATCACATGAAGCTCGGCCAGATTCTTGTCAACATCTGAAATTTTGGATTTTAATATGGCTACTGCAGCTGATAATGGTATCTTGGATTTCAAAATTAAAATATTACAAGTATTTCTACTGAAAATTTCAAGCAAATATACATGTACACCTTCCTTCAAAGGCGTACCTTTAAAATGTTGAGTATCACTGACAGAAGAAATTTTGCACATTTAGCACCTCATAGGTCGTCGCAGCTGCCATCTACTCTATAAGTTAAAACAATGGAACTAAACTGCTTCATTGATTGGAGAAAAACACAAAACTCTAAGATTGCCCGAGGCATCAAAAGCTTTTTCAGAACTTACAGGCAGTCCCCAGGGATTTCTGCGGTCAAAAAAATGAAATTCCGCGGAAAATCTCACCAAATTCTGCGGTCAAAAAAGCTAAATTCTGCGGTTATTCTGCAAGAAATAGTCAATTCTGCAAAAATTCTGCGGTAGCCTTTTGCAACTAAGTATAACCCTCATTCATTCAAAAATCAAAGAAGTTTACCTTTACTTTTAGTATTAAAGAATCTCTTGAAACAAAGTAGGAAGACACTAAAATCTGTTGCACAATTATTGCTCTTGATGTTTAATTCTTGAATGATTCATAACAAAAACTTGCCTTAAACGTAAAGACTTTTATTATTAATATCAAAAAAGCGAGACAAAGTGGGTGAAATCACCTAGATTTCACCTAGAAATCACCTAGAAAATGAAAAGAAGATGAAAATAAATAGATGAACATAAAAGGATGATGAAAATACCTGTCATATGAATTTACTTTTTACCACATGTATAAATTACGTGTCAGTACTGTCTGGGACACTGGCAGCAAAACGGAGGCAGTGCCAGGTCCGCAAGAGCTGCTCACAAATTAAGACGCTCGTCACCTGCTGCAGATACTTCTGACCCATCTGTGGGAATTTTAGCTCCTACCTGTTGTTTTCTAATTCCGTGTCATTGCTCCGATTAATTATTTCATAGTAAATAGGCTACGATATTCCATATGGTTATGCTGTTAGGCTATAAATGTTGAATCCGAATGTGTATTAATCAAAATAGATGTTTTTAATTGTTGTTTTGTCCTTCTGAATTGTTTAATTATTTCTTTACCCAAAAATATCGTTGTAGTTAAATGTTTACAATAAAGCTGCTTAAACACTGGACGCGAACGAATTTTTCGCGCGACAGATCACATTAAAAAGTCAATGCAAAGACGCGAATCCGCGCGAAACGGGTATTTGCGTCTTTGCATTGAATTTGAATGTAATCTGTCTTGCGAAAAATACGTTTCGCGTCCAGTGTGAAAGCAGCTTAATTCACGTTAATAATATACAATTCTTTTGCCTAAATATTCATAAATGTATTATTAAACCAGTAAAAACGTAATGCTGGTGTTGTTTCGTTCTTTTGAGAATCTTTTGAGGTGCTCAGAGAGTCGGATTAGAATGCTTTGAACCGAGCGGTCCAAACGACCGTTCATGGTGATAAAATGGTTGTGATAAAATTCCGGCGCTTCTAGTGTTAAAACATAAAACTATTAATAAAAAAAAAGACTGTCATTACTGGTGTGCCATAGCAACTGATCGAATTCATAAAACTTAGGCTATTAGTCTAGGCCTAAATATTGCTGATTTTTTTTTTTTTTTTAAGAAAGATTAGGACTGACGTGAAGGCAGTTCGTTATCTCGATCCGCTCACACGCTAACTTTGTCTTGTTGTGCATTGTTGTGGAGATGGTTTTTTGCTTTTGGCATGTAGACCTACTCTGTTCTTGTTCTTGAATTCATCTTTTGTGTTTTGCTGATTTGGCATGGTCCTCGACTGTCGATTTTCTAATATGGTCTGTTAGAGACCACATTAAAGGGCCGACAAAAGAGCTTTCCGCCGTCCTCATAACAGAAGGAAAACTGACTGGCCGTAGTATAGGCAGTCTTGCCAACTGCTGGCTTGGATCTCTCAAGAAATCGCTTCATTTTTAAACTTTCATACAGAATACGCCACGCAACCTAGGCAAAGAACGTCGATTTGTCGCCAACGAGGCCATCACTGCCTGGCGGTCAGGTTCACGCCTGAGTACACGCCTGCGAGATGTGCCGCGGTAACAGATGTTTGTGAGTTGACAAAATCATGGTTTTTTCACCAGCTTGTGTCGGCAGAATTTGAAATTCCGCGGCAAAATCAGTGAATTCCGCGGTTTCCGCGGTGAAGTGTGGATTCCGCGGAAAACGCCGCGATCGCGGAATCGCGGAATTCCCCGGGGACTGCTTACAGGAAATGCGGCAAGTGCAAGAAAGCTAGCAAATGAAACTTGTGAGCAAACTCACAAGACGTATGTGAGTGGACAAACAATCCCGATTTGGAAAGTCGCCAGATTAAGCGAGAAAGTCGTCAAGTTGGCAACTCTAAGACTTTGGCGAAATTTCGATCGTTCATTTTCGGCAGGGTGACATGCTAAAATAAGCGAATTTACGAGAATGTGGATGTAACAGCTACGTCTGTGTTTAAACAGTAACTGAAATACATTGACTGGACAATAAGAATAGGATACGAACCTGTGCATAAAAGTAAGGTCGGGTGTATACTCCAAATATGATGCGAAAAAAAAAAAAAAAACACTCAAAACCGGCCTGAAGCGTTCAGTTTCTTTTACAGGATTTATGTTGTACGGACATGGTCAATGGGAATTATTCCGAATGAAACAGGACTGGAGGGTTCCTTCGACCCGATTCATCTATCTCTGGAGGAGGCAGGGCTGGAGATGAGCAGTATCGCATCTCAAAATGCGATCAGTCTTTTTTTTCTTTTTTTTTTTTTAAATGTGCAAATCTACGACTGGCTTTTTAAATCTCCATCGCATATTGTGCGTTACAGTCTTCGGATAATCATACTATAATTTGAGGAACGTTTGTCTGTCTGTCTTTGTTCCCCTACTCCTCCGAGGTCCTCTGACGGATCTTCACCAAACTTGGTGGGTCTATGTAGGTTGTCCCTGGAATTGTCCTTGAGGGGTTAGTTTTTTGAAAGGTCAAGGTCACTGGGGTCAAAGGTCAATTTTTCGCATCTCCCATCTCCCTGGACAGATTTTAATGAAAGTTGGTACGTGGACGTAGGTTGTGAAAAGACAAGAAATGACCACGAGAGGTCCGTTCCGTCAAAGGTCAAGGTCACAAGGGTCAAAGGTCACCGTATTCATGAAAGTTGGTATGTGGACGTAGGTCATCACAAGAAATTATTCTCGCCACGGGTAATTCACTAGTGTGAATAAAAGTATTTGTCCAGTTTTGAACAAAAAAGGGCTCCTACAGTCTCTTAATATCGTCCTGATCGGCCTCTACCACCGCACTATGGATAACCTAACGGCGTGACCATGGTAGCCAGTACCGCCCACAGAGCTAAGGAAAACACAACAAAAGGGCTTTCACACAGCTTGCGCTCCGCGCAGATCTTGGCAGCCACAGCCATTCATTGTGTATGTGATCGCGGGGCGCGAGGGCGTACCTCATTGCGCCGAGGAGGTGGCAGTGCGAGGCAAGCGCTGCCGCTGGACAGGGTGCTGCGCCCAAGTTGAACATTTTTAATTTGGGGGCAGCGTCCTGTGGCATCACTTTGGCGTGTCCAACAGGAGAGAATATTGGAAAAAATAGGTGGATTTTGGCAGAAAGGCACACCATAAATGGCGGAGAGCATCACTGTGGGATCTCGTTAAGAGCCCAGGCATGGAGAGAGATATCCCACAATTTGGGAATACCAGGAGAGTTTAAAAACTGGCAGATATATAGCGTTAGCCTCATGGCATAATTGCCTCCTAGGGCCGTCCACGCCAAGAAAGATGACTAGCAAGACTCACCTCACTCCTTATGCAAATACTGATTGAGCTACTTTGATTAGTTTACATTGGCTATACTTTTCCTTCAGCGAACCCATTTTTGCTTCGTTGAAAAACTGACATTGGGCTAGCTTAACGGCTACTATTCAGCCAATACATCTGAAGAGGAAACTTAAAGGAGAATTCCGGTGTGAAGTTGACTTGGGGTGCATAGAAACATGATAACGAGTACTAACTTTTGTCGAATACCCTACCTCCGTTCTCAGGCAACATTTCGAAATAGATGGCTTTTTAGCCGAAGCTCCCAACGGTAAGTCGATTGACGAGCATGAACGAATAGATTGCAATCTGTTCCCCTATCCTTCCTTTTCGTTCGTGCTAGTCAATCGACTTATCTTGACTTTCAAGATGGAGGCGACTGGAAACTACCTCAAGGTACTGTTTGCATAAAAGTCTTTAAGAAACTATCTGTGCATTTTCAAAGTTCTCAGTGCCTCGTTTTAAATCTCAGGGCCCTCGGAATTCTAACAATGAAGTGTGGAGCTACTTTGAGCCTTGTTAATGATGAAAAAATAGCAATTTCTTTGCATGGCAATGCTACTCCCCTTCCACTACCTTTGTAAGCCTGTTAGGAGCTTCGGCTAAAAAGCCATTAATTTCGAAATGTTGCGTGCGTACAGAGTTGGGGTATTCCACAATTCATACCCTTTATCATGTTTCAATACACCCAAAGTCAATTTCACACCGGAATTCTCCTTTAATTGTTGATTAAAAACAACTCCTTATAACTTCGTTCTCAAAAAGTGTCAACCAAAATGGGCCTCGATTCATTTTTTAATATGTATTCCAGTACTACTTAAGGAAATTCGATTGTATGCTCTTTAACAAAGTAATGACAGGAATTTTTTCATTAAAGTTAATGGGAAATTGAGAGGTGCTGTGCACTGGACGCCATGTTGGTTTTTTCAACTTCTATATACACTCATTGGTAACTCCTAGAATAGAAGCAGCTCTGAGATAGGTGGGAGCAACTGAGATTTACTACGGATGACGTCAATACTCATGCACAAGTCATGGGACAATGAGCACGGTGATTGGTTGTTAAGTGACAGGGCGGCCCATTGAAGAAAATATCCCCCATCCAACTCATGGAGGAAAAAATGAGGAAATAGTACAAGCAGCTGGTTTGTCCCATAAAAAAATAACATGTTGAGGACTCCTGAAAATGCATTATGTGCAGTCCCCATATATCACACTCTAGGCAAATAAACATACATAGGAAAGAGATAGTTGTAAAAACACCAATAGTATAAAACAAGTCAAAAATAAAACAAGTCATTTTCCCCAATAATTAGCAATTTATTACCCAAAGAGAATATGTTGCGATCATTTACATGTCGAACCGTTCAAGTTTGTTTGCCCTAAAGTGTCATGGATGAAAGTTCAAAAAGGACGCAAAAGCCTAACTGGGGCTCCGACCAGTTACTGCTACTGGCCCAGTTGGTGCTGGAGCGAAAGCGAGTAATCAAAGGGAAATTTGGCCCGGGGGTGAACAGCAAATCCTCAGATGACAGATGACTGCAAGAAGCGGTGGTATGGGCTGCAATCGCAGGGAAGGTCCGAGATCGCAGCCTATAAACAGGCTATCGTTTCAACAGGAAAGCATACTAATTAAGCTTGGTTTGTAATTTATGGCCTACAATGTAAATATGTATACAAAATGACATGGGCTGGTATTATGATCTATTAAATGTAACCCTCGCTCAACAGCCTAATAAAACTAGGCTTACGCCGTCCGAGGCGATGGCTTGGGGTATATCCCCGAACGCCCCCAATCCTTGAATAGACCCAATACGATATAAAACCCCTCAGGTCATGACCTTTCATTTGAAGTTAATTTCAGGTCAATCGGACAAATGGTTCTGAAGATATGCCCAAAATGGTAATTTTCCACCGAAGCGCCACCTGGTGGCAAAATATTGAACCATACAGGTATGATGTCATCATGTGACACGTTATGAGGTCATGACCTTGCAGTTGCACATAGTTTCATGTCAATTGGACAAATAGTTCCAAAGATATGGCAAAAAAAAATGGTGAATTTGTGACAAAGCTCCACCTTGTGTCAAAATTTTGAACCAAACAGGTATAATGTCATCATGGGACACATTCTCCGGTCATGACCTTTCATTTGCACTTGATTTGAGGTCAATCGGATAAATATTTCCAGAGATATGATAAAAAGTGATTTTTCTAGTTTTTGGCCCCCCGTGGCCAATCTAGAAAATGCAAATTGTCCAAAATCAAATCAGTCCTTCCTCTTCATGATACTTACTTATATGCAAAACTTGGAATTTCTAATTGAAATATTACTGAAGTTATCGTGTTAACACCTAAATCAGTTTTAGGCCCCTGGTGGCCAATCTAGAAATCGTAAATTTTCCAAAATCAAATCAGGTCTTCCTCTTAATGATACTTACTTCTATGCAAAACTTGAAATTTCTAATTGAAATATTACTGAAGTTATTGCGTTAACACGTAAGGCGGCGTGGCGGCGGTGGCCGGACCAAGAACATAATATCCCCGGAACGCCATTCGGGGATATAATAATTCAGGCACAGCAGGAGGAGATAGAGCACCAAAGTCACTGTCCCTGAGCAAGTGGCATCCCGCAGGCACATAATGCCTGTCAAATAATTGGCATAAGCTGCTTTCCATTAAAATGAGAGTCGTGCGTGGATCCTGGCCATTTTGCAACAATGTCCAAAATAGTGTATTCGGCATCAAATACTATCTGCGTGCTGCAAGGTTATTATAGTTTTGAAATTTTCATTTTTATTTAGTTTTTGTTTGCTTTTTTATTTAGTTTGTTACCTGAACAAGTGATTAAGCAGTTTTAATTTAGTTTTTATTTCGAGGAATTGACTTGTTTTTTTTTAGTTTTTATTTAGTTTTTCTTCCCCCAGCTTTTGCCCATAGATTGTATAAATTGATGGACGCAGCACTCAGGTCTGAAAAGAGAAGCCCATGCAGAAGTACCTTAAAATGGCATTCTATTTAATGGCCAGCAGATGGCAACGTCAGTGGTTGCAGAAAGAAGTTCAATGGTATAGAAGTCTGAGAAAATAACCCTACTTTCCCACCAGATTTTTCATTTAAATGATAATTTTTCACATTATCTTATGGTATCTATAGCAAGTTTCAAGTATCCTTCGATATGTCATGAGGGTCATTCCATGTGAAATCAACCAATCTGAGGAAATCCTTCCACCACACCATCTCAGATATGGCTGATAAGTTTTATATTTCAAAATGTATGTCATAACTAGTAAAATGCCAAAATTTCAGCTTCCTACCCCTACTACAACCCATCCAAAAAAATAATTATATCTTTAAAAATAACGAGGATTGTATCATTAAATTTGACCCCGCAAGACATTTTCATATTTCAACTCTTCATAAGTCAGACAATAATCATTCTAGAGACTTGAGACTTATTCAGAAACTACTGTAGATTGCAAATAAACAAACCAATTGCTTCTAACATGATTGACAGTCTTATTAGGGCTCAATGTTAGTATAATTTAGAGTTTCGTCCATTTTCTGTGCCCCCAAAAATTATATCACCTCCACACAGATCTGTTACTTATTCTCTATGTACTTCTGTACATGCAGTTTTAGGAAATATAACAGAAGTAGCTGGAGAATTATTTTCCTGGGGATGATGGCATGACAGAAATGTAAAATGTGCCAATCTTGCATGATAAAAACATGATTTTCAAGAGGTAGCAGAGGTGATACATTCCTGAAAGTTTTTGTGTGTATTCTTCTGATCCTAAATATATACTGTGAGAAATTTCAATTTTGTGTTCATTCTGTGAACACTTTTGTGGTCTGTTGATCTTGAGCTTTTAATCGTCCACTGGAAATATCCAAATATATTAGATTTACATGTATTCAGAAAATTTCTCTCAGAATTCTCCAGGGAATGATATTTTTTCACTGAATATGAGCAGAGTATCCAACTATCCATTGGGTCATATGGAGTAACATGCATTTCAGTGCTGATGTAACATGCATGGCACAACATGCATGCATGTCCAAACACATTAATGACTCATGCTGATGACATTCTGGAGTCCAGTCATCTGCACAATCAGCATCTATGGAATGACATCACTCCCTTGATGATATTAATACTCTCGTTCGCAAATTAAATCTCATTTTGCAAAAAGTTGTATCGAGACAAAGCTGAAGAACAGCACTGAAATATGGCTACGCCGTCAACTAGTCACTCTTTATCCAATTGTTAGTTAGGTTTAGAATTGAATACGGCATGTCACAAAACATCATATACCAAAGGCAAACAACAAATTAGGTAATTCTCAGATTTATATGAAGAGGACAGGTCACTGATATTATGGAGATTTGATATGAGAATTTTGAAGAACAAACCTAATCTATCAATCTGCTAACCCCATGAGAAGTACTATTTGCTGAAATACACTTCATTACAAGTCAACTGTTGTGATCCTTTCGCTGTCCATAAGAATCCCATAAAAGGATCTTTGAAAACTATTCAAATTGATTATGCCTTGCAGATACAGGACCACTTTGGGAAGTCAGGTAAACCGGGACAGAAATTGTGCCCAACAATGTGTGAAGAAGATCACCTCAAATGTGAATGAAGTAACAGAGTTCTTGTGAGGTATTCATGAAGAATAATACTTGATTTATAGGCTGAAGTATCCCAATATGTGCATTGAAAGCAAATATCTTGCTCATTTTATTTACATTTTTGATAGTGATCATTTGTATAATCATTTCATAATGATTTTTCTAACATATTTAAGTGATTATGACTTCTTATTAAGGTTAATTAGGATGAAAGTAATCGTACCATGTACATACAGCTAGATTGTTAGATTTTTGTGCACTTGAAAATATGTAGAAATGTCATACACTATAACAATGGTTACGAGAGGAACACAAATCTGAAATTTCATACATTTGTTGTTTATGAAGTTAGTAATGTACACACCAAATATCACTGCCATAGCACCTCTGCTACCAGCTGAAATTCACCTGATTTGATTGTGTATGATTTACACTTTTTCCATTTTTGAACTTCCATATGTTCAGCATGAATGGGTTTATGATTATCCATGTTACATTTTATGAAAATATACCTAGAAATGTGCAAGCACAATTAAGAACAAATCTGTGTTTGAATATTTTCTTGATTTTTTGGACTTCACCAGGGAACAAATTCTGTTGCAGATTTGGAATCTGCACAAAATTCTGAGTCAGCAAGTGAAATTCCAGGTCTCTATCATGTTTCATAGCTGAGTTACTAGCATTTGTAAATGATCAATTTAACTTTTATTTCCGAACACTAAAATTGCTATCGACATGGGAAATTATTGGAGTAGGAGGCAAAAATTTTGGGATTATTCGTCTAATACCATGTTGATTACCACAATAAAAATTTCAAGTAAATCTGAGATGGTGTGGTGTAAGCCTATTGTTCAAATGGCATGGAATGACCCATGATGTTCATTTTCATAAATTAAGGTCCCAAGTAGACTAGAATAAAGGATAAAGCCAGAATATGCTTTAGAGAGGTGGCTATCCTCTGATCCGCGTACGATACGGTAAGATCCACCTCTCAAGTCCTTCCCCGGATCTTGATTCTTGCTCTCGTCCCAGAGAAATCACATCCTGTTTCAAAATGACAACATGGCGCTTTTCAAATTGCCAAAATTGAGACTTCCTTATGGTATTCTGAAACCAAATGGGTGATGTCACAGTTGCATCGTCCATCTTTTTTTACAGTCTATGCTTTTGCCGTGAAGCATCTTCTTCAGCTGACACATGCAGCAACTACGGCAGCTGATATCCGCTATGCTGCCCCCCTCTGGAAGCAACCGGTTAACTCTTACTGTCCAGTTCAGTCATGGAGGGAGAAAATGAAACGATCAACGAAAATGAAGCTGATTTTATCTGCAATTCAGTTTAGTTTTAGTTAGTTCTGTATTGTTCATTGTAGTTTTTTTAGTTTTCGTTTTTTTTTTTTTTAAATTGACATTTTTATTTGTTAACCAAATTATTTTTTCACTGCTAGTTTTAGTCTCAGTTTTCGTTAAGTATAACAGCCCTGGCGTGTTGATGGAATGAACTTTTCTCCTCTTTACAAATACCTCTTCATTGGATCGGAGAAATAATTCAAATATGGGCCCCATCAATAGCACCTACCATACCGGGCATACCGGAGATGTGCATGAATTCAAGTTTGATTCTGTGTTGTTGGCGAATGTCCATTGGAAACCGGATAAACTGCCGGATGATATGGGGTTAACTGAGTGCAATGATTGGTTGTGAATTGAGCCGATGAGTGAGATCCATAAATTATCCGCGTTGCGAAGTTGCATTTTTCCAGTGGCCAAGTAAAGAAGTGTTGTCAAACATTTTATTTCGGGGCTTACTGGGTTGTTTCTCATGGTTGGAGACAAAATTCTCTCCCTCACCAAGTCAAGAACAAATAAAATCCCTTCACGGTCGATCCGATATCTTTTCGACAACCGCGCATCATTCAGAATTCCCGTCATTCCGTCCTTCAACAACAACAAGCCATTTTCCGATTCTTTGAATAGGTTTTAGCAAGTTAGGAGTCCTCGACTACTTTTAAGCTCTCTCAGACTTAGCGGTTACTTTTAGGCCTAAAATGCTTTGTGAATAAAACTTAATAAAAACAATTATGAAACCTAAATTTACAACTGACGTGCCCATATTTTTTAGGAGTTTCTATTAAATCCAGCAGTTAGGACCTACTTTTTGCGCCAAGATGCTTTGTGAATACAGGCCCAGATGTGCACACTAGATGACTTTTCAGCATCTTTTTAAGATAAAATACAAAATATGAAGTATGTATTATTTTATGAATGCTCCGAACTTGCATGACAGCATCGCACGAACAGACAGTATTTGTAGTTCAGGCTTTATTAGCTATAAGTGTTGAGTGGGTTGGAAATGCTGGACAAGATGATGTGAACAACACACTGTTAGTGAGCAGCTAATGAATGGTGTGTGCATCCTGCAATGGATTGGCGAGCTAGCTAGGGCGAGTCCGTGCCTTTTGTCCAGTCAGCTGGGATGGGCTCCAGTTTCAGGTATAGATAATGGATGGATTTAATGATATTTAAGCATACGTACACTGAAAGTAATTTTGCTTGTCTGAATTGGCTAAATACTTTAATGTCATCGCCTTTAAAACTTCAGTGCTCTGTGCGGTTGGGTTATCGTCTTGAAACGATAACCACATCTCTTTACCAGATGCAAAGTGGCTCTGTCCTTGGGAAAATAGATCTGGCAGCTTCACACATTTGGAAGCATCTTCTTCTAGTGCCTTTCTTTTTATAATCCTGGCCTCTTCTTGCCCTCCATCCACAACGCACCTCTCAGGTGCAAGTACGCATAACCCGGGAATCACTCCCGCGCGCGCACTGAACACGCTTGCTGATCGTGCACGTCGAGTGGCAGAAAGGCTATGATTGGACAATCCAGCTCCCATTCCCATCATTCCTTGTTCCACTGTAGCCTAACTTCTGAGAGCAAAACAAGCAAAATATATAGTAGGCCTATAGGCTGTGTTTTGATCGCTTTTGACATGCCCTAATAAACAATTTATTTTTGTAACAATTTATTAAAATGCATAGGACAATGTAGCTAGGCCTACCACGTCATTTATTAAGATTTACGTTGCATCTTGAGTCACCATGGGTGAGTATTTGACGATGATGATCAGGTATATATATAAACAACGTTTCCACTATGCTTGAAGAGGGAGATGCATTATCTTACCTTTTAACTATTGCAGATTTAGTTTCTTCAGAGAGTTTTAGCCGCCACAGCATAATAGCAGGCAATCTACACTTTGATTAAAAGAAGCCAGCCCCGAAGTTATTAAAGTGTTGCCCGGCCCTCCCAATGGTCACCTCGGCATTGGAGCTACCGCATGGGTTTTGCTGTGGTTTCCCAGTGGAAATGATTAGCAACATTTCCGGAGAGCATTGGTCGTGAACACGCGTCCCGCGTGGAGAGTACTTCGGGCGCGGGCCGTTGTCATAGATACCTCAGGCGTCAGCGCGTTCATGAGCCCCAGACTACGCATGTGTGAGCGAGATGTCACAGAGCGCACACAGGCCCCATATCGGCGTGCTGCGCCACTGAGCAATTTCCATTGAAATGAATGGGCGGCCATTTTCGGTTCAGTATCCAATTCTTAAAATACATACGTGCATGCGGCCAGATAGAACAAGCAATGATCCAAACTGAACCGGTTTCCAGGAAAAGGCTAAAATGACTTGCGCTACAGTTCATGTATATTTAAGGCAGCACGGTACAAAGCCAAAGCCACCTATACGTTTTGTGCCCCAATTACCGCTGTTTTGTTTTTGTATTTATCAGTGTCTTCAGCTAGCAAACGCAAGGTTAGCCTACTTGATGCGGTTAAAGTATTACCATATCCATGTTACTCAGCATACTACTGATTGTCATGAATCTGATAAACTGAGCAAAAAATTGTCACATTCAATATAAAACAAACAGATTCAACCTGTATTTCCATAAATGTTGAAAAAGTGGAATAATGAGACTTACCCATGCTCATTTAGATTCGGCTTTCTGGGGATAAGTAAAATGTTTGTTAAACTCAATTAACGTTGAATGCAATTAAAACCATTCAATTTTTTTTTTTTTTTAAATACATCCATACATCGTGGGTCATTCTTCGGGAAACAAATCAAACATCGTAATCGTAGAGTCGCAAATTTGGTTCTCTTTAGCATTCTTCGTTTGCTGCTGTTACCATGGACCTATAAGGAAATATAAATAAAAAACATCCTTGGCTGTTACCCTCGATACCGCCTGTATCAAAAATTTGAAGTAGCGATGTTACCGCTTATACCAAGGCTCGGCACTGTTCAAACTCGAGAGGGTATTTTTCTGAAGCACTGCGTCGGAGCTCGCTTCGTTTCAGGAAAATCCACGTGACTGATGACGTTCGAACCACTTCACTGCTTCATTCAGATTGAATCAGCTGACCGACTTGGTTCGATTGCCGGAGCATAGAAACATTGGCGCTACTTCAGAACCCAAAAGCAGTCAAGTTGGCACGTTACGTAAATCGTAGATAAAAACAGAATACAATGATTTGCAAATCCTTTTCAACTTATATTCAATTGAATACACTGCAAAGACAAGATGTTTAATGTTAAAACTGAGAAACTTTTTTTTTTTTTTTGCAAATAATCATTAACTTTAAATTCTAAGGCAGCAACTCATTGCAAAAAAGTTGGCACAGGGGCCTTTTACCACAGTGTTACATCGCCTTTCCTTTTAACGACACTCAGTAAATGCTTGGGAACTGAGGAGACCAATTTTTGAAGCTTTTCAGGTGGAACTCTTTCCCATTCTTGCTTGATGTACAGCTAAAGTTGTTCAACAGTCCGAGGTCTCCGTTGTCGTATTTTACGCTTCATAATGCGCCACACATTTTCAATGGGAGACAGGTCTGGTCTAGTACCTGCACTCTTTTACTACGGAGCCATGCTGTTGTAACACGTGCAGAATGTGGCTTGGCATTGTCTTGCTGAAATAAGCAGGGGCGTCCATGAAAAAGACGTTGCTTGGATGGCAACATATGTTGCTCCAAAACCTGTATGTACCTTTCAGCATTAATGGTGCCTTCACATATGTGTAAGTTGCCCATGCCTTGGGCACTACTACACCCCCATACCATCACAGATGCTGGCTTTTGAACTTTGCGCCTATAACAGTCCAGATGGTTCTTTTCCTCTTTGGTCCAGAGAACACAACGTCCACAGTTTCTAAAAACAATTTGAAATGTGGACTCTTCAGACCACAGAACACTTTTCCACTTTGCATCAGTCCATCTTAGATGAGCTTGGGCCCAGCGAAGCCGGCGGCGTTTCTGGGTGCTGTTGATAAATGGCTTTCGTTTTGCATTGTAGAGTTTTAACTTGCACTTGCAGATGTAGCGACGAACTGTAGTTACTGACAGTGGTTTTCTGAAGTGTTCCTGAGCCCATGTGGTGATGTCCTTTACACACTGATGTTGGATTTTGATGCAGTACCGCCTGAGGGATCGAAGGTCATGGGCATTCAATGTTGGTTTTCGGCCTTGTCGCTTACGTGCAGTGATTTCTCCATATTCTCTGAACCTTTTGATGATATTACGGACCGTAAATGATGAAATCCCTAAATTTTTTGCAATAGCTCGTTGAGGAATGTTGTTTTTAAACTGTTCGACAATCAGCTCACGCATTTGTTCACTAAGTGGTGACCCTCGCCCCATCCTTGTTTGTGAATGACTGAGCATTTCAGGGAAGCTGCTTTTATACCCAATCATCGCACCCACCTGTTTCCAATTAGCCCGTTCACCTGTGGGATGTTCAAAATAAGTGTTTGATGAGCATTCCTCAACTCTCTCAGTCTTTTTTGCCACTTGTGCCAACTTTTTTGAAACATGTTGCAGACATCAAATTCCAAATGAGCTAATATTCGCAAAAAATTACAAAGTTTACCTGTTCGAACATTAAGTAACTTGTCTTTGTAGTGTATTCAATTGAATATAGGTTGAAAAGGATTTGCAAATCATTGTATTCTGTTTTTATTTACGAATTACACAACGTGCCAACTTCTCTGGTTTTGGGTTTTGTAAAATGCATTTAAGATCTGAATGAATCAGCGGTCAGTTATAATTATTTTTGAATAAAAATGCCGAAGTCGCACGAGCACACCCAGTATACACCAAGGACAATCAAAGAAAATTATGAAATTGCTACGGATACAGCTGTTTTCCAATGCTTTTCAGCGTAGAGAGGTACGGCAGTCTCCATTTCAAACCCTGTCCTAACCTAACTCTGTCCCTGACCCATAACCTAACCCTTCCCCTACTCATAATTCCTAATCCTTAATCTAATCCCTTCAAATCGACTGCCGTACCAATCAGTAGCATTGCCAGAACTGAAAATCGGGTGTGCCAGGAACATCCCTTAACAACTTCTATGCTACAAGTCCTGACTTGTGCGCAATAATCTTGGCAGATGAACGATACATTCACTCCGAAAACAATCCACACCATCAGGTATTGCTAGTTCTCGTAAAAGTAAAATGACAATCATTCGTTTGGACGCGGTTGAACAATTATTGCTCCTGACTTGTTCTCAATCATTTTCCTTAGGTAAAACGTTTCACAATTATAACAAGACACTACTGGCAATTCTAGACACTACGTTCTTCTTCATGTCATCCAAGTATGACAAAATAATAGGCTAGAAAGAATTTACTTGTAGCCGCATGCTTTACTACGACGGAGTATTAGGGCCACATTTGAGTTTTTTTTTTTGTTTGTTTTTACTATGAAAATAAAGTCATTATTAATGAGAATAAAGTAATTATTGAGAATATAGTCATTATTAATGAGAATAAAGTCATTATCAATGAGAATAAAGTCATGATTATTGAGAATAAAGTTATTATTAACGAGAAAAAAAGTCATTATTAATGAGGAAAAAAGTTGTAGATAAATGCTGTTAGAAACTGGTAAGATTGACCAAATACCACGTTAAAGATCGTCCTGCATGTATTTTCAGAAGTCTGGCTCCTGTTGGCCCTCTTTCGCCATGGTAACGACTTAATTGTGATGACGATGATTATTATTATTATGATGAAAATGGGAGTTGTAGTCTTAACAGACGGAAGTCAAGTCAAACCCCACGTGTTATGTAGGCTTTTACGTCAGTGATTTGGTCTGATGTTAACGAACACAAACGCTGCATGGCGATGCATGGATTCACTGAACCATTGCAGAACGGGAGGAACTGAAATAAAATCCCCTGATTTTACTTTTTACACCTCAAAAGTTCCCGTTTAACCTGTGTTTGAGGATCGGGTGTCCAATAGGGGAGAAGAACTCTCTGCGGTCACATGATTGGTGAATGCTCGTCTGTTACGGTGGTTGCGCGTTTACGGTTTATGATATCCCTGCGTAAATCATAATAAACAATGTACAGATGACCATTCACGAGACCTAAACTGAAATACAATTCCACAAAATGCTCCATGGCCCTCATTTTACGGTCACAACTGACCTTCACCTAAACAAAGGGAGAATTTACTACGACTTTTTTTCTCATTAATAATGACTTTTATTCTCATTAATAATGACTGTATTCTCGTAGTTAAAAAAAAAAAATCTCAAATGTGGCCCTAATACTCCGTCGTACTTTACGAAACTGCTCTAGATCTTCCGCGCTACATTTTTTTTTTTTTTTTGGCACATTCAGGCGATCAAACATGCTCTTCATGATCGCTTACCTTATTGGAATGAAATCAAAGACGAAGATGAGAAACACCTGAACGCTATTTTCTGTATGGCTGATTGAAAGGCCAAAAAAAGCGCGTCCGAACGAACGATTTCCATCTTTCACGAGGAGATCTATCAGGTGTTGGGAGTGTTTTCGGAGTGAAGGCATAGTTAATTAAGAAAGATGATTGCGAACAAGTCAGGACAAATAGAAGTTGTAAAGGGATGTTCCTGGCACACCCGATTTTCAGTTCTGGCTACGCCACTGGTTCCAATAAAAACTGTTATAACGTTTTTTGGACCGAGGAAATATTAACGGGGATTCAATGAGGCTGTGGATGTCAATAATGTTATCATATAATATGAATTCTTTTGGTAAGACAGAAAAACAACGGACAAATGTAAAACGAAGTTGGATTTCAGCTTTTAGTATTTTTCGCAATACAATACCCAAGGTGCGTCTGTGCCAGCAGATGTCACCAACGTGCTCAGTGAAGGAAGCTTTGAGTCGTGAACCAATTTTCAATACAATATATAGATTGGCCCCTCCCCCTTTTTTCACGGCAGACTTGGAGGCTATCTTAAAGCGGTTGACCGGCCAAACGCAGAGTGGGACTCGGTGACAATAATAAATCACTGTCGTTGCAAAATGCCTCAACATTGTGCAGCTTACGACTGTAAAAACCAGCGTACTGCACTATCCAGACAACAGGAAATAACTTTTCACAGGTAAGACACGTGTTTAGTTCAATTTGATTTCTTCCATAGGCTTAATCTTTTAATATATGGCCACGAGAAACCAAATTGATGACAAATGGACTGACAGGCATCTTAAAATTTGCCATGTCATGATAAAGTATGCTTTCTGATGGGCATCTGATAGGAAAAAAAAAGCATGCTTCTAGCGAGAATTTAACCTGGGTCTATAAATAAGTCTTGTGTGACATCAACTATATCACTACAACTTCAAAATATTCAAGGGGAATAGATATTTTCGAAAGCTTATATTGGTCATACAATAATGTACAGTGAATCGCGGGGTCGTCCGAGGCAAGATGGCCGCCTACTGTCAGTTAGTCTACTGGGATTCCACCATTTTTTTTTTTTTTTTTATTGAACAACATAACAACAAACATCATATACATATAACAGTCAGGGGAGTACTAACACGTTTAACAAAAAAAATTTAAGCATTTACAAGTATCAATAGTACGTATTGCTTTCTTATTTCTTACATTTTGTAGCAATTTTATATAGTTCTCCATTTCAATTTTAAACAGGGTAATATTAGGTTTACCATTTGCCCATTTCTGTTTGTGAATATGGTATTTTCCAAAGATAATCAAAAGGTTGATGATATGAGTCATTTTTAGGTCAACTGCAGTACGTTTAAATATTAATAGAATGTCTTCATCCATCAACTGTGGCTGCACTGCACATTTTCTAAAAATGAGGTTTTCCAAGTCACACCAAAAAATCTTGCTGTAGATACAATCATAAAACAGATGTTCTATAGTCTCCTTCTCTGAATCACAAAATGCACATTGATCATTTATATCATTCACAAATCTTGATATGATATGTTTCACAGGATAAATTAAGTGGACAATTTTAAAAGAAACTTCTTTTACCTTGTTGATGAGACAATATTTTCCAGTCAGGTTCCATATTTCTTTCCATTGTATATCTTTGTATTTAGAATTCCAAAACGTTTTACAAGAAGGATAGATATTCTCTTTACAGTTCTCTCTGATAAATGCATTATTAAATTTCTTGTCATTAATGTGAACACCGTTGACAATTAAGTCATGTGATAACTGGTGTTCAGAATAATTGCACATATTGTTTGATATCAATTGCCTAAGCCCACTGGGAATAGCATCGAGCACTATGGCAAATTCTTTCATAGTGATTGGGATTCCGTATTTCTGAAGAAATTCTGAGTAATTGAGTAACTGACCTTGACTGTTAAATAGTTGCCTCACCAGTACAATATCGTTTTCAAACCAATTTTTAAAAAATAAGGTCTTATTTTTGTACTTGATATTCTTATTGTTCCATATTAAACACTTGTGTGGAGAGAAATTGTGCTTATACATCAGTGACCAAGAAAGTAAAACCTGCTTATGGAAATTGGCAAGCTTGAATGGGATTTTGTCAATATCATAGTTGCAATACAGTAAAAACCTAATACCACCCATTTGTTCAAACACTAGATTGGGGATTATATTCCAAATTGAATCTTTCCAATAGAAGTAATTTTTTATCCATTTGTTCTTAAAAATAATGTTAGAAATACCAAAGTCTAGTACATTAAGGCCTCCGTTATCTACAGAGTTGCACAAAACACTTTTCTTTAAATAGTGAGGTTTGTTCCTCCATATAAAGTTAAATAATGTGCGGTTCACCTCTTTGATTATTGAATGTGGGACATCTAGTGCAAGTGCAGTGTACACAAGACGTGATAAACCTTCTGCTTTCGACAACAATACTCTGCCATTCAAAGATAAATCTCTTAAAAGCCATGCATTTAATTTCTTTTTTAGTTTTTGGATAATGGGAGAAAAATTCAGTTCAATACGTTTACCTTCATCTTTGCAAATCTTTATCCCAAGATATGTTACAACTTCTTTAACAGGTATACCATCAATATTTTCTAAATTGCATGCTTTCAGAGGAAGCAATTCACACTTTTTAATATTTAAATACAAACCAGAAACACTGGAAAATGTATTCAGACAGTTAATTACTTTCTGCACCTCCGATCCATTCCTAATGAAAATGGTAGTATCATCAGCAAGTTGACAACATTTTAATTCTTTATCCATTAATTGTATACCTCTGAAGGGGTCTTTCTCTAAATGAAGGGTCATTGTTTGAGTGACTAAAAGAAATAAAAAAGGTGAAATTGGACAACCTTGCCTAATACCTCTATCAATAGAAAATCTTGGGCTAGTTCCATTTGGCAATTTTATTGAGCCATTACAATTATTATATATCGTTTGTATTGCATTTGTAAAGTAGTCTCCAAAACCAAAAAATTTTAAAGTTTCAAACATAAAGCTGTGTTCCACAGTATCAAATGCTTTAAAAAAATCATTAAACAATATGAAGCTCTCTTCAGTAATAAAGTCATTGTAATCCATTAGGTCCAAAACAAGCCGTATATTATTACAAATATGACGTCCTTTCATAAAACCAGATTGACAGTCATCGATAATAGAGCCAATGCATTTTTTTAATCTTTCTGCAAAGATGAGGGCAAAGAGCTTTGCATCATTGTTTATTAAAGTTATTGGTCTCCAATGTTCTATAACCAGAGGATCCTTGTTGGGTTTAGGTATTAGTATAATCAAACCTTGAGTTAAAGATGTAGGCAATCTATTAACTGTAAGAGCTTCTATAAATACCATAAGTAAAAAAATGGATAATTCGTCTTGGAAAGCTTTATAAAATTCACTGGTTAAGCCATCATTTCCTGATGATTTATTTTCTTTCAATTTGTTGATACCCATTTTTATCTCTTGCAAAGAGATTTTTTGGTCACATAATTCCATATCTGATTTACTTATTTGTTTAGCACAATCTTTAATAGATCTTAGGAAAGTAGGTATGTCTCCAGTTTCACCCCTTTTAGAATATAGCTGTTCATAATATTCTGTCACATGACTTCTAATATCACTTTTATTTTCTGTTATATGGTCATCAATTTTTAATTTGATAAGGGAGGTGAGTTCAGCGTTTCTTTTTTCCATATTGAAGAAGTTTTTTGTATTTTTTTCTCCCTCTTCGAGCCAATTTTTCCGAGACCTGACAAAAGCTCCTTTTGCTTTGTATTCATATATTTGGTCCAGTTCAAGCTGTAATTCCATTAACCTGGCCTTCTCTTGCTGATTCTGATTTTGAATCTCAGATAGGGTTATAATTTCTGTAATTACCTTTTCTTCGTTTTCTTTTTTACCAAATGCTATATCTTTTCCTCTCCTCATAGCCAATCTTCTAATTCTATATTTCATGAATTCCCAATTAGAGCCATAATTTTTAGAATTATTAGCATTAATCCAACATTCATTAATGATCATTTTAGCCTCATTTTTAAACTGTGGGTCTTTCAAAAGGGTCTTGTTAAATTTCCAATATGACGTGGATCTCCCTCCAATGTATTTAGAGAAAGCAAATGAAAGATGAATAGCTTTATGATCAGTAAGAACGGATGATTCGATGGATACATTTTTTACCCATTTTTCTAATATATTAGAGATTAACCAGAAGTCAATGCGTGATTGTTTACTCATATCCTTGTTTGACCATGTAAATTGCTTTCTATTCGGGTTTTTTTGTCTCCAAATATCAGTTACATCCAGTGATGCACAAAGGTTATGAAAGGCAGGAAGGTAATTTGAGTTTGTATTAGGAGGAGGGTAGCGATCTAAATTTGCATCGGATACAGAGTTAAAGTCTCCACCAAATATCAGTTTAGCTTCTCTATATTGATCCAATATTGACTGGACTTCCTCTTCAAACTCCAGAAACATATTCTTATTGTATGCACTAGAGTTGGCAGCATAGATGTTTCCCAAAACAAAAAGTTCACTATTCATTTCTATAACTAATAACAACCATCTACCTGAGTGATGAACCTTACTCTTAAGTACTTTTCCTTTAAATGTACCTTTTAAAATAGCAACACCTGCAGAGTGGTTACTTCCATATGACATCCATATGTCATTACCCCACTGATTCTTCCACAAATTAAAGTCTGACAATGAAGCATGAGTTTCCTGAATAAGGTAAAAATCACATTTAGATCTTTTGCAAAACAAAAAAATTGCTTTTCTTTTTAACAGATTGCGTAAACCCCTGACGTTGAGAGAATAAATCGAAAAAGATGCCAAGTTACACAGTAATAATATTCAAAATACAAAGAACAGTGTAAGAAAATTTCCCAAAATTCCAAGTTAATAAAGAAAACTCACTTGGTTATAAACTAAAAATTCACCAAATTTAGCTCCTTCCCGGATACCAACCTAAAATGAAGTAAACATTCATTCGATTCCTTCGGGAAAGTAGAGCCCAGAACATGCTTATATTACCTTGTCATATGGGAGACACAAAGTCTCCTTGGCCATAGACTTATGCAAACCACATACCCGGGTACGTTTTAAGTTCAGTCCTCATTCAAATGAATCTCTTTTCCTTCCACAAATGCGCGAATCCCAATATAGTAGGCCTTTTTCCCTGCCCGTCGTGCGGCTTCCACTGACGGCCTGGGATTCCACCATAAGGCGTCCAGTCTACCTATATGTGTGTCATTGGTTTGGCCATCACAATTACTTACGGAGGTCCGCGTCCAGGCTTGTATCGTCTCCGCGAAATGACGTCACTCATTTGGGATGCTACTTCGAGAAGGGGGTTCACTTTCGGCGGGTGATTCAACTATAGAATGTCCCAATTTTTGGGAGGAGTTGTCAGTAATTGAGGTTTGTTTTATTTTGTTCAGTATGTGAGTTTGTCATTGTGTGTAATGGAGCCACTGAGAAAGATAAAGTATTCCCAAACGGGTGAAAACTTTGATTTAATTTTCCAAATAAAGTCGCGTAGTTAACTTGACAATTTTGTCTAAAAGCAGATTATTTGATGTCAGATATTCAAACCTTTAAGTAATTTCCCATACATAATAAAAGGGAAAAAAATCAAATTTATTATTAGGGGAAACGCTTATTGTGAACAAAAATACAAAGCTCTTTGCTTCACAAGCACATTCACTGCCTTCTGTCAAGTCCCCGAAAAAGTCACTTTCACTTCCCTTCGTTATACAAAAGCACTTTTCTTCGCATTCATTGATTCTGCCAGTTTCACACCGTAGGCTTATGCTTGCCAATGATTTCCTATGAAGCACTCAATATCAGTGTTTTTATTGACCAGACAGGGTCTGTAGAGTGCATTCGAAACCTCAGTAAATGAACCACACTTCAACACATCTGGCTGGAAAGCTTACACGTTTCATGAAGGTTCATCTCACCAGCACTATCCCTCACCATTCATGATAGACGAAATTCCAGTAGCCAAGATGAGCGTCCCCAGTCTAGATAACGGTGGTTGGGGTCCGCGTGTCATATAGTTAAAGGTCCACTATTATGCTGTATTTAGTAGTTTAAAATATGCCCAATAGCTCTTTCAGAGCCATTCCATGAAAGATTGATATTTGATGTGCAGTTGACCCCCCTGAATTGAATGAAACTTGGCACATATGTAGATACGGCTGTCTCACAGAAAAAGTAGAATTTTTAGGTCTGTATCTCACTTTGCCCGTCGACAGCGCCACCTGGAAGCCATTTAAAAATTCAAATTCAAATTTAATTTGTCACGTACAGAGTCATTCAATGTACAATGTGCAATGAAATGCTTAGTGCACAAGCAATTAAAAAAAGTTTATAGTAAAACAATGTTATGTACAATAAGAATAAATACACGATCAAATAAAGTGGCCCAATTTTGCTGCTTACACCACATTTTGCAAAAACAATCATGACTTAAGGATTCACATCAGTGGATCAGTTCACATCTAGCCATCAGTGGATGGCCAGAAAGATGGTTGAAATTCTGTTTGAGAAAATTTACCGCAAACATGCACTAACGCAGATTTGTACTGTGAGGGTAAATGCTGTTTGTTGTGCTTTTGGAACTCTATTTTTGGGAATACCAAGTATTTCTTTGATACTTTCAAGCAAGACGGAGCAAAAGTTGGAGGAAAACTCAAAATGGACCATTTCATAGCAGACTGTGCCTAATGTTTAGGTAGCACTATACTGTTTTCCCAGCAAGATAGATCTGAATCTCTGGATACATTGGCCCGTTGAGGTATGTCACAGCATTAGAAAAATCTCAATGGTAGGATTCTCAGCATAGATGAAGTTCATCATCAAACACCGGAAAATTTCGCCCCCAGGGGCACTGTAGGCTGGAGGCAAATACTGGCCATTCCCAGCAATGTACCAAATGAATTGTTTTTGAACTGTGATGCACACAGCTAGTTTTCTAAAAAAAAAAAATGAAGAGTTTAGCTTGGTACTATCCTGGATGGACAGATATCTGACCAAAGGTGGTGCTCTGAAGAGTTGATGTTCTACCTACCTAATACTCTATATTCCCAGACACATAACAAAGTTCTGTTTCACATATACAAGTATATGCAGTTATTCACAGAATGTGTTAATTCTTTGGTATAAAGCTGGGTTGGTTGTAAATTGGAAAATAACTTTGGTGGGGATTGCCAATGCCGCTCATTGGCACGACATTCTGTGAAGCATATTTCCACTGCATTAGCAACATTTTACCCTTAATAATAATAATTATTATTATTATAATTATTATAATAATTATTTTAGTAGTAAGATATATAATTAATTGAAGGGCTGAACAATTAATCGCAATCGCTAATACACATTACAAATCGCAAAATTTACAATAATTGGTCATGCGTGGTAACAAGTGAACAAACGCTTACCCTTATGTGACGTTCTGGCCATAGCGGCAGTCTTCAAAATATTTAGCAAAATATCTACGTCCGCAGGAAAACTTAAAACTGACTACAAATGTTCAAATCTACTATTTTCCATGGTTTTTTTTTATGCTTAATTAAACCAAGTAACAAATATTAGTATTTTCCATGGTAGCGATAACATAAAATGAGCTGTGACGTCATTGTTATGCCACAGCTCCGTTTCACATGTCCGCGCAATGAACATAAACCACGTTAAAAAAAAAAAAATAGGACCAAGGGTCCTGTAGCTTACCAGCAAGCAGTTTAACAATGATGATACAAGTTATGGAAATTTCATGAGAAGTTTGACATTTGAATCAATGAAAATCAATGTCAAGGTCACTAAATAAAAGTTCACATACATTTATAAGGCCTTCTTGTAATACAATCCTAAGATCTGAAGCAGCTTTGATTGTACAAGTCATTAAAGCATGTCAATTGTGAACTTTGAAGATCACAGAATGAAAAGTTGTGGTCAGAAAATGGACTTCATGTATGACTTTCTGAATGTCTCTATCCAAACCTTGGCTCAATCTGTGACCATTTTGGTGATACAAGTTGTAATTTCACAGTGGAGTTTGACCCTCAAAGGTCACTGACAGTCAAGTTGAATGTCACCAAATGAAAGTTCATATGTGACTTCCTAGATGTCAGTAACACAAACTTAAGCCCAACGCCCACTGGAAGCACTAGACGCGCGTCAAATAATTGGTTACATTAATTTCAATGGAGTAATGCTCACTGGCAGCGTCTGACTCCCCTCAGATTTTAACTTTTCGCCACTGCTCAGTTTTTACTATTCGCCACTGCTGAATTTCTGAAGCATCAACACAATAAAAACACATTTGTGTTTTAGATTATTCTATTTATACCATTTCGCCTTGTCATGGTTAGTCGCATATTTAGCGGCAACCTCACATGCAGTTGCCAACCTGCTTTTTAACCAAGTCACAGTTTTGAAAGGAAATCTGTTATTTTGCAGGCATTTAAGTTATCAGGTCATCTACAGTTAGACAGTATCTAACTCAAGGTACACTGATGAGAACTTTACACTGTGAAGATAGCTAGCTAGCCAATTCGTTGCTGGGTAAAGTAAAATGAATCAATCTTAATTTACTTGATGTCTAAATTTAGGAGGAAAATTATGCCTGTATATAATGCATAGTGCATAGTAACCTGACCGTCGCACGTTGCAATCACTTAAAACAAGCTTGGTAGGTAGGTAGGTTCCCCCCTACATGCATTCGGAATCTTCAAAAGACAAGCCATCATTTCCCTGCATAGGAAAACACCTAAACTTCTTGATGCAATTTGCAATAATGCAATCAAAAATGAATTAGTTACTCATTCAATCGATTAGTCTCAGTAACTGAACAAACCGATCACTTGTCTTAACATAACATGAGTGGCAAGAACAGGCCGTTCAGCCCAACTAGGCTCGCCAGTTTCTTTTAACGATTGTGAATATTTCACTTCAGATACTCAATGTCTCAATGGTATCTAGCTTTAAGTCAAGCCTGCTCTTGAAAACTGCCAAGGTTTCTGCCTCAACAATATGGTCAGACAAGCTGTTCTACATCAAAACTACTCTTTGGGTGAAAAAATTTCCTATCAGTGCTAAGTTTACCCTTGGTCAACTTCCGTTTGTGACCCCGAGTTCTACTAACAGAACTTGGCCGCAGGAATCCTACATAATTCACTTAATCCCTTTATCATATTTAAAGACCTCAATCAGATCACCCCTGAGTCTTCTTTTCCTAAGACTAAAGAGATTAAGGATCTTCAGCCTGTTCTCATAGCTTTCATCTTTTTTCCCCAGAATCAGCTTAGTTGCTTTTCTCTGAACTTATTCTAGAGCCTCTGTCTCTTTCTGAAGGTATGGTCCCCAGAACTGTACACAATACTCCAGATGTGGTCTGACAAATGTGTTGTACAAGAGAAGTACCACCTCCTTGGATTTGGACTAAAATACTTTTGGCAATGTATCCCAGCATCCGACTGGCTCTTAACTGCTACAGCACAATGACTAGAACCTGTAAGGGTTTGGTCTACAATCACTCCTAGATCTTTTTGATGTCTACCACATTCCAGTTTTAAACCTCCCATGAAGCAACCCTGTCGGTTTTTATAACCTACATGTACAACTTTACATTTAGCTAAATTAAATTTCATTTGCCACATTTCTGCCCAACTCTGGATTATATCCAAATCCTCCTGAATCACTTTAGTAGAGTGTAAACTATTTGCCAAACCTCCCAATTTAGTATCATCTGCAAATTTGATCTGCTCTCAATATTTCTAAAGGTCATTAATGTAGATGAGGAACAGCAGGGGTCGCAACACCAATCCCTGAGGGACACCACTCCCCACCATACCTAGCTGAGATGAGATTCCACTGACCACCACTCTGTGTTCTGTCCTGTAACCAGTTTTGAATCCACTCCAGAATATCTACTGTGACACCAATGGAGCCCATTTTAAAAATTAGTCTCTTATGCGGTACTTTATAAAATGCTTTCTGAAAATCCAAGTATATGATGTCATAAGCCCTGCTCTGATCATAAGTCTTGGTGGCCTCTTCAAAAAATTCCAGGAGGTTTGTCAGGCATGACCTTCCCTTACAGAAATGTTGGCTATCCCTCAAAATATTATTACGTTAAAGGAATAATTCCAGCTCCTCTTTTATGATAGATTCCAGTATTTTGCATGCAATGAAAGTTAAACTGACTGGCCGGTAATTTCCTGGCTCAGTATGTTCCCCTTTCTTATATAGTGGTATTATATTGCCCTGCTTCCAATCATTTGGTATTTCTCCAGTTTCTAAAAACCGTCTGAAGTAGGGCTGCGCCGATTCAGGAATCACGATTTTAAGCGCAATAAAAGTAACTGCCACTATGAGGCAGACAGACAAGCTTGCTTATTACCTTTTCCACAATCCACGGACCATTTTAAAAAAGGACTTAAGACATTTCTTTTTAGAAAAACCTTTGGTTCCCCCTCTTAGATTCTTCTTTTAAACTTTTTTTAATCACACAATAGACAAATTCAATGAAGACTTTACAAACACGTTCAGGCAAACGCAAATTTGTGGCTTTTTTTTGATCATTGATTAATTTGAAAAAGTAATTCATAGCTCTTGATTTTGGTTACTTTTGAGTGACTAAATAGCATACAGTAAGGAAAAAATTGTTTCAGCGTAGCCTATTGAACTGGACATGTTAATTGTTCACACGTAGCACGGCCAATCGTAAAGCTTGAAATAATCTAGCAATCATTCAAATTACGTGCTGAACAATGCAAAGTTAAGGTCTGCAAAGTCATCATCCTCTACCCGACAATTATTCTCACCTCCTTCCCAATTACTTTTCTCAATTTGCATTCAAACAGTTGATTCACTCAAGGCTAAATTTAAATTGGTTGACAGTCTGATTTATATATCATTTTTGTTTGTCGCATTTTAAAATTTAAATAACCATGAAACACGACAGATTTGCCTGAATGGGTTTGCTAGATTATTTCTAATTTTGCATTCTGCCGCAATGCGTAACTTTACTTGTCACATTCGACACACTTAAAATGTTTTCCACCTTCAGCGTTTAGATGGTCAAAAGTAAATAAAGTTACTCCTAGCATGTAATTTTATCATGAATTAATGTTGTTCAATAAAAAAAATGCCACATTTGCAGCAAAGATTCACCTTAACGCACATTGCCAAATCTTTGGTGCATCGGACTATTGGGTGCAATGCAAACATTCTCTCTCGCACTCATGTTCGGGATGCTTCATAAAATGTTTTCCACTTCACGTAGCCTCTATTTTTAAGCGCTTAAAACCAGGGCCATATAAACAATTTCATTTCTTAAAGAAATATCTTTAATAATAGTAATAATAATCCTCGATGAGAGGTGGAATTCAGAGATCTGCAATTTATTCAGATTGACATTCAATCAAACACGGTAGCCTGGTTAGGTCTGTCTGCTGCTCATCATCTCTATCATTACAGGCCACATTTTGGTTTTGATTTGTCAGTTAAATGGCTTGATTGCAAGTTAGGCAAAGTACACGGGAATAGATTTAAGGTAAGCAAATTATGCCAAGGACATGGAAGCTGTCCAATCTCGCTGGTAATTAGCAGACTTCAAATCACAGTTTTCTTCCTGGAAGCATTTCAAATGACCGCATTAGGTATGCGTCATAGAAAAGGTAATAAGCAAGCTCGTCTGTCTGCCTCATAGTGAGTTACTTTTATTGCGCTTAAAATAATCGTGATTCCTGAATCGGCGCAGCCCTAGTCTGAAGATGGCAGAGAGCGGTTTAAAGATGATCTCACTAACTTCTCTGAGCGCACTAGGATATAAGCCATCAGGACCTGCCTTATCTGCCTTTAGTTTAAGCAACTTGTCTAACACTTCAGTATCCCTAAGCTCAATTTCCACAAAATAATCTTGAGCATTGGACATACCCAAAAATCCTGTTTCCCAGCAGAGGGCATCAGCAATATGAGGTGAGCCAGACTGTTTGGTCAATAGGTATTGCATGTATATTTGGAGATAGAGAGAAGCCGTCTGGTCCGACAGGACATATCACATATTTTTTACTACCAACAGAGATCTCCATTGTCTTCAGTTCTGACAGGACAAGATGCGCACTAGCGCCTTTTAGTTGGAGGTTCTGTATGCCCACATATGGAGCTCACTTCCGAGGGTAGGGAATCTAAAAACCAAAGTTTAGTGGTTAATGAGAGGCCCAATTGTAGAGCATTCATTTTTATCAATGTGTAAACTCTAGGACCAATCAGCAACAACTTCTGATAACACAAAAGAAATCATATGCAAATATCTGTACTTAGACATGTATAAAGTTTCTTACGAAACTGAGGAATTTTGAACACTGCATTATGCTGTTGTTCCCACGGCCGGAAACTTTTTCCTGCTTTTGCAATGGGCATCGGAGTCTGCTGCTTCATCGGGACAACGTTCTTGGTTTTTTATTAATTTACCAACACCTCTGGCCAAATAAAAGCCCGCTCCGAGGTAAAACTGTCAACAAAAAAAACTGTTTAAGGTATCCGCAATATCCTTATCATATAACAGCGATCCATATTAATTCTTTATGCACTTAACCACCTCTGACTTTTGTTTTTCTGCCACAGCACTGAAAGAAGCGCTTGGGATTAGTTTTTGCCCCTTCTGCAATTTGCCTTTCATACAGTCTTCCAGCATTCCCCAGCGTTTTTTTTTTTTTTTACCACAGCCCGCATTTTACAGTATTCAGCTTTAGTATTCTCATTATCTTTTTTGTAGGTCTTAAAGAATCCATGGAGGATTTTGCTTTTTCAGCTTACTTTTGGACACCTTTGGAATGAATTTACATAGTGAATAAAGTAAAACCCACTTAAATCTTTCCCACATCTCATTTACAGACTCACAGTCCTGAGGTGTCTCCCATTTTATTTCACTTTGATCTGAGCGCATCCTGTCAAAGTTTGCTCACCTGAAATGGAAAATTTTGGTTTTCGAAGACACCTTTTTAACTTCCCATGAAACGTCAAAATTAACAGTAGAGTGATCACTAGTCCCAAGTGGCTCCAGTACCTCAACATTACTGTCCATCAGAGCCATTACAAAGCACCAAATCTAAAATTACCTTCTCTTGTAGGTTTATTAATATACTGCACCAAAAAAATTCTAATTTATAACATACAGAAATTCTTCCTCCTCTTTACCCAGTCCTTTCACCATTTTCCAATCGATACCAGGATAATTGAAGTCTCCCATAATAATATTCCCTCCTCCTCTACAAGCTTGCCTGATCCTCTAAAAAAAGCATTTCATTGACTGTACTGTCCAAAGCTGGTGGTGGATAGCATACACCCATGTTTAAACCTGTCTCGTGTTTGTCAATGAGCCTGACCCAGATATCTTCACAGGGCAAGGAATGTTCAATTTCGGGAATTTCCTGTACATTTATGTTTTCGTTCAGAGTGCTATGCCCCCTACCCGCCCATTACATCTATCGTTCCTAGGGAGCTTATGACCACCTATATTATATTCATCTCCATCCTCTTCACTAAGCCATGTCTCAGTAATCCCAACTATGTCATAGCCCTCACTAATCATAAATTTCCAGAACTTGAAGCCATTATTTTTATTTATTTTTATTACGTCTTGGCGCAGACAAGACCATCCTGTTGAGTTGTTGCTGGGGAATGACCTACCACTCCTGGAGAAGGCCTTCTTGGAGCTCCAAGGGCGCTGGATTGCTTTGCCGACCCCGCCGATCCAACAGTTCCCACACATGCTCAATGCACTTCAGGGCTGAAAGGTGGCCATTCCATGACTCGCACACCATTCTGGGCCAGGAGCAGCTGGGTCACGTGCTGAGTGAAGTTGTGCATCGTCTTGCATGAACGTGACCTCAGGGTGGTCTGTGATGTAAGGCACGACGTATGGTCTGATGACAAGGTCACAGTAGCGGGCTGCATTGAGATTTCCATTGATTATGACCAGGTCGGACCTCCAACCGCACCGAATGGCACCCCAGACCATCACCGAGCCTCCTCCAAAGCGTTCTGTCTCAGCAATGCAGGGGGCCACATCTCTCACTGTCGTTTGTAGACCCTGTCTTCCATCATGTACAGACAAAATTTGGACTCATCACTGAAGACAACATTCCTCCAGAATCGGTTGGGGATTCGTCACAGACCATATTTTTCAGTTCAGTGAAGCCTGGTAGCCCAGCACCAAGCATCAAGCTGCATTCCAATACATGGCTTGTGGGCTCTGATCTCTGGCTCTGCAAGTCGGCGAATCACTGTTCTTCTGCTGTTCCTTAGTCTGTGGGTTCCCAGGGTCTCCTGTGCCGTCCTGGTGCAGGTTCGAAACCAATCTCACAGGTGGACAAAGCGGATCTGATTGTCCTGGGCTGGAGTCGTGTCCCGAGGCTAACCAGGTCGGGGTCGATCATTGATGCTTCCAGTCTCCTGGTAACAAGCCACAAGGTTAGAGATTGTGGGTTGGCTCACCCCATAACGCTGGGCGATGCAATTTTGGGATGTTCCAGCCATCCACAGCCCAATGGCTTGATCACGTTGGGGTCTAGAAAGGTGAGGGATGGTGCACGTAGTGTCTTTGAACGAATGTTCTCGGGTTCTGGCCTTAATGACCTCAAGGATTGTTTTAAGGCATTTGACAGCATTGCAATTGTGATCAGTGAAGCCGGACGAGGTTATATCACCAATTCCTCAAAATCCTGCACCACAGACACAAACAAGGTCATGACCTCACAGACTGTTGTCTCTCCTTACTCAACATAATTGATATGCAGTTGTCTTTATCTAATTAAAGTTCCCCTAACCCAACTATACTATTTCTGTCCATCAGTATATGTACACCCAATTTCATTTCTTCTTTGCTTCATAAGTACACTCATTTTGTGCATGTAATGGTACCTGCTAGCACTAAGCCGCCACCTCCATTCTTCACCTGTCCTGGTGTGCTGTCCAGTCCTTTACCGGAAGACTGCCTTTAGTATGTTGCAAAGGGTACAGCCCATTGTCCGTTCATGTATTTTATTTTGATAACCTCAACTATCAGTTACCAGAACAACTACCAAGCTTAAAAAGGCAGACTTGTTTCAATTACTGCTTCCAAGCCGACATTCATCCATCCACACCCAGTCCCAAAATGTAGTAAGTTTAAAATAACCATAGTGTTCAGAGACAGAAGGGAGAGATTTTCCATAGTCAGGACTCGAGAAAACCATTTTCTTTCCGATATATTGAGATGAGAACAGACCCGATTTTTTTTTTTTTTATGGTAATAAACCTTTGTACATGCTGAAAAACACAGTAATTACTTTTCACATTCACCATGTTATGTCTTTCTTTACGATTTGATATCCTTATATAGCAGGTCTTTTAGTTCAGCGTTGTGTTGCGTATAATAAGGCAAAGACCGCTCCTCTCTTGCCAGCCAACAGATTTTTATTCTGTATGCAACATATCAGTTTCGCAACTGCATGTCATGTTTCTACATCCACAGCTCTCCACAGCAGAGCTTAAAACTAGCTGAGTATCCAGAATATCATAACATTTTCCAGTTAAAAACATAACGTCCTTTTACCTTAGGTTGGAGAGCTCACGTACCTGCGTGAGTCAGTACAGCAACTTCGCATATCACGTTTCTACAAGCACACTTTTAAATTGGAGATGTAAGAAATGACAAGCTGCACGAGAAACCACCTAATGCTCCATGAACCTGGACTTAGGATAGGTAAATTGGCATGCTTCACTACAGTGCCGTACACAATAAAATAAAAATGTATAAACACCAAAGTGACCATGGAAGCAATAATGAACAAAATCTTTGACCTCCCCAAAGTATCTTTCCCTCCATTTAGCATTTTACTGTGTTTCACAAAACTATTGAAAAGATCACTTGTTTCATCTTACCTCTCCACAGCAGAGCTCAAGACAGAATACAGCGAATTGGGAGAAAGGTATGTCACCAAAATCTCAAAGATCAAACAGCATTAATATAAAAATTCTACTGAAATCAAGAAAACTTCCCAAAACAATATGCATAGATAAGAAGAAAAGAATAATAATTTGCAAACAGAAATCGATTTTTGGTGCAATGTTACATTGCATGTTCATACGGAATACACTTAAGATACAAAACCTGAATGATCAAGACGCCAAATTTTTTCTCTATGAAATTTTTACCGAGGTCCAAGATTGCTAGTTACGACTATGATGATGGGTCAGATATGCCAAACTGAATATGAACATGCTTCCTCACAGCTGGCACTGGTTTCCTCAATCTGAGAGAATGTTGCCATTGCCAATTTTGATTATGATACTGTGCTCATGGTCTACCGAGCTAAGTCAAATGGGCTAACGCTTGTATTGAATAGTGGCATGCCCCTGAGGTGACGGACAGGCGTGTTAAATTACGCCCATGAGGAGGACTTGACGAGTGTTTACGGGCGCCGCCGCAATCGCGCCCGTCTCGTGGTATGCACTGCTATATTGTTTTCGTGGCCATTAGTTATACCGTCTTTCCATTCTTGAAATATTTTTGGACAGCCCGACCAGAACAGAAGACGATGGGCTGTTTATTAAAACACCCAGAGACACACTGTCCTATCCAAACAGGGATAGTCCCAACGCTGGGTCGGATGGTCTGTAGAGTTTATTGAAACGGCCCCTTGGGAGTTTTGTCTGCGATAGTAAAATGTTGACGCGAGCAGAAAGGATTAGTTCTCTCCGTTGCCTTTCGTTGTGCCTACGCCTCCTCCTCGCAACAATAACCGCAGCCATTTGTGTGCATAGTTAAGACCTGGCTTTCAAATGTGCCAAATATAGGCGCAAAAAGTAGCTACTGCAATCAGTTTTAACTTTGGTAAATCACATTGTGTGTGCTAAATTAATTTATTAGCATCTACAGTTGTGTTCAAAATTATTCAACCCCCACAGTAGATTAGTGTTTTTGCAAGTTTGACATTTATTTTTCATCTTTTTTATAATCACATTAAATAATGACATGTCAAATAAACAAATGCAACTGAAATTACAACAGAAATGTTTGTAATATACCAATTAATGGCCTTTCTGTGATTACTTTGTTGACAAAATTATTCAACCCCTTAGGTATGTATAACTTTAGTACTTAGTACAACATCCTTTTGCAACAAGAACATCTTTTAGACGTGATGCATAGCTTGACAAGTTTCTTGCAGCGATCCACAGGTATCTTTGCCCATTCCTCATGGGCAAAGGCCTCCAGTTCATTAACATTTTTTGGCTTGCGTGCTGCAACTGCCTTCTTCAAGTCCCACCAGAGATTTTCAATGGGATTTAAGTCTGGTGATTGCGATGGCCACTCCAGAATCTTCCAGCCCTTCTTTTGCATCCAAGCTGTGGTAGATTTTGAGGTATGCTTAGGATCATTGTCCTGTTGGAAGGTCCAACGTCTCCCAAGCCTCAGCTTTGTCACTGACTGCATGACATTTGCATCCAAGATCTCCCGGTACTGAACTGAATTCATAATACCTTTCACACACTGAAGATTCCCTGTACCTGAAGAAGCAAAACAACCCCAGAGCATGACTGACCCCCCACCATGCTTTACAGTAGGCAGGGTGTTCTTTTCTTTATAGGCATCATTCTTTCGCCTCCACACATACCGTTGATCCATTGGCCCAAAAAGTTCCAGTTTGGTCTCATCACTCCACAGAACAGTATCCCAAAACCTTTGTGGTTTGTCCTCATGGTTTCTAGCATACTGGAGTCGACTCTTCTTGTGCTTTGGAGTCAGCAGGGGGGTGCGCCTGGGAGTTCTTGCATGGAAGCCATCATTTCGCAGTGTCCGTCTTATTGTCTGGGATGAAACCTGAATACCTCCCTCTGACATGTCCTGTCGTAGTTCCTCAGCTGTCACCCGGGGATTTTTCTCCACCTTTCGCCTCAGGTATCGCACAGCAGTTGCAGACAGTAACCTCTTTCTACCACGCCCAGGTAGCGTTTCCACTGTGCCTTTAGCTTTAAACTTGCGGACTATGCTCCCAATTGTGTATCTTGAAATGTTTAGCCTCTTCGCTATCTTTTTATATCCATATCCTTGCTAATGAAGTGAAATGACCTCCTCTCTGAACTTTTTTGACCATTCCTTGGACTTCACCATTTTGAAAAGCTGTCATTAACTGCCAAGAAGAGCCATGTGTCACAGTCCTTTTAAATCTGCTTAATTGCTGCTCATTAGGGTTCCATTCACATCTACAGGTGTTTTCATCAGCTATTTGACAACACCTGATGGAAACCTCTGTTCTTGAGAGTGGTGGACTAGGAGGGTTGAATAATTTTGTCAATGAAGTAATCACAGAAAGGCCATTAATTGGAATATTACAAACATTTTAGTTGTAATTTCAGTTGTATTTGTCTATTTGACACATCATTATTTAATGTGATTATAAACAAGATGAAAAATAAATGTAAAACTTGCAAAAACACTTATCTAAGGTGGGGGTTGAATAATTTTGAACACAACTGTA
Organism: Gymnothorax reevesii; assembly: GCA_029721435.1. Classification (NCBI taxonomy): domain Eukaryota; kingdom Metazoa; phylum Chordata; class Actinopteri; order Anguilliformes; family Muraenidae; genus Gymnothorax; species Gymnothorax reevesii. The sequence continues at coordinate 159,644,979 of CM056573.1, forward strand.
TTCCTCCCATTACTTTGCATGTTCTGGCAGATGCGCATACACTGCCCGGCCAAAAAAAAAAAAAAAGTCACCATTTGGAAATTAACGAACAAGTTCTATAATTGGACCATTATTGTGGTTATTAATATGTTTCAGCTGGCAATAATCATTTTACCCTGACTGATGAAGCGCATCGCTACTCATTTCTTAAAAAATCATGCTGGAAGACATCCCCTGATGGTGGAAAAGATGTTACAATATTTCAGAACGGGCAAATTATTGACCTGTATTTAGCAAAGAAAACCATGAATGACAAAAACAAGTATGAGGAATCATTTTCACAAACAAATTTGCTACCACAAAATCCTGACCTTAAACACATTAAAAGTTATTGGGATGTGCTCAAGAAAGACTACAGTGGTTCAACCATTATGTCGAGAAGACAAGATCTCAGCCAAAAATTATGGCATTTCTGATCTAAAATAAATGTTCTGGCATTGCATATAGATGTTAAAACAATGACAAGAATAATATGCACTGTAATCAAAGCTACAGGGGTTCCAACGAAATATTTCAGTGTACGACTTTTTTTTGGCCGGGCAGTGTATATTGCATATTCATTACAGGCAAATGCGCTAAATGGATTGCGCGTTATTTTTGCTCGTTTGACAGAAGCAATCCCTGGTGTGCCGAGCTAGCAGATGAGCTTCAGCATCTGTTTGCGCAAATTTTTACACATGCAAGCCTTTAGTAAATCAGGCACTGTGTGTCCTGGGGCGAGCTTACTCTGCATAAAGCACGCAGCTGCGCAATTCACACAGTTTAGCTCAGTCAGTGTGCCATCTGCCAGAACCAGTCTTGCTAGGCCAACGTTCACTTTCTGTAGCACTGCTTTAAACTTTTTATTCTGTTTTAGTTTAATCAATTTTGGGCATTCTTCCATATCCATTTTTCTAGTTTCTTCGATCTTGTTAGAATTAGAAGATGAACTCGCTAACTGTTATGATTCCGTTTCCAGCTCTATTCCTTTTGGTTCCCAGAGTGGTGTTGGGGGCTCATTTTTCTCCTTTTTTGTTGTCTCTCAGGGCTTCCCGGTAGTTCCATGTCCACTGCAGTACCTGCCGGTGGGGAGGCAGGCGGCCCAGGTGAGGTTGTCCTAAGGGGAGATTCTTTGAGGACCCCAGGCATTTCTTTTGTTTGTCGTCTTGGCATTTCAAAGGGCTCTGTAAGAGGGCAGATTTTTTTCTTAATCATGCTGGTCTCTTCTGCTAACATCCATTGCATTTCCTCCTCTGTGAAATACTTTTGGATGAGGGTGTTATGCCTTTGGGTGGCGAGTTTGCTTCTTGGTACGCCTTTTTTACTTTGGCAGTGGCGGTGGAGGATCTGCTGCTATTCTTGACATCTCTCTCTCGATTTGTGTATTTAGCCCATTTTGCGTACTCAGTCGCCCAAAGTAGCACCCACTTCTCCATTTTCCAGTGGCTCCATCCAAACTCTCATTGATCTTCCGCTTTTCTAGACTGGAAATCTTTTTCTTCTTGTTTTTGGGCTTCTTCCTTCATCTTTTCCATTTCCTCCTCTGATAGGTATTTCTGAATTTGAGAGGCAATTGATGCGAGTTTGGTAGTTGTGATCACCTGTATGAATTCTATGGTGAACATTTAAATTAGATTTCTGAATAAAACTCTTCCCACAATGGTCACATTTGTAGGGTTTTTCCTCACTATGCACCTTTTGGTGGATTGTTAAATGACATTTTTCTAAAAACCTTTTCTCACAATGATCACATTTGTAGGGCTTTTTACCTGTATGAGTTAGATTATGGCGATTCAAATTTGTTTTATGTCTGAACCATTTCATACACTGATCACATTTGTAGGGCTTTTCTCCTGTATGTTTTCTGTAATGCTCCTTTAAATTACTTTTCCGAGGAAACATCATCTCACACCGATCGCATTTGTAGGGCTTTTCACCTGTATGTATTCTATTGTGGACATTTAAATAAGATTTCCGAGTAAAACTTTTCTTGCAATGATCACACTTATGGAGCTTCTCACCAGTATGAATTTTCTGGTGGCAATTTAAATGATGTTTCCTAAAAAAACACTTCCCACATCGAGAGCATTGGTGGGGCTTTTCCCTTATATTGATTCCCACATCATGAATTAAATTGGAATGATTTTTCCCTGAATTTTTGCACTTTAGATTGGGCTCTCCAGCACAGTGATACAGTTCAGTCTTTTTTTTATTAACACTAACACTAACACCATTAAGCTCAGCACTCATGAGGTCACTCACCAAAATTTCACTAGATTCCTTCTTAACTTCATCAGATTTAATGTAAACACACTTAATGTCTGGTAGGATACTGTTGTGTTCAGTCTTAATAGTTTCTCCATCGTGAGTTTTGATTTTGATTTGGTCAGAATGCACATCAGTTACAAAGGCCATCTCTGTAAAGTCTAGGCTCTCCGTCTTAAGAATCCCATTATTGGTGGGGCCCAGATCAGTTTCTGTTTTCATCAGCGATGCTCCTCTGTACTGTAACTCACTGACCCTGCTGTTGGCAGTGACACACTCTGGTTCCATTGTGTTGAGTCTTGGTGTCATACATTTCGTATCTGACTCTGCCATGTGGACAGACTTCAGTCCATGTCGTTCCCCTTCTTTCTCTCTGATCCTGTGCTGCTAGGGGAGCTCTGGTAGGGTCGTCTCTGTCCCCTGTCTCAGACAGACTCCTGCCTGCATCATTTCGCTGATCAAATGTAATCAGGCCCTGTAGGGAAATAGTGGAAGGGATTATAGCCTTTAACTGATGTACCTGAACAGGTCATATTACCTGTATGTTTCAGGTGCCTCTACCAATATGATCCTTTACATCATTGATTTCCCTACAGAGAATAGCGACTTCAATTCCAGTTCGTGACAGAGCCATCTGTCATTGTTAATGGCGTGCTGAAATGCAACAGAACTTTGAATGCTTTCCTTTCTAGCCATCAATTTTCCAATTCAAAAAATGCGCTGTATATTAGTCATCATTTTCATCACTGCTTCTACAAAGACAACAACTCCGTTTACTCACCACATCAGCTGCCTAATCAGGGATGCACACTTAATAGAAAAGTATGGAGTTGTATATTGTGCAAATTAAAATGTTTTGCCTCACAGTTTTCTGTTGTATATATTGCCACTTCTCCAGTTCACATAGATCACTCCTATTCCTTCAAACTCATGCACTCATGCAACTCAGCATGCAAATACAATTGCCAGAGAATCAAAGCGGTTATTCATTTCTGGTCACAAACTGCACCATAGAACTATTTAAAAAAAAAAAAACGAACAAGCGTCGCAGTCGTGGCAAATCCAGCCGCTGGTGTTGTAAAATCTGGTCTTGCCCCCCCCGGCAGATTGTTAAGCGTAATGCACTTCAAATTACATGTCTAGCAAGATTTCGTATTGCTTACTGTTGCTCAATGTTTTTTCATAGCAAAACATTAATTGAATTGCGGCTGCATGTTTGTAGTATACTGTAGCCTTATTAGCTAGCTAGCTAGTAAGCCAACAGGCTAGCCTAGTACATTGATGAGCCAACTAAAACATAACAGGGTTTTATCATCACTTTAGTTGGCCAGCAAGAGGTTATTACAGTAGAAGTGAACTGTAACTATGAATAAGCCAAGTAGCCCACTACACTGGTTTGCTTGCTACATCTTTAAAGAGTTTGTATTACTTTAGCTGGCTAGCAAGCGGTTATTGCAGTCAAAGCAAACAAACATTATTTGCAAGTAAGCTAACTAGCTCACTATACTTGTGAGAAAGTTGTAACATTATAGAGTATCACCAATGCTTGCTTGCTATCGGTTACAGCAGTAGAAGCAAACTGTAGCCTTATCAGCCTGCTAGATAGCTTGCTTGCTACACTGGTGGACTAGATATAACATTAAAGAGTTTTTAATCACTTTCACCATCTAGCGGTTAATATAGTTGAGGCGTACTGTAGCCTGATTAGCAAAGTAGCTAGCTAGTTACTTCAGTATTGACAGGCAATTGTATAACGTCCATTGTTACTTCTCTAGTAATCATTTAGTTTAGATGCAATGAATTGGCTTATTTATTTCCAAGAATACACCGTCACTACGAAAATCATGTTGATGACTCAAACGACGGATGCAAAGTGACGTACAAAATGCACCAAGTGTCACTTGGGGGTGTCTAGATTTTACACGACACCGGCTCATTACTAAACAGTCAAGCTATGTTCTTGGAACACTGATGCCCCCGGCGGCAGGTTAAAGTATTGCAGGTTAAAGTTTTTTTTTCTGCTGCAGAGACAGACAGGCAGACAGACGGACAGAGACGGACAGGTGAAAAACTATGCCCCCGAATCTTTGATTCCGGGGGCATAAACACTACAGAGAGCTGCAATTAAGTGATGTAAAACATTTTCCCTAAAACAGATGGAGAAAAAAAGATGTCAACCTATAGACTACAGGAACATATGATACTATTAAAATGATACGATTGGTCTCCAGCCTCTCACACTCAGAAGATTGTTGAAATTTTAGGCAATATGACCCCATTTGGGCCCCACCCCTCAGCCCCTGGGGAAGAGACAGGGTGAAAAATGTCATAATATCAAACTGTCATCTCATGGTTATGTCAATCAAGTTTGAATGATTTCCAGTGGAAAATTAACAAAATATACCCAAAAGTATCATTTTCCTATACAAACTAGAGTAAATTCCACCCCCTCCCCAGGGCAAACATGGAGTTTGAGGGTCATGAAGTTGACAATTTTGATAAAGCACCAAGAGCCTTCCATCAATAAAGGGTATTGTTTCCCAGCATAGGTGGGTCTGGAGAAGATGATTTTGAAAATTTCAGCCAATTTGACCACTTTTAGCCCCACCCCTCAAAGCACCTGCAGGTGGGCACCATATAATTCACAATTTTGGTGCATATTTGACCAAGGAAGGATCCAGCAAAATTTCAATGGAATCAAATCAGCGGTTTCTGAGAAGTGGAAAATGTATTGACCACTTTTAGTCCTGCCTCTCAGAGCCCCTGGGGGTGGGCACTAGGGGTGTCAACATCTACATGTGTAAACGGTTACACGGATAACAAATCATAACAGTTTAGAAAAATCAATAAACGTGTACACGTCATTTTTTCCTCCTCTTCCTCCTCCTCGTTCATTTCTCACCAATACATATAGTTGCCTATTTTTAGGGGTGATAATATTGCCTGAAAGCTTCAGATAATAACATTAACTAACGATGCACTTAAATGTTCCCACTATTTTGCTTGACCTCAAGTTTGACCTTTCAAGGTCATCTGAAGTCAACTTTAACGCAGCCAAAATATATTACTTCCTATATGTCAGTAATACAAGCTTAATCTCAATCCACAACCATTTAGCTTCCATAGGCGATTTGGCCCATTCTTCGTAAGACCCAATGTTCAAGTACAGTGCCCCCACTAGACCCACTTCTGTCAATTAAATCAAAAGTAGTAGGTTACTGCAAATTTACACGAAAATTCATCAAGCCGAAAAAAGTTATAGGGCCAGAGGCCCTGTAGCTCACCTGAATCAGCTGTGGTTACAACAAAATCACGTTATTCGGGCAAGTTTAAAGCTGAAGGTCAAAGGTCAAAATTCGAAATACGGAAAATCTTTTATAAGCATGTGATGCATCTCGCTACATACTACCTACATGACAAATTTCAGCTGATTATATGCAAAAATAGCTTTCAGATGGCCAGAAATGTGATTTTCAATATGGCCAGTATGGCGGCCATATTTAAAATTGAATCAGAGCGCCTTGTCCTCATGGGTGGGAAGATGCTCGTCAAGTTTCAGCTTTATTGGTCAAGTAGTTTTGGAGAAGAGTTTAAGGTTTCAGTGCAACTTAGAGGGGTCGTACAAAGTTGAAGGTCAAAGCAAGGTCAAAATTCAAAATACAGAAAAACTCGTATTATGTGATTTATCTTGCTACTTACTACCAACAGAGCAAATTTCAGCTGAATGTATGAATAAATAGCTTTCAGATGGCCAATTATGTGATTTTGAATATGGCTGTCATGTTGGCCATGTTTGAAATCGGATCGGAACGCCTTGAACAAACTTTGGTGTCCTTATGGGTAGGAAGGTACCTGTCAAGTTTCAGCTTCATAGGCCCAGTGGTTTCGGAGAAGATGTTTACGGGCGACGAACGAAGGACAAACAGGCCATGACATAAGCTCATCTGAGTTAGTCGTCAGGTGAGCTAAAAATGTTCTGAACGACAGACAACAGACGCCACACCACGACAATAGCTTTAGCATCAGAGACCTAGCCCACCCTGACGAAAATTTCAATGGTAAATGAATGGATTCCAATGGTAAATTCTTTTTTTTTTTTTTTTTTGTAAGGGTGCACAATGGCCAAGTTCTCTGCTGACCCCGGATAAGCAGCTGTAAACAAACCCAAATACGCACCCTAAGGTCTGCAGAGCATACGTCTGGTCTAATTGCAGCCTTATCAGCCCAACTTTAGACACACAGAACGCCTCTCTGTTTTGCTTTAACTGTCGCGGTTTGAACATAAATGTGATTTCTATTAGCTTATTGGCCCATAGGGCCAGTGAACTAATAAAAATCAGATTTGTGCCGTTCAAACTGTCTTTAACAGATCTGATACAGGTCACATATGGGCAAAATCGGATTTGGGCCACATTTGCCTGCTGTCTGAACGTAGTCTTAAATGCAGCAATTCTGACTGGTATGCTCGTGTTACTTTGGTTAGCATTAAAGATGGCAGTTTCATCATGTTACCTGATCATAGCCGTGACAGTTAAAGCAAACCAGAGAAGCGTTCTGTGTGTCTATAGTTGGGCTGATAAGGCTGCAATTCGATCAAATTTATGCTCTGCAGACCTTAGGGTGCGCATTTGGATTTGTTTACAGATGCTTATCCAGGGTCAGCCAAGAACTTGCCATCGTGCACCCTTCCCAAAAAAACAAAAACCTTTTAATTTACTATTGAATACCATTCATTTACCATTGAGAATGTTGTGTCAGGGTGGGCTAGATCTCTGATGCAAAAGCTGTGCCTTGTAAAACAAACGATTTCTCTGCATTGCCGTGGTGGAATTTCATCCCCCTTTAAAAATGCATGCCTGGGTGCAAGATTATTTATTTTCATTACAGTTCGACAGATGAGAAAAGCTGTGGTTCTTATAGGTTTATAGTCCGTTTTCTTTGGGGTTCAGATAATTCGCCAGGGGCCCATAGAATAGCATTTTGTCATTTGCAGCAAATGTTCAAAAAGTACCGATTCAGAAACGAACTATTTACGCCTCCCAGTGTACTCCAGCAACGACCATATGCTTGTCAGTGCAATGCCTCAAATAGAAGTCTGCGTCACGAACAGTCTATGGTCAGGAATGTGTTGGAGTAATAAATCCTGTGGGATGAAGTGAAGCAGCAAAAAAATGCACATAAAAAATAAAATCTTTATTTTAGAAATGATTTCTTTTCTTCCTCCTCTCTTGTACCTGCCAATTACCATTTTGAAGCGGAAAGTTGTGTTTTTTTTTGCCCTGAGGACCAAGGAATCAAAAAAGTCTGGCCTTATCTTCATTAAAATCCATGGTAACAGTCAGACAAATTTTTAATCATGCTTTTGATAATACTTGTGCAAAACCCTCCATGGCAGTGGTTCCCAAAGTGGGGGGCGCAGAGCAATTGCAGGGGGGGCGCGGGGTGCGGGAGTTCCGGACACCAACAGAAAATCATTTGCATACAGTCCATTCGCTGCCCAGAATTCTGCGATTACATCGTAAATGCCTGCCTTACTCTCAACATAACTGTTCGCCAAATCATTCATCTAGCCTGACATTTTCATAAATAATTTGTAATGAATGTATTTGTTCAAATATTTTAAGCTGGTAAAATGAGCTGGTTACAATCAATGTAGTCTCGCGATACGCAACTCGCCGCTTTTTATCCTGCACTGATCTGGCGTATTGAGAATAATATGGTAAGTGACACCGAACAAAATCCGATGAATACAATGCAGAAATGTCCGAAATATTATCGAGAATAAGATGACGCTATGAATGCTCTGTAGGTCTACAGATTATTTTTTATCTAGCCTAGCAACTGAACGTTACAAACATATCGGCAGGTTTGGCTAGTGGTGTTCATGAATTTTTTTTCGCACTTCGCTGTCGGCTGTTAATGTAGGTTGATTACGGTGCTTTCATTCTGCATCATAGAAACACCATTTTAAGTAGACGGCTATACTCCGGCTGAGGGGTGTGATACAACCTAATGATTTTATACTTTAAAAGAGGTTTTGAATTATTAAATTTTCGAGCCCATAATTAGAAAATTACGGTGGCCGTTTCCAAACCTGCCAATCATTTTTAATGTGTCCAGCTAGGCTAGACAAAAATCAACAGTTCAGGCATTCATATTCTCTATAATAAGCGGACGCGATCTCGGTTAACGTATTTTAACTTAAGTGCGAGGCCAGTGAGGAGAGAAAAATGTAACTGTCTCGAGACACTCCTTCAGCGGTCCGGCTCAAGGTTGCTGATTGGCTGTATGAAAGCAAGTTCCTGTTGGTGTCCGGAAAAATGCATAAATAGCAATGTTGTTGAATATTAAAAAAATAAACCTGTAACACTGAACATAATTGCACAGTTAAGGTGCTTGAAAACAGTTACACTTAAAATAATTACACCGTGGTTGTTTGTTATTTTGTTATTTCTAATTCTAAAAGTAGCCTACTTGTAGTTTATGACAACCTACAGTTTATGACCGTTTACTGATATTTTTTCAAAAAAGGTTGAGGTTTATATTAATTACAATCAGTGGACTCTGAAAACAAAATGTACGTATGTATTACCTATTTTTTTGGGGGGGGGGGCGCAAAAATTCTCTTATGTACCAAAGGGGGCCCAGCAGATAGTTTGGGAACCACTGCTCCATGGTATGGTTGGAAGCATCAAAAGTTACTGCACTGGTGCATGGAATAACACTATTCCATAACCTCAACTCCATTACCGACATTGGTTATGGAGGTGAGTAAAATGGTAACGGAGTTGAAATTTTGGTGTAAAAAGTCACAAAAACCTGGGCAGGTATTCTTTTTGTTTTTTTTTTGTTCCCTCACAAATGTCCACATTTTTAAGGTGGAGTTGCACTATTTTTTCAACTCCGTTACCTTATTTCAACTCCATAACCATTTTCTCAGCTCCGTTAATGTTTCAGCCAAAATTCCCAGGAACAAGACAAATTGGCCAAAAGCAAAGTTGAATTTATAAGTTTCAATCAGAGGCACCGAAGAGGGTGATTATTCACTTAGTTTCAGAACTCTGGTACATCACAATGCACCAGGAGAGAGCCGCACATGAAAAAGTAACGCAGTTGAGTGGATCAGAAGAGACAGCAAAAATAAAATGGCCAGCCCAAAAAAAATACGCCCTGGTTTAAGTTCGGCCTCGTCGTTTTTTGAGTACCATAGGGGCAACCCTACCCCCTGGGGGGGGGGGGGGGACATTTTTTTGACATTTTTTAAAAAATCTGAAAAAAATACCAGTCCTACCCACATTAGTCGGGAAATACCCTGTGCAATTTTTTGGATGTAATATCAATACTTTAAGATACAGCCAATATTGTGAGGGGTCCATTTTTTCTCTGGCCTCATTTTTTCATCAAGGTTCACAAATGCATTGCTCAAGATCTAAACCACCGAAAAGGCTCAGACTTTGCATGCTGGTACATTAACTGGTTTAGTTTGTGATTAAATGAAAACATTTGCTCTAGATGATCTAATGCGGTCAAAAGAGCTGCACAAATTTGATCAAAATGAAATGTGTGTTAATGTCTGCTATGTTTAGACCTCAGGATAATGTATACTACCGCTCAAAAGTTTGGGATCACTTGCAAATTTATGTTTTCCAATGAAAAAAACATTTTCATGTATTTTACAAACTTTTTTTTCCATTTCACAAACATTTTTATCCATTTCACAAACGATTAAATTTAATCAGATGATTTTCAAAGAATGATCTACATTTTTGCATAGAGGCCTATTATCAGCAACTGTCAGTACTCTGCATCAATCTCCTGCTTTGGCTGCTAATCCAAGTTAAGCATTTTATAAGGCTAATTGCTTATTAGAAAATCCTTCTGCAAATTTGTCGCACAGCTGAAAACTGTTGAACTAATAAGGGAGCGCAAGAGAGAGCATGGCATTCTTGAGGTTGGTTTAGTACCTGAAGCATCAGCAGTTTTTTTGTTTGTTTACAGGCTCAAAATGGCCGGAAAGAAAGGACTTCCTTTATTGACCCGTCAGTCTGTTGTTGTGCTCAGAAAAGAAGGCAATTCAATGCGAGAAATTGAAAACTTAAAATCTCCTACCATCCTGTCAACTACTCTCTTCAAAGATCTGCACAAACTGGCACTAACAAGCACAAAAAATGGGCCTCGCTGAAGCGGGCAATACCCCTCAGCCCCGAAGGTCACTGCTGCAAGGTCAAAGGTCAAACTGGGACGAAACCTCAAAAAGGCACTCTGTCCATCCCCCCCCCCCCCCCCATGGGGAGTCTACATATGCAATAATGAACTTCCTAACCCAAGTGGTTACAGAGAAATAGCCCGGACAAAATTGCAGCCGCCTGCCCTTGTAGGGCTGAGGGGTTAAAAAAAAAAAAAATTAAAGGGCCCGATGCACAACTGTGCAAGACGACAAATATCTGAGTGTGTAGTTTAAGACAAAGACGCCTCACAGGTTGTCAACTAGCAGCTGTGCTAAATAGTTCCCGTCAAACACCAGTTTCAGTATCAACAGTGAAGGTGTTTTTTTTTTTTTTGATGAAGGCAAAGTTTGAAGTACATATTCACCATTTTCCATTAAAATCATTATTTCTAACTCAGACAATGTCAGCATGTTCTGTTCATTTGCTATATTTCCTATTCAGACTAATTTCTTGTGTTTCTCCATGGAAAACAAGAAAATTTCCACGTGATCCCAAACTTTTGAGCAGTAGTGTATCGGTAACCAACACAGGGATCCCAGAGTTTTTTCTTAATTCAAATAAGTATATAGGCTTTCAGTGAGAGCAGTCAGCCAAAATGTAACAATCTGGGTTTTAACAATAGACCTCTTAAAATCATACACAAAAAAATAAAGTATTTAAATGGCATCTTTTATTCTAGGCGGTTTTCTTTCTCAACATGCAATCTTGCTTTCCTTATGAGAGCATTTCTTTTTCATTATCCAGCCTGAATGTTGGCTGGGTGCATCATGTGTTAAAAATGGTAATCACAGGTTTCCAATCAAGAGTCTGTTTTGTAAAGCTTTTATGAAAAGAATAATTCACTAATGGCACATTATGTTTAAACAGTGTGAATATTATTCTGTCTGAATATATTTTGAGGATATTTAACTAATGTAAGTACACACCTACCAGCTGATTTCTTTGTTACTGCCACCTGTCTCTCACAGACAAGATCAGCTGTTGGTAGGAGTGGGGACTTGCACTCTAAATTTCGATGATGGAACCTGGGTGAAAACAGCAAAGAAAAAAAAAAAAAAAAAAAACAACTGGTCAGTAACAGCGACCAGTTTTTTGCCGTTTTCTCCCAAAATAAATCAAATGAAGAAGCCATTTTGAAGTACCAGTGAAGACCTACACAAAGTTACTTAACTTGAAACCATCTTACTTAGTTTTGTAGCTCTCAACAAATTTTGTAACTCCATTACTGCGGGACATGGCCCATTACCAAACACCAAGCTGCATTTTGGACCAGCATGAAAGATGACCTGAGATCAAATGAAGCCATAGTAATCCTCAATTTTGCTGAAAACTACAGTTTTGTAGTACAAGACGCTGTCCAGGCATATCACTGGGAGAATTCACAAGCTAGACTTCACTGGGGACAGTGATCAGTTGTCCAAATATTCCCTGGAGCAGCAGCTGAGATCCAGCCCCTTAAAGATTATGCTCCTGGTGGATCAGCCCGGACCCTCACATTGGACCAGTGTTTTATTGGTGGCTATGTTGGGTGCCTTTACGATGAAAAATGTTGGATTTGGATGATTCGTGAGAAGAGTGATGCAGAATCAGATGTTTAGATAGGTTTCATGCACCCAAACTTTCCTGCACAGTCTTTCCATTGGCCCCCCCCGAGAGAAGATATTTGTTGGGTGCCTTCACAGTGCATCATTGCATTACTTGGAGCACCTACAACGGTGACTGGAAGACAGTACCATCCTGAACCAAAGGACAAGGATGCCCTAAACTCTGCACTGAAGAGGCCACAAAAATAAAATGGGTCACCACCAAGATGTTTGGAATTAATTTAATTAATGGTAAACACACTCATAAATCATTTATCTGTTATTTTTGTGATGTCTTTCATGTGCCTTGGCCTGTTGTGTTTTTTTCAACTAATCCTGCACCAAACTTGATGGGAGCTTGATCATAATCATTTCTGATGAAAGTGAATTTGGACCATGTTTGGGTTGCTAAATAAAAATAATAGCTCCTTAAAGAGCCAGATTCTGTAACTGTGGACCAATATATAGTAGAGGGTGATATATCACCATTCAGTATTCCTTTCAAGTTCGTTTTTAGTGGGTAGATATCATACAAACTAAAAAAAAAAATTCACGTTTTTTTAATCCGAGAAACTTCTCCGGTTGAAAAATGCAGCCCTTTTTAGGGTCGGGGTCCGAAGGGCCTGATAAGTGCCGAAGTCAAAATCTGGACTCGGTCTTCTGAATATCTTGGTCCGCCCTCAAAAAGCCTCCTTGATCTTATGGTATATGGATATATGGGTAGAGTTGTTTCAAAAACATTATAATTTGAGGCTAACAACCTATAGGTGACGCTTCAAATTGCAACTTTTTGAATTTCAGACCATGTTTGAGGCCCTCCCAGTTCCTGTGCCCTAATAAAGACTTGCTTGTTTATTTGGACACATGGCAACCTTGCCTTCCCAAAAAACCATAAAAGGAGGAGGCTTAGTGAGGGCGCTTGTGCATAGAGGGCACTTTTTGTGGTAAGGACGCGATTTTTGGGCAATATTTGTAGGGCCATATCTCAGTGCGCCCTCTATAGATTGCAATGAAACTTGTTTTATGTTCCGCTATATCTCCACAATGCATGATAGAAATAACTAAGAGGCTTTTTGTCTCATTAACCCTTTATAAACAAGTGTCTGCCACTAACATGGCAATATCCCCCACCGCCTCAATTTTGTGTCCGTACGGACGGATGTATGAACGGAGCCCAATACTATATCCCCTGCTTTGCGCTAATCACGCGGCGGGGGATAATAATCTAAAAATGTATCACTGATCAGTGGTTATCCCCCCGGCATATAATGCGGGGGGGGGGGGGGGGGGTATAGCTATCGCTCTGTCCGTTCATCTGTCCGACTGTAAACATGAGTTTGTCCGGGCCACATCTTGGAAACTACAGGTGCTGGTCAACAAATTAGAATAATTTGAAATGGTGCAATCGTAAAATTTTTTAATGCATTTTTTGTGCAGAAAGCAAATCAGGTGTTCACCGCGCCTGTCCTACTTGTTAGAGTAATCACAGAACTCGCTACATGTAAAAAATTTGCTCAGCTGAGCTTTCCAAAAGGCCCATTTAGTCCATTTCACTGTGACACTGTTGTTTTATTGAATTAGAATAATGGAGAGACCGTTTCACTGAATTAGAATAATTTTTATTATAATTAGAATCATCACTTTCTCAGTATTTTGTGGGTGTCCCTTTGGCTTGTATGACTGCCTGAAGTCTCCGCGGCATCGATTTGACCAGCTTGTCACAAGTTTCCGCACTCACTGCTTCCCAGGCTGTGGCGATGTTCTGCTTCAGTTGGTCCAGCGTAGTCGGCCTTCTGTCGCGAATTTTCCGCTTGACGATGGCCCAAAGGTTTTCAATGACATTGAGGTCAGGCTAGTTGGCTGGCCATGCCAAAACTTCAAGCTGTTTTTCGGCGAACCAATCTTTGGTCGACTTTGCCGCATGAACCGGTGCAAGATCCTGTTGAAATATGAGGTCTTCTTCACCGAACTGTTCCTCAACAGTCGGAATCAGGAACGTTTCCAGATCATGTTGGTATACGGCAGCATTGACAGTCTTGTTGAGGAAGCAGAGTTTCCCTACACCCCGAGCGGACATGCACACCCAGACCATAACGCTCTGGGGAAACTTGACGGATCTTTTCACCGCCTCGTGGTTGTAGGTTTCGCCACCACGACGCCAGGCACGAGGACCTTGATCACCGAAGGAGATGCAAAAGCGTAATTCGTCACTGAAGACCACTTTCTGCCAGTCTTCAGCTGTCCACTCGCCGTGTTCTTTGGCCCACTTCAGCCGTTTCTTCATTTGTTTCTTGTTCAGCATTGGTTTTACTGCTGGAACGCGAGATTTGAAGCAGAGTTTGCGCAGCCGACGATAATTGGTTGATCGAGACATTAGTGCTGGTCTGCTCGTTCCACAAGTCGCTGAGCTCGGAAGTGGACTTGAACCAGTTCCTGACTGTGATCTTTCTCAGCTGCTTGTTGTCGCAAGCAGAAGTTTTTCGGACACCAGAACAGTTGGTGCGCTTGCTCCAGTCTTTCTTGAGAGCTTTGCAGAAGGAAGACTGGCTGATGCCGAGGTGCTCAGCAATTTTAGTTTGGGTCGAGCCTGGTTGGCGAAGGGTTGAATTTGAGCCACTATTCCGGTTGAGAGGTCGCGCTGCTTACCCATGATTGATTTTACAACTTGGAAATTCTACTCAACCCTGACTTTATACTGCCCAGTGAACACTCTTCACAGAAAACAAAAATTCAAGCACTTATTCTAATTCAATGAAATGACTTATGAATTATTCTAATTCAATGAAACATCAGTGTCACAGTTAAATGGCCTAAATAGGCCTTTTGGAAAGCTCAGCTGAGCAAATTTTTTACAGGTAGTTCTGTGATTACTCTAACAAGTAGGACAGGTGCGGTGAACACCTGATTTGCTTTCTGCACAAAAAATGCATAAAAAAAAATGTAACGATTGCACTATTTCAAATTATTCTAATTCATTGACCAGCACCTGTATATGTGCTAGCTTCACCAAACTTCACACACGTCAATCATGATGTGTAGATGTGCCTTTTAAAAGTTGTCACACAACCTACAGCTGGGGGGGGGGGGGATCTGCCATTGCCAGATTGTAATGGCTGACTGCCACTCGATCACAGAGACATTCCATAAAAATATCAAACTCAGAAAGTCAACACATTAGGTCAACATGTAATATGCCTTATGACTTTAGCAGATCTTTTTCATTATTATTTCTGCAATTAGAATATGCAATGATTAATTATCCAATTGAAAAGTTGATGAAGTATCGACATGACGATGTTTATTTTGACAAGCTGTCACCTCCAGGGAACATCAGAATTTTGGGGGTCGTCACAGGTATCCAACATGAAAATAATCCAGTCAACAGTTCTTAAGATGTTGGAATTTATGCTTTGTGACCTTGAAATAAAGGTGAAGGTCACCAAAACAGTACCTTTCCCACACTGGGGTGAACCTAAGTACCAAATACGAGAAGAATCAAGTCAATAGTTCAAGATATTCAAATTTATGATTTGTGAACTTGAAATGAAGGTCAAGGTCACCAAAAGAGCATGGTACCTTTCCCCCACTGGGATGAACCGAGGTACCAAATATGAGAAGAATCAGGTCAAGGATTCTTAAGATATTCAAGTTCTTGTTTTTGTGTGTTCTTTTCAAATATGAAAAGAATCTAGTCAACGGTTCTTAAAATATCCACATTTATATGTTAGTAAGGACGGAGCCCAATACTATATCCCCCCACTTCACGCTAATCGCGCGGCGGGGGATAACAATTACAGATTCATGAACTTTTCATTGAGAGCCTCTGAAGGCAATACACATGACTGTCACCTTTAGTAGGGAGAACTCCTTGGCAAGTAATGCATGTTCTACTGTTAGTTGCAAAGCGCCATGCAATCCATTTTTTGTTGTGCAAACTTTTGGACAGGTATATCCTTCAATTATACAACCCCAATTCCAAAATAGTTGGGACAAAGTGTAAATTGTGAATAAAATCAAAATGCAATGACTTTCAGATCACAAGCCAATATGTTATTCACAATAGAACATAGGTAACATTTTGAATGTTGAAACAGACATTTCACATTTTTATCCATAAAATGAGCTTATTTCAAGTTTTCTGGCTGCAACAGGTCCCAAAAAAGTTGGGACACAGGCAAAAAAAGAAAAAAGGGCTGAAAAAACAAATAATATATAAGAGAATCAGCTGAAAGAAGTAATTAAGTAATTGGCAAGTAATTAAGAACCAATTTTTCTAAGGTTCAGACAGCCCGAATTGGGCTGGAATTTTTGTATCCAGAAAACATCTAGCTTAGATGTGAAGCCTGTCACCTCCTTTAAGCAAATGAGCCAAAACATGCATGCAATATTGACTTGTTTGTGCATTTGCACTCGGTGACCCCAAAGTGCACCCATATGACTCCTGAAGTCTCAAACAGCATGGAAGCAAAATTTAAGACACAGATACTCTAGAAAACCTCAGGAACTGTTTTTGAAAAAGGAGTTGATTTTGTTTGGGGCTCAACAGTAGGCTACCTGGCTTTCGGTAGGCCTTATGGAGCCCTAGTATTTGAACAGTGACTGCCGCCAAGTGCAATTTTGTTTTTTGTTACTTAAGGTTCATAACAGGAGATCCCAGCTATTTTCTTGTTTTGTTTTAACATTTAGGTCTATGCCTTTCAAATGCTGTAACTTTTTTATGAATTCACCCTCCAAGTTTTGAGAAATCGGGTCCTGAAAAGACCTCTTTTTACCCTTTTTTTGAGTCGGGACCCTTTTTGGACCCCTTTTTCTCCCAGCTTTGAGGGTGTCCCTCTGAAATAACAGTACAAACCTATCAGACAACTCCCAAATGAACAATACCTGCAATAAAATTTGTGGGATACCCTCAAAGTTTCAAAATAATGGGAGGCCTAATTGAAGCAATTTTCAGCCCGGAGCGTTTTGAGTGCCCCCCATTGGCCAACTTTGAAGGTGTCCCAGTAAAATAACAGTATTATTGTATTGTACCCTCCCTGAAGTCTCTATATCAAGAAACTAAGAACTGGGACACCCTCAAAGTTATGAATTAGAAGGGTGGGAACTTGTAACTTTTTTGTTACTGCCCCAGGGGGGCCAAAATAGGGGGGCCGTAACCTTGGTTATAAGAGGTCAACCAAGGAACAGTTTGGGTTTTGATTTTTGGGTACCATAACCATCTCACAAAAAAAATTTCAGCCAAGTCCAGGGGAGTCGACAATCCAATGTGTCTGATATTGTCCTATCCTTAGATAAATTGGTTCTTAAGTTAACTGGCATCAGGTGTGTAACATGATTGGCTATAAAAGGGATGTCTTAAAGAGGCTGAGTCTCTCAGAAAAAAGATGGCCAGAGGCTCTCCAACCTCTGAAGGCTTGCGTAAAAAATTGTGGAATACTTTAAAAACAATGTTCCTCAACGTCAGATTCCAAAGGCTTTGAAGTACATAACATCATCAAAACATTCAGAGAAACTGGTAAAAATATCTGTGCGTAAGGGACAAGGACTGAAGACCTTAACTGGATGCCCGTGATCTTTAGGCCCTCAGACGCCACTGCATCACTCACCGGCATGACTCTGTCATTGACATTACTCAATGGGAATGTGTCAAGAAACCACCGTCTTAAACTCTCATGCAAAAAGGAAGCCATTGTTGAGCATGATCCAGAAGTGCCACCGTGTTCTGTGAACTAAGGTTCATTTAAAATAAAAAGTTATAGTTTGAGGCTAATTGAGGGCGCCACCTACAGGTAGCGCTTCAAATTCAGCTTTATGCATTTCAAACCATGTTTGAGGCCCTCCCAGTTCCTGCAACCTCAAAGCCTTGCTTGTTCATGTTTATTTGGACACATGGCAACCTTGTCTTTCCAAAAAACCATAAACTGCAGAGGCTTAGTGAGGGCGCTTTTTGCAGAGAGAATGCAATTTTGGGCAATTTTCGTTGGCCCATATCTCAGTGTGCCCTCTATGGAATGCAAGGAAACTCATTTTATTATGTTCCACTATTCATGATAAAATAATTAGGAGGCCATTTGTCTTATTAAACCTTTGTGCAAAATCCTGCGCACCAAATCACTACTTTTTGAAAGAGAAAGCTTGGTTCTAGTACACACTAATAAGTGGCAACTATCAGTTGGGAGTATTATAGCATTTTCAGAGCATGAAAAGCATAACTTATGGAATTCAGCAACAATTTATTGAAATGTATCCAAACTTAAAAGACAACAATGAACAAGGCACCTCGGGTGCTCAAAAGAGGCCTGAATGGCCAGCAACTAAGTGAAAGACTTGCTTGCCCAGAAAGGATACGGTGGTCAAAAGATTCTTTTGACAACCCCTGAATAAGAGTTTACACATACATGTACTTTATTACCAACTACATGTGAAAATATGAAAGGACCTTTCCAGAAAATCTCAACATTGGGGTCATTCCATGTCAATTCAACAAATGCCTCCCTCCTGACCATCTCAGATTTTTCTAAAAAATATATATCACAGAAAGGTAATATACTTAATAGAATGTGTACCAAATTTCAGTTAAATGTCAATTAGTTTTGGCAGAAAAATTAATTAGATTGTAGTGCTGTGCGAATTTTCACACTCCTTTTTGCAATGTCAAATAAAAGGGAGTTTTTAGGAGGCACCATGTCCTGTTATACTTACGCAATTGCCTCAAAATCGTCCACAGTGTGGCATGTATGCCCAGTAAACTAGGCAAGCACATTTTGAATGGCTTTTCTCTTTTTCTTAGGGAGCTATGGCAGTTTTAAAATGCTAATTTATTTGAGGAAGTTGTCTGTGACAGCAACTTTGAAGGCCATTTATGACCAAAGTTATGCAGGTAGAGAGCTGATTTTTTTCTGGGCAAGCTCTCCTCACATAGTGCTATTGGTACAACAAGTCGACATGGTCTACAACATCCCCCGCCAATCATGCACTTCTCATTTTCAAAGTCAATCAAGGCCTTTATGGTCTGAAGCTACACGCCAAATTTGGTTACTGTATCTGTAGTAGTTTCTGAGTAAAGCTGTCCCCTTTATCTCGGACGGACGGACGCACACACGGATGGACGAACGGACGGAGGTCAAACCTATATCCCCCTCCCACTTCGTGTTGGCGGGGGGATAATAAACAGCAAGCATGTGAATTTTATGGTTGTCCAGAAAATACACAGCAACCTCCTAAAAAAGCCAAAATTTCATGAAATTTGACATCAAATTGCCGAGGTGTGACAACCTTTAAATTCTTTTATTCTTCACCATCTTAAAGCTTACATTCTTGGCTATCTTTGGTTCAAAGGTGGTTGTGGTGAAACTCTTCATTCAAAAGTTATGAATTTTTTAGTAACACCTTATAAACGCTCATTTTTCAACTATTTTTTAATGTTAGTACAAATTTGAGATCTGATCCCAACAACCATTGGTGTCTGAAAGTCGTCCCCTGTTCCTTTGAGTGTCTTTTTCCAGAGTAGAACACTGGATACAATGTGCCTCAATTTCATGTCCCATGGGATAACAAAAACCGCAGAGGGGATGCAAACCTGCATATGTATTTCTCTGTCAAAAGATATATTGAGCAAAAACATGAATTCTCTTATATAATAATTATGTGAATCTGGCAGAGAAATGGGTACTTACAAGTATCAACCTTTTTTACATCCTGGGCTATTTCTATTATATAGCAGGTTATTTATCAAAATTAGGAAAATTAGAAACTGCTATTGTATGCACAATTATAAATGTCAATTTGGGGATATAAACAATTTGTAAGTCCTCCAATGGTTGAGATGGTGTCAATTCATCAGTTTTGTTAACATGTTTCAACATGTCTCAGTGAGAGGCAAGTCCTAATCAGAGCACTCTAGCCACCGATGACGACATTAATTTTCATGCACCCACGTGGACCAGCAAGAAGTTTTTACTAACCACACTGAAAGGATGTTTGCTGGGTACCTGTACAACATGTCATCACCAAGATGCCAGCACCCACGACTGTCACGGGACGCACATGTAACCTAAATGAGGAATCCGTTAATTCAGCAAAACTCTTCGTGAACTTGAAATGAGTAATCTAATGTACACTGTATTGACCATGATACATTTGAATGTTTGGACAAAGTAATGATGTGGCGATAATATATATGAAAATTTAGCAAAATACAGTTGGATATGGCATTTCCTGACCAATACATGGTACTATAACCAATGTATCCAAGTATTGCAGATCTTCAAGTGACTTTCTGTTATCTGATGTCATGATTACAGCCTCAGAAACTCCTGCAATATGCAAGGAATCACACAGAAACAACGAGTTGCACCACAACCACCTTTGAAACAAAGACAGCCAAGAATGTAAGCATTAAGATGGTGAAGAGAGAATTTACAGCTTGTCACATCTCGGCAATTTGATGTCAAATTTCAGGAAATTTGGGTTTTTTAGGATTTTGCTGTGAATTTTCTGGACAACCATAAAATTGACATGCTTGCCATTTATTGTACCAATCGCACTACGTTAGGAGAGCTTGCCCAGAAAAAAATAATAGTCAGCTCTCTACCTGCATAACTTTGGTCATAATTGGCCTTCAAAGTTGGTGTCACAGACAACTTTGTCAAATAAATTAGCAATTTCAAACAGCCACAGTTCCCTAGTAAAAACACATTTGCCACTGAAAATGTGTTTCACAAGTGTTCTGGGCATAGATGCTACACTGTGGAAATTTTTGAGCCCATGGCATTGATATAACTACAAATATTGCCTCCTAAAAATCCACTTTCATACGACATTGCTAATGTTGTGCGAAAATCAGCAAAACGCTGCCATCTTTAGTTTTGACAAAAAAAAAATTCATAAAGAAGATATTTAACTGAAACACTGCACATATGGTATTAAGTACATGGCCTTGGTGTGAGAATTTTTTAAATTAAATAAATCTGAGATGGTCAGGTGGGGAAATTCTGAAATTTGTTGAATTGACATGGAATGACCCAAAACTACAACCCCAATTCCGAAATAATTGGGACAAAGTGTAAATCGTGAATAAAAATCAAAACGCAATGACTTTCAAATCACACCAGCCAGTATTTTATTCACAACGGAGAGAACATAGCCAATGTTGAAACTGAGAAATACAATTTTATCCACCGAATGAGCTCATTTCAAATTTGATGGCTGCTATGGTCTCAAAAACGTGTAGTATCCCTGCTTCTTTTTAATATAGTGGACACATCTGGGCATTGAGGAGACAAGTTTGAGTTTAGCCATTGGAATTTGATCCCACTCGTTATATCCCTCAACGCCGAATGGCGTTCCGAGCATATTATGTTTTTGGTCCGACTGCCACCGCCGCCGCACCGCCCTACGTGTTAACGCAATAACATTTCAATTAGAAATTTCAAGTTTTGCATGTAAGTAAGTATCATAAAGAGGAAGAACTGATTCGATTTTGGACTATTTACGATTTCTAGATTGGCCACCAAGGGCCAAAAACTGAGGAGAAAAAAATAAATAAATAAATAAAAATCACTGTTATCATCATCTCTGGAAATATTTGTCCGATTGATCTCAAATCAAGTGCAAATGAAAGGTCATGACCTGAGGATGTGTCCCACGATGACATTATACCAGTTTGGTTCAAAATTGACACAAGGTGGAGCTTTGTCACATAAAATTCACCATTTTTGCCATATCTTTGGAACCATTTGTCCAATTGACATGAAACTGTGTGCAACTGTAAGGTCATGACCTCAATGTGTCACATGGTGACATCATACCTGTATGGTTCACTATTTTGCCACCAGGTGGCGATTTGTGATGGAAAATTACCATTTTCGCCATATCTTCAGAACAATTTGTCCGAATGATCTGAAATTAAGTTCAAATGAAAGGTCATGACCTGAGGGGCTTTATATTGTATTGGTTCTATTCAAGGATTGGGGAATTGGAGGATTGGGGGCACTCGGGGATATAGCCCAAGCTGTCGCCTCCGATGGCATAAGCCTAGTTTAATATAGGCTTCCAGCTGCGAGAGTGTTTTGGGTCTCCTTTGACGGACTTTGTTAAATTATGCTCCAAATGTTTTCAATCCGTGAAAGATCAGGACTGCAGGCAGGCCAGTTCAGCACACGGACTCTACTACTACGAAGCCATGCTGTAGTAATAGCTGCAGGATGTGGTTTTGCATTGTCTTGCTGAAATACACAAGGCCTTCCCTGGAATAGAAGTCGTCTGGAGGGGAGCATATGTTGCCCTAAAACCTTTATATACCTTTCAGCATGCATGTTTTAAAAAGCACCATGAAAGTGTCCCAGACCATATGCACTAACACATCCCCATACCATCAGAGATGCTGGTTTTTGAACTGAACGCTGATAAGAGGGGTGGTCTTTCTCCTCTTTAGCCCGGAGGTCACGACGCCCATGATTTCCAACACTAATGTAAAATTTGGACTCCTCTGACCACAGGGCACTTTGTAACAGCCCACTTTAAATGAGCCATGGCCCACAGAACAGTGGCACTTCTGGATCAGGTTCAACAATGGCTTCATTTTTGCATGATAGAGTTTTACGCACTGTGGATGAGGAGACCTTCAAAGCCTTTGCAATTTCACATTGAGGAACATTGTTTTTTAAGTATTCCATAATTTCTTTATGCAAGCCTTCACTGGTTGGAGAGCCACTGGCCAGATTTACTTCTGAGAGACTCCGCCTCTCCAAGACATCCCTTTTATAGCCAACCACGTTACACACCTGATGACAGTTAACTTAATTACTTGCTAAATGCTCTTTCAGCTGATTCTCATATTAATTGCTTTTTCAGGCCATTTTTGTCTATGTCCCCACTTTAAGACCTGTTGCAGCCATAAATTTTGAAATAAGCTCATTTTGTGGATAAAAATGTAAAATTTCTCAAATGTTATCCATGTTCGATTGTAAATAATATATTTGCTCATGTGATCTGAAAGTCATTGCATTTTGATTTTGTTCACAATTTACACTTCGTCCCAACTATTTCGGAATTGGAGTTATACAACAGTTCTTTCTAAGGGTTAATTCCACACCAAAGCGTTGGGTAGTTACCACAGCAGGAAATAAACATTTCGCGAATGCTTCACAGTGGAAATACCGAATTCGACTCCAGGTAGCTGCTTAAACAACCACATGCGACGAGATGGAAAGAACAAAAATTTATCCAAACTAAACGACTTGCACAGCAGTTCGTGTATACTTAAGGCAGCACAGTACAAAGCCAAAGCCAAGCATACATTTTGTTCACCAAATACCGCTGATTTGTTTTTGCATCCATCAGTGTCTTCAGCTAGCAAACGCAAGGTTAGCCTACTTTATGCGATGAAGTATTACTATCCATGTTACTCGGCATATACTGAGCAATCAGTAACATCGGTTTTATGACAGAAAATAGGCACATTCAATATAAAACAAGCCGATTCAAAATATATATTTTATTAATAGTGAAAACGTGGAATAATGTTACTTACCCCTGCTCATTTAGATTCCCTGGCTTACTGGAGAATAGCAAAGTTTGTTTAAATCAATTAACGTTGATTTCAATTAAAACGATTCAAAGTGCGTGTTAAAGTAAAAAAAAAATACAGCCATACATCGTGGGTCATTCTTCGGTTAACAAATCAAACAACATCGTAATCGTCGAGTCGTAAATTCGGTACTCTTTCGTATTTTGCGTTTGCAGCAGCTGCTGCCGTTTCCCTCACCATTTGTGACCATAGACTTTATAAAGAGCTGGACGAAGCAACGGTGACGTCATCCTAGTGGGGCGCGTTCGAGCGCGCCTGCAAGTTAGCCGGCTGCGCGAGATTCCCGGAAAATTACGCGAGAATCTCGCCGAAGTTGCGCGAGAAGCCCTCCAAACCCTGCCAAAGCCATCTCTGTGGCCATAGCTGCAGGATCTTGCAGGTGTGATTCCAACTGGACGAGAGCATGAGGCAGCCAATAGGCCTATTTCACATATCCGAGTCTGTAAAACAGATGTGGGCGCCTTGTTTTTCCGGTTAGCGTTGTTGTGTCTCCCCGACCAGATGGACCCAGATAGTTACTTTTTCTAAAGTCCGCTTGTTTAGGGAAATAGGTTGAGAGAGACGAGATTTTCAGAAGTTATCTTTTTTTCCAGCCTTAAATCGTGCAATAATCCAAACCCGAAGGGTAGCCCCTGGCCATGAAGTACCAGCTCAGCGTTCTTTAGAGAGCAATATTTATTGGGAAAAACAAACCAACTCTGCTCCAATCACAAAGCATGGGCTGAAACCATCTTTTTTTTATCCCCCAATTTTGTTTAATTAAACCATGGTGGAGCAGGGTTGAATAGAAAATAAAAAATAAAAGAATTATATACTAATATGGACTGGAAAACTACAGTTCAAGAGTGGAAAAACTCTTTCAGATGAATAGGTTACATGTAGATACATAAATTATTCATTTGATTATGTTTTTAGTAACAACTAATGATTTTACTGAACAAATATTGATCAAAGCTACAGAAATCAAATACCCTCTTTGATTTTGTTATTTAATCAACTAAACAGAAGCCTGCTTACTAATAAAAGCTACAGAAGCCTGCTGCTTATGTGTGTGTGAGCTGCTCATGCATGTGGGAATTGAATTGCTTGTATGTGTGTGTGTGTGTGTGTGTGTGTGTGTGTGAATTGATTGTATGTATGTATGTTTTATATGTATGTGTATTAGCACTGCCCATCTGTGCGTGTGTGTTACTACTGTTTATATAATATGGTTATATACAGTATATAATGAATAATGCTGAAATATAATTAGTAAAATATAATGAATAACTGAAATGTAATTTGTAATTAGTATAAGTATATTTAATGAATAACTGGAAAATATGAATGACTGAAAAATAATCCACAACAGCATCTGTAGCTGTTGTTCCAGTAGGCCTACAGGACTGGGGGGTATTCCATCACTGTAGCTAAGAATGTCCAGACTAAGGCGTAATATTGATGCTTGAATTAGCACCAGCTCCCTATCTAGCTTCGACGCGTTTCATCTAGTGAAATCAACCAGCGCTACCTGAAGCTAATTCTAGCCTCATCTGCAAAGCTGCACTTTGTGCATTCCTCTCCTTGAAGCGGAGTGGGCATAAGAACATCAATATTGTTAAAAATGAATGCATTTAATCATGAGTTTTCTCATTAAAGAAACTGATTTGTGAGGTAACGTTCAATATTTAAGCTATTATGATGATGTCAACCAATGCAAACAAGCGCTTTTTTTTTGTCTTACAGTTAACTTATAGGGCTCTAAATTCGTAGACCAGGCGCAGGCGCGGCGAATGGGGGGTGCGCCACGCCAACGGGGTGTGCCCAGGCGTATGTTGCAATTTCGTGCCCGGCGTAGCCTGGCGCAAATATTCCTCTGTCCCGCCCGTTTGGGTATATGGGCCTGGCTACACATTCGCGGTTTATAACACATGTTAACGCCGCGTGAAAAGCCGCGAAAAACGCTCTGAGGTAATACGCAGCGGTGAACGGTCTACACCTTGACAGGTAAAGTGGGTGTACACGCTTTGTCCGCCGAGTTAGCTGGAAACTCCTCCCCTAATCTGGTAAAACCAAGTCACTCACTTTTTCATGAAGCTGAGAAAACAAAAGAACTGAAGTCCTTCAGGATAAACTTGCTGTAAAAAAAATCAATAAGAGCAAATTGGTGACCAGGCACTTTATTTGTTGATTAGTAACATAGTAATTTCAAAAATGGTTCTAACCTACTTTCTACCAAAATGAGTAGGTTAGGTTAGGGGAGACTCGCACTCTGTTTTTCTTCACTTTGATTGTCTTCTTCCTTTCGTCCCATTCTGCTTGTAAATGAATGCGAACAGGGTTGTTTCTCAGAGTTTGACAGGATAATTAGCCACGTCTTTTTTTAAAAATCTGTCAGGCCTGCAGATCATCACGTGGGAGAGTTTCCTGAATTTCTATCGGCTGACTATGGAACACGCCTAACTGGACGCATCGCGTGATACGCTCAGAAACCCCTTCGGAGGTTTCTGAAATTTCTCACGGTGGTGACAGCGCATTCTTTTCTTTTTCCCGTCCCGCCGATGTGTAGACCCGATCATTATAAATCAATTACTACAATCAAAGCGTTTTAGCGCCGCGTTTCACGTGGCCGTAACACGCGGCGTAATCCGCGAATGTGTAGCCAGGCCCTAACCCAGCCGAGTCAATTATTGCTCATTGGCAAGTGAAACGATGGACAGCATGTTCCTATTATTACAGTCTGTTGCTACTTAAAATTTTGGGATTAACATGCATGGACAATAATGCAAGATACGTTACACATTTATTTTCAATAACTCAGTACGAGATCCTAGCAATCAGGCTGTATTCCTTTCCCCCACCAAAAACGATAAAACCTAAGTGACAATAATAGTAGCCTAGTATTAAGCCGCTTGCACACTGGGCGCAAAACGAATTTTTCGCTCGACAGATTGCATTGAACGCAGTGTCTTGTGTCCGAAAGTCTGACTGGGTTTTAATATATCTTCGTGTCTGACAGTCTATCATTGTTTTTAATTTCTTCAAATCTACTGACTCTTTTAGATATTGTTGTGGATTTTCTTCAACATATTGAGGTTCCCCCATCCTCAAGCAATTGGTGAGAGACAGATTCTGAAAAAGAAAAATTAGGCTTTATTGTGTCATGTTGAAAAATGTAAAGCCGAGTTCCTCTTGCGCAAGAGGAACTGCCCCAAGAAGAACTGAAGAACTCCCCGAAGCACTGCCTCCAAAAAATCACAAGACGAACTGAAGAACTGACTTGTACAGGCCCTTTTTATACCTCTGATTCTCGCACTACTACTGGACAGGTAACCTGAGATCCCAGTTAAGTAACCCTTCAGGAATGCAGAGCAAAGACGCATGCGCGTCACCTTAAGAGACCTACAGCCACACTCAGCAAAAAATATACAGAGATACAAAGACAGAAAATACAGCCAGATGAATATGATAAAAAAAAAAGATGCCAGTGGATGAATTCGATGCATATCACATTATTAGAAATAATTCAATTGAGTATGTTTTCAGTAGCAAATAATGATTTTGCTGAACAACTATTAATCAAACCTACAGAAATCAAATACATCCTCTGATTATGTTTTTTGAATCAAGAAAACAGAAGCTTACTCATCAAAGCTACAGAAGCATGCTGCTTATGTGTGTGTGAGCTGCTCATGCAAGTGTGAACTGAATTGCTTGTATTTGTGTGTCTATCTGTGTGTGAACTGCTTGTATGTATATATGTGTTGTGTTATGTGCGTGTCTGCACTGCAGTATGTGAACCACTTGTATGTATGTGTGTGTGTGTTATATGTGTGTGTCTTTTTGCAGCCTACATAATATGGTTATTGATTATGAGTATGAGCAATGTATGAATAATGATAATATATATATATATATAATCATGAATATAATGAATAATGCTGAAATAAAATCTTCAACAATATTAAACGTGAATGTTTTGATAAGAGGGCTCAGTTCTTCAAGATGAGTACGGAGAATTTCAATCAATGTTTCTGTTTAAGCTCTGCTCAATAAAGTGAGTCGACATTGGCGCGAGACAATGTACAATGCCTCAAAAATGCCTCAAAAAAAAGAGGACGATTAGAACAGATTGGAAAGGAAATAAAGAATAAAAAGAAAAATTTAACAACAGAACATCCAATGAACACTGCGATTTATTAATTTGCGGGTCATCTTTTTTGGATGTTACGTTTGTTGGTGATATATTTTTATTCTTTATTTCGTTATAAATCTGTTCTCATGCCAATACTTTTACTTTTTGCTCGCTGCTGAACATGGAGTATTTTGCATTTCGCGTCAGACAGTCTTGATCGTGCACGCGATAATTTATTCGCACTGTCAATGGTCATGGAATTGATTTGCTCACGCACTATTTTATCTCTGCTGTGGAAATAAAGCGTGAATCTGTTCGATCCATCAGACTAATTTTCAAAAGAAAGACCGAATAAAGACTGTTGTCTATCTTCAACGGAAGAAAACAGACGGATAGGCGAAGAAGACCAAGAAAAGTCGATAGCAATCTATTTGCATTTTGTGAAGGTCGAACACAAACATGGCCAACTGGTCTAATAATTCCTGGAATACTCAGAAAAATTTGAACTTTTATGACTTTTGGACACGGAGCTATATTAAAACCCTGTCCGACTATCCCGTCTTTGCATTGACTTTGACTGCAATCAGTCATGCGAAAAATTCGTTTCGCATCCAGTGTGCAAGCGGCTTTACTGAGCATAGAACGCAAGCATTCTGTATATATAAGTTATATATAGGCAGCTTGTGGTAGGCTGAGAAAGATGTGAAGGCGTTAGTTTGAATCACAGATTCAGCTGCGTTGATTAAGCCAGGTCAAGTTTCCATTAAGGGGGCCAACCGCCTTTAATCTGACATCAGGACAATCGATATAGATACTATAATTTATGTCCTTATTCAGATAGTTACATTAAATAGTGCTTCCTGTCATTATTTATTGCATTGAAATGTACCTGACATTCTGGAAACCTGCCTGTGAGATTTCGGTGACGTGTGCGCACTGTGTCATTGGTCAGCCAAATTACCACTGCACAGAAATTAAACCAGGTTGGAGCTGGCGAGTTTTCAGCGCAACTCCAGCGGAGACATTTTCTACGAAATTGTCACTGCGTCTTTATGAATATGTGACACCTCCCCCTACTACGCCGCCACACCCATCTCGGCGCACGTTCGTCTACCAAAAGCTGCGTATGGTGTTGCACCTCACGAAATTACCACTGAGGGAGCTGCGCCGGACGAAATTACCACTGCGTGGGCTGCGCCACGCTAGGCCACCTGCGCTGCGCCAAGAAATTAGAGCCCATGGACTTAACCTTAGCTAAACAGGTCATACTTTTAACTTAAACACTTCTACAATATAACTTTAAGTATAACTCTATTTGAAACATAAAATTGGCCTACGTGTGAGATATTTTCTTTAATAAGCTCTTTGGTTGAGCTTCTTAAAAACTTCAACTGCAAGTTGCTGTAACCTTAGCTGCCTTCAAGGCTGATTGTAGAGACTAGTGCCTTGCAGGCAGGTTAGAAGGCTAATGTTGATTTGATATTGTACAATCTTTAATAGTATTCAGTCTGATGCCTTCAAGGCTGATTGAAGACACCAGCACCTTGCAGGCTGGTTAGAAGGCAAATGTTGATTTCATAGTGTGTAATGTTTAATAGCATTCAGTCAGATGCCTTCAAGGCTGATTGTAGAGACGAGTGCCTTGGTGGCCGGAAATAAACATAAGCCTTCTAACCAGCCTGAAAGGCGCCAGTCTCTACGGTCAGTCTGTAAGTTACTAGTCCAGGGGTGGGCAATCACAGTCCTGGAGGGCTGGTGTGTATGCAGGTTTTTATTCCTATGAATTACCCTGACTAATTGAGTTAATTGATTGCATGCACAAATATAGATTTTCGCAATGATTCGATCAAAAGAAAATGTTTTATGAAGGGAGACAAGACTAGTCTTTGTAGTTGCATGATAATTTAAAGAAATGCGCATTGTATTTAGTAAATAATACAGAAGATAAGGAATATTTCAAAGGTATTGCATACTAAATTGCAATATTGGTTCAAAAAACTCACAATCAGCTTATTTTTCCCAAATTGTTCTATTGAAGTCTATTTTTTATTTTCATGGTTAACAACGATTACGGTACACTATGGAATACTGTTCCATCCATCATACTCTGCAACATCCTGCTCTTCAAGACAGGTTTTATGTTCCCTGACTTTATACAAATCTGTCACAGCCCTCGTTGGTGCCTAACTGGCTCCTTCCCTCTTGCTGCACTCTGCGCGTGTCTTAGCAGTTTATCTCCTTTAATTGATTTATTGTCGTGTTTTCTCCCTTCCTTGCTTCCATGTGTTAACATTTTTATGCCTTGCCCCGTTTGTGAATGTCCTATCTTTGTGGTGTCAGTGTGGTTGCTATATTGTCTTGGTTCATTCCCTACTAAACCATCAGGTCCGTTGATGTCTTCAAGTTTTGAGCTAAGCTCTTCTTCTGTGTGCTTTTAGTAAATTAACATTGAAGAAAAATTTTATTACTCCTTGGAGTCTTACTAATAAGAATAAGCTCCTGGGCCTTTAAATTAGGCTCTAGAATTGGGACCACGATCTTCTTCATCCATCGTTCTTGCCTATTCTTCTGAGTCAGTTCATTAGGAACATCTCCCAAGCCTTTATCTGTCTTCATGTTTGGCATTGTGATCCTGCTAAAACCTTTGGTTCCACAGTCAAGCAGCCCTGCTTCTGTGAGGGGAATTCATCCCCTGGCTTCTGCCCCTGGACAGTCACTGGCCTGGGTGCAGACAAGCGCCTACACTCTCCTGTCATTACCACTTTAGCTAGGTTGTCCCTCAACTGTTCAGGGCTATGGCCCTTTCCTCTTATATTATTGTATTCCTGATAATGAATACTCCCTTTTACATTCTGCCCTGAATCTGCATTTGGTTCCCAGTCTAGACCATAAATTAAGTCATTTGAAAATGTTGTTCTTGTTGTACGTATGCACACAGCATTAATCTGAATTTCACTGGCCCATTTTCTCCCTGTCATTTTTACAGTTTTTTCACATTCAGTATGAGGACCAATGAGTTGGGGATTTCTTTCATTTGTAGATGAAGGATCATAGGCAGATTGGTAGGGGGGGTGGGGGGAGTTGGCCGGGGCCATTCTCTTAGCAGACCTTTCGCCGGGAAAAAGGGAGAGAAGAAAATAAAAAGAGGTAGGAGGAGGAAAAGAGAGGAAAAAACTCAGAAAGACAAAAGAGAGAGATGACCGGGATATGCTTGGTATGATTCTTTGCCATACGAGGCATTCACTGTTTTCTAACATTCTGGATCTGCCCCTGTGAACCTCCATGCCACATGCAGTTTGTTTATATGGGGTGGAATTGATCACTTTTTAAAGCTGATTCATTTGCATTCCTTTGTTTGCTTAACTGACACCAGACTAGACCTCACATTTCATGTTTGAGTTTGACAGATACTGTAACCTTTTGTGATGCAGAGTCATAAAATCTTGGAAAATTGATCAAACAAAAGAGATTCTTCTAAATTTCACGGCTCATTTGTCAGGGATCAATTCTTACTTATAAGGGAGCATGATCGATTTTAATTTGGACAGAATGATGAATCATTCAATCATTTAACTTGCCCAGTCTAAATAAAGAGAAAATTGCAAAATGAGAGTAGGAATGTCTGCTTGATAACAGAGAGTAATGGGACGCACAAAATGAAATCTTGAGGTATGACAAAAATGAAAGACATGCAATAGATAGTTATATTGTAAGGCATAAAACCAGAGAAGAACGATTCAGTATTGATTTTCCAGTGTAACCTTTCATTCTAGAGATGAATGTTAGCCAAAATGAGTTTCTAACATCATCAATTCAAAGGGCTCTAATTTCTTGACGTAGCCTGCGCAGTGGTCATTTCTGGTGCAGCCCGCGCAATGGTAATTTTGTGCGGTGCAACGCCCTGCACAGCCACTTTGGCAATTTGGTAGACGGACATGGCCGAGATGGGTGTGGCGGCATAGTAGGGGGAGGTGTCACATATTCATCATGATGCAGTGACAATTTAGTGGATAAGGCCCCGCTGAAAGAGCGCAGAGAGCTCGCCAGCTCCAACCTGGTTTACTTTCTGTGCAGTGGTAATTTGGCTGACCGGCGCACAGTGTGCACACGTCACGGAAACCTCACAGGCAGGTATCAGGCAAAAAATGCGATAAATAATTACGGGAGCCACTATTTAATGCTGTAATGCCATGTAACTAATGTAACTATGTGAATCAGCACATATGGGCGCGTGAGTGCGAGTGTACGCTATGTGGGTATGTGTCCTTCAGCTGCTTTCACACAGGACACGAAAAAAATTTTCACACCACTGAATGCATTCAAAGTCAATGCAAAGACGCAAATACACGCGTGTATTCGCGTCTTCGCATTGACTTTGAATGTAATCTGTCGTGCAAAAAATTTGTTTCGCGTCCAGTGTGCAAGCGGCTTAATACTATTATTGTCACTTAGGTCTTATCGTTTTTAGTGGGGGAAAGGAATACAGCCTGATTGCTATGATCTCGTACTGAGTTCAGATCACATATTAAAAATAAATATGTAACATATCTTGCATTGTAGTCCATGCATGTTAATCCCAAAATTTTAAGCAGCAACAGGGCGTAATAATAGGAAAATGCTAGCCATCGTTTCTCTTCCCAGTGATGCAGACAGAAGAAACTAGATGATGCGCACTCCATAGAGATGCTAACCCATGCCTCTTGTTGACTTTGACCTTTGACCTTTCGACCTCAAAGTGCAAATTTGGACGGGGTACCCCAGGATCATCTACCCCGCAAAGTTTGGTCACCCTAGCTTCAGTGGTGGCCGAGCTGTCGCGCGGGCGGACACACAAACACACACACACACAGACGGTGCTGAACTGTATGCCCACGCCGCCTCGTCGGGCGTGGGTAATGAATGAGCAACCGTCATATTTCATCCCAGCTTCATAAGTTTGAATGATCTGACGTAGTTTCGTTTTGAAATTCCATTCAAGTTTGCTAATGGTAATAATCAAATTCGTAATGCTTAATATAGACGTAAGTGGAGCAGAAGACATGCCTGAAGCAGCAAAGTAAAATGCAACATTCACGCATCATGCAGATATAGGACAGAGGCTTCTATATTCCAATTTTAAAGGTGAGGAGAGGAGCTCATTTGATTGGTGAAATTGAAAAATATGCCTGGATACACCCCGTTGGCGGGGCACTCCCTCCATTAACCGCGATTGTGCCTGGTCTATGAATTTAGAGCCCAAAGGATCAACACTCCAGTACTGTGTTTATTTATGTAGACGCTGTACCAGCTGGAGCTTCGGAATGAGTGTGGTCTTTAAAATGATTTGTATTTGACGTAAAATTGATTCATCATTAATTTATGAACTGGTTAAAATTTACAGATTAACTGACCTGATAGTCCGTTTTTTGCTATTTTAAAAAGTATGTCACTCCAGTGATAAATCAAGAAACTGCAGGACATGTGAATTTAAATTCACTTGCCATTCTGGGCGCATTTACACCTCCAGGGGGCAATGTTTACTGCAAACTTCTCCTTTTTAATAGAATTGAATTTTGCACAGTGCGAATACTGACATCTACCGATAGTTCAATGGACAGTGTCACTCTTTTTAGAAGTTCATCTAATAAGAATGAAAACACCTTAAAGCTCACAGTCTGCACTTCCCTCTCATTGCCAGTGCTTCCTTTCAACACTCAAAGTGATAGAGCTCAAAACCAAAATAAAAAATGCATCAATGTACAATGAATTTTGGTGCTCTCTCTATCTATCTATCTCTCTTTCTTTCTTTCTTTCTTTCTACAACCCCAATTCAGAAACAGTTGGTACAAAGTGTAAAATGTGAATAAAATTAAAATGCAATGACTTTCAAATCACACCAGCCAGTATATTATTCACAATAGAAAAGCGATAACGTGGCAAATGTCGAAACCGAGACATTTTACAATTTTATCCACAAAATGTGCTCATTTCAAATTTGATGGCTGCTACAGGTCTCAAAAAAAGTTGGGACAGGGGCTTGAAGTATTCCTGGGCCCATTTAGTAATATCAATGACAGAATCATGCCGGTGAGTGATGCAGTGGCATCTGTGGGCTCGAAGATCACGGGCATCCAGTAAAGGTTTTCGCCCTTCTCCCTCATGCTCTTTTTATTTATATGAACAACTTGGGCCAAAATGTTAATGCATCCGTACATCTTTATGCTGACCTTCATCTATTGTTCTGCATCTTCTGTTGCCCAGGTGTTTTAAGATCTGCAGTCTGACCATTCAGGCACAACTGTCTCATCTCAGGCTAGTTTTAAATGCAGGTAAAACAAACATTATTTTCTTTTCAAACAAAAAGAAGGTGCCTTCTGTTCTGCCCTGTATTATGTCTGCTCAGGGCACCCCTATTGAGTCTGTGGCCACTGATAAATACCTAGCCATCACGGTGGACGATAGCCTTTCTTTTAAAGGCCATGTTGACTAATTGCTGAGGAAACTGAAAATGAAGCTGGGGTTTTTCTTCAGAAATAGCTTGTTTTTCATTTAACGCCAGAAAACATATTGTTGCAGCCACTTTCTTGCCGTTCCTGGATTACGGTGATCTTGTGTATCTGAATGCCTCTGCTCACTCCTTACATCTGTTGGATGCTGCATATCACAAAGCTTTAAGATTCATAACCAGTTTAAACCCCTCACACATCACTGTACTTTGTACTCTCTCAGAAATTGGTCATCACTTTCCCTGGAATCTTTTTATCTACAGTACAGGCCAAAAGTTTGGACACACGTTCTTATTCAATGCGTTTCCTTTATTTTCATGACTATTTACATTGTAGATTTTCACTGAAGGCATCAAAACTATGAATGAACACATGTGGAATTATGCATCAGTTGTCCAATAGGGCTGTTGGCTGTGTATCAACCTGACTTCTGCACAACACAACTAATGGTCCCAGCCCCATTGATAAGGCAAGAAATTCCACTAATTCACTCTGACAAGGCACAGCTGTGAAGTGAAAACCATTTCAGGTGACTACCTCTTGAAGCTCATCAAGAGAATGCCAAGAGTGTCCAAAGCAGTAATCAGAGCAAAGGGTGGCTACTTTGAAGAAACTAGAATATAAGACATGTTTTCAGTTACAGGTATTTCACATTTTTATGTTAAGAACATAATTCCACGTGTTCATTCATAGTTTTGATGCCTTCAGTGAGAATCTAAAACATAAATAGTCATGAAAATAAAGGAAATGTATTGAATGAGGTGTGTCCAAACTTTTGGCCTGTACTGTATAAATCCATCATCGATCTGATCCCCTCCTATCTGTCCATATGACACGAAAACAGTCTGATTGTAGCCTACATCACTTTTGCCATCCCCTCAGTCCGTACTGAACTTGGCCTAAAGGCAATCTCCTACTCTGCCCCTGCAACCTGGAACATACTTCAGCAGAAGCTGAAGCTGACCAGCTTTATTCCTCTAGGGGACTTCAAACTACTTGTAGCAAGGCTGGTGAGTGAGTCTGTGGGGGTCTGCACATGAACTCACTAGTTTTATTCCTCTTGTCGCACTTTTGCATCAATTATTTTCATGTTTTGTGTTTTGTCTCTTGTATGTTCAGTTAGTCTGTAACTTTTTGCTGCTGCCTACCTTGAACAGGCCTCTCTTGTAAATGAGACCCTGGGTCTCAATGAGATTTTCACATGTATAAATAAAGGTTAATAAAAAATTTTTTAAAAATTACGCACAGAGATTTTTCCAGTGTCTCTGAATCTTTCAATGATGTTGTGCACTGTCAATGATGAGACCTTCGAAGCCTTACGCAAGCCTTCACAAGTTGGAGAGCCTCTGGCCATCTTTACTTCTGAGAGACTCAGAAATCCCTTTTATAGCCAATCATGTTACTCACCTGATGCCAGTTAACTTAATTACTTGCTAAATATTTTTTCAGCTGACTCTTATATTTATTGCTTTTTCAGCCTTTTTTGCCTGTGTCCCAACATTTGTGAGACCAGTTGCAGCCAGAAAATTTGAAATAAGCTCATTTTGCAGATAAAAATGTAAAATGTCTGTTTCACATTTGAAATGTTACCCATGTTCTATTGTAAATGACACGTTGGCTCATGTGATCTGAAAGTAATTGCATTTTGATTTTATTCACAATTTACCCTTCGTCCCAACTGTAATGTGAATATAGGCCACTAGATGGCAGTATTTACCTTTTTTTTGTTAAGCTCAGACTGGAGTCATGTTTAGACATGTCCTGGACATGTCTGGGGCAAGTCTCAGAAAATAAAAAAAAAAGAGGTCTAAATGTGGGTGGGGTCTGCAAAAGAGTATATAAGGAAAATAATTGAGACAGTAAAGTAAGAGGAGAAATTGCAAGAAGAAGGATACATGTGACCAGACCTGTCATTTCTGATCAAGACCTGTGAAGTTTCTTTTGTGGATTTTGCCTGTGTTTGAGCATTTTTCTTTACCCAGGACATCACCCAGCCACCCCAACAAAAGGGACTGTAAATATTTCTGTTTTGTTTGTAAATAAATCAATCTTGGTCGTAGTTGTAGATAGTAGATTAGTTAGTTGTTATTGTCTGTTTGATTAAATGTGTTTGGGTTTTGAATTGTGTTGGTCATCCCTTGCTGTTACTGTTGCTGTAAATTTAATAACAAATTGGGGCCATAACACAACTATTTCAGAATTGGGGTTGTATGTAAGCACACAGTGTGTCCTTTAGAGAATGTGATTCACATGTAATGCTAATGGGTCTTAATTTATGCTTTGCCAGTCTGAAACTTCAGTCTCCTATTCTTTGGTGCCAAACAATCGTTTATGTTATATAATTTACTGAATTACAAGGACCGTACAGTACCAAAACAAACTTTATATTCCCTCATTCATTTCATGCAATAATCACAACAATTCACCCAATTATAGCAATTATGTCACAGGAAGATGATTATTATCTATACAAAGGATAGACCCAACAGACCCCTGTCTGTTGGTTGTCGAAATCGACCACCATGTCACTGTTCTGTTAGTCGTCTGTCTATCTGTTTTTTACTTTCGAAAACTGTGAAAGTATGTTGGTCGTCATGTTTGCCCATCTGTTTGTTTCCACTTGACAGGCCACAGTTTTTGTTATATTGTCCTGAATTTTT
Organism: Gymnothorax reevesii; assembly: GCA_029721435.1. Taxonomy (NCBI): domain Eukaryota; kingdom Metazoa; phylum Chordata; class Actinopteri; order Anguilliformes; family Muraenidae; genus Gymnothorax; species Gymnothorax reevesii. The sequence goes on from CM056573.1 coordinate 159,681,919, forward strand.
TACATTACAAAGATATCTCATTTCAGAAGAGGTGATTAGATCTTGGTGAAGAGACAGATCATATTGGCTCTGAGAAGTTTTCAAAAATGTCACACCTCAGTGTAGGGCTGGGTATTGCCAACAACCCAGTGGCGTCTGGTGGAGTTTTCTCCAAGGGGGGCTATAACTCCAAAATAGACGTATACCAAGAAGCAAGCAAACATGTACTTAGTTATCACTCCAGTTGTTAAGGAATTGGTCAGGTGGACACCAGGTGCAGGATCCAGCAGGTTTTATAAGGAACCCTGACACGGGGAAGAAGTGGCACACAGGCCGAAAAGAAACATCGTGCACATGCACTGAACCAGGAGAACCTCGGTACTCTACCAAGGGCAGGGGGGAAACTAAAATACACATTCCACGAGTGGCGAGAATTAAATTACAGAAACAAGCTGGCAGAAACACGGAACTAATACAAAGGAGAACACTGGACTTAAAATACAACGGAAATGCTTGGTAGAGATTCTCAATGCCGCTCAGAGTCAGGTAAACGCGTGCGAAGTCCAGTCTGACATCTCTTCACAGATTAAATACACTTGGGAGGAGGCGGGGATAAGGCAGGCAATCTCAAGGGGAAACAGAAACACATGGTATTAATGAACAATCACGAGGACCGGGTTGACAATAATGACTCAAGACAAGACGCTAAAATGGTCAATCAAACTAGACAGTTTAGATGAAGGTAATCTAAACGTAACAAGTAAAAAGCAACATGAGAGCAGCAAAGAAAAGCATAGCTTTAAACACAGTTAATCAGGGAAAGCTTAGGAAGGAATTTACAGAAGCTAGAAACGCTCGCATTTGCTAATTAGTTAATTAGGTTAGTCACTACGTGACGAAATATTTACACACCCTTAAATAAGTGCTGCTTAGTACGGTTAGTGATGGCCCTATCAGAGAAAGCATTCACTCAGTCAGAGTTTTGCGAGACCCAGAATTAAGCACAGGTGGAAGCAATGAATGAAATACCAAAGCCGAAACCAAAAGAGGAAACGTGATTGGACAACGAGACTCGGGCATGCAGGCTGTCACACGACATCGTAGGTACCAGGTGAGGGGGAATAGGTGGTCAGGCAGCGGGAATGGAGCTGAAACACAAACCAAGAGAGACACGGGGAAAAACACACAAGCACAAACAAGCACACAGTGCAGAATCATAACACCAGTCTATTTACATACAAAACCAAAACCAGTGAAGTTGGCACGTTGTGTAAATCGTAAATAAAAACAGAATACAATGATTTGCAAATCCTTTTCAACCTATATTCAACTGAATACACTGCAAAGACAAGTTACTTAATGTTGGAACAGGTATACTTTGTAATTTTTTCCAAATATTAGCTCATTTGGAATTTGATGCCTGCAACATGTTTTAAAAAAGCTGGCACAAGTGGCAAAAAAGACTGAGAGTTGAGGAATGCTCATCAAACACTTATTTGGAACATCCCACAGGTGAACGGGCTAATTGGGAACAGGTGGGTGCCATGATTGGGTATAAAAGCAGCTTCCCTGAAATGCTCAGTCATTCACAAACAAGGATGGGGCGAGGGTCACCACTTAGTGAACAAATGCGTGAGCTGATTGTCGAACAGTTTAAAAACAACATTTCTCAATGAGCTATTGCAAGAAATTTAGGGATTTCATCATCTACGGTCCGAAATATCGTCAAAAGGTTCAGAGAATCTGGAGAAATTACTGCACGTAAGCGACAAGGCCGAAAACCAACATTGAATGCCCGTAAACTTCGATCCCTCAGGCGGTACTGCATCAAAAACCGACATCAGTGTGTAAAGGACATCACCACATGGGCTCAGGAACACTTCAGAAAACCACTGTCAGTAACTACAGTTTGTCGCTACATCTGCAACAATGCAAAGCAAAAGCCATTTATCAACAGCACCCAGAAACGCCGCTGGCTTCGCTGGGCCCAAGCTCATCTAAGATGGACTGATGCAAAGTGGAAAAGTGTTCTGTGGTCTGACGAGTCCACATTTCAAATTGTTTTTGGAAACTGTGGACGTTGTGTCCTCCAGACCAAAGAGGAAAAGAAACATCCGGGCTGTTATAGGTGCAAAGTTCAAAAGCCAGCATCTGTGATGGTATGGGGGTGTATTAGTGCCCAAGGCATGGGCAACTTACACATATGTAAAGGCACCATTAATGCTGAAAGGTACATACAGGTTTTGGAGCAACATATGTTGCCATCCAAGCAACGTCTTTTTCATGGACGTCCCTGCTTATTTCAGCAAGACAATGCCAAGCCACATTCTGCACGTGTTACAACAGCATGGCTCCGTAGTAAAAGAGTGCGGGTACTAGACTGGCCTGCCTGTAGTCCAGACCTGTCTCCCATTGAAAATGTGCGGCGCATAATGAAGCGTAAAATACGACAATGGAGACTCCAGACTGTTGAACAACTTAAGCTGTACATCAAGCAAGAATGGGAAAGAGTTTCACCTCAAAAGCTTCAAAAGTCTCCTCAGTTCCCAAACGTTTATTGAGTGTCGTTGAAAGGAAAGGCGATGTAACACAGTGGTAAAAAGGCCCCTGTGCCAATTTTTTTGCAATGCGTTGCTGCCTTTAAATTCTAAGTTAATGATTATTTGCAAAAAAAAAAAAGTTTTTCAGTTTGAACATTAAACATCTTGTCTTTGCAGTGTATTCAATTGAATATAAGTTGAAAAGGATTTGCAAATATTCCTTAATTTTTCTAACTTAAAATGGCCTTTACCATTGTCTGTTGTGCTTTGCTTTTTGTTGTCACCTACTGGCTGTATTGGGCACTGCACCATAGATGTTTCTTGTTCAAAGCTGCCATCACATTATTTTATGCAGTATCGATACAGCAGCATTCGCATCGATACGCATATTCCCAGTGAGTACACTACGATATATTGCTGTATCGATTTTTTGAGCACAGCCCAACCTCGGTGCGATTTCATCTGTCTGTTTGTCTGTTTGTTAGCACGATATCTCAAAAACAGCTGCTTAGATTTCAACCAAACTGCAGGATGTTAGAGTAGCACAAGTGATTAAATTTAGGCATATCTAGGCCAAAGTACAACGGAGACATAGGCCAAAGTACAAAACCTGGAGATTTGAAGTCTTTCCAATGGACCGAATTTCCAGTCTGCATGCTTTTGGGTTTCGCTGCCACCTGGCAGTAGAACGCAACAATACCCTACATCAGCCAATGAAAATAAATAATGCAGTTTCCTTGGCATGGTGGAGGTGTGCGCTCTACTGAGTGCCCTTAAGCAATATTATACTATCCACTTGTCCTAGGCCAAACATTTAAAGTTCTGAGGCAGAGGTCAAAGTACTAAGTAACTGTTCACCCCGTTATGAAATTGACCCTAGTCTCGAGTCAGACACCAGATGATTTCGACAACGGTCCTGCTTGGTGGGAATCATTTGTTCCTTTGTTTGTCTGTGTGTTAACAGAATACCTTAAAAAGTTATGAACAGTGTGACACGAAATTTGGTGGGATGATAGGTGGTGTCTTGTGATCATTTTCTGTCCCCATTTGAGTGGCATGAGACTTTGTCGTCTTTACCACTCCCTTAATCACCGTCCCTTTTCTCTAAGTTAATAGTTCCCTATTCATCCTCTTGTTTGTACACATACCCTCAGTCAAATTTCCCTGTTCCCACACACACATTTGTTCACTCCTTGTAATTTTCCCCGTTTACTTTGCAAGGTAGTTGCCTTTCTCAGTCACTCATCAGCCTTGTATTTCTGAAAGGATTCCTTAGGTTTTGATTTCAACTGCATTTTGTTCACGGTTGTTGAGTTTGCATGTCCCTGTATGCGTTGTGATTATTAGTTTAGAATATGGCTACATTTTTTGACTGATGATTCTGTTCTTCTTTTGATTCGGCATTCTCACGTTCTGGCAATCGACCCTGAGACGCTACCCTGACTATAGTGTAGATTTTCCTTTTTGTGCAGCACATTGCCTGATTGGTATTGAACTGGATCATCTGACCCTGATCTCTGCTTCAATAAAATCTGCAAAACTGTTTTTTCGTCTGCGCATGAGTCCCGAGTCACTCTCCTGTCACTGTTGGCTTTGTCTTAAGAACGATCTGGGAAAACTGATGTCCCATGGCGCAAAAATCAATGAGAATAAAAGACAACAAAAAATCAAGAAAAGTTTCCTTCAAAATAAATGCAACATTGTGGTGATATAGCAGTTTCTGTGACCGCTCTGTACAGTGACTCACATAAAAGGTCTGATCCGCCAAACCCTTAACTGTATATAGTGCTATAAGGAAGCAAAAGGCATGCACAAATTGCGGCAGTGGCTGAAGTGAAAAATGCCTTGGCGTCCTCAGTGTGGTATATGGACTGCAAGTGCCTTACAAATGAATGGTCCTAATAAATGCTTGTTAGGAGCTAGTGGAGGCATAATCGCGGAATTCTTCATTGGCACAAGGATAATGGTGATAGAATGATGATGGGGAGAATGCTGCCCGGCCTCTACATTGAAAGGCGTTCCCATTGCACTTTCTCCTCTGAGAGCAGTGAAGTATTGCAGATATTTCCTTCTCTATGCTCAGTGGAATGTTCCAGAGATGCTAACCTCTGTCACTTGCCAGCCTCTTGTGAGTGTTTGGAGGGAACAAATGTGTTACTCTCCAAATAGTCCGGGCTGAGCGCAGATGGAAGATTTCTGCTTACTTTGGTTTGAATTTGGTTTGAAATTGCAATGATCTGAGGGCTGACATGAATAGGTGCGTCAGCAATAGTTTTTCAAATCTGCACAGTGATGGTTCATAAATTGAATGAAATTTAATTGGTAACACTTTACAATAAGGGTGCATTAATTAATATTAGCTAATGTAGTAAGAAGCACGAACTATTAGTTACTTAACAGTAAACTAATGGCTTACTAATCATTTACCAATGGCATTCATGTTATCTAAGGTATGAATTTATCCATTTTTGAATAATTTGGTCGTTTGAGGTGTCACTTAAGGAATACATAAGGGATGTTTTCAACTTCATAACAAGCATCTCAAAGAGCATTAATAAATGGTAATTTAAGGTTAACTCATGCTTATTTAGCTCTCTGATGCATTAGCCAACTGTTAAGTAATTGGTAGTTAATGCTTATTACTGCATTAACTAAAGTACCCTTATTGTAAAGTGTTGCCATGGAATTTGTTTTATAAAAAGTAAAGTTGCTAAGCTGGATTTATAAAATCAAAAAGCTAGTGAATCCATATTTTACAATAGAGTTGAAAGTAAAAAGCAGAGGAGGAGCAGTTAATGTCTGTCTGCTTGGTGTAGAATTCTAAATTTTAGATGTACTAGTGTTACAAACTGAACTACTAGCTGGCAGCAAAGAGGCAAAAATGAACAGGCACCAACACAGGTTTGGGTGAAAATGAGCAGAGAATGGTTTAATAGTCACAGGTGAGGCTTAAATGCAGTCACATGACCTGGCCTCAATTAAGGTTGTTAATTGAGAGCACACAGATTTTTAAGGCAGTTAACGAGTATCAATTAACACCCCCACTTTCTCTCAAATTCACAACAAGAAGGACAAAACAAAAAAATAATAAAAATTGCAAGGAAAAATAAAAACATTACAAGGAACAAGAGCAACATCTTAATTTGGCAATTACCCAAACAGGAACCTAGAAAAGGTAAGAAGCTTCCCTTTTGTGGCTGGTTTTGTCATTAGGTCAGCAACCATTTGATCTGTTGGGCAATACTCCAAAAACACTTCACCATTGTTTACAGTTGATCTTACAAAATGGTATTTGATATCGATGTGTTTACATCTCTGTCTACTAACAGGATTCTTTGCCAATGCAACCGTCCCTTGGTTGTCTTCATAAATTACAGGTACACCAATATGACAATCAAGATGTTTAAGCATTTGAAACAGGTACAAACATTCTTGTATAGTGGCAGCTAATGCCATGTACTCAGCCTCACAAGTTGACAGTGCTACAGTTGGCTGCTTTTTGGTCTTCCAAGAAATCAGAGGACCATTCTTACGTAGGCTAACACAATAACCCAATAACCAGATGTACTATGTCGGTCAGCTGCATCACCTGCCCAATCTGTATCACTGTGAGCCACCAACTGTAACCCATCATCACCTTTCCTGTAACACAGCATCTTGTCGATTGTGCCTTTCAGATATTTCAGTACATGTTTTACTGTTGTCCACTGCTCTTCTGTTAGCGCACTGAAATATTGAGAAAGTTTGCTTACAACATAGCTCAAATCTGGTTTAGTGCACAAACTAATATACATTAGGCTACCCACTGCTTCTCTGTATTTCCTGAGGTCACTCATCTTTTCATCATGATCAGTGTAATTCAGCTTTGACTCACAAGGTGTCGACCTGGGTTTACAGTCTTGCATGTTAAACCTTTCCAGCAGTTTACCAACATAACTCTGCTGTGACAAAGTCACAACTCACACTGATCAAACATGATCCCCAGAAAATTCTTCAGTCTGCCCAAATCTTTCATCTAGAATTTTTCAGTAAGCATTTCTTTGACCGTTTTCATTGCTCTCTCATCACTGGCAGCAATAACCAAGTCATCAACCCATATCAATATTATCACTTTCTCATGCTGTTTCCCTCTTGTAAACACAATAATCAGCTGAATTTTGTTCAAAGTTGTTTTCACAGAGATAGTCATGTAACAGTTTGTTCCAGTTTCGTCCTGGTTGCTTTAACCCATACAATGATTTCTCCAGTTTACATCCATTTTTTCATTTGTCTGAGTTTTTACGTCATAGCCATCTGGCTGTTCCATGTAAATTTCATAATCAATTGGTGCATGTAGGTAGGCAGTTTTAACATCCATCTGATGGAGGATCAAATCCTCCTGAGCAGCCTTCGGCATTAACACTCTCACACTTGTAAGGTTAGCAGCAGGAGAAAATGGTTCTCCATAATCTACACCCATCTCTTGACTGTACCCCTTGGCAACATACCGGGCCTTGTATTTGACAGATCCATCAGCATTCGTTTTGATAGCAAACACCCATCTACCCCCCACTGTTTTCTTGCCATCGGGTAAAGTGGTCAGAGTAAATGTGTTGTTATCCGTCAATGATTTCATCTCCTCATCCATTGCATCAACCCACTTCTTTGAGTTGGAGGAAGTCACAGCTTCTCTGAATGTCTAGGGTACATTACATACCATCTTATAGCAACAATCAATGTGCTATACTGCGCGCCAACATCATCAGTCATGTCATCAGTCATCTGTCCCTCAACATTGGACATAAACCTCACCAGTCTGTGCTTCGTCACCTTTCTGCAGTCAGGATTGTAGACCATATAGGCTGGGCTGTTCTTGTCATAACCCACGAGGATGCCTTTGTCAGACTTCGAGTCTAGCTTCTTCTTGTCCTGCCTAACACACAGTACCAAATTTCTGCATCCTGGACAAATTTGGTCTCCTTCCTGTCAGCATGAAGTAAGATGTCTGTCTGGAGCGGTTGTTGAAACATCTATTTCTCACCACTGCTGCTGTCTGAACTGCATATGGCCATAGCTCCTTGGGTAACTGGCTTTCCAAGAGCATGCATCTAGCCATGTCAAATAGAGTTCTCCAGTGGTGCTCAGCAGTGCCATTCTGGTGTGGGGAGTATGGTGCTGATGTTTCATGTTTGATTTTCTTGTGGCGAAGTTGTGCTTGGTAACCTTGTCCTGTAAACTCAGTACCATTATCAGACCTGATGCATGTGACCTTCCCGTATGGGGCTATATCAGCTAGGAACCTTTGTGTTGCATCCGCTGTATCATTTTTATTTTTCAGAAAGTACACAAACACAGCACTGGAATAATCATCAGTAAAGGAAAGTGCGTACCTATACCGATTTTTGGACACTGGATCAATGGGGCCGGCTAAGTCAGTATGTACCAACTCCAAAACTGACTTGGCCCTCACATCAGGCTTCCTGTTCCTGCTCTGAGTGAATTTCCCCTGAACACACACTTCACATTGCATAGCCTTGGGTCTTACACCCTTGATTGACATACCATCGACAACACTTTGTAACTTCTTAACATCATTTAAGTTGCAGTGTCCCAAAATCTCATGCCACGTCTTAATGTCATGGCAACACATACATTGATCATCACAGTCATCGTTCACAGGCACAGTAGGCAAATAGAACAATCTGTTATGCTCATGAATGAGAAAACGTGAACTGTCTTTGTACTGCAGGACGTCTTCACCCTCCTTGAAGATCACCGTTGCCCCACTGGAAGTTGCAGCTCTCACAGGGAAAATATCTTGGGGATGGGAAGGAATGTACAGTGTCTGCTTCAATGTGGCACTGATGTGCCTTCCTCTGCTGTCAACCAAACACGCTTCAGCTTCTCCTCTGCGCTCTGCAACCCCCTTACACCGTGTGCCATCGGCCAGCTCCACACAGTGCGTCTCGGCCTGGAATCTTTCGTCGAATCTCTTGAACTTGGCCAGGTCGGTGATGATGTGTGATGTCGCACCGGTGTCCACCATTAGCCCCTTTCTGGTGACACCACTCCCTGGCTGATGATCACCGGTCTCCAGCTTGAAGGCGAAGGTGTTGTCGGTCTCCTTGCTCACCCTTCGTGCCTTGTCCTGCCGCTGCGGTTGCGTCCTTCTCGCCGTGTGGTACTCTTCCCCTGGCTGTACCACTGTGGACCGCGACACCGTCTTGCCATGTGCCCTCTCTGGCCACAATGGTAGCATTCAATGTCACCACTCTCAGTGCTCTGCACTCTTGCGCCCGCTGGACCACTGGGCTTCTTTGGATGTGACCAGGCCCCCATCACATTGTCGCCAGTTGCACCTGTGCGCATCCCTTCTGTGTTCTCATAGCTGCGCAACTTTGTCTTGAAATCCCCAAAACTGAGAGTCTCATCGCTTTGAGTCACAAAAATGGAGAAAGGCTTGAAAGATTCTGGCAGCCCCTTCAGAACTATGGTAACTAATAGTCCATCACTCAAGACCTCTCCAGCATTCCTCAGTGCAGTGATTGAGGTCTTTGCACGTATGACATAATCAGTCACACTCTCAGTGCTCAACTTTTTCAGAGAAGTAAGTTCTGTGTACAGACTGACAATCCGGGGCGTACCCTTGCCAGCATAATAGTCTCTCAGGATTTTAAATGCTCCGCGTCCATTATGTGCAGCCTCTCGCATGACCAGGGACAAACTTTTGTCATCTAGAAACTGAATCAGCTCAGCATATGCTTCTGCATTCTTTGTAGCATCTTCAGCCAGTGCTGCGGCATCCACACCCTCAGCAGGCTCATGCAAAATTGTGTCCTTCAACTTCTGTAACTGCAGATGGCCCAAAAACTGTCTCCCACAGTTCATAATTCTTTTCATCTCCGTCGAACACCAGACGAGACCAACGAGAACTTGTCCTTTCACTCATTGTGCAAATCTTGAGACAAATTCAAACAAACTTCAGCGCAGTGCAGCGCATTCTGGGCTCATAACCTGTTACAAACTGAACAACTAGCTGGCAACAAAGAGGCAAAAATGAACAAGCACCAACACAGGTTTGGGTGAAAATGAGCAGAGAATGGTTTATAAGTCACAGGTGAGGCTTAAATGCAGTCACATGACCTGGCCTCAATTAAGTTGTTAATTGACGGCACACAAATAGTTAAGGCAGTTAACGAACATCAATTAACAACTAGACATTAAAGAAAACATTTTGTGTAAAATTTTTGAAATTATTGCTTTTTATCATGGCTTAAATGGTGGACAAAGTTCACTTCCTGCTTATAAATAAATTAATAAACAGTGTCAGGGCTTTAAAGGACTAATGGCTTGAACTCTGAAACTTGCTGAACCCCCTCCGCAGTGATTCACCCAGTCATGCTGGAGAATGGCAGTTTGTAATAGGTCACTGCTGAGGAAGTTGCTGGAGTAGGGTCTTCAAGGCACTTTAAATCACAGCAGGGAAAGGGCTTGGTGATGTTTCAGTGCAGGGGGCTGGGCATGCTGAATCATGAAGGGCTTACCATGACTCACATAACCCATGTTTAACTAGAGCATCTCGGGCAGGGGTCACCAACCCTGTTCCTGGAGAGCTACCATCCTGTAGGTTTCTGCTCTATCTCCAGTTCGGCACACCTGATTCAAGTAATTGGCTACTTAATTGCCCAGCTCCTGATCTTTTTAAGTAGCTAATTACTTGAATCAGGTGTGCTGATTAGGAGCCAGAGCAGAAACCTAAAGGATAGTAGCTCTCCAGGAGCAGGGTTGGTGACCCCTGATCTAGGGGATGTCCCCCCTCAACTTCAGAGGATACTGCTTTAATCAGGCTTTTAGAAGTGACTCCAAACGCCAGCCAGCAGGCAGCTGTGCCTCAAGCCCATGTTTAATTTTTTTCTAGTTGGGGTGAGGGCTACCCTGATTTATTTGGCTGTTCCTTCAGCAGAACACATTGTGTAAAACTTGGAGTTAGCAGCCATGTATTGCTTTCTCTTGCTTAAATCTAATTAAGATATGCAACCCTTGTACCTCATATGATGACAGGAGTCCCTGCTAATAATAGCTCTTGCTCCTTGGGTGATGCCTTTACCTATCAGACACATTCACAATATGGAAATGCTCATTGGAACTGTCAGAATTGTCTGCGCTGGCACACCGATGGTTTGGCACTCTCACTGCCCTCCTTTATTAAACTGCACAAGTGCTACAGAACCTCAGATCTAGAATGTTCTGAAATGATCCAAAAAAAAAAACAGCTGTTCCCCAGCAGTACCCTTGATTAATATATATTATATACCAAGTCTAGCATAGTGCAAATCATCGGGGAATTTTGCATTGTTATCTGATAAGACTGGATACTCACCTCCTTATCTGATCCAGGCTGCATTAATTAATTAAATTATACTTTGTATAATACAATGATAAGTTTAATGATCTGAGTATATTTCAGGAATTCTACTATGATCATCAATATGTGACAGATCGATGTGGAGGCCTTTCTGCAAGAAGTTTGCATATTCTCCCCCATGGGTTTTTTCCAACAGTCCAGTGCAGGGTGAAGCTCTTGGGCAGGTTTGAAATGGCGATAGTAGTAAATTTGTGGAGAGAGAACGCACCCAGTATAAATAAAGGTGAAGTAAAGAACTGAATGTCAGAAGGTTGAAAAACATCAGAGGTAAAATGTCAGCAGATAAACTGAGATTTCTGCTGGCACGGCAAGGAAACCCCTCATCTAGGTCTTTTCGACAGGGTGTGAAATCTAGTGAAGGGTTTTTTTGAGGGGGAGGAGTGCATGCCTGATTCTTCCTGAAAACCAGCAGTTAAGACCCACTGAGATGTAGCCTGTTAATTACAGGCACATAACAGCTGTTGTAGGCCCGCAGGCAACATCTGTGCTCCTTGCTTGTTCTTGTAAGCTGCTATTTTGATCAATTTTGCTTGTTTTTCTTTTCCTAGCCTGAGCCATTCCATCAACTAGGCGAGACATTTCACATCACTACATTCAATGTTCGGACTGTACCTCGGAGATCCAAACTATTTTGACTACTGGCCTTATACGCTGTCAGTCTTCTGCATATCTCTACAATAGCTGTGTCAAATTGATGTCCACACATGCCCAAACCCAGCAGAGCATTTCCCAAAGCATCGCACTCTTTCTAACATCTTTTTTTCTTCCCACAGTGCATCTTTCTGCAATCGCTTCACCTGGTAAATGTACATGATGTGACAGCTGACCTTCTTTGATTGCTCCAAGGCCCCGGTCTGACTCTAACTTTTTCAATGTTGAATGGGGGCTCGAAAGAGGATAGAAGCTCAATACATTGCAGGGTGCGATGCATTGTATGTTGTGACACATTCCTCCGGAAACCATCATTACAATGATCTGTGATTTGTGCTACAGTTGCCCTTTTGTTGATTTGGACCAGACAGACTTTTTTGATCTTACGCCTTAATGAGCGTCGATGTGCCCAAAACCCAGACGCTGGTTTGAGGTTTGTGTCCCCTCATTCCACTGTCAGTGGGGACTCCCTACTGCTGAAAAGGTGCACCCACAAGCCTTGCCATTAAGGAGATGCAACAACCAAATCATCCGACCAAGTTGCTTAAGTTCCAATTCTATCTCATCCCATACTTAGTTTACTATGAAAACTGACTGTTCACAAAACCTATTGCAAAATAATCAATATTACTTGCTTCATCTGTGAGTGGTGTCAATGTTTTGGTTTTTTTTTTTTTTGAACATCTTTTTTCAGCGGGTACGTGAAAGCCATTCTCAAGCTTTCAGTAATAAGTGCATTCTCTCACACAAGCTGCTGCGGTACGTGTGGGTACGACTAGGTATGTTACTATCAGTGCATCGGCCGCCGCGATATTGGTTCCTATAGCGCGTTGCGTAATTTTCTGAAGTGGCAGAGGTATACCCATTAAAACCGCCTTCTATTGGCAAAAGGAGGGGAAATCCCGTTGAAGACGTAGATAAAAATGACTCCGAATTCCCCTTGTTACCTTGTTTTCAATTTCCAATTTCCGAGGTGGCCGCCTGAGCGCTTCGAAGTTTGAGGTGACAAAAACACCCTTCAATTTTATAGAAGCTAAGTAGGAATTCTAATAAAAACTGCACAGACTATTAGATTAAGTACTCAAGATCCAACAGACCAAACATTATGACATTTGAAGCGGTCTGTTTCTACCGTCAGCAAAAACTGTCTGTAGTAAAAATTTCAGAAATGGCGCCCCCATTGAGGGTTGCACAGCGATATTCAATTCTGTTTTCATTCATCATTTTGAAAATAAGCAGATAATATTCCAATGACCATTATCTGAAAGTTTCAAAGGAATATCTAAAAAATTTAAAAAGTTATAGCATTTTATGCAAACCATGCTTTCAGTCACAGTTTTCTCTTTTTTTCTATAGAAACTCAGGACATTTTAGACCCCTCATTTGGCCAATTTCCAAGTTTAATAACTTTGTCTGTTCTTAACCCATCACATTGATCTTGGTGTCATTGGAAAGTTTATTTCAAGCTCTTTCAGGATAAATAATAAATTTTAGCATAATTCACCAAATCCCCGCCCATGGCAGCTCAGAATTCGAGGTGCCGTATATCTCAGAACACCGGCTGCTGATCCTCTCTACCAGAGCGACAAGCTAGCTACTCCAGGGGAGAAAGTCACACATTCTTTTCTGCGCCATTTTCAACAGCAATGGTCTCTTGTGTTGCTGCTAGGCTATCTCCCAAGGTAACACGTTTTTACCTTTGGCCTTAGAACATAGCCTACATAAACACAACTTTTAAATACATGTCAGTCATTTTTATGCATTATTATTTTTATATTCTGGTATGAATTTCATTGTGTGATATTTTTAAATTGCTCAGATAGCGAAATTAGTCATGATAAAAACTTTTTATTCTGCTCAGGAAGGGGTGCTCATCACCCTCTGTACCCCTGTAGGGAGTGCTGCAGCACCCTCAGCACCCTACTTCCCGCGCCCTTGTCTGTATGCAAAATGCCAAGACAGAAAATAGCTTGGGCAACAACTGCAGAGTAATAAGATGATAACACGGTGTTCAATTGCAGTGCACCTTGTTTAGTAATGTCAATCTTATTCTAGAATCAAACACTTTTACAGGCATCTCTGTGTGGACTCAGTCATGAGACGCCTCAATTTTCCAAACCCGCATTCTCAAGCCCATTTCAGAGTCAGAAGTATCCCAGCCTCTTACATTTCCTCACAGGTTTACTGCTGTTATATCAGATCTTCGCTTTCCATGGAGTTGTAGAATCATAAGGGATGAAGGTCTGGGTTTAGGTAATTGGGTCTCAGTGGTGATTTCAATGTTGCGCAGCCATCACTGCGGCAGTCAACACCACTGATTTATGCCCTCGTCTGTCATCAGTCTTGGGGCTGTTCAGATAGTGTATCAGTGCTGTGCTGCCTTTCTCCAGATTAATTCACCCTGGGGTTTATACTGTGCTCTGCCTTCTGGGCTGACATGCTTATCGCGACAAAATTTACGTGAGCTGCATTTTAATCAGACTGGTATCTAAAATACTTTGAAACTCTGCTAAGACACTAGCCTTCGTTAAGACAACATTTAAAATATCGGCACAGAAATCACTATGACTATTATCATTGTGTGTGTAATCATTATTATCATGACAACTATAAGAAAAGATGAGGAATGCATCAGAGCATGCATTTATTTAGGGCTTTTACTGGTGGATAAAGCTCTACAGAGTTATGGGGGGAAAATCAAGTATTTTGTGGTAGGTGATGCATGGCAGACATTTTACACCAAAGGAAACAGTTTTATTCAAAATAATATCCAAAATAGTATCCAATAATGTGAAATTGACTTGGGGAGTATTGAAACACAATAACGAGTACAAACCTTTGCCGAATATCCCACCTCCACACGCACACAACATTTTGAAATATATAGCTTTTTAGCCGAAGCTCCCAACAAGCTCGCAATGGTAGTGAATCGGGCACAGCTTTGCCATGCAAAGAAATCGCTGTTTTTTTTATCATTAACAAGGCTCAAAGTAACTCCACACTTCATCGCTAGAATTCCGAGGGCCCTGACATTAAAACGAGGCACTGAGAACTTTTAAAATTCACAGGTAGTTTATTAAAAAAGACAGTACCTTGAGCTAGTTTCCAGTCGACTCCATCTTGAAAGTTACGATAAGTCGATTGACAAGCACGAACGAATAGGAAGGATAGGGGAACAGATTGCAATCTATTCGTTTGTGCTCATCAATTGACTTTTTGTGACTTTCAAGATGGACCAAAAAGTTTAAACATGCAGCTTCCGGTGTACTGTTGCGATATATTGTTTACTGTTGCCATGGTGTTTAGCAGCACAGACGGCATACAAGCAATCCATAGTAAATCACGCCCGCCGGTGGACCATATTTTATGGATTGATAGTTAAACATATGTGCACTGATGACGTCACTGCTGCCAGTTAAACTGACACCCACACACACCTCCCTGTTTCTTCAGCATCCCCTGCTCAGAATACATCCCCACAGCTATGCTCACAGCACCTCAGCTGAGATGGAAGGGAAGGAAACGGTTTTATTCAAAGTAATAACAGTAAATCAGGATTTGATGAATGAGGTTGACAGACCCAGGTTGGGAGCACAGCCAGAACAGCAGCTTCTCAATGGGTCCACGCATGTAACATGAGGTTAACTACTGAGATATACAGGCTATCTCAGCTCCTGTGAAGAAGTATGAACAATAATAACAGAGAGATGGATATGCAGCCCATAATTCTCCTGTTCCTGTAAACATCAATTGAGAAGTATTGTGGAAAAGGAGAGCTGGGAGGTTAGAGGGAAGAGGCTCACAGATCTGTCATAACCCTGGAATTAAAACTTTCACACCGGCTGAAGCACATTGAAGAACGGCGTTGGTTATGCCCAACATAAATAAGCAGAAGACATCTATCAGAACAGAACTGGAAGTCACAGACCAGAATGTTGTGTTTAGCGACCCAGAAGCGCTCCTAGAGTCCATATGCCTTCCTGGAAGCAAAGAGGTGGCACCCTTATCCATGTCACTGGACGTCCAGGATCTGACTTATGTTGTAGGCAGAGCCAGCATCGATGAGCCTGGGAGAAGGGAGAGAGCAGGAGGGAGGACTGTAGGGAGACCAAGGACATGAGCTTTAATTTTGAGACCTGAAACACTGGGTGAATGTTGAGAAGGGAAGGAGGAGAGAGGTGTCTGGCAGGAGATGAAGACAGTACTCCATTAGTGTAGGGGCCAATGAAATGAGCCTCTCTGTCTCCCACAGCGGGATATCTTTCATGGCCAACCACGCTTTCTGTCCCACTTGGTAGGCAGGAGCTGAATGGCTATGGCGATTACCTTGCCTCTGGAAGGGGGATGAGAGCTTGAGTAGTAATGCCTGGGCTCTTTGCCATCCTCAGCAGGCACGACAGACCAGGAGGTGAGCTGCCACATCTCTGTCCTTGGACTGGAATACGTAAAGGAAGTTGGAAACCCCAATAACACTAGAAAAGAGAGATACCCAGACTGTTAACAGGTAGTGAATAGTGAGCCAGATCCAACTAAAGCAGAAGACGGGACCACCTCTCAAGGTTACCTTTCATCAGGCAGCCAAAGTCTCGCCCAGCTCTGGATAAGTCTCTCCACCTGGCCATTAGACTCTGGGTGAAATCCCCAGGACTCGCAGGGATGGCTCCCTCCAGGGTGTAGGCTGAAATCCAGATACAGCTGGCAAACTGAGGGCTGCAGTCAGTGACTGCCTCCTGAGGTACACTGCGGAGACAAACCACACAATGTAATAGGTGCTTGGCAGTCTCCTTAGTCGTGGGCAGCTTTGCAAATTGCACAAGATAAGCTGCCTTAGAGAAGTGGTCCATGATGGAGAGGAGGACCGTGTACCCCTCTGACAGAGGCAACCTTGTGTCAAAATCCATGACAATACCAACCTCCAGCCAGCTGGGGGTCTCCAAGGGCTGGGGCTTACGACAGCAGTGCTGATGACTGGATCTAGTGGACATACTCACAACAGGCTGTGACAAACTCCTGTGTGTCTTGGCAGATGGTGGGTCACCAGAAGCACAGACTAATGAGTGCAAGAGTGCTAGAGATGCCTGGATGGCTTAACAGCTGAGAAGCATAGGCCCAGGACAGGGCCTTTACTTCTCACTTTCTCTTATGTTGAAGCGTTGGTAATTTAATAACTTTATAAATTGGTTATCAGTGCATGGTGAAAGTTCGAGGAATGGCATGCATTTAAAATCTTAAAAAATGCATGCCATGCCTTGACCATTCAAGGCAGCGAAGTAATTCACAAGGTCTTTATACTCTAGCTTCTGGGAAGGCCGGAGGAAGGCTATAATATGATATTATATGTGCGGCAATTATCATATGAATTAATTAGAAATTAAATCAAAACCTTTTCTGAAACCCCAATTCTGAAATAGTTGGGATGAAGTGTAAATTGTGAATAAAATCAAAATGCAATGACTTTCAGATCATATGAGCCAATACATTGTTTACAAGAGAACAAAGATAACATTTCAAATATTGAAACTGAGACATTTTACACTTTTATCCACAAATTTATCCATATTTGCTTATTGCAAATATTCTGGCTGTAGCACGACTCGAAAAAGTTGGGACACAGGCAGGAAAGGACTGAAAAAGCAATTAATATATTAGAGAATCAGCTGAAAGAACATTTAGCAAGTAATTAAGTTAACATGATTGGCTAGAAAAGGGATGTCTTAGAGAGGCTGAGTCTCTCAGAAGTAAAGATGACCAGAGGCTCTCCAACCTGTGAAGGTTTGCAAAAAAAATTGTTGAATACTTTAAAAACAATGTTCCTCAACGTCAAATTGCAAAGGCTTTGAAGGTCTCATCGACAGTGTATAACATCATCAAAAGATTCAGAGAAACTGGAAAAATCTCTGCGCGTAAGGGACAAGGCTGAAGACCTTTACTGGATGCCCATGATCTTCGGGCCCTCAGACGCCACTGCATCACTCAATGGCATGATTCTATCATTGACATTACTAAATGGGCCCAGGAATACTTCAAGAAACAACTGTCTGAAAACACAGTCCGCCATGCCATCCACAGATGCCACCTAAAATTCTATCATGCAAAAAGGAAGCCATTGATGAGCATGATCCAAAAGTGGCGCCAGGTTCTGTGGGCTAAGGCTCATTCAAAATGGACTGTAGCAAAGTGGCAAAGTGTCCTGTGGTCAGACGAGTCCAAATTTTACATTCTTGTTAGAAATCATGGTTGTTGTGTCCTTCGGGCTAAAGAGGAGAAAGACCACTCCTCCCCGTTATCAGCGTTCAGTTCAACAGCCAGCATCTCTGATGGTATGGGGATGCATTAGTGCATATGGTGTGGGACACATGCATGTTTTAAAAATCACCATGAATGCTGAAAGGTATACTAAGGGTTTAGAGCAACATATGCTCCCCTCCAGATGACATCTATTCCAGGGAAGGCCTTGTGTATTTCAGCAGGACAATGCAAAACCACATACTGCTGTTATGATTCTGCCTTGTTCTGTTCATGTTTTGCCATGTCTTGATCCATGCCATGTTTTGTTCATGTTTATTCCTGCATATTCTCCCATAGTCCATTCCCTCAGTTACATTCCAGTCCATGTTTTGTCTCATACCATGCATTGCACTTTGTCTCCCCCTATCAGGTCTTTTGTCATGTGATCGCGCACTGCCCCAGTATTGCGTGCCACACTTTCGGGTGATTTCATGGTTTCTGGGATTTCAACCATTCCTTCCAATCTCGTTAACTTCCTTTGCCTTGCTTTTCTATTTTACTAACAATACTAACAGTTTACTGTTTTAGTTAAACTTATTAACCAAGACTAACGTTGTTTATAGTACTAACTTACTAACAAGCACTAGGGATTGTATAGCTGCACATTATTAATTGACTAACAAGCTCTCAGCACTCGCTCTGCTCTAGTCTCCGCCCCTTGCCTTCACTCATTTTACTTTGCTGTGCTTCAAGCAGATCTTCTGGACCTTGTTAATCACTGTTCTGCCTCTCACTCTGTGCACGGTAGAACTCCCCAACCGGAGTCGTATGTTTGTCAATAGGCTGTCTCAGTGATCCCTGTCTTCGTTTTTACTTTTGCCAATTTCTTGTAATCAGGAACTTCCTCATGTTCATTTCTTTGTAATTAATTTCATCCAATGAACCTGTTCCCTGCATAGCATGTGACTTCCCTCTTGTCTATTTAAGCAGACTTTTCAGAGCCTGCTCCTTGTCAGAATGTTGATCAATATTTCTTTGTGCAGAGCGCCTTGTATGCCATTGAGTATTGTTTCTCTTCTACTGGATTGTCCGACTTTGATTTTTGCCATCGCCCTTTTGTATTGTTTTTGTCTTTCTGAATTTCAACCCATTTTTGTATGACCACGATTTCTGTGTTTGGATGCCCTGTGTATGACCCTTGGCTTTGTTCATAGACTACGACTTTTTGCCTATCGTTTTTGTACCTCTGCTCATCTGTCTAACTGGTACTGACCCCTGCCTGTCTAGTCAACACTGTTTGGATTTCGTATTGTGGCTTGGCGAATCCTGTGTTTTTTGGCTTTGACTCGGACTCCATTAAAGGCATACGTTTTCTGGATTTCTGTCTCGTGAGTGCTTCCTGAACTGTACCTCACAACTGCAGCTATTACAACAGCATGGCTTTGTAGTAGAGTCCGTGTGCTGAATTGGCCAACCTGCAGTCCTGATCTTTCACCGTTTGAGAACATTTGGCGCATAATTAAACAGTGTCATAGGAGACCCAAAACTCTCCAGCAGTGAAAAGCCTGTATTAAACAAGAGTGAGATCAAATTCCAATGGCTAAACTCAAACTTGTCTCCTCAATGCCCAGATGCCTCCACTCTGTGTTGAAAAGAAGAGGGGATGCTACACCATGGTAAACATGCCCCTGTCCCAACTTTTGAGTCCTGTAGCAGCCATCAAATTTGAGCTCATTTTGTGGATAAAGTCGTAAAATTTTACAATTTACACCTTGTCCCATCTATTTTGGAATTGGGGTTGTAAATACCATCTCCAGCAGCGTTTACTACATATTATTCTACTTCAAGATGAAAATGCAAGAAATTTCAGTTTATTGCCATCCATGCAATCTCATATTGTTGCCTTCCTCTTTTGACACAAAGCTGTACGTCTTCATTTTACTGGCAATGCAGCTTATGCTATTGGAAGCCTATTTGCTCAGTGAACCATTGCCATTAATTATCCTAGTGTTACTCGCAGACAGGTTGCCTGTTAATCAGCATAATAGTTATGTCACTGGTTGAAGACAGAGTTTTAGTTTTACATATGCAAAGTCCGTGACACCACATATTTAGAAAAGTTTGCTTAGTCGTATCAAGTCGATCGGATGTGGAAAATATACCATCTTGTGAGCTGCAGGACTTCAGAAGCTTCCTAAGATATTTTCGGTTTAGGTTGCAATTAATATGGATTGGAAAATGCTTGATAATTGCAATGACTAATAATATGACCTGAGGAGAAATGGATTAATCTTCACAACTGAAAAAATTAACACTCAGTTGCTAATTTGGAATGTAATGTGAATAGAGGCCACTAAATGGCAGTATTTACCTTTTTTTTGTGAAGCCCAGACTGGAGATAGGTTTGGGCATGTTTCAGGCATGTCTGGGACAAGTCCCAGAGAAAAATAAAAAAAGCCTAAAAGGTGGGAGGGGTCTGCAAAAGAGTATATAAGGAATAAAATTGAGACAGTAAAGTAGTAGGAGAGATTGCAAGGAGAAGGATACATGTGACCAGACCTGTCATTCTGTTCAAGACCTGTGAAGGTTTTAGTGGTTTTTTGCCTGTGTTAGAGCATTTTCCTCACCCAGGACATCACCAAGCAACCCACCAAAGGGACTGTAAATATTTCTGTTTTTGTATATAATCAATCTTGGTCTGTAGAGTAGTTTGTTGTTAGTTGCCTTTGTTTAATTAAATGTTTTAGTTTTAAAATTTTTGTCTGTCATCCCTTGCTGTAGTTAATGTCATAACAAATTGGGGCCATAACAGGAAACCTAAATTGGAACAGATTTGAAGATGTAGTGCACTTAAGTGAGAGCAGTATCAATGTCCCTCTGATGAAAAGTCTGGAGCGGAAGAGGTTAATAAGACTAAAAAGAGTACTTTAGTATTACTATCATTAAAGGTTACAATAATTTTATCAGACAATACACTCTTAGACTACAACAAAGGAAACTGACTGGTTGCTTTAGGGCATATAGCAAGGTCATCCAGCTACTCTGTAAGACTCAAAGTAAGGATATATACACATTACATTACTTTTATTCAACAGACACCTTCATCCAAAGTGACTTACAGCAAGTGCATACACAATGTGAACACATGGAAGAGGGGCACACAAATGCATTACACCCAGAGGGAGAAGAACAAAAGAAGTTAAACCATTTAAAGGAAACAGAACTTATAAAAGGCATGCAGGGCGCTGAATGGGAGGAGGGAAAATGAGAAATCGCACGGGGGCTGTGACACCTACTGGTTTGAGAAAGCTTTGATTGTCCGTAAGCGATTTCACTGCACCATCAATCAAACGAAGAAAGGATGGGGAGAGGGAAGAGAAGCAGAGGAGATATTGTTTCACATTGGAATGGAACCCATGCTGCATAATTACAGTCACATTTTAATGTCACACCATTAAGTTTCCAAAACCAAAAAACATGTCTGGTGACTGGCATGCGATTGTAACAGGTACTATGGCAATTTGATTTCAGCTTTGTTATTATATTTTCAAGCATTCAAATGAGCTGGGGCCTCTACTCGAGCTGTTTTTGATTGTGTCAGTGTTTCCAACTGCATGAATTTCTTTGCAACAGATTTAGGCAAAACAAATTTTAGTCACAGGCTGTGGACACTGCAAAATTCTTAGTGGTTGCAATGGTTACCCATGGTTACTAGTGGTTACCAAGGCTACATCTCACATAGATGCCAAATATATTTGGACTTATAAGTGTGGAAGCATCATTACTTTTGGCGTGGGATTTACTTGCGTATGAGTGGTTTTCTATGGATATTTGTTTATCAGTCCTTGCTCATCCCAAGATAGAGTTGTAGCAGAACCATTTTTGGATTAGCTTTAATCCACATAGTGTGATTTGGTTTGGCAAATGATGTGGGTAGAAAAATATCGCACCACACCACAGGCCAGACGAGCTGTCACTGTCAAAAGCTCATGGGAAACAACATTACAGTTTTTCACACTGGGGAGTCACTAGATGTGCCATGATTATGTCACAATTTATCATTTTGATGCCCACGCCTGCACACCAACCACTCTGAAGACTGGACCAAATCAGCAACATTAAGACAACAAATCTGGCAGGGCATGTATTACTTTAAATTAACAGATTATAATCTACTCTTCTGTAGTCTGGTGGCTAGGTTATTCACATGACCTGAATTCTACCATCCATTCCCTCCAAGGATGTCAAATCATAGTTAAAATAGGACTGTTGTCACGTGAGGTCTTTGTTCTAACCAAGCAGTAATACAAGATGATTGATTAAGGAATTAAATTGTTTAATTGTGATATTCTTCAGCAAAATCAGACATTTTTGTGCCGCGCTAGATCAAAAACTGCAGCCACACAGCAGACCTTTTTTTGATACGGTTGTCCCTCTTTCCACCACAGCTCAATTTGCAATTAAGGACATCAGGGTTGCTCTGCCTCACATTTTTATGGTAGTACTGACAATTTTTGAAACAAGGTTGTTTTACTGCCTATTTGGCTTAAAGAATGGCTTGAGCATGTGCAGACGATGACTGGCACATAAACACTGCAATAATCACTTGGGCCATGTCTGTCAATACAACCAGTAGATTCTGTGGGGCCTCACAAGTGACTTGACGGATGTTTTAGTTTTGTACTGATGCTTAAAATGTGGTTTTAACCTCTAAATCACAAAATATTAATTTTAAATTGTTTCCTTGACAATTCGCAATTTCATATGTCGTACAATAACAGAGCAGGGACTGAGAACAGATGCTCTGATGTGGTGCGTAGAAGATTACCTGGGACGGTCCATAATTGGATATGGAGTCTTTGAGCTACGTCTTTCTCCGCCTCAGCAGAATCGGTACAGCTCCCTGGCCCATTGACCCACTACCCGACTGATCCAGATTACACTGCTCCTAAGGTGCCGTCACTCACCGTGTAGCGCCGCCTTTCCTGCAAACCGCAATGCTGTGATTTACTGGCTTTATTTTCTCAGCTTCTGCAGCAGAGCTAAAATATTTTCTCTCTCTCTCTCTCTTCTCTCCTCCCTATGTTTTTTGGCTCTAACTCTGCTTTTCTCTTTTTGTTTATCTCTGTCATTTCTCTTTCTCTGACTGTCGCTTCCTGTCTCTGTCCAGATTTAACTTTCTGCTTTGTTTTCACACTCTTGAACATGCACAAGCAAATATATGCTTTGTATGCTTATAGGTGCACTAATATAATACAGTCTGTGCACAGAAACACAGCCAGAATGGCAATGGCAATCATATAGTCACACAGGCTAAATACAAACACATGCATGCGCATGCAGAGACAGTGAGTTTAAAGTTTTTTTATTAGGTAGCTCAGTACCATCAATGATCTCGAACTTCAGTGGCAAGAATGGGTCAGTGAAGTTTCCCCAGTTTGATATGGATTTTTTTAATAAAAAAAAGGTTGAGTAAAAATATTCCCCTTTCCAAGCCATATCGAACACAACAGTTAATGCCGTGCTAGAACAAATACTGTGAATTGCAGCTACATAAATGCAGCAGTTATTCAAGGCTATACTTCACTGGGTTCAGCTTGTGGAACTGAGGCTGAACAACCCAAGACGTGCTTTCATTCTCAAGGACACTCCCATGTATATCAGTCATTGCCCATGTGGGCTATTTAAGCAGCTCTCATGTGCTGTTCCTGCTGCAAAAATATTGCCTTTGCCTGCAGTTGCACTACATCACTCTCTTCTGCTGCCAGTTAACATCCTACCTCCAGAGCAACATTCACCTGTCAGCCCTGAATTCCCCCAGAGGATGGGAATATTCTAATACTCCTGGCTCTCACCCCCCAAAGCTTATTTAGCCACAGGGTATGTCAGAGTCAGAGTCAGAGTGTACACCAGCAACCTATCATTGTATCTGTTAATACAATTAGGTATTTGCACGTGAGTTTGGTGACTGAAATATTTTTTTTTTATGCCATACATTTGGACACTGAAATGGTTTATGCAAAGATGGAACATTTTGCATGAAAAACAGAATATTTCCCCCTGACAAGTTGAAAATTAGATTTACGACGGGCTTTTTATTTTCCTACTAAGTAGTACAAATGGATGTTTCATCTCATTCAATTAAATCAATCAATCAATCTGGTGGCCTTCTGTTGTCCCTCATAACTTAAAAAAATAAATAAAATTTTGGTGGATTTTTATTTTCCATGTCTGTCCAACACATAATAAATTATTCATTGCTCCCATCAGGTGAATTATGTGACTCATACAAACGGTTCAATAGAAATTTAGGTCAGTGCATCATGTTTCTTGTCCCTTGAAATTCAGCTGTTTTTTTCCAGCTTATATTATTGACCAAACGTGGTGGTGGTGCTGTTTCAGGAGGAAATAAATTCATAAAGGGTTTCCTAAATTATTGATGAATGACAAAGGCATTGAAATGTCTGCTTGTAGAAAAAAATTGTCCCATTTCCAATGTGGGTGTTTTGCTGAACCATAGCCTTTGTATACAGTAGAATAGTTATGACCAAGGCTGCAGTGTTATTGGATAATTGCACTGTGTCTGGGGCATTCTGCCTCATGAATAAGAATGTGAATACTTTGTACGCCACCGCAGTGTTGTCCTCTATTCGTCTAATTGGATTTACTCATCAGAAATAAGCCCAGTCTCTGAAGACCTGAGCCAGCACCGCTGTGATTATTGGCTCCTCCTGCTGCAGCTTTTTGTCACACTCCGTATTGGAGACACAGTAAAACCACAATGTCCTCAGGTTGTGTGGTCGTATGGGTCATTCCTATGTAAGGGGATGAAATGTCTGCAAAAAATATGAGCGCATTGTTGCATGATACTGAGAGTAAAAAATTCCCAGCATGAGAAATATGTAACCACACTGAGTTTATGCCCCGTCTGCCGATGTTGCCTCCATATCATGCCACGCCCCCAATGCTCCGCATTACCACAGTTCTGAGGAACCGGCCGGCTCCTCCACTCACCGCTCAACTGTTCGCACCTGTGTCTACTCATCTCAGTATCTCATTAAGCCTATACAAGCCTGAGCTTCAGAGGCTCGTAAGCCTATCGAGTAGTGTATCGCGTGCATACTTCTTTGTACTTTATTTCAGCAGACTAATGTTAATTTAGCGGCCTCATTGTTTAAAGGTAATTGTCGTTTCCCATTTTTGTATCTTTGAATTCTCACTTTAGAAGCCCTGCCACTGATGTAATAAATGAAAGATCCTTTTACTCTGCATTTGAATCCAGTCATCGTCATTTCCAGTTTTCAGTGCACTTACAAGTGTGCTGAAAAGACATTACACTCCGTTTGAATACTGCACTCTGTCTTTTAGAATTGTTCATTTGAAATTTGTAACGCACAAATATATATTTTTTTATTGTTTTTCCGCTATGTCAAGACATCTGTGAAAATCCTGCAGCAAGTTCAACAACATGAGTCAGTGTGTAAAGACCAAGGAAATGAATCATTGAAAGGAGCAGTAAATATCAACAATTAAATACTAGAATTTTGAACCGTTTATTAACTGCGAACTGGTGGTCCAGGGATCAGAGGTAAGAAGTTTGAAAGATTGCTTCAAACAGGCTGACAGATCCAAAGTGAGCGATGGCTTTTGTTATAAATATCAGAGACGCTGTCAGCAGTGAGTAGGAGAGATAAATGCGAAAGGAGCACCATGTAGCATTGCCTTGCATCAAGCTCAAGACGTGATGCCAAATGCTGTCCTTCTACATTAGTGCTGCGGTGATTCTTGATTCAACGAATGCAAACTGACATGACCAAGCCTCCTTAAGCCTACATAAGGTTCACATTCATGTCCCAAATTGCTTTCACTGATGTTTGCCAAGTTGTGTTTTTCACTGTGTTTGCCAGGTTAATTGTGGCAGGCTCCAATCATGAGTGGCCAAAAAGAAAATTATGAAACAAATGAAATGTCCTAATTGGTGATCCAACTCCCTGTGAATGCCATGGTGGGACATCAGGGTGGCCTCGTGATATGGTTGTTTCTTTGGTAACTGTACTTAGCTGTGAGTTGTTTTGCCTGGTGTCTTTTATTTATTTATTTATTTGAGCCCTCAGTGGTGGTTTGAGCCCCAAGTGGGGACTTGCGTTTGGAAAGTCAGGAAGAGCTCAGCCATTGGGCCCCGAACACAAGGCACTTACTCCTAAAATTACTCCAGGGGCTTCATCCCTGCTTTCCACTATCCCTCCTCACTGACAACTGTTCTTTCAGGCTTTTATCAAAGGGCGTCCTTGAACAAGAGAAAAATGTTTTCAATGGAACTTCCCTGAAACCTAGTTGAAAAAGGCTTTTACAATCACATACTCTCTAGAACTAATAAGACTACAGTCCATTTTTATGACCAGTAAGCGTGCAGAACTAATAAGATTGCTCTGCTATGTTGCAAAAGCCCAGAAGTCTCTGCTTCACACACAACAATGGAAGATGCTGATTAACCTTTAAATCATTCAAATGCCATCAGCCAGTGAATCCTCAAGCATGATTTATGCAATACTTGACAGCACCAGGATAGACTGTAGTTCTGATTTGATCTTGACAGTAAAAACCAAGCCTGAGCTACTGTAGAATGTCACAACAAGTTGTCTGAATTCTCTGTTTCTATGTACTGCTGAGAGTCTGATTGTGGCTGTTTTATTTGGCTGCTCATTGGCATAATCCATGTGCAGACACATACTGATGTCCCAGTGACGTTCAGATGACCCAATTTGTGTCCTTTTCGACTGCAAGAGCCAGTCCAGACTAACCTGTGACTGTCTGCATATCCTCTCATTCTTTCTACATAAAGATGGAATCAACCACAGGGGGCGACCTCAGTGCAAGAGAAAATATTTGCTTCGTTAGGCTTGTCTTCATGGTAAACAAATGAGCAACTGGGTCACCACCCTCATGTGTCCTTAATTGGTTCATCCCCCTTTCTGGCTGCCTGCACATATTTTGTAGTTTAATCTTCTTTAATTGATTTATTGTCTCAGTAGCCCCTCCCTCCCAGGTGTTGCTATTTGTATTCCCGACTCCTTTTGTGTGATTGTCTGGTCTATATACTGTAGGCTTATTTCGTATGCGGTATAGTTGCTGAATTGTAACACTTTATGCCCTACAAGGCCTATCAGTCAATTTGTGTCTTCGAATTTGGAAATTAGCTCTCGTTCCGTGTGTTTTGGTATATTAATGATAGAGAAGAATGTATTTACTTACTGATAAGGACAATCTCTCAAGCCATTATATCTGTCTCCAGGACAGGGACTGCATTCTTGACCCCGTTTACTCCTGGCATTAACATACATTTTTTGTGATCGGATTGCAATCGGATAGCGCTTGATGTCATAAAAGTACAGGTGTAAATGCACTCAAGATGCATCAAGGTGCTCAGGGGCGGATTCTGGCCACATTGAACTCAAGTGTAAATGCAAATGCATCTCCAATCCGCAAACAACTACTTCGTGGGTGAAAACACCAACTGTAAAACTCAGTAGATAAGTGGCATTGGTATGTAAGACGCAGTATATTTTGTGGGGCGTCCCGTCAGTAAAAAGGGTTTCATATCAAAGTCTGTATTGTAGCAGCTATTCATTAATAAGAATGCGTAAGCAAGTTGTTCCAAACGATTAAAAAAAATTTTTTTTTAAATGGCAATTTCCATTTTGTTCAGCAAAGTCCACAACGTTTTTATGCAGCTGCATCGCTCTTTCAGAAGTTTTCGCTATGTTGCCGTGGGCTATGCCATAGCTTGTAGCTGTAAAGAGACCAGTGAGACTGAATCCGAGCTCTCGGACATGCAAGCAAGGTCTAATTCACAGCGCCCTCACCTGGATGCACATTGGAACATCCCCCTTTACCTCTCGCAGAATTTTAATGGTGGATGGGATACACTAGTTTATAAGACACAATGCATTTTTTAGTGAAAATATTGCATGACATGCGAGTCTTATTTACCAGTTTTTATGGAAAGCAAGGCACGCCACTTTAGGAGATGGATGAAGAAGGATGTGATGTCAGTTGGACAGATTGTGAATGAATTGTAATGTGGATGCAGGAGAAACGTGTTAATACCAGATATAAATGGAGAGATCAAAAGCTATCTGCAATCCAATCACAAAGAATGCATGTTAATGCCAGGTGTAAACGGGGTCCTTGTGTATCCTCTTTTCCAGTATGTTCCTCTGAGTCAGTTTATTAGGAACACTTCCCAAGGCTTCATGGGTCTCCAGGATTATGGCTTAGTTTCTGCCAAACCCGTTGGTTCAACAGTTAAGTAGCCCTGCTTCAGCAAGGGGGATTCACCACTTGGCTTCTGTCTGGGGAATGCCACTAGCATGGGCGCAGACAAGCTCCAGCCCTCGCCAGTCATTATCAACTTAGCTGGACTGCCTTCTCAGTTCTGGGCTATAGCTTTTCCATGTACTATTAATGTATTCCTATCAATAAATATTCCTTTATGGATTGTACTCTGAACCTGCATCAGGTCGCTTGTTTGGATCACAGCATAACTATATGCTGTAAGAATGTTGTGGAGTCTTTGCAACTTACATGAAGAACATTTGACGAAATGACACAAAATATCTTGATATAATGATTAAAAACCTAGGCCAAAATTAAAAGGTTGGAGGTTGATAGCTTGAAAGTCATTTTGTGATGAATTCTATCCTGTCATAAATTCTTGCATCTAATTCTGTGAGTCTTGACAAATTCATGATTCAAGAAGAAATACATGTGGAATCGGCAACACATGCAATACTAATGTGGCCAGTTGCTTTCCTAAGACATACTGGGCCCCTGCATAGCGCCTTAATTCAACCATAAACCCTGATCATGAGTGATATTAACCAGTGCAATAAGAGACAGCTCTGCTGGTGTACCCAACTGTGCTGAAGCTATAACTGCTAATACTCATATAACAGTCCAGCGTTCAGATCCACTGCAGAGAACAAAGAGGTCCTCTGGTCCGTGAACTTGTGGTCATTTTGTGGTATTATTGTCTCAAGAATTTAATTATATAGCCATGCCCTGGATCGGGTAATTTCTCCCAAGAGTCTTGACTCGAATATCATCTCATACTGAACTGTAGCTCCCTAGTGGGGCTGAAATGCACTGTTCTCTTCAGATACAAGCAATCCTTCAGTAAGCGTAATACTTCTGTGGTAGTTCAAATAGGATTACTATGGCAACAGACTTCAAACCCCATAATTATAACTCTAACATTATTGTTTCCCCTCCCCCCTCTTATGATCATCTCATAAAACTAATAGCCTCCAGCCATTCCCTTGCTCAGTAGTAAATGCATTGACGGCACAATGCGAAGGGGCGATCCATTGAAAGCAGTTCTTTCCTGCCCTGACCATGTAAGGATTCCACATAGCTGCTGACGTCCGCCAGCGTGAGGATTTCAGAAGTGGTGGGTGGGAGGAAGGAGACAGATTGAGAAAGGGCGAATGGCAGAACGCGCACTTCCACGCACACATCCTCTCTTATGTAAGTCCTCGCTTCATTACGCATTACTCAGACTTGCCCTGCATTCTATTCAAAAGGTAATATAAATAATTCCTTACTCTTCTGGCTCTAGAACGCAGTATGGGAAGTTAAGCTTTTTATCTGCCTCTGTTGGCGTGAGGTTTTAGGTAATAACACCGTGACCATTTGTGATGCACAACATTAAACCAATAGCCATAATATCGAAACTCATGGGCAAAAAAATGTTAGTTTGAACCCCAAGTCTTATTAAGAAAGCCCAATATGCTGTTAGATCTCTGGGTGCCCCCAAAACAGCTCCATCAAATTAAAGTTTGCATGAATAATGGGACCCAGAGTTTCCCAGCAGAACATGACCCAAAGCATCACACCCCGTTCGCAAGCTTTTCTTTTTCCCACAGTGTTACCCGGACCCTGGTGCTGTCTCTCCCCCAGGGAAACGGTGCACTCGTACTTAGCTGTTGTACTTGATGTAAAAGAAAATGGGACACATGGCAACCTTCTTCCATTGCTTTGTGGTTTAGTTCTGACGCTCGTATAACCACTGTAAGCACTTTTGGACATGAACAGTGGTTAGAATGGGCTCTGTTACTGGTCTGGGACCACAAGCCCCATATGTAGAAGAGTGTGATGCACTGAATATTGTGGCACATTCCTCCTATAACCATCATGGCAGTTTTTTTAATTCTTGCCATGCCAGCACTTCCTTCGGTTCAGACCCGACAGAAATAGCATTCATTTGTGCGTGTGTGTGTTTGTGTATATACACTGTACAAAACTAGAAATGCCCAATGTCAAATTTTTGAGTTTTTATTAACAAAAACCTGGAACCGGGATTCGTCTGTGAATAGCGCTCTTCTCCAGCGTGCCAAGGCCCATCGAAGGTGTGCGTTTGCCCACGCGAGTCGGATCTGACGCCGGACAGCGGTGAGATCCAGACCACGGTGAGGATGCCGAGCGTGCAAGTTGGCCTCCGCAGTCGGTTACGGACCGTCTGTGGTGTGATGCGTCCGTTCTGCAGACCAACGGTCTCATCCGCTGTGCGTGTCGCTCATCTGAGCTGATCCCGCTGGTGGATGAGTCGGATGTTGCGATATTTTGCTGGTGTGGTCACACGAGGCCGACGTGGATGAGGTCGATTTCCAGTACTGCCATCTGTCGGAAACAAATTCTGAAACGACCTATCGTCCGATAGTTAACAATCAGCTGCACAGCGACTGCTCTGGTGGACATCCCTGCATCCAGCATGCCAATGGCATGTTCCCGCATGACCTGAGACATCTGAGGCATGATGACTTTTGACAAAATTTGACATTTTGGGGTGGCTTTTTATTGTCCTCAATAATAAGGAGTGTCTGGGTACTGCTCATTCTGTCTGATCACCGTCTGGAAATGCCACACCCATGTACTGAGTGAAATCACTGCATCACTGAGCAAATGCTCACTGACAGAGAGATGGATTAAAAAACGGTCCACAAATCAAGAGAAATATCCCTATTGTACAAGTAAAAGTCAGCATATGCTCACTTAGAGTTGTTAACTCCATGTGGCATCAATGTTTGACATGGGGCGTTTATATTTTTCCTCTGTGTATGTGTGTATACGCATGAGTATATGGTGTGGTTTTATGTCGTTCCATTTTTGCTGTCAGGTGGGTTTGGAATTACACTTCATGTCATCATGGTAATTCACCAATTTTGTCTCATATTGTCTAATGTAGTATCTTGACAAATGCATTTACTCGGGGAGGGCAATGAAATGTAAATCCATAGCAATTCAGCACAGGTCTAGAGAACAATTTTGTTGAGAGACCGCTACTCCTGTGAAGCTGCTCCGCCCCTCATCTCTCTCGCCTCCTGTCCATCAAGCAGCCCTACACTGTGCACCACAGGGGCATTAAAACTGCAGGGAGAGGAGTGTAAATCTTTATTAAACTGCTGTAAAGCACTCTTATCCATAGAGAGCTTCACTGTTGTTCATCTGGATCCTGGAGAATGGGGTTTTCACCAGCTATGGCAGAGGATCAGAGCTTTGGTCTCCTGTTTCACTGAAAGCCCCTGTGAGTTTTTGTGTTATGATGGGATATGGTTGCGCTTGGGGGTTACTCAGTTGGCCACTTCCATCGCTGTTTTATATTTATACGCTCCATGACAGGTTCTGATTTATCTCCTGAGGCTGGACCTGCATATCCATTGAAGAGTGGACATTATTTTTTATTTTTTTGGAATGTTGGAAGTGTGCATAGCCCCATCGTGCAATTAAATATTTTTTTCCAATACATGGAAAGCCTGGTTATTGGTATCATTGATTTTTTTTTTTTATGAAAGTCTGAAAGTGTTTTTATCATGTATTGTAATTTTAACAGTTAAATCTTGTTTTGAATGACATATGCAGGAGAGTTATGTTACTGTATATATCAGTTTGATTTTTCTTATTGTGATATTCAATATTTGAATATGAACAGCAAGAATATAATTCCAGGCCAAAATACTGTATATTATCAGATAATCACATTTATACCATACATTCTATAATATTAAACTGCAAAAATAAATGGGCATTCACCAGAAATATACTTGTAGGTTGTCCATACATCCTGAAGTATTATTTAACACATTATAACCTGGCCATTTTCACTGTGTGAATGCTTTGCATTTTTGTTGCATGTGGGTTTTATTTCTCTTTCAGAAGACATTTAAAGTTCAGCTTTTTTTTCATTAAAATAAAGGTTATTATTGAAAATGAAATGAAGGATCATTTATAATACTCCTGAATTGCAGGATATTTTTGTTGATTAATCTTAGGTTGCGTCACTGCTTCATAAAATGCCGTTAATCCTCTTTTTTTTCAATGTAAAGAATAAAAATACTCATGCTCTGATTTCTCTGCCTTCATCACCACACAATGACAGGCTTGTCTGACTGCTCTCTAGTGTCTCAAAGGGAAATGTCAGGGCGAACCTAATCACAATGACAGCATGTCATTCTTTTAAAGCCCTTCATACATAACTGTTAGCGAAAGAAGTGAGTGAATAGCTTGTGAAGAACGGCAGCCTTCATTAACTTTGAGCCTGTATCCTCCAACCTTTTTGTCCCTCAGGGGTACACTTTCCAAATTTACTGAATCTCAACACTCTCTAAGAAAGTGGCAAGCTAACATTTACATGCCAACAGTCAGCCTACTTGTTTTTATAGGTTTAACATGATCAAGTTATGTTTGAATAACATTTTCTTAATAATAATTTAGCTTAAGCACTGAATGAGCCGATAATCCAAAGCAACTGACAGTTGGCGCGACTGGACAGGGTACAATTACCCTGAGTGCAATGTGGGTTTGGAAGTCTAGCTCAGGGGCCAGTTTAGGTGCAGACTTTCATTTCATCCAAGCAGTTGCACTCTTGATTCTACAAATTAACCCCTAAAATATTTGCCTAAGATCTTGATCCGTACAATCAGGTGTTAAAACTGCTTGGTTGGAGTGAAAACCTGGACAACACTGACCCTTTCTGATTATTGTTGAACATCCCTGGCTTAATGATTCGGCTACAGGCTGCCAGTCTCAATGAAAGGGGTCATTTCAGTCAATTTGTTAATTCATGGTAGGTATGAAGTTTGACCATTTTGAAGCTGGCTGCTGCGGTGCACCATTCAGGAAGAGCTGCCCAGGGGAAGAAAAGTGTGTTAGCTTGTGCGGCATGAATATGAGAGCCACATCATCCTTCTTCAAAGCTCTACCACTCTTTTCTGGACATGCGTTAGTAAGGTATGCATCACACAAAAATATCTCTCATGAAATAGCATGTTGGAGCCATTGAGGCGATACCTTTCCAATAAAATTCACACTGATATCACGCGATTCAGTGCTTTTATGCGCCTTGCTGAAAGTGTGAAGAAAGAAGGATTGAAAGGGAACGGCTAAAGCATTAAACTTTAAAACGTACTTATCTGCACGCTTTTAGTATCTTGCGGCATCAGTGGCAAGTTCCTGAATGCCTGGAGAGGGAAGTTTTGCACGGTTATAGTTTGGCCTAGTTATTGTTCTTCTTCATACGTAAACCACTCACCTTTACATTTTTTAAAAAGTAAGATCATCCTTGCCATAAATTTACCACAAAGTATCATTCAAGTGCTTATTTCATGTAATATTGGATCATATAGATGAAAATAAGTAAACATAAAAATATACGGCAAAAACACAAATAATTATGCCTTTCTGAGAGAAAAACTCAATATCTAATGAGACCACTCTTTGTTTTGATAACAGCATTTAATCTTTCAGGCATAGTTTCCTCATATTTCTTTATTTCCTCACTCACTAACCATTCCAAAAGGTTTGAAGTTCATTCCAGAGAGATTCTTCCAATGTTAACAACAGATTTGCTGAATTGAATTAAGGTCTGGACTTTGAGCTGGTCAGGTCATAACTTTCATGTCACCAGATGTTTGTTTCTGACTGAGATAATTCTTGCACAACTTAGAAGTATGTTTAGGGTCATTATCTTGAAAATAAAATCCCCGACCAATCAGTCTCTTTCCAGATGGCAATGTGTGCCTCACAAAGATATTATGACACTTCCTGATGCGAGATCAGAGAGACACCAGATGTGAGGTGGAAGGGAAATGAGGATTTATTAAACAAAAGAAAACAGGCACGAGGGCCAACAAAAAACTCGGGCCCAAAGGGTTGCAAAATACAAACTAAGGTGAGCTTCACAGAGCTAAGAACTAAAGAGCTAAAAAGGCAAGAACAAAAAACCACTGGAAACTCCAGGCAGAAATCCAAGAAAAATAAATAACAAGACTATGGCTATATATGCAAGGGCTATGACCAAGACTTGGAAACAAGGACTTGAAAGCGTGAACATGAGCGAAGACTTGTACATGAAACGAGACTTGCGACACTGTCTGCCAGCCAACTTCCACCGCATCCAGATAAAGGCTAGGAAATCAAGACATGAAGGGCAACACCTGGAGGAGGAGAAACAAGAGGCAGGGCAAGATCATGAGACATGGACTAAGATTGGATGACATGACCTGCTCATTAAGAGAATGAGTGTGCTCAGCTTAAGTACCATTTAAGTATGCAGTTTGAAAGCAGCATGAATGTTCAGAACAGAAAAGCACAGCAAGATCTTGAAAAAGCAAAGCAGGAATCATGACAGTAAACTCCCTGTCTAAATTAGTAATATTAGTAATGTGCCTATCTAAGAATTACACCACCCAGTGAGCGTTAGTAAATGTTAGTAACTTAAAAACAGTTAATTGTCAATTAAGCTTAGACAGCCCCGAATCAGCACAGCACAGAAGGAAGGGTGAAATACCAAGGCCATCCATAGCTCAGAAATGTGCAACAACGAAGGCACAGGGCGGAACGCAGACAAGCGGTGGAGTGGCTTGGCAGACCTGGTGAGAACAAAAACATGGAAAAGTAAAAACATGGACAATAAACATGAATTATGAAATACTTGACCCAGATATAAGAAACTGTTAAAACTGTGACTATGAACATGAACTATGAACTATTAAATCTTGAACATGAAACTGTTAAAACCATAAATGCTGTCCTGGCCAAAGGCCAGGACCCCAGAACACAACACTTCCTTTGATCTATGATTCTGTTTTAATTTCATTAGATCACCAGTTCCTTTCCAGCAGACTGAACCCCATATCATTATATTACCACCTCCATGTTTTTTCATGAAGGGGTTGAACAGTCATTTTTGAAAGGTTCTCCAACTCTAAAGTGCACATAAGTTCTGCGTAGGGGTGAGAAATTTTCAAATTTCGATTATTCCAAAAGACTTGCTCCTTGTCCACTGGTGTCCAGTCCTTGAATTTCTTTGAAAAATGCATGTTGGCAGCTCTTGGCTGCAACATGACCAATCAGGCCAATTTCATTTAGAAATGAATAGATCTTGATACTTTCACCTCTTCACTGCTGGTGCTACTGACATCATCATGGAGTTGTCGTGCTGTTAGCCGCCAATTTTTTTTTTCTCTTGTCATTCACAGATAACGAAGATTAGAGACACTTAAATTCCGTTTTGCACCTGGATTGCCACTAGTTTTCAGCAAATTGGTCTCTTTGAAACAATTGATGGTGTATCTTACGGTGCCATTGCAGAATTTACATCCTCATCATCATGTAAGGCCAGCATGTGGCTAAAAACAAACTAAGAGAGCTCCTTCCTTTGTGCCATCATGTTAACACTATGACAATACTGAAAGTTCATGAAACCGCATGGTGGAACAACTGACCATCATAGGTAATTTTGCAGAATAACGTAGCCTCAAACCAGTTGAAACAAATTTTTTGGCATCAATAATCATGGAACGAGCTTTACAATAAATAATTGCTGAACAATGAAATGTATTAGTTTCAACATTTTATATTTTGTCTTTTCCCTATTTTCAATTCAATATAGGGTTTTTCTTGATTTGTAAATCTTTGCATTCCGTTTTATTTACATTTAACATTGTGTCCTAACCTTTTTGGAAAGGGGCTTGTACATGTGACTTCAATAGGAGTTGATTTAACTTCAATTTTTGTCATGATCCTGGCCAGACATTAAGTGTGGAGGCAGAGTACAGTCCATTAGTTAGGTTTATTGATAGTAATATGGTAGACAGAGGTGCAGAGCCCAGAGGAGGATAGCACGGTTCAGTTCAGATGTTACAGGCGAGGTCATTTGGGCATGGCCAATGCCCAGACAGTGGCTTTCCAGGATGACTGCTCAAGAACGGAGAAGCTTAGGGGGAACGTGGTCCCAATCCTGATGACCATCGGAGGCTTGGGACTGGGAGCTTGTCACTTCACCCCACGGAGTGAGCATGAAGTACTGTATTTAGTGGCTCCGCGTGTTTGTTTGTTTGTTTGTCTGTCTGTTTCGGCACTTGCCAATAGTTGCGTGAATGGGGTGAAGTCTGCCATCTCTGATTGCCTTGTTCCTAATAAAGTGGACAGAGGAACAGACTGGGAGAGGATTTGTAGGAACACGGTCCCAATCCTGGATACCACGAGAAAGACTTGGGAGCTTGTTCTGATTAACTGAACAAGTAACACTATCCCTGTATATTGTTATCATTTAAGATTATGTTTTACTTTCAATGGACAGAGTTTTACTAGAAAATATTGACTGGTGCTGAAGTGCATTCAGCAAGTGACAATCCAGCAACTTGCAAACTCAAAGGAGGGAGTAAAAATATGTCACATACATGTGAAGTGGGGGAATTGTAAGATGAGACACAACCCGAGTCTGGGAACACTCAAGACATTAATTCTGATGAACATGCAAATTTCTGTATGGGAGGTGACACCGGAGGCATTCACTTGAGGGTTTAGACACATTTTATTATTAACAAGTTACCTATCGTGATAATTTTAAGTTTATGATGAAACAGTTCATTTTAAAAATAACTCTATCAACACCATGATGCAAAATGTGCCATACCATTTATTCAATTAATTTAAATTCAATTTTATATGTATTGCACTTTTAGAAAAAGACTTCATCGCAAATTTTTTTACAGATGTCAGACGAATAATAAGAGATCCCAAAGAGCATGCCAGAGGCAACAGTGGCGAGGGAAAGCTCCTTTATCGGAGGAGAAAAAAAGAATGAAATCCTTTAAGACCAAATCGTAAATTCCAGGCAATGAGTGTCAGACTGTCAATTATTCTGTTTCGCCGATAAATTTGGACTTCCAAGTAAATGATTCCTTTCATCCCTGCTTAAATTATTCAAGGATGTGTCATCTTCGATTGAGATATCCTAATTCTGCCCATTAGTCATTTATGGATGACGCCTTTCATGTGAATGATACTGATACCTTCCGTCTGTGTGGTAAATGCAAAGACTAATTCCATGGATTACACCAGGCATTACTTCCCTTAGGCATTTTGGAACAGTCAATCAAAAGTATATTTCAAGGGCTCGCAGTAGATCTTACCCTGGTTTTCCTAGTCTGAAAATATTGAGCCAGATCAATGGATTTAGCTGCACCAAAATTTAATTTATGGATATTGAGTGATAACTCAATAAAGGATGCATAACCTGTGTCAATGTGTTTTTTTTTTAAATTCTTTTGGAATATATTATGTTCGTATTCTAAAACAACATTGCTTTTATTTGCCTCTGTATTAGAATTGTTTAGTTAGAGAACATTCGAAACACCTATTTATGAAACTGTGATTTAAAGCGTTAATAATTGTAAGTATGCACAGCTGCTTAACAATACCACGGACATCAGGCAGTCTGGAGACTAATACTAAATCCAAATGTCCAGGCTCTGGACTTGCAGTTAAGGCCTTTACGAACTTTGGTGTTAAGTACTGTGACGTTGACTGAACTACTCTGCAGCATTCCTTTAAGTCTATGAGATTGCAGAGCGACACACTTAAATTCTCAAATTGGACCGGGCTTCGGGCCTGACTCACTGATGTGGGTACATCCCCCTATCAAAAAAAAGAATAGATCACTATCTGAAAATAAGTATACATTTAAATTGAATGTTTTGTGCATTACATACATTGGGATACCTGGTTTGGTTTCTTTCCCATCAAACTTCATATTTATATTTTCCCTTTTTAAAATGCTTCTGTGGCATCATTTATATCTCTACAACCTTATTGCAATGAATATTGGGTAATCCTGATGGATAAGTCTGGTGAAGTCCACACCTTTTGAAGACTCTCTCGATATCTGCAGAAAATCCACACGAAGCCCCTTGTGGATTGTATGAATTGTGGATTTTGACAACCCTCATCACTCACAGACCTCCCAGGAACGCTCAGCTGTACAGTCCACAAATTTTCAGAAGTGGTGAGGTTTGGACATTTGGATTCAGCGTAAATGTGCAATAACACTGCCAGGAGTCAACATCACCATCCAGGGATGAAGGGTTGATAGGACAATTTCCCAATGAGGATTCCCTTTTTCTGTTTACAGTGTGTGATATGGCTGCATCAACTGCATAGTCTTACAGCTTCATGGTGAGCAGTGGCTTTGCCAGAGGACCCTAAAGAAGCAGTCGACATTCATTGTAATTTTATAAGGAAGTACACAGCCAAGTGTTTGCAGTTAAATGAACTTTGAGAGAGTCTATTTGGTTCCACTCCGGCAAGACAAGACTCAGTTGACTCTTTAAGAGTTAAATTCACTCTGTCAGAGTTGAATTCATTTTGAACATTTTGGTATTTCAACCTAAAAATGGTAGTTCTGAAACTGATATAAGTCCCTAAAAGAACTTTCAGAAAGTTAAACCAGACACTGGAAGTTGTATGCTGATTGCTGTGTTCCTCATGAATGATGAGTATGATGGTGAGAGAGCGTTGATGACAGAAACATTAGTTCTCTCAACCTCCCACAATCGTGAGTGAAAGAAAACTGTTAGCTAATTTCTCTCAAGTCTCATACTCACTCAATCTCCCTCTCTTTTACTCATCCTATCTCTTTCTTCCTCCCACACACTTCCCCATCCATCCTTTTAATTCACTCTCTCAGTCCTCGCTACTCCCTCGCTCCCACTTTCTCTCCATCTCTCTTCATCTGCTTTGCCTTTGTTATGGGTCCTCCTCAAAAGAGCCCTGCAGAGATGTTTGTTTATTAGGGTAGAAAAGTAGGACAGTGCTCTGCTCAGCATGTATTGAGAGGATGAGGCGTTGGAGTGAAGGAGGACACACTGAGAGATGGAGAGAGAAACCACCAGTCGAAAGAGTAGCAAATTGTTTTGAGTAAAATTACATTGAATGTGAGGGAATTGTAATTTTTTTACCATATATGGCTGTTTCAGAGTTTCAGCACAGTGTTACTGCAATCATTTGTTGGACTGTGTTTACGGTGAAAAGAGTTAAGCGCTCCCTCCGGAAAAATCGAAGTTCAATGGGATGTGCAAAGGAAATGTGCATATGACACAATTTATTTAAAAGCTACAAAGCGGGCAAGATGACCTCTGTTTTAACTGCATGCTAATGCTCTGGTAGAGAAAAGCAAAAAAAAAAAAAAAAGCATCGTTTAAAATTAAAATTGAGAAAATGAAATCTGAATTGCACCGACCTATGGTTCCATATTATCGATGATGCTTGAAAGAAACAACATTGACAATAGCCGTACTCATGAGTTGACATTACTGATAACATCCTAGCATTTCCTTTTGCGGGAGAATGGAAACGATTGTGTCTTTTTGTGTCTCTGTCAGGTCTTGGAGAGAGAGAGAGAGAGAGAGAGAGAGAGAGAGAGGTCACTTGACCCTATGGACTGGCTGTATCAGCCATGCTGTCTCAGTTATAGAGAACCATCAATTACCAAACCAGGGAATCGATAGGAAGGGAGGCAAGGTTGTAACCAAATGCTGAAATAGGGAATGGGGGAAGGGAACGTGCTTTTGCACCCGAAACCCCGTCTGGAGGTGCTCCCTGGTGCCACTGTTGGGACCACAGGCATTGTCAGGTCAGGATTATGGACTTCCTCTATCACAGCTTTAATCTATGCAGCTTGGGAGGAAAAAGGAGACAAAATATCTGCCAGAACAAATGGACAAAGTGCAACAGGCAGGCACACGTTATCTGGATATTAAGAATGTTGAGAACTTTCATTGTATGCCTCCGATAGGAGCCAATCAAGAGGTGTTTGTGATTGTGGTCTTATATGAACCGATCAGATACACATTGCATGCAAGTATACGGACT
This sequence comes from Gymnothorax reevesii, assembly GCA_029721435.1. Classification (NCBI taxonomy): domain Eukaryota; kingdom Metazoa; phylum Chordata; class Actinopteri; order Anguilliformes; family Muraenidae; genus Gymnothorax; species Gymnothorax reevesii. The sequence continues at coordinate 159,721,930 of CM056573.1, forward strand.
CTCCTTGGTCTTCAGCTCATGGTTCCGCCTCTGCCTCTTAGTTCCACTGAAGGAAATTCTTGGAGCTACCACATACGATGACATTCTAGATAATTCTCTGCTACTGTTATTTTAGGGAAAGGTCTCCACTGTTTTAGCACAGAGCAATGTCAAGGCATGGTTGGCCTAAATTACTGAAGAAGAACTGACCAGAGCCCTGACCTCAACCCCGTCAATCACTACAGGGATCAATACAAGCCCATTTTAAGACAGCCCCAATCACCCAGAATAATAGTTCAACCTCTAAAGGGCTTTTCTGATGAAAAGGAAGCACATCCCAGCAGCAGTAGTCCAATATCCAGTTGGATTGGACTCAACTTCTTAATCTGGTTCAGTTCTGAGACAGGTGGCAGAGATGCAGATCCTGCAGCCTCAGTCACCGCATTCAGAAGCACAGGCATAAACATCTGGCTTTTGGTCAACGCTAATGTCAAAACAGCCTCTCAGTCCTGTTCTGTCTCGGGCTTGTCATTTCTAAATCGATTAAAGGCTAGGTTTTAAAAATGTTATTCAACCGAGGTTTCGCTTAAATAGGCGATTTGGCCACAAAACTTGAAACTAACGTTTGGTCCAATATCAAGCCGTATGTTTCCACTGACCAGAACAAAAAATAGAAGTCTGTACAAATGTTCTGAAATAGCTTACTTGCTCTGATTTTAATCACAGGGTTAAGCTTTCTTGCCCAGACAAAGCATACAAAACCAATAAAGAAAGCACATTGTAAAGGGCAAAATATTTAAATATTTAAAAAACTAGCTGTTTGCTTTTGCTGGTTTCATGAACAAAGGAAAATATCAACAGAAACGATTCCTGAAAAACCAAAAGATTCCAATGCCTCACAAAATAACTATCTCTAGCAGGTCACATGATAGATAAATCTAACCCATTTTCATTAGAAATGCATTGCACTGTGAGCCAGACAGTAAAGATTTTTTTATTATCCTGTTTGTTGCGTGGGGGCAGGGCCGTGATTTAGCACCTGCAACTACACAATGTCGCACTCTGCGAGCCTACTCAACAGGACACATATTGTTGCGCTGGAAGCAAATATATGCAGCCATGCTGCAAGTGCTCATTCCAGTATATCTTCGTTTGCTGCAAGCACACCTAAAAAAAATTACAATCCCATGTGAAGGCAAATCGTAATTTTTCCGGCATATGTTTTTCGCTCTAATTACGCCGGGCACTTCCTGTGATGCAATAAACAGGGAATTTACAGGGGATTGTTTTGTCCAGTGGGGGCCATCTCCACCCACAGCAATTCGTTTTCATTTACCCAGCTTTTCCTGATTGGTTGTCTGTATGGTTTTCCACCGGGGAGCTGAATCGACAAATCAGGCCACAAGCCTTGATTACAGTCTTACACAGCTCAGTCATTCAAAGAACAGAACAATTAGGCCACCAAAATAGAGTTCAGTTCTGCATGACATTTTGAGAAACATTTTACTTCACAAAACAAATCTATTCTGTCTGTTTTAGCTTCACGTGGTTTAGTTTTTTTTTTATCATTTTGTTGTCTTATGCTAAGAATATTTCTGATATATTGTAATATAACCTTACCATTTGAAAATTAGAAAAATTTATGCAAGGAAATATGGAGGAATACAGATGTGGACTAACCTTTACACAATAGTCTGATGGAAAAACCTATTGTTTCTGTATTAAAAAAGCACAATTATTTTATTTAGAAAGGAATGGTTATTATAGGGCTGCTGTCATTTATTTATTAAAAACAAAATGAATGAAAGACTACCTTCCCTCTCCAAAAGTGAAGGCTACTATTTGCCAGCTTTTCTTTGGTTGGGAGAGCTTGAAATCCAGTTATTAAAAAAACCTGCGTACACATATTGCTTTCAAAGGTGCCGTTTTGTAATGAAAATGTAATAATGGGAAATTCTAGATTTGGTAGCTTTGTACTATTAAATGCTCCACTATGCCGCAGATGTTATTTCTAAATTCCACAGGCCTCTTGGGATTGGTACACTGTGTAGAGATTCAAAAGTGCTCAACTCAGCAACTGCCTTCTGTCCCACTTACTCCATTATATTAAAATCATTACCCCTGATTTCAACACAAAGGTAGTTTAAATAACGAGGTGTGTAGAGATAATGCAGATCACACTGAGCTTGTATGTACTGCTATGTGCTGCATAGACCTGGAGTCAAGAAACTGACATCCTTCATATCATCCGATACAATAACAGATGACAGACAGAAAATTCATCACTGAAGTCTTCAAGGGGTACAATCACAGTTCAGGAATCAGAATATTTTGAATATTTGAATGATAATGCAAGAATTTCTTCAGTTAAGTGAAAGCAATGGGGTTCTACTTTATAAAATTATACATTTGCAAAAGCATTCCAACAACACCAATTTGTGAACTATACTCTACTTACTGAGGGAACCCACTGACCTGAATTCTTGTTCTACAAAATTTCCCACTGTCCGAGGACTCAGTTGCAGAAAGTTGAAATGACACATTTGAAATTGTCTTTCATTTTTATATTGCTTCACTGTTGGCGGCTGGTGTCTCCTTGCTTTTTGACTTAAGGTCAATTTTACAAGCTGGTAAATGATGACTTACATTACTGGGAATTAAATGATTAAGCTTCTAATCAGTATCAACATCTGAAATAGACCAGACCATTTTACATGTTTGTACAGCAGTGATTAGATAAATGGAACAATAAACACAAGGACACCACATCAAAGTCTATTTAACTGGATCGATAAGTTAATCAAGCTTAGTGTTCTGATATTGAAGAAATGCATATTATGCTCACCAGTGATGAGACTGAATCATTTAACCCTCTATTGCATGAAATATTACTTAGACATGTAAAAAATGTTTTGCATGTTTTTATTACTTAAAATGAGGTGAATAACAAATATATTTAAAAAATAATCTTTAAAAAAGTTAAAAGGGGGGGGTCGTTGAATAACTGTTGCCATATGGCAACGCAATGCATTCGAGGGTTAATCAGTAATAGTGTTTTTCATTTTTCGCACATGAAAATTTCCCATCCCTCATTTTGTAACCATTTTGGTTATAGAACATAACATGGTGTAACATGAGTGTAAACAAAACCATCTGTTGTTATTTGAGCACTTTCATTTTTGCTAATACCACAGATATAAAAAGCAGTGTTAAATTTTCTCTCCTTAACTTCCATCTTAGGAAGCCTGTGAAAGCCGCAAGATACTGCTGCCCACTCCAGGAGTCCCTTGGCTGTTATATGCAGGACAGAATAATTACATGAGAAATGTCAGGACTCGGGACCTCTCCTCACAGTGTGTCCCTGTCACTGACATGCAGTGGCATGTCACAGGAAGAGGGTGTTTGCTATCCACCATCCTCCGGTGGGATCCCATGTCACGGCACAGATGGAGGCAGAGGAAGGTTTTGATGAAGATGAAGGCAGTGCAGTGCCTGGGTGTTTCTCAGCAGGAGGGGGGAGAGAGAGGGGAGGTGTTGCAGATATTAAATTATGAAGAAAGTGTGTGCATTCACATTCAGTGCAAGGAGGATGACTACGAGGGACTCCAGCCACGCACAAATACAAAAACAGATGGCACACATTTCGGAGCCGCAATTTTTCGGACGACGGAGTTGCCATGGCTACCCGCTACCTTCACAAGGGAACATTCTGCCTCAGACGTCACAAGAGCTCTCCTTCATTGGACTCTGCTTGCCAAAACAGTTCTGGTGTATAAAACATGTCCAACAGAAGTCCTGCTGAGCATCATGGGATAGAATTATGTGGAGATTGTGCAGGGGTGTTGTAAGGCTAAACACAAGATAATGGGAGAAAATCCTCAGCAGCGTTGAAACAGCATCACAGATGCGAGTTTAGATCAGGCCTTCTAGTCTAAGAGGATTTACAAAATGAGAAGTAGTGAAACCAGCCCCACAGGCAGAGTAGAAAAGGACCTGGTCTGTATTTTAACTGTCAGTGGAATTGGCTATCATCACACATTCCACTGGATATACCCAAGAAGTTGCCGATCTTTCTTTGCACAGTGATTGCAAGGGCTGCCAAACCATTGTGTTTTATTTTTAGTTTTCCTTGTTTTTCTTAGTCTCTGTTTCTCATGTCCACGCTTCTGCATACCTCCCCTTTTTGTGTCTCATGTCTGCCATCTCAGCTGATTAATTTCTCCCATTCTCCCTGTTTGCATGTTTTGGTTTTGTTGTTTGATTTAAATTATTCTATCATTGTCTTGCAACTTCCCCTCTCCCTGCGTTCAATTCCTCACGCCTCCCCAGCATCTACTGCCCATTGTTGCTTATCCTTTCTGTGCATTTAAGTTCCTGTCTTTCCTTGCCTTGGTGCATCGACACTGTTGAATCTGTTCCAGGGTCGCGTGAGCTTTTGTCTGCCTGACTGTCCAGTTTCAGACTCTGTTTCCATCCACGTTCTCATTTTTTAATTTGCCTTGTATCGAGGTGTGACTAATCATGTGCGTTGGATAAACAGCAGCTGATCTGATCTCTCTTCATGAATTCGGGCATAAATTTGTCTGCTCGATCACCACCTGTTTATACACTGTTTAGCCAAGTTAACCATGATCAAGGGAAAAACACCCTTTATGAATTTGGGGGTACATCTTCAAGGGTCCTTCATTACCTCCGCCAAGGAGGTAATGTTTTTGCCTGGGTTTGTTTGTTTGTTTGTTTATCTGATGGTTTCCAAAATAACTCAAAATGTCATGGACAAATTTTCATGAAATTTTCAGAGAAGGTGGGTATTAAGTCAAGGAACAGGTGATTAAATTTTGGCATATCTAGGCCAAAGTACTGCTGAGATATACGCCAAAGTTCAAGATTTCAAGTCTTTCCAATGGGCCGGAGTTTCAATCGCCGTGCTTTTGGGTTTTGTTGCCCCCTGGCGGAGGTCTGCGCTCTCTGAGTGCTTTTCTAGTTCTTCATGGCTTGCATTCATATTTTTGTAAAAATTCGGCTTAAGGGAGAAAAAAATGGCTAAAAACATTAAATACACAAAATTAAGATGACTTGCAGTGACAACTTTTTCACATCTTCTAACTGTAATGGCGGTTGGAAGTTGGAACAAAAACAGGCAGACACAGACACACCCCGTGATTGGTGTTGACAGCCATGAATGTAGACTAATTGCATCAACCTTGAGTGTCACAGAAACACTCATCTTGGCAGATATATACCTCGCATCAAGTGTGAATTCATAGCCTTGCTAATACAGTGTTGGGCCTAGGTGTGTGAGCCATGTCACGGCTGTAATATTCAAATAATAAATCAACATTAAACAGACTTTTTGGGAGGAATGAATAGGTTCTTTTCTTCTGACTCAGTAAAACAGCTGTGCAACTCCAGCTATCTGCTGTACTGAGCAATGGGCTGCCATTGTGGACCCACAGAATCTATACCAATAAATAATGGAAACTGTATTATTTCACACCATGTTCAGAATAGTGACTCACTTGATGCACAGTTGGCAGCTCCTTTAAATAATGAATCATACTCAATGAGCAGGAAATTTAGTAATCCTAAACTTACCATTAAGCTATATCATCCACATTTTCAATGAGTGTTCAATGACTCAGAGATATGTAATAAACCGGTGGCAAAATAGAGATTTTTTTATGGCCCATTTGTAGGCAGAGTAATTACACATTGAATTACATTTATATATGGCCTATTGATTGGTTTATTGATAGCATAATGCAGGGGTGTCCAATCTTACCCATAAAGGGCCGGTGTGGGCGCAAGCATTTGTCTTAGCCCAGTGCTAAAACACCTGATTCTACTGATTAATTGATATAAGACCTTGATAGTAGAATCAGGTTTGTTAGTGTTGAGCTGTAACAAAAACCAGCACCCACACCGGAGCTTTGTGGATTAGATTGGACACCCCTGGCATAATGGATCATATCTAAATTTCATAATGCTAACCACGAACCCCTATTCCAATGAACGTGAATAAAAACAAAATGCATTGATTTGCAAATCTTATAAAGCCAGATTTTATTCATAAAAGGACATAGACAATATATTAGACAATATATGAAAATAAGACATTTTACCATTTCATAAAAAATATTAGCTCATTTTGAAATTGATGGCAGCAACAAATCTCAACTAAGTTGGGACAGGTGCAACAAAAGGCTGGAAAAGTAAGTGGTACTAATAAAAAATAACTGGAGAAGTATTTCTCTGCTAATTAGGTTACTTGGCAACAGGTCAGGAACACGAGTGGGTGTAAAGAGAACATTTGGTAAGGCAGAGTCTCTAAGAAGTAAAGATTGTCGGACGTTCACGAATCTGCGAAAAACTGTGTCTAAGAATTGGGGAACAATTTCAGAAAAATGTTCCTCGATGTAAAAGTCTTGCAAAGTCTTTGAGTATGCAACCATCTTGTTGTGTTCCAGGGTTCTGGCCTTTGGCCAGAACAGTATTGCTTATGGTTTTAACAGTTTCATGTTCCAAGTTTCATAGTTCATGTTCATAGTTCATGGTCATTGTTGTGAATCTGCATCTCTGCCATGCTTTGTCTGTTCCATGTTTAAGTTTTGTGCCTGGCTTGCCATGTATGCCTTTTGTGTTTTAGTGACCACTGCCTGCCCCTGACCATCCCCATGATTATGTATTGTGTTTTGTTGTTTGATTTCATGTTTTATTATGTTTCATGTTTTGTATTATTTATGTCTTTGCCATGTTTTATAGTCTTGCCATGTTTCACAGTCTTGCCATGTTTCATAGCCTTGCCATTCTTTCATAGTCTTGTTGTGATTTCTAGTCCTGCACTTCGTTTACCCTGTCTTGTCTCGTGTAGGTCTTTGCCCACGGTCCCTTGTCTGACGTGCCACTCATTCGGGTGATTTCCTGGTTTCTGGGATTTCAATCTTTCTTCATTTCTCATTTTCTTCCTTCCTCTCTCTTTATGCTATCTACTAACCCTACTAACAGTTTATTGTTTTCGATAATTACTAACCCCGATTAACATTGTACATTTATACTAACTGACTAACTTGCACTCGGGATTGTATAGCTGCACATACTAATAGACTAACGATCTCTCAGCATTCGCCCAATCTGTATCTCCGCCCTCCTTGTCTATCACTAATTATCTCCACTGCGGTTTCCTCTTATATCTCTTGCTTTCCCTTTTCTTTAGACTGTACACTTTAGTACTCCTTAACCGGAGCTGTTTATTCGTTCATAGGAATGTCTCGTTATCCCTGTCTGCGTTTCGGCATTCGCCAAATTCATGTAATTAGTTTTCCTCATGTGTCACTCCCATGTCATTGACTACACCTGTTTACCCTAGTCATGTGTTTAACCCGGATATGTATATAAGGTGTCTACACTTTTAGTTCCTTGTCAGATCGTCTTTACTCCTTTGTCTTGTGCTACGTTCCTCGCCTTGCTCACTGTGATATTTTCTTTCTGACTGGATTGCCCGACACTTGTTTTTTGGTTTGCCCTTTTGGATCTGATTGCCTTCGTGAGTTTTGACCTATTTTTGCCCGACCACGTCTATTGTCTTTGCTGCCCTGGTATTTGGATTCGGACTGTTTACGGCTTATGAGTTTGTCTCTCCACCAAACCCACGCCTGTGTACCGAACCATTTTTGCCTGACCTTGAGTTGTGTTATTGGTGCCCTGGTTACAGTTTTGGACTTTGCCCTTTGGATTCTGTTTGTGGATTGTGGACATTGTACTGTTGCCAGCTCTGTTGGGGGGTTTCCCCCTTCAGAAATAAAGCCTCCATTTTGCATTCATCTGGTTCTCGCTCTTGGCTCATTTCGTAAAACCTCACATTACGATCTGACCTTGACGGAGCCAGCGTCAGACCAGTCTCTGCAGGAGGCAGTGCACCAGCAGGGCACTCAGTTGGAGTTTCAGGAATGTCAGCTCCGTGCTTTAATGCAGCACATGCAAACCATGAGTCTCCAGATGGCGGATCTTACTCGCTCAGTACAGGGAGCGCAGCAACTACAGTCACCCCAGCCTACCGTCTATACTCCTCCTGCTCCCGCTTCCGCCCCGCCCCTACCCAGCTGCGAACCACGTCTACCACCGCCGGAGAGGTACGACGGGAACCCGGGAGCATGTCGGGCGTTTCTCACCCAGTGTGAGCTCATCTTCAGCCTGCAGCCTTCGTCCTTCCCCACCGAAAGAGCGCGAGTTGCTTTTATCATCACACAACTGACGGGAAGAGCTAAGCAGTGGGCTACAGCGGCTTGGGAAGCTGATCTCCCATGTGTACAGACTTTTCGTCTACTGGGTGAAGAGATGAGGCGGATCTTCGATCGCACCAAGTTGGGTCACGAGGCAGGACGAGAGATCCTACGCATGCGACAAGGTGGGCGTCCTGTAGCCGACTACGCCATTGATTTTCAGACGTTGGCCACCAACAGCAGATGGGGACAGAGAGCTCTTTATGATGCCTTCTTTGACGGATTATCCGAAGCTCTTAAAGATGAGCTAGTGTCGCGGGAATTGCCGGAGAACTTGGACGACCTTGTCGACCTGGCTATTCGCGTGGATTCGCGATTGGAGGAGCGCCGACGCCTCGCTTCTCGCAGACGACCATATCCAGCTCCCCAGAGTACTCCGCCTCGATCACCCCCTACTAGCAGCCGCCCCCCTGAGCCAGAACCCATGCAATTGGGACATACGCGCATTCCTGTAGAGGAGAGGGATCGCCGCCGCCGTGATGGGGCCTGCTTTTACTGTGGCAAGGGAGGACACCTTATCGCTCAGTGCCCTAACAGAGAAAAGAAAAAGAAGAGAAGAGGTCCTCCTGGTGCCCGCATAGCTACAGTAATAGGGGTGACGCCGGGACAGGAAGCTAACAACCGCACATGCGTTCCTGTAACTTTGGAATGGGGGGGCGAGAGCAGATCCACCGAGGCTCTCGTGGACACCGGAGCGGAGGAAAATTTAATTGATGTGGAGCTGGCCCGGAAATGGGGGGTTCCCACAGAGAAGATCTTCCCTGATCGAGTGGCCAATTCGCTCAGCGGCCAGAGGATCGCTCAAATAACCCATACAACCAGCCCCATCAGACTCAAGGTGTCAGGGAACCACCACGAAACCATTCAGTTCCTCCTGTTACACTCTCCCCATGCTCCTATCGTTCTGGGCCATCCATGGATGGCCAAACACCTACCTGAGATCGACTGGCGCAAGAATGAGATTAAGGGATGGAGCCCCAACTGCTCCCTGACATGCCTCCGCAACGCCCTCGATCCTCTACACAACCGATCTCCGGAGGAGATTCCAGACCTGGAAAAGGTTCCTCTAGAATTCCATGACCTCAAGGAGGTTTTCTCAAAGTCTCGGGCCACCAGCTTACCACCTCACCGACCCTATGACTGCACCATAGACCTGAAGCCAGGTACTTTGCCCCCTAGAGGCTGACTCTATTCACTCTCCAGACCAGAGAACCAAGCTATGGAGAAGTATCTCTCAGAGTCTCTCGCTGCAGGCATTATACGCCCGTCTTCATCACCTGCTGGTGCGGGGTTTTTCTTCGTAGCTAAGAAGGATGGATCATTAAGACCCTGTATTGATTACCGTGGCCTCAATGAGATAACTATTAAGAACCGCTACCCACTTCCCCTCATGAACACCGCTTTTGATCTCCTGCAAGGAGCCAAGATCTTTACTAAGCTCGACCTCCGGAATGCGTACCACTTAGTGCGAATCAGAGAGGGGGACGAATGGAAGACCGCCTTTAACACTCCCACGGGGCACTGGGAATATTTGGTTCTTCCTTTCGGGCTTACCAACGCTCCAGCAGTATTTCAAAACCTCGTCAATGATGTCTTAAGAGACATGATAAACAAGTTTGTTTTTGTCTATCTTGACGATATTCTAATTTTTTCTGAATCCCAGGAGGACCATGTTAAGCATGTTCGCCAAGTGCTCCGTCGCCTCTTGGAGAACCGCCTTTTCGTGAAGGCCGAGAAGTGTGAGTTTTTTGTTGAAACCACCACCTTTTTTGGTTACATTATTTCTCCGAGCACCATTCGCATGGACCCAGTAAAGGTGGAGGCAGTTACCAAGTGGCCCCGACCTGAGGACCGTAAGTCACTCCAACGTTTCCTAGGATTTGCCAACTTCTACCGGCGGTTCATCAGGAACTATAGTTCGGTTGCGGCTCCTCTTACTGCTCTCACCTCCTCCAAATTCAAGTTTCGTTGGTCGGAGAAAGCAGAGGACGCCTTTAAGGAATTAAAGACCAGATTCACATCTGCACCCATCCTCACCATTCCCAACCCAGAGCTCCAGTTCATCGTCGAGGTGGATGCCTCCAATATTGGAGCTGGAGCCATCCTGTCTCAGAGGTCCACGGAGGATGGGAAAATCCATCCATGTGCCTTCTTCTCTCGCCGCCTCAGCTCAGCGGAGAGAAACTACGACATCGGCAACCGGGAGCTGTTAGCAGTGAAGTTGGCCTTGGAGGAATGGAGGCAATGGCTGGAAGGATCCAAAGTTCCCTTTATTGTCTGGACTGACCATAAGAATTTGGAGTACCTTCAGACGGCCAAGAGACTCAACCCACGACAAGCCAGGTGGGCATTATTCTTTTCCCGTTTCAATTTCCACATCGCTTTCAGACCAGGAAGTAAGAATGTTAAACCTGACGCCCTCTCACGCTGTTTTGAGATTAGAGAAGGAGGTCCTTGCAATGATACAGTACTCCCTAAGGAAGCGTTCATTAACGCTCTATGTTTTAATATTGAAAGAGAGGTCAAGGATGCCCAAGCTAATGCTGCTACCCCTAGTGCTTGCCCCACTAATTGCCTATATGTCCCAGCTGCTTTGCGCCCCAAGGTCCTGGAGTGGGGACACTCCTCCATGCTGTCCTGCCATCCTGGGGTACGCCGCACCAAGGACTTTATTCTCCAAAGATTTTGGTGGCCAGAGATAACTCAGGATGTTCAGGGTTTTGTAGCTGCTTGCTCGGTCTGCGCCCAGGCTAAGACATCACACCAGCCCCCTCAAGGTTTGCTTCAGCCCCTTCCTACACCACATCGCCCCTGGTCCCACATTGCACTAGATTTTGTCACTGGCCTTCCTCCTTCCAATCACCACACCACCATTCTCACGATAGTTGATAGATTCTCCAAAGCCATTCATTTAGTCCCCCTCACCAAGCTCCCTTCCGCTCAAGAAACCGCTAATCTCATCATTCAACACGTTATTAGACTTCACGGAATCCCCACCGACATCACTTCTGATCGTGGCCCCCAATTCACTGCTCTGTTTTGGAAAGCATTTTGTAAGTCACTTGGCACTTCAGTTAGTTTGTCATCAGGTTTTCACCCCCAAACTAATGGCCAGACCGAGCGAGCTAACCAGTCTGTGGAAAATGTTCTAAGGTGTCTATGTGTTAGGAACCCCTCCTCCTGGAGCCATCAATTGCCGTGGGTGGAATATGCCCTGAACAGCCACACCTCGGCTGCCTCCGGCGTTTCCCCCTTCAGGGCCTGCCTAGGCTACCAACCCCCGTTGTTCCCGTCTCAGGAGGAAGAAGTAGCCGTTCCTTCAGCTCGTCAGTTCGTGCGCAGGTGTAGACGCACCTGGATTACCACCCGCCAGGCCCTGCTCAGGTCAGTCTCCAGGATGAAGGAGCAGGCCGACAGGAGACGCACATCTGCTCCCACGTACCGACCTGGGCAACGGGTTTGGCTTTCTTCAAGGGACATTCCCCTCAGAGGTAACGGGGGTAAGCTTTTCCCCAAGTTCCTGGGCCCTTTCACCATTGAAAGGGTCCTAAGTCCCACTGCCGTTCGCCTCCGTCTCCCCCTGTCCATGCGACGCATACACCCCACTTTCCATGTGTCCCAGTTAAAACCTGCTGTAACCCACCACCTGTCCTCTGGACCTGATCCCCCTCCACCCGCCCGGATCATCGACGGAGGCGAAGTCTACACGGTCCGTGCCCTCCTGGACTCTCGTCGACGAGGCAGAGGCCTACAGTACCTCGTCGACTGGGAGGGTTACGGACCGGAACACCGCAGTTGGGTTCCTGCCCGACACATTCTGGATAAGACTTTAATAAGAGACTATCATGCTGCATCACGTTCTTCAAATTGAACGCCAGGAGGCGTTCGTTGGGGGGGGGGTTCTGTTGTGAATCTGCATCTCTGCCATGCTTTGTCTGTTCCATGTTTAAGTTTTGTGCCTGGCTTGCCATGTATGCCTTTTGTGTTTTAGTGACCACTGCCTGCCCCTGACCATCCCCATGATTATGTATTGTGTTTTGTTGTTTGATTTCATGTTTTATTATGTTTCATGTTTTGTATTATTTATGTCTTTGCCATGTTTTATAGTCTTGCCATGTTTCACAGTCTTGCCATGTTTCATAGCCTTGCCATTCTTTCATAGTCTTGTTGTGATTTCTAGTCCTGCACTTCGTTTACCCTGTCTTGTCTCGTGTAGGTCTTTGCCCACGGTCCCTTGTCTGACGTGCCACTCATTCGGGTGATTTCCTGGTTTCTGGGATTTCAATCTTTCTTCATTTCTCATTTTCTTCCTTCCTCTCTCTTTATGCTATCTACTAACCCTACTAACAGTTTATTGTTTTCGATAATTACTAACCCCGATTAACATTGTACATTTATACTAACTGACTAACTTGCACTCGGGATTGTATAGCTGCACATACTAATAGACTAACGATCTCTCAGCATTCGCCCAATCTGTATCTCCGCCCTCCTTGTCTATCACTAATTATCTCCACTGCGGTTTCCTCTTATATCTCTTGCTTTCCCTTTTCTTTAGACTGTACACTTTAGTACTCCTTAACCGGAGCTGTTTATTCGTTCATAGGAATGTCTCATTATCCCTGTCTGCGTTTCGGCATTCGCCAAATTCATGTAATTAGTTTTCCTCATGTGTCACTCCCATGTCATTGACTACACCTGTTTACCCTAGTCATGTGTTTAACCCGGATATGTATATAAGGTGTCTACACTTTTAGTTCCTTGTCAGATCGTTTTTACTCCTTTGTCTTGTGCTACGTTCCTCGCCTTGCTCACTGTGATATTTTCTTTCTGACTGGATTGCCCGACACTTGTTTTTTGGTTTGCCCTTTTGGATCTGATTGCCTTCGTGAGTTTTGACCTACTTTTTGCCCGACCACGTCTATTGTCTTTGCTGCCCTTGTATTTGGATTCGGACTGTTTACGGCTTATGAGTTTGTCTCTCCACCAAACCCACGCCTGTGTACCGAACCATTTTTGCCTGACCTTGAGTTGTGTTATTGGTGCCCTGGTTACAGTTTTGGACTTTGCCCTTTGGATTCTGTTTGTGGATTGTGGACATTGTACTGTTGCCAGCTCTGTTGGGGGGTTTCCCCCTTCAGAAATAAAGCCTCCATTTTGCATTCATCTGGTTCTCGCTCTTGGCTCATTTCGTAAAACCTCACAGTCATAGTTTTAACAGTTTCTTGTTTCAGGATTTTACATTTCAAGTTTCATTCCTTGTCCATGTTTTTACTTTTCCATGTTTTTGTTTTCGAAAGGTCTGCCATGCCACTCCACCGCTTGTCTGCGTTCCGCCCCGTGCCTTCGTTGTTGCACATTTCAGAGCTCTGGTTGGCTTTGTGGTTTCCCCCTTCCTTCTGTGCTGTGCTGATTCGGGGCTGTCTAAGCTTAATTGGCAATTAACTGTTTTTAAGTTACTAACATTTACTAACACTCACTGGGTTGGTGTAATTCTTAGATAGGCACATTACTAATTTAGACAGGGAGTTTATTGTCATGATTCCTGCTTTGCTATTTCAAGATCTTGCTGTGCTTTTCTGTTCTTAACATTCATGCTTGCTTCCAAACTGCATACTTAATTGGTACTTAAGCTGAGCACGCTCATTCTCTTAATGAGCAGGTCATGTCATCCAATCTCAGTCCATGTCTTGATCTTGCCATGCCTCTTGTTTCTCTCTCTCCAGGTGTTACCCCTCATGTCATGATTTCCAAGCCTTTATCTGGATGCGGTGGAAGTTGGCTGGCAGACAGTGTCTCGCGTCTCATTGCATGTGCAAGTGTAGCCAAGTTCTTGTTGTCAAGTCCCCTAGCATTTCTAGTTTCAAGTCTCGTCCTAGCCTCTTGTTTTGTGTGTATATATATTTAGTCTTATTTATTTTTCTTGATCTTCTCGTCTGGAGTTTCCAGTGCCTTTTTGTTTTTTGCCTTTTTGCATTTATTGTTTATAGCTCTGTGTAGCTTACCTCAGTTTGTTTTTTGCAACCCTTTGGGCCAAGTTTTTTGTTGGCCCTCGTGCCTGTTTTGTTTTGTTAATAATAAAATCCTCATTCCCTTTTCCCGCATCTGGTGTCAACTGATTCCATATCACATCTACAGTTTTTAATATCATCAAAAGATTCAGAGAATCTAGAGAAGTTCACCATGAAATCCACAAATGCAAGTTAAAGTTGTATCATGCAAAGAAGAAGCCATATGTGAACACCAACCAGAAATGCCACAGTCTTCTCCATGTCGTACAGACTAAAGAGGAGAGAGACCATTCAGCTTGTTATCAGCACTCAGTTCAAAAGCCTGCATCTCTGATGGTATAGGTTTGCATTAGAGCCTATGGTGTGGGCAGGTTACACATCTGCAAAGGCACTAGCAATGCTGAAAAGGATATAGAGGTTTCACAACAACATATGGTCCCATTCAGATAATGTCTCTATCAGGGCAGGCCTAGCAAATTGCAGCAAGACAGTAAACCACATACTGCTTCCATCACAACAGCAAGGCTTGGCAGTAGAAGAGTCCGGGTGCTGAACTGGCCTGCCTGCAGTCCAGACCTGTCACCAATAGAAAACATTTGGCAAATCATAAAACGAAAAATCTGGCAAAGAAGATCCAGGACTGTTGAGCAGCTAGAATCCTTCATCAGACAAGATTGGGACAACATTCCACTCCAAAAACTCCGGTAATCGGTCTCCTCACTTCCCAGACGTTTACAGACTTCTGTTAAGAGAAGAGTGGATGCTACACAATGGTAAACATGGCCCTGTCCCAACCTTTTTAAGATGTGTTGCAACCATCAAATTCAAAATGAGCTAATATTTTTCATGAAATGGAAAAATGCCTCACTTTCAACATCTGATATGTTGTCTATCTTCTGTTGTGAATAAAATATGGGTTGATGAGATTTGCAAATCATTGTATTCTGTTTTTAGTTATGTTTTACACAATGTTCCTACTTCATTGGAATTGGGGTTTGTGCCCTGCGATGGATTGGCAACTTGTCCAGGGCGGGTCCCTGCCTTTGCCCGTAGCCAGCTGGGAAAGGCTCCAGCTCGCCCCGTGACCCTAGTGAGGAATAAGCAGGTATAGAAGATGAATGAATGAATGATATGCATTTATGTTGATGCGAGCAGGGGACTGTACTGTGCTGAATTTCTTCACTGGAGATTCCACGGGATGGGAAAAGATCTGTGTAATCATTTCAGCACTCTCGCTTCATGCAATGCCATTCTCATAGGTTTGGCATGGAACCCTTACATTATTTTTTATGTCTGTAAAGGTATTCTGCATCTAATTTACAAGACAATATTAGGGTGAAAATATCGGTCACAACAGACTGTCATAGTTATGGTTTTTGGTCATATTTACATTCAGGTTCTGTGTTCATGATTTTGTCTTTTATTTATTCTTTTTGGTAATTGTAATATTCTGGTTTTTAGTTCATTCCATTTTTCAGTTCCATTGCACTTGTCTTCCCTGTCTTGTGCTCTAGTTGGTTCAGTCCGTCTTCCCGGTCTGCCCGCCCACTGACTAATTTAAATGAATTGCGGTGTTTAAAATATTCCTTCGATTCTCGTTTTCTTCCTTCGCTTTTCTGTTCTGATTACTAACAAGCAGTGGCGGCGCGTGAATTGGCAACAGGGGAAGCTCAAACAATCCCTTAAAGTTAATGATTGTTCATGACCTGTTTTCAATCATCCATTTAAACTACAATAACAGAAACTCCGAAAACTCAACATTATCTGATGCGGCCAGTTTTCATTAATGAAGCATACCTAATAAAGCATAACTCTCACACATTCGGCATGAGTTTAAGTGGCATTTTTACGTTCCTCTGCTGTAGACAGCAATTATTCTATCAACGCGTATGTAAGAAATTTTCGCGTGGAATTTAAGTACTTGTGCATGGAGGGGTTTGAAGCAATGGAATTGCATAAAGACGTTTCAAATTATCTTATTTAATTTAAACAATCATAAAACAAATGCATTGCTTCCAAACCCCAACCCCTGAGTAAATAAAAGCGTGAGAAGTCTGGAGTTGTAATCAGTATGCGTTATAAATTAAAACTGGGCACATCTGAAAAGGTAGAGAGTTTTCAGAGTTTTTGTTATTGTAATTTAAATGAATGATTGAAAACAGGTCATGACCAGTCATTAATTTTAAGGGATTGTTTGAGCTTCCCCTAATTGCCAGTTCATGAGCCGCCGTTGCTAACAAGACTAATATTTGTATTTTGTATCATAGTCTACTAACACAACTAATCCATGTATATAAGATTACTAACTTACTAAAGAGCACTCTAGTTTAATATGTAAAGTGTCACCGTTACTAATTTAGACTAATTCCCTCTCTGCAATCGCCCTGTTCTAATCTCCGCCTCTCAGCTGTTTCTGTCCTCTCCTGAGTTTCAGTGAGATCTCTCACACGTGCTTAATCACTCACCTGCGCTCATTATCTGTGCATGTAGAACTCCTGGACCGGATCAGTTTAAATGTCATAGGCTGTTTGTGTGATTCCAGTTCGTGTTTTGTCTTTTGCCAATTTTTGTGGTTAGGGCTTCTCTCATGTGATTCTCCCATTGTAATTAGTCTGATTCTCTACACCTGATTCCTGTATAGCTTGTGACCTTCTCTGTGTGTATTTAAGCAGTCTTTTCACTCACAGCTCTTGTCAGAACGTTGATCAATATTTCTTTGTGCAAAGCGCCTCGTATGCCATTGAGTGTTGTTTCTCTTCTACTGGATTGTCCGACTTTGATTCTTGCCATTGCCCTTTTTGTATTGTTTTTGTCTTTCTGGATTTCGATCCATTTATGTATGACCACGATTTCTGTGTTTGGATGCCCTGTGTATGACCATTGGCTTTGTTCATCGTATACGACCTTTTGCCTATCGTTTTTGTACCTCTTTTTTTTTGTACCATCTGCCTTACCAGTTCTGACCCCTGCCTGTCTAGTCGACACTGTTTTTGGATTTCGTATTTTGGCTTGTTTTTGACACGGACTCCACTAAAGGCATACGTTTCCTGGATCTCTGTCTCTCGCGAGTGGTTCCTGAACTGTACGTCACACAGACACCTAATTATAAGCAACAGACGTGTGCAAAGACGTCAAAATATCGAAAAAATATACCTTGGGGAATAAGGCAGTGGCGCTTGAGTATTTACTCATGACATAAAATATACAAACTGTGAATTGGAAAAATAGGAACAAGTGAGCTGATTAAAATCCTGGAATACGAATAGTCTATTTGCTATATCTTATTAACAGAGCTGACATCAGCTGCAGCAACCAAGTCAACACAAGTCCTTGTGGACCTAACAGTCAAATAAATCCATGATAAGAACAACTCTGTCCTGAAGCCACTCTCTCGCTCTCCTCCCAACACAAAAAAGAGATTTTTGGTTCAGAGAGTCTTCTAGCAAACACAGAGCTCAGAGATGAAGCCTGACGGGATTGCCTTGCCACCGGAATAAAAACAGGTTGGTGAATCACGATTTGGCATTGTGCCTATGTGACTGTACTGTATAACACCACGCAGTAGCCTACTTGCCTTGCATCACACACAGCACTGCGACAGTACCATCTCTACAATTCTCATGAGAAGCCCACATAAAAACTTGCATTTGTTATTATATTTACTCCCTCATTTTCTCAGTGATTGACTTTGAACATTTCACTGCAAAAACATGAAAGCAGCATGAAATTACTGATTTGAACCTGTTTTCAGTTCACATTCTAATCTGATTCTAAAGATGTGACTCCCTCCTTCCTATTGATTAAGTGCATCATCGCTGTCATTTATGAAAGATTTATCACGAGCTTCTTCTTTTTGTCGACAGAGTATCATTTTATAAGCTGTGCTTCATTTATATAGTTATTGTTTATTACTTGTAGGCTATACAGTAGGTAGCTTACTTCAATGAAAGTCACTTTATTGCCACCTTTTTATTCTTGATGGTGCTTTAGTTAATTTTTCTGAAATGTAGGTGGCTTTGGAGAACCCATACTTACAGACTCATTTGTACTGGGCGGATAGTCATAATTTTGGCAGAGACAAACAGAGGCGATGACACTAATCATATAGGCTGAAAAATAGAAAAATGTAATATGAGTAAAAAAACCATTCATAATTTACTTTTTTTGTTCAATATAATGATTAAGAAAATGGCCTTTGATGACTTCCAGATTGTTGGGGTAGAAATATGAAGTGACACAGTGGCGAATTTCCCTTCATGAACGGTAACAGTTGAGACAAAAGATTACAACAGTGAAGTGTGACAGAAAGTTGCTGAGCTTCGCAAATATGAAACTGGCTATATAAGTAAACACCTGAAAAATCAAAAATATACATGCTGACAGCCAAAGACAATAATCAAGAATTTTAAGACTTTGGGCAACGTTTAAAAATCCACTTGGACTGCAACTACAAAATAGTTGGGATGATGCCAGAAAAAAGAATCTATTGTCATCAAAAAAGATAATGCCACAATTACCAGGCAGGACAGGAATTTTCATTGGAACTGGTTCTATGGTCAGATGAGGTCAACACAGACCTCTGTGGCCAAAACCACTAGAATTGGGTGTGGAGTACAGAGAAAGATGGCCATTGCACAAAGAGGGTTTATGTTGATGAAGGAAGTCTTGTGTTCCTAGTGTTCTCTCAGGTAATCTTCTGCTGTTCCTGCAGTCTATTTTGAATTTTGCGGTTCGTCACAGTAAAATGATTTTTTTTGTCTTCTCTGTTCCCACTCCCTCCACGTACTCTTGTTTAAACCTCACATTCTATGTATGATTGTTCTATCTATGTAAATTGCTTTGACGCTTCTGTCAGTGCTGAATTATTAAGGTTGATTCCCAATGTTTCCTTCCAATCGGTCAATGCCTTCTAGTATTGAGCATAGTGCTCTCCTTCATGTGTTCTCTCTTCATGTGTTCAGTAATAGTAAATGAAGGAAATGTGTGTAACTGAGTGCATTTAATGGGAATAATCTCCCAAGTCTACTTCGATCTCACAGGATTGGAACTGCATTTCTCTTCAACCGTCATTCCTGTTCATGAGCAGTCCAGCACCTGCGAGTAGGATTCTTTATCTGGCTTCTGCTCCAGGACAGTCTCTAGTCTTGCCGTGAACACGTCCCCCACCCACGCCGGTTATACCACCGACTTTGCTGGGCTGCTATTCCTCTGTTCCGGGCTCCTGCCGATCTTCCTCCATTACCATATTTCTGTTTATAAATATGCCATTGTGGTTTAAATGCTAAAACTGCCTTTAGTTCCTTGTCTGAATAATAATGGGAAGGCAGCACAAAGTAGTAACCAAATATCCAATATTTGCGGCACGCACGTCCACGAAAAATATTTGTCTCATGATAATATATTTTTTTTCAGTGATTATTTTTCAATGTAAGTTTTCATTTTTGTCATTTTGAATTTAATTTCGAGTGGATAAACAAAATAGGCTGTAATTAAAAATAATTTTTGTTCAAATTTACCAATGGCCCCAATATTTGCGGCTGGCACAGTATATGATGTATCATCCATGCATCCATTATCTAAACCACTTCTTCCTCACTAAGGTCATGGGGGAGTTGGCGCCTATCCCTCGTGACTATGGGCAAAAGACAAGAACACACCATAGACTGGGTGCATCTCAAAGCGGAGGCTGCGTCCTTTGAAGGCTGCATTTTTAGGGGTTGTCACTTATGTCCATTCTCTAAACTGACATTTAAGGTAAGAGACAAGGTTAAATTTTGGTTTGGTTTAGGTTCAGGGGCTAGAATTATGGTTCAAGTTAAGGAAATCAGTGACGACTTGCTTATAAACAAAACTGATTAACGGAGATGACATGAGGTTCCGTTAATTTGGCGTATGGAATTAAGCGACGACTCCAAAAAATGCAGCCTTCACAGGATGCAGCCGAGGCTTTGAGATGCACCCACTGTATAAAAAGATGGACGCAGCACTCTGGTCTGAAAAATGAAGCCCATGCAGAAGTATCATAAAATGGCATTCTATTTAATGGCCAGCAGATTCTGACATTGGTGGTTACAGAAAGAAGTTCAATGCTATAGAATTTTCTGAGAAAATTACCCCACTTTCCCACCTGATTTTTCATTTAAATAATAATTTTTCACATTATCTTATGGTAGCTGTAGCAAGTTTCAAGTCTCCTTCGATATATCATGATGTTCATTTTAGTAAATTATGGTCCAAAGTAGACTAGAATAAAGGATAAAGCCATAATATGCTTTAGGGGCGTGGCTATCCTCTGGTCCTCGTCCGATACGGTCAGATCCACCTCTCACGTCCCTCCCCGGATCTTGATTCTCGCTCTCATCCAATAGAAATCACATCCAGTTTCAAAATGACAACATGGCGCCAAATTGCCAAAATCGAGGCTTCCTTTATGGTATGCTGAAACCAATGGGTGCCGTCACGTTTGTTTCGTCCATCTTTTTATACAGTCTATGGAACACACCCAGGACAGCTCACCAATCGCAGGGCCCACACACCATTCACTCACACACTCACACCTACATTATTTTAATTTTAATCATTATTAATATTTACAACAAAACAACGATGATAATAATAATAATATGCTTTACACAGCTGTCTCACAGTAAATATGATCATATCCTGGTGTGCGCTTAACTGAAGTTTACCAAATGTCACAAACGGCTACCAATATTTATCCAAAATGAACTGAATTCATCCTCCACTTTGTCCTCCTCTGAAATAAGGATTTTCAATATTCTTCTTTTTTTTGTGATAATGAGGACAAGGATCTTATGTCTGAACTCTGGGAAATAAGAAAAATGCAGTTCTCACCAAAGAAACCCCAAACATTTCGTGTGCTAAAAAGAAAAAAATAATAAATTAAGGAGCGGCACAGTTAAACTTTGTGTGTAGGTCCTGCACAAATACTATGTCATTAATATAAACAAGATCGTTATTTGTTATTCCAAGAAAAGAGAGTGAGTGAAATGTAGATGATGGAGCATGCAGTTCGCAAAACCTAAAATGTTTTTGTTGATCTTTTTGATGATACATCTAAAAATTCAATTAAACTATGTAATAATAGAAAATACTTCTGTGGATCGATATAGGCCTACGCAAAAAACGGCCTTGCTTCGTGCTCATGTTCACGGTTGACTTGCATTTTTTCCCATGGAGTTCACAGGATAATTTCATCGTGCCAAATCTTCCTTTATAAGTTATTCTTCGCCTTAATGTAGAAGTATTTCTTATGGACATAAAAATTCACACTGCTTTATAAAATGCTGAATAATATAAAATTAACCATTTGATAATATGGATAAAATTGGATAAAATTAAGTCGATTTATCTGTCTCGTAAAACTGACTCAAAGCCTCGCAAGAAGCTTATAGGTTGGTTGACGACGCCTTAGACAGTTGCATTGTCCAATGAGAGCACAAAATCTGCCGTCAAATTAAACAACGTTCTTCTATTGGTTAGATTAGACGTGGTGATGAGTCAGACTGCCTCACATAGAGCCACCGGATTGATATCGGTGGCTTTGCTGAAGTGGATAGCGACGGTGTAGTACCGAATAATTCATCATTTGGGTGGACTACTTTGCGTACGTAAATCTGTCGGAGAATCGAGGCTCCTCCAAAAACCGGTTACACATGGATGAAATGGAAGAAGAATTAAAATGTCCCGTCTGTGGATCTTTTTTCCGGGAGCCGATCATTCTGCCTTGCTCTCACAATATATGCCTGGCTTGTGCTCGGAATATTTTAGTGCAGACCCCCGATGCCGAGTCTCCGCAGAGCAGCAGGGCTTCTGGCTCGGGGGTCTCCGACTATGATTACCTTGATTTGGATAAAATGAGCTTGTACAGTGAGGCGGACAGCGGCTATGGCTCGTATGGGGGCTTCGCTAGTGCCCCGACCACCCCTTGCCAGAAATCCCCGAATGGGGTGCGGGTTTTCCCCCCTGCCGTCCCTCCTCCCCCCTCCCAACACCACTTGCTTCAACACCCTGGCTCCTTACCCCCTATCCCCCGCAACTCCTGCATCACCTGCCCGCAATGCCATCGCAGCCTCATCTTGGACGACCGGGGGCTCCGCGGTTTCCCCAAGAACCGGGTGCTGGAAGGGGTGGTCGACAGGTACCAGCAGAGCAAAGCGGCCGCGCTCAAGTGTCAGCTTTGCGAGAAGAGTCCGAAGGAGGCTACGGTAATGTGCGAGCAGTGCGACGTATTCTATTGTGATCCATGCCGATTGCGATGTCACCCTCCCCGGGGTCCACTTGCTAAGCATCGCTTGGTCCCACCGGCTCAAGGCCGAATAAGCCGTCGGACTAGTCCTCGGAAAATCTCTACCTGTACAGAACACGAACTGGAGAACCTTAGCATGTACTGTGTACAGTGTAAAACGCCCGTTTGCTACCAGTGTTTAGAAGAAGGCAAACACTCCACGCATGAAGTCAAAGCTCTCGGAGCCATGTGGAAACTTCATAAGGTAACGTTCAGAGTTAACATAAAATAAATAATTACCATAGTTTTCTTCAGTCGCACGTGGCGTGGCATTAATATGGATATTTCGTTTTAAGTATCCTCTAAATAGTTTGTCCAATTCATCTGTATTAGTGTAAGCGCTGTTATGTTACCCCAGCTATCTGGCAGTTAATATGCCTCTCTCTACAAGGAGATTTATTTGCTTTAGACAGACTTTGCACTGGCATTCATTCCTATATAGAGTATGAACTGACTAAAAATAATTTTAATTTTCTTCATTTTAAGCGTTTATGTAACCAGAGGTGTGCTATTGAGAGCATGTTTCTCTTTTTCAAGGATGCCATAATAGCAATGTCAGATAGAACAGTGGCAAGTAGGGGGGGTTTGCCACTAGTGTGGTTTGGGGTCAACAGTCTTGCTCACAGCCCCAGTGACACAGTTCTTCCGACTTAATCATTCTAGACGAGTCAGCATCCCAGACCCCATCCGGGCCTCTTACAAACGCCTCTGCTATTGCCTGTCAAGCAATCTATCACTAGATTACCCTGCTGTCCCAAAACTTTCTCTGTCCACCATGTGGGATCTTGATGTTAATGTGTGCGTTACAGCCCTGAAATGTTACCTTTATCTTAGGTTGTGATATTGGCAGGAAAGAAGAGCAAAAACATCAATTTGAGCATCAATGCACACTCGCTTGTATACACACCTTTAAGAAATAATTTATTGCCGATGACAATGAACAAGCGCCGCATAAACTTATACTTGCAGTTGTGACACCTCGGGCACTTCTGATAAAATGCTGTATGCATCTGTGTGTTCTTGGACTGAAAATGTCTTCAGTGTCATAGTGTCTTAAATCTAAGTAAAGAGCATTGCAATGGTTACAATTCTGCGATTCTGCAGCTTTTTTGATTTTTGAGTGTAATTGACTGGTTCTATTAGCTTGTAGCATCTAGATCAGGGATGGGCAATTCCAGTCCTGGTGGGCTGCAGTTTCTGTAAGATTTTGTGGTTACCCTTCTGTCAGAAGGTAAGTAAAGCCTTTTGAGCAACGTGTGGAAGCACTCATCGACTGAAAAGTCTAAACACCCTGTTTTCATGGCATTAATTGCTTCAAACTGAGAACAGGCACGACTGCCCTCTGTGACTGGAGTTGTCCATCTCTGTTGTAGATGCTGAAATGAGGTTTGGGGAACACAGCTGACCATGATGCATAAAGTGAAATTTGATTCAATGTGATTTAGACTCCGTAAAGACTGCTGTAAAGAGCTTCACAACCCTGTACACAATGTCATCTCTCACATTGAAGGCTCCCTTCAGCTTGAGTGCTGAGATGTTTGTTGGAATTCTCCACAGCTTTGATGTGGTGTAGTGTGTGCTTAATGTTTCAATCAGGATTCCCCTTTCAGATGGGCTCTGACTGGTGAGAAGCCCCCAAGAACTTCCTTTTTGAGTGAAGCACGAACACTCTGTTGCCATGGAGAGGTGGTGCTTTGTCTGCCTCTCAGGCCAGCGGCAGTCCAAAGTGCTTGAGATATCAGCAGAGCCACAGGAGTCAGGTCTCTATAGTGGCCCTCTACAGCAGCTGTGCCCTTAGAGAGGAACCGACCACAAACTCCCCTCTCCCCACCCCCAAATGTAATCTGAGTCCCGCTGAAATTTTCCTTGGTCTGCCGCTCTAATAAGTGGGGAGAGGGCATTGTCTGTTGCTTCAGTTGGAAACTGCTGTTCTTGTATTAGGGAACATTGGCTGATCAATGTTTATAGCTGAAAAAACCAAAACAGAGGATTTACAATGATTCAAAATGCTTACTTTGACCTGGAGGGAAATCAGCTGAGCAATGCAAGCTTTTCTTACTCTTTTTCATTAAAAAAAATGGAAGATCAGATGTTGGTTTTAATAGGAAGCTTGCATGGCCCTGATGTCAGCACAGTTCATGTGGAAGTGACTTGGGGCTTCGGACAAAGCTGACCCCCGAGAA
The DNA here is from genome assembly GCA_029721435.1 of Gymnothorax reevesii. NCBI lineage: Eukaryota > Metazoa > Chordata > Actinopteri > Anguilliformes > Muraenidae > Gymnothorax > Gymnothorax reevesii. The sequence continues at coordinate 159,746,690 of CM056573.1, forward strand.
TGTGCTTCAGAGGGCAGATACAGCCCCATCATCTCTCCTCTCTGCTATTAAAGTCCACCCACACGGGCAGCCTATATCTCATCTCTCAGCTCCTGGTGGGCGATTACGCAGTGAATCTGGAGGAGACCAAATATAGCTGCGAGCACGTCGCCCTCATTTCAGAAAATTGTGCTCCGCAGTTTTACCCACGTTGCAATTAGCGCAGCGGCTTAGGCATGGGCACCAGTCAGATATTATGATATGATATGATATGATATGAGCAGCCTGATCACTGTTTAATCCAGACCAGGTCTGCCTGATCTATTATTTAATCGGTGTTGGTATCAATCCTAATTTAGCATACCTGATTACATATGCACCAGCTCAATGAGATTTCTAACTGATGAGTGATCGAATCATATGAAATCATAATTTCAGCTGTATCTTCTGCCTCTTAAAATGTGCAGACGGTTTTTTGATGTTGCATATGTTGAAGGATTTATTATGAGACACCACTTTGGTATTGAAGTGATTCATTTTAGCATATACTGGGTCCTCCGTGTGGTAAAACATAGTAATGCATTGTGCGGTGCAGAGAGTTACTGTATGTGGCAGACAGCGCTGAATATAGGTGGCTCTGTCGGATAGTTTGTGAATTTCCGTTGCGCATGTGTGAGTAGCATCCTGTCTGGCTGCCTTGCGACCTGTCATCCTGAGCTGTTGTACATGGTGGCTGAGCAGATGGACTTGGGGAGGGCAGGCCAGCCTGCAGGCAGACAGACAGCTTCTAACCTCGCAGACATTCCCAGGGCTGGGGGAGGAATGACAGGGCTTAAAGTGGGAGCATTTTTAGACCTCCACTGACTAGCATCTACGACTGTGCCTCTACAGACCATACTTCATCTATACATATATCAGGGCTGCCCAACTCCGCTTCTGGACATCTAGCTACTATGCTGTAGGTTTTAACAAAGAATTCCTGCCTCGACAATTAGATATCTCAATGCACGGCTAATTGTACTACTCACTTGTGCCAAATAACGCTCAAAATGAAAACAACTGTGGACAGTATATCTCCATGCTAAGGAGAGCATTATTGGGTTTGGCAGTCTATTGTTGCATTCAGAGCCAGAAAATAAAAAGGAAAGGTCTTAGGGGTTAAATTAATCGTGTTGTGGAGAGAACAGCTACTGTAGCACAATGGAGCACTGTCTCCTATGCTAATTAGTGTGTTCCCAGAGTGTTTAAGATAAGAGTAATGTGACTCCCTCTTCGCTCGTGCCGAGTTTGCTGCGGCTGAGCGGTAATGAGAGGGCTATCGCTCTCCCGCTGCTCAAGGCTCAACACAGACCCGCACCATGGACTTTATGACTCGCATCAAGCACACAACATGGGGTCAATCGACATCTAAACATTGATCACTCTTAATCCACCCACTGCTCGCTCGACCAAACCCATTTCCAGCATAATGTCCGATTAACGAATCACAGCTTTTTTGGAAAAATCAAAGGTAAAATCTACCAGCTTAGCGCTCAATGTTTATTTGCCAAAAAGAGCAAAACCGCCACGCGCTTTCACAGGAATTTTTTCTGTCAGGTACTGCCGTGATCGATTCATTTTGGTTTTGTCTTAAAATTTGCAGGAAAATCTTAGAAGCTGGCTTTACAGGGAACCAATAAATGGCCTTGATTGAACTGCCTGCATGTCAGGCCGCATACAGTGCTTCCATTAGAGAGTGTTACATCCGCAGGTGTTGACTGACCACCCGCTGCATCGCCTCCTTTGATTGCCTTGACAATTTCGTTCTCCCCGAGGTTTGCTTTTTCCGACTGATCTTGATGACATTTTATCTCTCCATATCTTACCACAGAAATACATATAAAAATATGCTTTATTTTGAAAATGATGAATAACGCGAAGAAACTGTCTTTTAGGGACATGTTTCAATATGGTTTGCTGAACATCAGAACCTTAATTGAAATTAATAGCTGTAGGTAAATCACATCTTACTAAGTGTTGGCTAAGGGCAAACTAAACACAGAACTTGGGTATAAAAAGTAGACTCCTTGTTGCGCCATAAGTCAGTGTAAGGCTATAAGCAGACTAACACCACACTGTTGAATTTCTCACTTAGGCTATAATGATGTAGGAAGTTTAATCAGCCACCATCTGGACCTCCATAACTCGTGAGCTTGTGGCGTTCTGCATGGTGGACGCCATAGTTTTGTCCCCGTTTGGCCTAAAAGGTAAATGTTGGCTCAGAAGCCAGAGCAAAGGCTACTCTTGTAGATCAGGTAATTGGCTGAGAGACTAGAAGAGACGGATTTGCTGCTAACTGGTATTCCTAATTACTAGCTGAGCAAGCGAAAGAGCTTGAGAAAGTGTCACGCACCCAAGGGTAGTTGCAACAATACCCTTCACTGCTACGGAGCCTGAAGCATAGTGTACCTTCATGCATGTTTGAAGGAAGTACAACAATAGGTTCTCACTGTTTATTACCCCCCGCCAGGAACACAAAGTCTTGTGGGGATATGGGGTCATTCCTATGTTCATAGGGTCTTACGTTCTCCAGATTTATATGGCACATAATGGTCATGTGAAAAGGGGTCCAATGTTCCTCAGTTCTCCCTATTTGCTCTCCCAGAGTCCTATATTCCTAGGATCCTATGTTCTTTAGCGATAGCAGATAATGGGAACCTGACAAAGATGTTCCCGAGCTTTCATTCTGGTCTTGAATCATTAGATCAAGATCTTCTATTTCCATGTCATCCAAGTTCATATCTGAAGGCTTTCTGTTCACTAAGTCCTCTGCCAGTCCTTCAGTTTCTGAATTCCATAAATTAATTTTAGCCAATAGATGCCCTGCGAGGATGAAACAGTCATTTAGTTCAGTCGATAGATCACCAGAGACAAACCTACTTAAAGCTGGTGTTTGGCTTCAGCATAAGTTAAAGTTGGGACATTTTTGTACTTAACATTTTCTTCCTTTATTTGACTGTTTACTGTTTTTCATGGGCCACAGTATGACTTTGTTTTCATTTTGTTGCATGCATTTGGCTTGTCTGTGGTGATGCTCAAATAAGTATCATAGTAATTAGATCCTGCTGCTGAGGGTATGCTGTAGATTATTTATCTTCCCCTGTAGAATGTAGCCTTGAATGTGTGTTAACATGGGAATATACTGTAGTTGGAACCAAATTGTGCACAAACATAATTTCAGATATTATATTATATCAGAAAATGAAAATGGGTGTTTGTACGAGTTGAACATAGGGCCGCATGAAAATTATTCCTTGATATAATAAAACCTTTTGAAAGTTTTGAAAGTTTACTAACAGAATTTTGAAGTGAGGAACATTGGATGCTGGGTAGTGGGTACATAGGAGATTGGGAGAATATAGGACCCTGGGAACTAGATGCGCTCACAGGGATATTGCAATGGAAGAGCTTGTCCAACTGTCCCTCTGTCCATTTGTCCATCCATCCGGATAAGTTGGGACGAGGGTTTTTAGAAACTATACCTGGATGAATAAAATTTTTGTGTATGTTACTTTATCTGTTTGTTACTTATCATGACCTTGATTGGGTTTGAAAATGGGATTGCATGAGAATAATGATGAAGTCTTTTTGTCTCTTTTGGAAATCCTGATTTGTGGGTTAGAAGCACTGTTGTATTGAATGTAATTTAATGTACAGTTACCTGCACCAATATCCTCCTGGGGGCCTGTTTTGCTCAGTCACTGAATGAAGGCCATTTGCATTATGGGCCAGGCAGACGAAGATGAACTCTGCCTGCTGACAAAGAAACATTTGTGACTGTGCTTGAGTTAATAACACTGTCCCTGAGCTGGGCATTGCATCGGGTGCCGTTTGTCAAGGCGCTGCCTCTTTTATGTCCTGGAGCTGCAAGATTAGAGGATTTTGATTATTTTGCACAACTGCTTTTTCATCGAAGGTGGATGCAAATGTCTTTGTAATGTACCTACGCCTGCCGCATGCATAAGTAAACCATGCTAGCAGCTTTTGACAGATTGAAAATTCCAGACCAAGTGCAATGACTTGCAGATTTCTCCCTTTTTAGCTTATCGGACACTAGACATTGTTGCGGTGTGGCGTCCGTCGTCCGGAACATTTTTTTATCTTTTTTTTGGCCTGACGAATTTTGCAGTAAATTTTGCAGTAACATACAACTAGACCATATCTCCAGACGTTTTTTTTTTTTTTGATTGAATCATTTTTTTGGGCCCTTGAAATTTTGGCCCCAATGTTAAAGATAGGACTGAGAAACTTTTAAAAAATGATTTCTCAAAAACCCCATGATAATTTTTTTTCCAAATCAAGCAATCGACTTCCCTTGGTACCATCAATGTATAGTGTGAGCATCATTTTGATTGAAGTGATGGAAGTGGGTCTAGTGGGGGTGCTGTACTTTAGCATTGGGCCTTGCAGAGAATGGGCAAAATGACCTGTGGAAGTAAAATGGTTGCAGCTGGATATTAAGCTTCTATTATCAACATATAGGAAGTCATACATGACCTATATCTTGCTTGTGTTAAAGTTGACCTCAGATGACCGTGAAAGGTCAAACTTGAAGTCAAAGCAAAATGCTACAATTCCCAAAGGCTTGAAAATATTGAAGATTGGGAATATATATGTATTAAACACTTATATATGAAATTTCTTTTCATGGCCTTGAACTTGACATTTGAAGGTCAAACTTCACATAGAAAAAATTCAATGACTTTTATCACCAAAACTATTATAGATAGAGCTTAGGTTTATATTGTGGGCATATAGGAAGTCATGCATGAAGTTTCATTTGGTGACCTTGAACTTGACTATCAATGACGTTCAATGGCCAAACCTTGCAGTGATATTTCAATGACTTTTATCAGCAAAATCATTACAGATGGAGTCTAGGTTTGTATTGGAGACATATAGGACGTCAAGTGTGAACTTTCATTTGGTAACCTTCATATTGACCGTTGAAGGTCAAACCGAGTGAAAATTGTTTGACTTCTTTCACTAAAAAGGTCACTGGTAGAGCCTGAGTTTGTATCACAGACTTAAAGTCACTCATGAGCTTTCATTTGGCGACATTCAACTTGACTGTTGGTGACCTTTGGTGAACACATAATCCAGTTGCAATAGCTTGTGTTTCCAAATGGTCACAGATGAAGTCTAGGTTTGAATTAGAGACGTATAAGAACTCATATTTGAGCTATAATTTGGTGACCTTCATATTGACCTTCAAAGGTCAAATGTGACCTAGGGAAGATTCAGTGACTTGTATCACTAAAATGGTCACTGATGGAGCCTAGGTTTGTGTTACTGACATCAAGGAAGTCACATATGAACTTTCATTTGGTGACATTCAACTTGACTGTCAGTGACCTTCGAGGGTCAAACTCGACAGTGAAATTACAATGACTTCTATCACGAAAATGGTCACAGATTGAGCCAAGGTTTGTGTAGAGACATTTAGAAAGTCTTATTGGAAGTCCATATGCTTTACCCTCTGTGACCTTTAAAGTTCACAATTGACACATTGAATTTTCAGCGACTTGTATCACCAAAACTGATTTGCATATGAACTTTTATTTAGTGACTTTTGCATTGGCTTTCAATGATTCAAATGGCAAACTTTACATGAAATTTTCATAACTTGTATCATCACTATAGGATTACTTGCCGGTCAGCCACAGGACCCTTGATCCTATTTTTAACTCTTTGGTGAAAAAGTTTTGAGTAATATTTTCTGTGAAATTCAAGTCTTTGTGTAATTCTACATGTTGTAGAACTTTGCTGCTTTGAGTTACAAGTCATGACTGTTACATCAGCCCCAGAATGATAAGTTAAAACTTTTCTAATCACATATTTATGATAATACTCCCCACTGGGTTCAATCGTGCAGAATTACTTACATTGTGTTTAACTTTATTTGCATGACTGAATCGGTAACTTATATTAAGGAGGAAGCATGAATGTCAATTAAATTTTTTTTTTCCCCCAAGAGGAGTGTCTTCTCTGAATGGGGAGAGCACAAATGTCCTTGCTTCCATAGCACCCGAAAGTCACCGTGAGAGACAGTGTGGTTGCGGGGGCAGGAGAGAGGCAACTGTATCAGCAATTTCTTGAGTGATCTCCCCTACAGTAATAAAAAAAAAAAACGGTCGGCTCAGGGTTGTCCTTGGTTTACAGTCTCATTTGGTGGGGGGGTGGGGATGGGGGGTAGGGGGCAGAGCCTAACGGCTCATTTATCAACAGTGTTTAGCCAAATACAAGCAATATACAGTATTAAATGTTTCATTGTGTTCCCTCTGCTGTGAATAACTGTGCCCAAAGAGTGTAAAAGCTTTTGGATTGATATCACCAAATTGAAAATGTGGAAGACCATTTATATTAAATATATTAAATGTCAATGGCAACGCCCTAAGGTCAATTGATATGGTTTTTGTTGCCTAAGTGATGCGTAAGATTTGAAACTGATCTGGAAAGATAGTTTGTGGTTCAAGTGAATTAGATGCTTTGATTGGAGAAGTAGGAGAGAAAGAATGGAAGAAGAAGTTTTTAAAGGTGTCTGAACTTCAGAAGAATTTATCTTGAACTGCATGCTATTCTAAACGGTTGAGAGGGACACTTTCATTTCATTTTTAATTTCCCTGTGCCGCCAAAAGAGTTGTGTTATGCAGGAATGAAGAATGAGAATTGCAACACACCAATACAGAGGACTTGTGTACTTCCTTTTAGAAGTATTTGGTATCAGATGATGCTGGGGCCATTGTGGATTTTAATACTGGTGTTAGCTCATTTTTTGCTAAATGGGACTTGAGTTCTTTTTGCACGCAGGTCTTCAATTTGACGTGGTGTTCTGGAGCAGGATTGGATCACCCTAGAATTCAAACCCAAGAGTTTATTGCTGTTCACTCATCCTCTCACATAAGGGAAATAATTGACGTGGGCCAAATAGCATTTTTGTCTATTTGCACTTTAAAAAATCACAATAATTTGATGATTATTCTGAAAAAATATTGTACATCCCTCTCCTGGTTTCAGTGATTTCAGGCACGTTGTCAAATGTTTTAGTGAAGTTTAATCAACTCTCTCGAAGTAAAAAATGTTGTGTCGACAGTAAAAATTAATTTGAGATGTTCAGTATCAACTGTTGCCTTACTTCTTGATTTTTAGACCATCTCATATCCTGGATCTAAAGAATTTCTGTCACAATTTTGATGGAATTTGAATGAACTTTTGTGGAGAGATAGATGTTGGAAAGAAATAGACAGACATAGAAAGAAAGAAAGGAAGGAAGGAATCTGGTGCGTTTGTTGATTGGACCCGTAATGAGTGTCTCTGAATGCAAAATAGCTGTATATACTTGTGTAAAAGTTTAAAATGTTTTGTTTGGTGGAGGGTTGGCAAGTGGTTTGACTAGGAAGATATAATCACAAATGAAACTTAATATCTGAGCTTCCATTTCAAATGCTCATTTTGTATAAAAGCATGAGTGCACCTTGAAATTGAGAACTCAACCGTCAACTGGAATTCAAACTGTCATTCATCACAAAAAACATTAAACTAAATGTTTTCTTCCACCATTCCCTTAGAATAGATTTTTTTTTTCGCAAATGTTATTCTTTGACGTACTCAGACTAGAATATATGGTCTTGTCTGCAGCAAATATCAATGGTATAAGGAAATGGTATATTTTACTATTTATTTTGCCAATATATTAATTTGACAACCCATAAATAAACATTTTTCTGGGTGTAATTTATTTGTAAAATGATTTAAGGAAGAACTTTAATTGACTCATTTATCTTCACAGATGATGAGTGAAACGTACTCTTCACTTACTGTTACACATCATTAAAATCCATTACTGAATGGACTTTTTATTTCTGTTGGCACAGTGAATTGAAATATTTGTGAAAAGCTGCTTGCTGAAAAAGTATAATATCTCGAAAAAACTGTCAAAAATAATGCTGCGTTGCCTTTGTTTGCAAGAACAGTTTAATATGCAGATGTTAATGTCTGTTTCCATACCACTGCGCCATTATATTAACGTATCACACAAAGAGCTTGAAAGTGTACGTGCATGGCTGCATTTGTGCATGGCTGCGCTTGATGATCCAGGACCTAGGCATGCAGTGTGTGTGAACATCAGTGCCTTCCGCATGTAGCACATTTTGCCTACTTTTCCATTGCTGTACCACGGCCACAGCTGTTGCACACGGCATTTTACAAAGTGCCATTGGCTGCTCAGGTCACGACAACTGGCTTCAGCTGCTGTCCACAGTGACAGTTACCCTGAGACAAGCAGCCTTCCTGAGATCATTCATCATTTCTGTCTACTGCGTTTGTCAACTGCTGTCTACTTCCATGTAATCTGCTTCAGCAGTGGGTGCATTTAGCCTGGCGTTGTTTATCACAGCTTGTGAGTCCAGTATCTGCTGCTGCGGGATCACAATAGTTATTTTGCTTTCGGGGTGATATTACCTCAGGAGGTATAGCAGTTGCATGGCCGTCTGAAGCTCGCTTGGCAGCTAGTTGCCATTGATGTGTGAGAGTGTGTGTGTGTTGGGGTGAATGAGAGGTGTTCATTCTTAAGTTCTTTGAGTATCTATAGTTGCTGAAAAAACTGTATGTAAATGGAAGTCATACACAATTTATGAATGACATACATAGTCCTATGTTGATAATGCTAGTGAGGTTAATTGGTCAAACCTCACTTGGACTGATGTAAAAGAATCTGGAATTAAGCTGGTCAGGTTGCCTGCTGCCATACTGTTAGATTGCAGAGATGGGTGCATGATTCAATGATCCACTTTCCCCTTGATTGCTGAAACGCTGATAACATTTGAGCAAACTGGTACGACTACGAGCAATGAAAGAAACTCAACAAGCAGCATCCGTCAATCACCGATGCTACCTTTAAAGGCACAAAATAGGCAAATAATGAATGTCATGTTGAAAAATAAAAAGGTAATTGAATAAAAAGAGTGGTCCAAAAATAGAAGTATTCTGCTGACACTCAGAATGAAGAGACTACTGTAGACCCCATCAACTGAATCAAGGTCACTTGTTTAGTTGTTCACTGGCAATTATCTACTCGCAATTATGCTGATCAGTTATTGTGGGTCTTATTATGTCAGAAAAATGAGACCAACATAAAAAAATGTATAATTACGTATATGCCCTGTGATGATGACGAGAGAGCAATTAATACGAAGGATTCTGGGTCTTGGTAGCCAAAGCGACACCTCCATCTCTGGCAGCTGTTCGCAGGTGTTTTGAAGTTGGTAAATCAGGGAATAGGGACGTGGAAGTATGTCTTCGGCAAACCCTCAGCTGCAGTGTCTGCTCTTTCGTCTGCGCCGTGCCTTTGATCTCCTTTCCGCACTGATGTGACCCGCTCCTGATGGGACGGCCCACAGCCGTAGACGTGAACCTCTCTGAATGAGGCCAGGAGAGGGAACGGAATTTGGGTGTGTGCTGTTTGTTAAAAGACTCGATGCGCTGTTACTCAGCGTAGCATTTAAGAGACTTAACCTAATTAATTTTCTAATGAGCATGGAAGCATAGTTGTAGTTTGGTTGACTTTCATTACTTCAATGAAAGATAAATAATATTCTGAGAGGATTTGCATGATCCGGTAGAATCTCTAGATTAAAGTAGAGTCTAATGTTGGGATTCAGTGATTCAGTGATAATGATGGGATTCTTGTGGGCCACATGACCAGACTTTGTCCGATGGTTGTGTATTCTAACCTGATTTACCACCTTGTCTCTCGAAGTGACCACTGTCCATCCATCTTTACCCGTTTCTGAACTCAATTATTTGTTTGTGGTTGAATTGGCATTGTTTTCACTGCAGACCTCCTATTGCAGTGGCTTTGATGCAAATCAATTTTTGGTTTGGTTGAACTAACACACTGTGTTGTCTCAGCAGACCAGTAATAGAGTAGTTTTGTTGCAGATGGTTCCAGTCAGGAGAGAATGTGTGAATGCTATAACATGTAATCAAATACAAGCTGACTGAGCTGTATGTGATCAACACTAGTTAAACAGAGCATCAGAGACTGGCACTTTGATCACACTTCATTTGTGGTGCGATAGTCTCTGTACAGCTGGTGTGTAAAGTGATTATCTGCGTGTTAAGGTAATGAGTGAGGGAAAGAGAGAGAGTGACAGAGGGAGTGATAATGGGAGAGAAAGAGAGAGAGCCACCAACAGTGTCTCTTTGTCTTCTGTTTTTGAGATTATTCTTGATAAGTTTGCTTGTGTACCACAAAAGTGTTACAGCCCCTGTCTGGGGTAAAGCTGTAACAGCTTCAAGAGGGCGTCCCCTTTCCCGCTCCCAGAAACCGCAAACACACTAGAAGGGCAAAAAAGAGAACAGAATTTATTGTAATGCCGACACATGACGGCCCCGGAGAACTACAGGCTCCAGCGTGGGGAACAGCTTACACATGTTGGCCCCAGAGAGCGACAAGCTCCAGAGTGGGTAATGCCAAAATAATCAACAAAAGAATCTGAAAACAAAACTAGTTTTCCTAACCAAAAAACAACAAAAAGGTCAAGTCAACTTACCCAACTTCCTAACATAACCAGGAGAAAAAGGAATAAACAAAACGCCACCCACTCCTCACAGCTCTTTACAGCACACAGGGCTGAACTACACACAACAACTGCAGCCAGTCAGATATAGATTATCGTTTCGTAACAAGTTCAACAAATCTATGTTCCTATTTTCAAGAATCAACACTACACCCAACAACAGAGGCAACAGATTCGGTTCTGGGCGCGAGGAAGGGAAGACTGCCGATACACTGCTTCCGCAAATTCTTATGGCGTCGAGGTTCCGGTCAGGTCCAGTCGTATGCAGCTTCCTGAGCAGGATCACCTGTAAGATAGCAATTAGGCACATATACGTCCACGGACGGAACAAAAGAAAACCATTGGTGAAATTTTTAGTTTTCATCTCTGTATTTCTTGGTCATTCTATGTTGGTCTGGTCTTCTCTATGTCCTGGCATTGGTTTGATCTGATATTAGGGAGTCCGATTAATATCTTTAGTATTGCAAGGTTAGTGTGTTTAAGCCAGTTATGTTAGGGATGAGGTTTCCGTGAAACTATACTGTAACACTGAACGAAGCTTTCTGTGCTGCGTAGTCTGACAAGAAGCATCAACAAGAACCACTCAGTACAACTTACAAGCAACATGTTTGCGCCTTAAAATAAATTTTCGGCACATCTGCTGTGAGAGAACCACAGGTGTCCATGGCATTCCCCACCGAAGCACTTCCTTTGTAACTTCCTGTCACTGTGGGAGCTGAGAGCGGAGACGATGTCTCCCAGGAATGCGAACGCAACGCCCACAAGCCTCTTCTAACACTGAGCGAATGCAGCATCAGTATTGAAGGCTCGCTGCGGGAGTCTGTGGAAAAGCTCTCTCTCGAGTGCAGATGCGCTGCGTGTGTAGGAGGTGGGGTAGGTTTCAAATCATTTATGTTGATATCAGTTGATATCACCTCCTGCTTGGGGTTTCTTAAGACATGCTGTAATTACCCACCTCCATGGAGGGGAAATCCCCACTAAGGTTTGTTGCATATGCTCTGAGGAGCTATATCCCTTTGTGGTTTCAGACTTCTTAGTCAGTGTAATTCTCATTTAATCCCAGGTTTAAGTCTTATCGACACTAGACATTCTTGCCTAGTGTAAAATGGTGGCTTAATTGAACGTAATTTGCTTCCTTTAGACCTCCAGTGCAGGGATTTTTCAGCCCTTCAGAATTTAAGCAGCGCTGACGAGATTCCAAGGAATCAAGAGGAGACTCATAATAATTAGAAAAGGTTTAGTTTGAAATAGTTTATTATTTTGAAACATTTTCCCGAATCCTAATGTAATTACCAACTTTTAACCCCAGAAAACCTACAGACCCGCATATGGGTCTATAAAATTCAGCTTCTGTTTTCAAATCTGTGGAACCTCAGGACTATTTTAAATTCTGGTGGTTATCCAAAGGTTTCCAACAGTCCCAAATTTGTACTGCTGAATTTGGGGAAAGTGAATGAAAATTATGTACAAGAGCTTGATGTTTTCTGTTAGAGGTCATGTTGTGCCCATTATAACATGGCGTCCTGGGTTTGAAGATTGCTCTCAATATAAATGTTACATGGCTTTAGTGAAGCAATGCAGCAGCAGACACAGATCATGTATTTGACGTTATCCTACATATGAAAACATGTTTTTTTCTGACTTTGTATCTACTTATGGGACAACTTAAGTGAAAATGTTTAAGGAGTTAAGTTTGGCAGGGGCCTTCTAGATCTGATGAAAGCCCAGGCACTCGATTCTCAGTAAAACCCTGGTCTCACTGGAGATTATGATGAACTGGAGTTGAATGCTTCTGCTCCCGCTATATACTATAAGCAGTCATGTGACTGTTGATCCAACTTTTAACAGTCCTTTTGTGGTTGAGCAGAGTTTTTGGCTAAGTTCTGACATTCTTAATAATGCATCAATTTTATATAGCGCTTTTTTGGACACTCAAAGACGCTTTACAATGGAGGCATTATTCATTCACACTCTGATGGTGGTAAACTACATTTTTGTAGCCACAGCTGCCCTGGGGCAGACTGACGGAGGCGTGGCTGCCAGTATGCGCCTACGGCCCCTCCGACCACCACCAAACATTCACACACAGCCATACAGGAGGGAGGGAGGATTCCTATATTGCATGTTTTGGATGGGTGGGGGAAACTGGAGTACCCGGAGGAAACCCACGCGAACACGGGGAGAACATGCAAACTCCACACAGAAAGGCCCCAGGCCGGATTCGAACCCACGGCCTTCTTGCTGTGAGGCAGTAGTGCTAACCACTATGCCACCATGCCGCCTTGTTCGGTTATGGTGATGATTTGGGAAGAGAGATTGGGTGGCCTTTCTGTTTGAAGACACAAAGCTGCCTGTACATCTTGATATGCAGTTTAATATGAATTAAGTATTACATTTTGAGTAAGAGCCTCTCCCCATATAAGCAAGAAATCCATCAGTGTCACTTTTCATCTGAAAGGTTTGAGTAAACGAACAGAGTTGAGTCTAGATTTGATCCACCCCGACCTGTCCTGTCTTATTTGACGTGTTCAGGTCTTTGTTAAGATGCATGATTAAGTTGAAGTGTTTCTGGTACTTCTGGAATCACCAGCAATCATAAGCCAGTATATTGAGTTAGTTCTTACCCCGTAGTCATTCACAGACATTCGTGACTGATAGATGAGGGCCTTGCAGTTAGCCAGATTTTCTGCAGAGCCGTTGCCTAGCATCGAAAAGGTTGCATTATTTCTTAAACCTTGCATCTCAAGCACACAAACTGTTCTGGAACAAAGGTCTGTTCATCAATCCAGAGTGGAGCCAGGAACACTGAGTACCTGGAACTATTTTCAAAATGTGGTGCTGGGGGAAAAAAAAAGTGAAACAGTGATGGGGGTTAGGGGAGAGAGTGTGTTATTCTATTGGTATGTGCGCAAAATATGTCCTGTGATGGATTGGCATCCTGTCCAGGAAGTATTTCTGATTATCCCAATGCATGCTGGGATAGACTACAGCTACCCTGAATGACCCTGACTCGGAAAAGTCATGTTGCACAGGAGGCCATGTTCCAGTGGAATGACACAAGCCGCTCTCCTTATCGCCCTTCTTCTATTGTCCTTGCTTGGCCCACAGCCACCTTTAAACTCGGCCTTCACTTCAATCTCAACTACACACTTGTAAAGATTCGTGACTGCACCCTGCGCGGTTTTGACGCTATAGCTTTGAGAAAATCAGTCAGACACACATAAGCACCTGGCAAAGTACACGAAACCACTCTTGTGGTACTTCCAACTTCACTAGTTGTCTCCAGGACCACATTTTACCATGATGACGCACACATTCACACAGACTCACAAGGTGAAAACAACTCCAGCTCAAGCTGTCGCCACTTGTAAGAATGGACAGATGGATAGAAGTGTGTAATCTCAGATGACACCCTTAGAACACCCTCCTGTCACACCTGTCTCTACCTTTATTGGACACGTCACAGAGTTCTGCTTTTGGCCCCGTAACATTCTTTGAATCAGAATTTAGCATGATGCTTCCTGGGGATCCTGTGCACCCAATGGAAATTGCATCAGATGGCACACTCTCCTGTGACGGATTTGCTCCTTTGCTTCCCTGCAGGGGGGGGAATGCAAAGCCAAATTGCCTAGAGCCTTGACAGAGTAATTCATCAATATGTTCCAGTTCAGTAAATTACAGTGCTGATTGTTCTGCAAGTAGGATATCCAAAGTTCCCCCTAAAACATACGAATTTGCATTCTGAGTAATGTTATGCTATGCTATGCTATCCTAGCTGGCTTAGACTGCAATAGACTAATAAAATTGCATTGGGAATCCCTCGCACTGACGTTATTCAAGTTGGACCTCTTTTTCACACATACTTAATTTTACTGCAGATGTTCTTTCCAGTGGTTGATTGAAATATTGGACACAAACAATAACTTAAATGAGGCCTCTCTGACCTCTTCAATTATCACAATAACAAAACTTCGGTCCTCATGTTTTCATCGCAAATTCTTGAATATTTTTTAAATCTGAGCCAATCTTACTGATTTTACTGTATTCTCAGTCGCAGGTTCATTAAAAAATATTCTTTTTTACTGTATATCTCTCAAGAGGTTTGTAGTGACCCTCCTAATTAACTACTGCAGAGATTTTCAGCTCTGGTAATTAGACACTGGCAGTAGTGTTGTTTTTCATTTGCTCTCCCTGATCCAGAATGATCTAAACCTGTGACCACTGTGAGGTAAACCTCTGACCAACCGGTGGTATGAATCAATCAAGCATCTGCTAAATAGAAAACCAAGACTGCTGTCATCTAGAACTTCAAGTGTATTTGAACTGGAGTAATGTTTGCTCTCTTAACCTGGTGTCAGATGCACAGGGAACATAATCAGGCATGAGTTATTCATTTTCTCGATTGAATAAACGTTTACTTCGATCTATGTGAAGCACGGATAACAGACTGAAGATAATTATAAATAAAATAATGGTAATACAAATCATGCTGAATAAATGATAGTAAATGCTAATGAAAACAAAATAAAGAATTGGAGAGTTAATTTAAAATGAGAGTATCGTTAGTGCAGCAGAAGGAGTGTAACTTTGCGTGCGAAATCAGACCAGTACATTGGTATGTTACTTAGGGTAAATATAGTCCCATTTCACTTAACGTGTGGTTGTGTCCCAGCTCTGATGTTGTGGGAGCCTGTGACTGACTGAGGAATGTCATTTTCCCATGGAGGTCTGCTCCGGTCGGCGAAGCCCTTCCAGGGTCTTAGTAAAAGCAGCTGTCACAGTTTCCCAGACAAGAGGTCACCGGCCTTCTATTTCCTGTCTCATCACCTTCTTCCCTGTTGAGTTGCAGAGCAGCTGGGAGGCGAGAGGGGGAGACGACGAAGGGCTGTTTTTACACTGCTCTCATTACAGTAGACTGGAGCCTCCCTCCGGAAACCAGGGCTGCTTTATGACCTGGCAAAACCAACACCATCTTTTCGCTTAACCTTTCTCTAAATGATAATAACGCCATCACTTCTGGTCCGCTGGATCTATCATCGTTTCCCAGAGGAGGGGATGAGGGCAGAGTATTCTCACCCCCCCCCCCCGAACTCAATGCCTCTCCAGCCCCCATGTTTTGTCCTTCATGTGACCTTTCTCACACATCTGAAATGTAACATGTAGTGTAGTGGTTGAGGAACTGGACTGGTTACTATAAGGTTGTTGGTTTGATCTCCTGGTTGGGGTACTGCCATTGAACACTTAAGCAAAATATTTGTCATCACTTCCCGTGTAATAAAATGGCTAGAAAATGTGTTTAATGACAACCCTAAAGGATGAGGTGCCAGAATGTATACCTGGACACATTACTCCCAGAATTGGTGTTCCAGATTCTAACCACATCTAACCACATGTTGATCCAAAGTTAGAAAACCCTGCTTCTGGAAAGCCATAGGCCAGCATGTTTTGGTTGTCTCTCTAATTCTAACTCACCTCATTCAAATGACTGTACCATTTCAAAGGTTTGATAAATTGGTAGATAGTTGATAACCTGAATCAAATTATTGTCTTTTTTTCTTGAGAAGAAACATCCACACATACAAGCCTATGGCTCCCCATAAGCAAGCAGAGTTCCTCTCTCCTGTCAACATGGACACTGGTATTTTTGAAACTCTAGCATTTTCTGTGCGTTTCAGCCAGTCTTCCACAGGCAAATTGCATTTTCAGTCACTAAAGATGAAGCTTTTGGAAAACAACTTGCAGGGCAAGATTTTTAGAAACTCCTTTTTCTCTACTTACTTGTTTGACATCAGTGTGTGTGTGTGTGTGTGTGTGTGTTTGTGTGTGTGCACCTCATAGCTGGTTTTTAAGGCTTGTGATTGGCCTACATGGTCTTGCATTAGATGAGATCATCGTAGCCAGTCGGTTTGGCATGCTCTGGACAATGCACTAATTGTGTTTCTATGTCTTCATATTGATGGAGATTTTTTTGCAAAATGAAGTAGGAAAAAGACTGTTTTTACAAATACAAGTGTATGTGTTAACTAGGCCTTAAACAGTTAAAATTACTGTTTGTGTCGCTGGGCTTCCCTTCTGCGTTCCATTACTGAGGTTCGGCCTTGACGAAGTCGCATTGCGGAGGTGTGCTTTGAGTATTGCGCTCGCCCACTGACTGATTGCGGGAAAACTCCTATTGTCACTCTAAAAGGAGTAATATTGCTGATATCTTCAGATGTACTATGCAGGAGGCTTTAGTGTGGGCGTAGCAGGAACCGCCGCAAGCACTACAAGTCGCATTTGGAGATAGGAGAGAATATCCAAGCATAGCAGACCACGTTTTTGGCTCGTCACGTGTCTGAAATTTACCGGGCGTCAGTCAGTGGGGCATTTGGCTCGGCACAGACGCGTTCTCTGTGATCAGTGCGTGGGCGAAGTTCCTCACTGAAGTGGGAAGAGCTCGGTGCTTCCACTACACAACGAGTGCCATTAATGTGGGATGGTGAAGAGCCTTCGGTTGGCCTTGAATTGTGAAATCTTCCCTATTTAAACCGTACTGGGGAACTCCATCTGCAAGCATCAATCTGGGCTGTGCTCCACTGAATTTTATAATTATTTTCACAATTAATGGGCCAATGCATTCTTTTGTTTTATTTATTTATTTATTTAACTTTTATTTTACTGGGAATAAATGCCAATGAGATGCAATATCTGTTTTTCAAGGGAGTCCTGGCCAAGACTGCAGCATTAAAGCTTCACACAGAAAACCACAACAGACCGTGACAAGCTAAAACTACAAGAATAAGACATTAACAGGGTTTAGCAGTATAACGTGCATACAGTGGTTAAATGAGCTTTAATTCAGGTTTTAAAACATCCAATCTGATAAGATGATCCAATTTAAGGTGATTCTATAGGCCAGACTAAGATGAGGTTGGAAAAACAGAAAAACCTTTATTTCCAAAGACAGAGCGAGTTCGGGATGACAAAGACGATGTGTCCATGAGACCGAAGATTCCAACTACTGACAGTTTTAGGAGTCAACAGAGAACATAGATAAGAAGGCAGTTCATGTATGATGGCTTATACAGAAAGATATGCCAAAGCTTCTATTGTATAAGGAAGACCAGCCAACTTCCTCAAACAAAACACAATGATGCGTCTGGAAACCCAAACCAGAGACAAATCTCAATGCAGGATGGTACACTGAGTCCATCATTTTCAGTAATGAAGCTGCATGCCTCTACAAAACATTACCATGTCAATCATGGACAAAAAGGTTGAATGAGTTTCTGCCTTGCAACAAAAGAGATGCTGCAATTGTTTCAATAAAAGAATCCCAATTTTACCTTTAGTTTTTAATTGATACTCAATGTGATGATAAAAAGACAGATTTTCTTCTGAGAGAAAACCCAGGTATTTATATGCTGATACATGTTTGATCGCCTTATTGTTCAAAGTTAAAATCTGATAACCATCTTTGGTTACCCTTTATGACCTCAGGAAGGAATGCGTATAACTGTATCATCAGCATAAGAATAGAACGTGGCATTAATACATTTTTTATCTTCAAAATTTGGCATCTCCAATCCCACCCCAATCTGGAATGCCCAACTGGGGAACTATGTACAACACTTGCTCATATGCGACCCCTTCTTGCCAACTCAGGAGAGTGAAGGCAGTTCGAGGCTCTCCTCCAAAGCACGCGCCCGTCAGCCACCGCTTCTTTTCAGTCATTGGTTGAATCCTCGCAAGTTCAGAATGAGGGCGGAGGATACTCGAACATGAGCAGGCTCAGAATCTTCTTGACGAACTCCCGTCTTGGCCAACAGGTGGCACCTAAGCAACAAACAATGGAACCATGTTATATTACCCTTTCCGGTAGACCCTTCCCAATTAGCATCCCTGTAGTGCAGAGGCCAATTGTGTGCTACGCTGAAAAAGCTGCCCACCACAGCCGGTTGGTACGACCCGGGCTCGAACCCGCGTCGTGATAGTCACTTCTGCTTCATTGTGCAATGCTTTAACCGAGTGAGCTATCTGGCAGCTCCCATTAATAACATTTTTACATAAATTATTGATATAGATAATAAATAAAATTGGGCCCAGTATGCATCCTTGCGGGACACCTTTTTTATATTTCAAAAAGTATTTAAGTTATCAGTATATAACAAGTTAAAGCACCGTGCTTCAATTTGTGGTGCCCACTCAAGTACAGTATCTCTGGTCTACCCAGCTGCACATACTGTGTTCATTTGTTCACTTTTCTGCTGCCCCAAATTAGAATTGAGATTCTCCATACTAAGGCTCAGTGCAGTTCTGAAATAAGCTCAGTCAGAGAAGTTCATTCTACACCATGATTTGACCCTAAACGTGATTCTCTTTCTCTCTGCCTCCTCTTTGGTGTTTTACAGGGTCAGCTGTCACAGGCTCTGAACATTCTGTCGGACCGAGCCACGGAGGCCAAGGAGTTCCTGGTGCAGCTGAGGAACATGGTGCAGCACATTCAGGTACGGCCCTGGTTCTCAAATTATGGCAATCTGAGACACTAAGTGTTCATTTACCTAACAAGGAAGAAAAGCTTTGGATATAAATTTTGGATGTATTTGTATTCAAGGACTAGATTTCAAGATCTGTGAGGTATAGTAATGCCACCCCTTACCACTTTTAATTTAAATTACATTACAATTATTTAGCCGGTGATTTTATCCAAAGTGACTTCTGGTTGAAGCGCAAATAATGTGAGGTTAAGAGCCTTTCCCAAGGGCCCGACAGCTTTTTTTTAATAGTAGCCCTCTCAATCCTCAGAGTCCCGAACACCCTAGGCACACAAATGCCCCAGCCTATTTCTGCACAGAGAAGGATTTTATTGTTACTTCCCAAGAGAGAAAATGTTGCAAGCGCAGATTTTTCACGTCTGGTAAGATTGGGTCACTCTTAACAGACAGTGACTATAGTTTTGCCATAATCTAGCAGAAATCATTAGAAGCCCTTCCCCTACTGGTGGGCAGTTTCTGATAAAATTTGAACCGTATGTATGACAATGGTATGCACGACACTGAATCAAGCAGTGGGCAGATAATGAAGTATACTCCATGGCCTTTTCTGCTTAACTGGCTTTATTAGATGACGTCATGCTAGTAATAGATGTCTTTTTGCTTGGATGGTCAATAAATGCTGGCCAGATCTTCATTCTGACCTCTTGTCTGTTCTCGTTTTTCATGTTTCATATTTTTCAGGTATTTCCACTGTCTGTTCCTCTGTTTCTTGATGAATGCCTGTCAGGCTGGCTCCTTGTTTTGTGTGTGAGTGCCTGTAGTTGCTGGTCTAAGCCTCTGCCCATCTCTCCGTGCTTGCAGGAGAACGGGGTGGAGTTTGAGGCCTGCCTGGTGGCGCAGTGCGACGCCCTCGTTGACGCCCTCAACCGCCGGAAAGCGCAGCTCCTGTCCCGGGTCAACAAGGAGCATGAGCACAAGCTGAAGGTCAGTGGCCCTGCCCCTGGTAATCTCTGGATCATTCGGCTGCTAGTTCATTGAAGATGAAGCCAGCAGGTTTGAGTTCTGTTTGTTTTTTTAAATACAGAGACGTAAAACGAGGAAAATTAGTGTTTGTGATCAGTACGGTGCTTCGGTTGTAAGTTATGAAACATGCAAGTGGCTCAGTGAAGCATCTGGTACCTCCAGTAAGTCAAACCAGTGAGCTTTAAAGAGGAAGAGGCAAAGATTTTTGCTGTGTTTCTCCAGTGGCTCCAGACAGGATCCGGGTTGACTAATGCTCACTTGAGTACCTATTTTTCTCTCCTCTTGTTAGGTTAGATTTTAGAAAGAAACACGCTGTTGTGTGGTTAATCTCGCCTTATTTATGCGCTTGGAGCCGTGTGCTTCATTTAGGAGTTCAAAATGGATGTCACGCATTTCTTGTCAGACAAAGAAAGGGAGAAGGAAATGAGGGACAAGGAAACATACATGATGTTCTCCCTGTAATTTCGCGCTCGATTGGTCAGAGGAATTAAGGTTTCACGCAAGCACTGTTAAGACACACCTGCTTTCAGGCACGATGTGAGACACACAATGCATGTGCACACATACAAACCCCTGCCCCCCCACACAATCACACACACACACACATACAAATGTGCAAAATACTGTCCTCTCCCCCACTGTGTAAGAGGCCAGAAAAAGAGGGGCCAGCCGAAGAGATTTATTCCAGCATTTGACTTCAGCCAAGTGTAGTTCAAGCCTTGAACATCCGGTTTTACAGTATATCTCAGGGAAATACTCTCCTTTGTTATCCTCAGTGTCTCATAACTGAAGTACTCGATGAGCCCAATTCTCTGTTCATACATGTTTTAACGTGAAATCCCATGTTTTAACGTGAAATAGCTCATATATGCTCATCAAAATCAATAGCAATCTCCAGAAACAGAGTTGACAGTGCTAGGCTAACCATTATGAATCAACGTTATGCCCATGATGAGCCAGTTAGCTATAAGGCAGCAGCTAACGTCTGCACTAGGCTACTTCAATTTACAGCCAGAGCTAGCTGGCAAGACGGCAGCTGAAAGTTTAAGCAAAGTTGTGACATTTAAATTCCAATGGAAATGGCGACACAGAGGAGAAAACAAACAATAAGGACAGGCAGTTGGCCAGCGCTAACCTGAAGACGGGTGGAGAGAATGACGGCGAGAGCAGTCAGCACTGACAGACACCGTTGTGTGTGTGACCTTGTGTTCCAAAGTTCTGAAGTTAGCACTAGCCGAATCACAGCCAAAGCCATCTGAATATTAAGTAGCCACGTGCCATTGTGTACTATACGGAGTGAAGTGAATAAAGTAGCAATGAGTTACAGTTATCATATTAAGTAGTTGTGTGCCTATGCACTTTCTGTTACTGTACATTCTCTTACTGTAGAATATGTGGACATGTAGGGGGAAAATTATACTGGGCCACTGCAGACCAATAATGGGGCACGTGCCCCAGTAAAATATGTCTGGTTCCGCCGATGGTGTTTGCTCACTCATGGGAAACAGCCAGGAATCTGGTGCTGAGAAAGAGATGGATTTACGTATCAGTGGCAGGAAACGCTCAGTAGGAGTGTATCCCTGAGGAAATGGAGTGTTTGCCTGGACCACCATTCGGCCCCGTCTTCACAGTAATGGAGATCAGTGCTGTGCAGTAATTGGGGGAGGCGTTTGTGTACAGTCTACTTTGAGGATGCTAATGGCATTATTTATGAGTTATCTCATTGATAACATTAACATTAATTAACGGTGCCCTCCAGAGGCGCATTGGGAATGCCTTTAAACCAGGTCACGCATCATTAAAATCACCCAATTATTTATTAATATCAGGGCCCTTGTAACTCTATAGTGAGCAAACCTTCTGTACTTGAAACTTGCCGGCCTCTGTAAAAGCAGAGCTCTTATTTCCGAACTGCTCATCTCCTGTGGTTTAACACTGGAAACCTGTGACGCTAGGGACCCTGTCTCCATGGTGACCAGGGACGTTGCAGGACTGTTGGCACAGTGGCCTTCTGTATGAACAAATTAGTGTTTTCATGTGTATCGCATTATTATATCACTCATGATCACAATGTGATTCTACATGTTTAATACATGATGCAGGTTCCAATTTGGATTATTTTTGCATGCATCATGTACGCTTGTGTTAATGAGAGATTGCGTGTGTGTCTGTGTATGAGCATTTGCATGTGCGCTTGTGTGGGTGTTACTGTGTCTGCAAATTAGCGTCTGAGCGATTATGTGTCCGTCTATGTGTTATGTGTGCATCCATGTAAGTCTCAGATTGTGAGTGGGTCTGTGAGTGATTGCCTGCGTGTGCGTGAGCTGTACGTGCCTCGGCGCGTGTGTGTGTTCGTGTTGTCTTGCATGCATCCATATGTGGGCGTGCATGCGTGTGATTGTGTGCATGTATACATGGAATAATGTGTGTTTGTGTGCGGCCAGGAAGCATTAATAACAATTCATTGACCGCACCCATCATTCCCCCTGTTTCCCATCTGGTCACATGACCACCCCTCGGTTATCTGAGTTATAGGACTGGAGATGAATTTTTTCATGTTCATTGAAATTCAAGATTTTTCTCTCGTTCTACCCAGACCACCAGTCTTGGAGCAACGTTGTGTCACACGTGGTGAGGGACCCTCTCACATGCCTCTATAATGTCCTGTTTCTAGGATGGGTCAAATTTAGGGAACAAATCACCCCAGGGGGTTCAATAAACTTTATCTTGCCTTAAACAGCCCCTCATGTCCAGTCACACCTGATTCTTTAATAATGCTTCGTGTGGGTCCGTAGCATTTTGTATGGGGCCATAGCCAGGGTGACTCTATATACAGTATAGTCCCCCTCATGGAGATACTGCATCTTTTCTGCCCTCCCTCTGTTCTGTATCATTCCCTCTCCTTGCCTTTCATTCCCCAGTGACTGTTATTTCTCCACATAGACCATTACCCCAGGGCGCCATCAGCAGATGCTTTAATCTGATATAAAAAAAAACACTGCTCATCTCTGCCATCCAGAAGACGCATCAACACTGAATACAGAATCAAGAGTGAATACAAAAAGCCTATTAACCACTCGATGGGGATAAGCCTCTGCCGATTTGTGTGGCTTATGTTGGCAGTTATTTAGTCCTTCGATAAGAATGTCGTATAGCTTTGCATTTTTTCCCCTGTTAAACAATCATTTTTGGTGCCTCGTAGAAGTTGAGCACCAGTTTCTGTTTGCTTTTGACGCTGTTTTCCATACACAGCAGGTTACATAACCTGGAGGTTGGAGGCAAGCAAAAAGTAATTAGTGTCCCCGTGGCAACCAACTCTCCTGCTGCTCTTGGCACCGCCCCTCATGTCTGCCATAGGCTGAAAGTGAGTGGATCGTTGCCCAGGACAACCAGCCTTATAGCCTATAGTGTTGGTTGGTGATTAATGAGAGATTAGAACCAAAGAGTTGGTATCGCTAGTTTTCTCATCCTAGCCCTGTTTCATGAAACAGGATTACTGAGTTAGCTGGATAACTGTACTGAGTAAGACAGGGAGGCCACCCAAATCTAGAACATGAACTTAGGGCTAGGCGATATGAGCAAAATCAAATATCTCATTATTTTTGAATGAATACCTCAACATAAATATCATGCCAATATTGTTGCGATAACTTGGCACTTTCATAAAATACCTACACAATGCGAAAAAACAGTCATTAATTATGTGGATATAATGACCAATCTGGTGCATGTAACAGCTCGAACAGTCTAATAAGTGCTGGAAATAGCAACCATTGACTGACGTGGTGGTTAAAACCTGAAAAAAAACAACATTGACTGAACGTCATCATGATATTGTGATATACAAAATCCCAGGCAATATCTTTTCTTCTATCACAATATTAATGTGATTTCAATACATTTCCCAGCCCAACATTAACTTTAGTTGAGAGAAGAGGTTTTAATCAGTGAAATTATCCAGCTAATTCCTTCCTATTGCTTTAAAAATACTACCCATGATTCCATGTTCACTGTTGTGGTTTTACATGTCATTCTGTTAAGTGCAAAGGTAATGGGAAGTATTGGATGTGGAGAGCTGTTTTGGAAAGGACATGGTGACTGTACAAGTTTAGCTTTGCGAGTAAACTGTAGCTGTGGTTGGAGATTCCTGGAGTGGAGGTGGCTGTGACAGTTTAATTGCTGAGGAGGTCGTAGCTTTGAAGATTCTGTGAGTAGTGTAGGAGGTGATCATGGCTGACGAGGGGTCTTTGTGAATAGAGATGACTGCAGGGCTTTGTTTATTGGGAAGGTGGTGGTTTGTAAGGGCTTGGTTGCCCTCTTGTTTCTCTGCTTACAGCTGAATGATATAATTATCACGCTTCTTAAGACCAGCGCGAGTCATGATTCTCTTCACGCTCCCTCCCCGCTCTCTCTCTCTCAGTGAACTCATCTTAGCTTCTGAATCTGCTCTCTATTTTTGGCCCCCTCAGTCTATCTCTGTTTTTCTCTATTTTTCTTGTTCTTGCTCTCCTTTTGCCTCTATCTCTATTTCTCTCTTAAACTCTTGTTTTCTATCAATTTCTCCTTCTTTCTAGCTTTCTTTCTCCCACCTCACGGTCTCATCATCCTGCGTCTCTCACGCTCTCCTTAAAGGAAAAGACAACAAATGTCGTAATTTTACTCTGTCGGAAAATGTATGACCTAGAGTTTCAAAACTGACCATCTATTTCAGACACGTTTCTCCGCCGACTTAGGAGGATCACGAAAGCCATAGCAAGCGAATGCGTATATGTCGCCATCTTAGCTGTTTACAGCGGCGTTACGTCAATTGCGCCCTGCTCTCCTAAGCAGGAGGCTGATATTCTATTTAGGCAATTGTTCACATCATAATACACCTTGTTGGTGGATATTCGGCAGCCATTGTGCTCATCGTTGCTAGAAGCCTGAATTATGCTTTTAGCAGATCGTTGATATTGCTTATCACTGGTTAATGGGCAAATACATATCTCATTGGCTACTTATGAATTCAGTATTTTTCCAGTTTATCTTCATCTAAAGTATGTTACATTATTTATACTTGCTAAAACGTAATATTTCCTCACCTGTCTTAATTTTTTTAGCATGTTCCCTTGTCTTCCAGCAAGACACTGACGATTGTTGTCTTTCACAATGCACAAACTCAGTTGGGATAGCATGGAGAATTAATGTTCGTTCACGCTGTTTTCTCGTGGGACACGTACCATATTTTAAATATGGCCCTCTCGATAACAATGAGGCAAAAATGCTGAGAGCATAGCAGCGAATTACAGTCGGGTTTGTAGCCAATGCAGCCCACATTCTTCAACCTCGTTCTTCAGTATGACAGACCTTGACATGGGAATCTCGAGGAACGTCAGTTCAATGGAGTTAGAACTCACCCTCTGTTTCAATCATGTGTCCTATTTGCACATCCACACATTGTGGCTTTGTGGTTATGCCTGCTTGCAAAGTTTGCTGAAGTTTACGTAAAACAACTCGTCTTCTACATTTGGTCGCACTGCATTTACACCACTTGACATTCTCACAAGGCACAGCCCAAGTCATATAGGAAATGGCACAGGACTGTCTTGATAGGCTAACGCTATGACATTGCTGCACACAAAGAAATGGATCAAAAATGAACTTGTTGATTCATTCAGTGAGAAAATATTGTAAACTACAATTATTTCAGAAAGCAAAAGGTCTGCTCTTGACATTTCAAGTGTATGTGGTATCTCTTGCCTAGTGAGCGTGTCACTTGCCCTCCAGCAGGGAAGGCGCCTGTGTGAGCCAGCTTTACTGAAAGGCTTTCAGGAAATTCTCAGTGATTTCGATTCATTAGTCTAGCAGGACAAGGGAACAGGGTTCAAATAGCACCTGGCTGGTGCTGCTAGTAACACCCACATAATGGATAACAGCCTGTTGCCAACACAGAATGTGAACAAAGGGCACTGAGGTTATAGGCAGAGTACCAGCTGTACAGACTTGGCTATTCTGGGAAAGTTCTTATAGTGGAAGGAGCGGATCAGATAGGGTCATTCAGTACATTTACATGCACAGTTAAGTCGAGCTACAGTTATAGCTTGATTAGGCCATTTAATGGGACTGCTGTCCTTGTCTCAGTATACAGTGGGGTGCAAAAATTTGGGCTCCCCTGGTTTAAATGTCTGTTACAATTAATCTCCTAGTAATTGAAAGCAAACCTGAACACTGAATGCTGCAATCACTTGGAGATTAATTGTAACAGACATTTAAATCAGGGGTGCCCAAATTTTTGCACCCCACTGTATGTGCACTGTAAGGAAACCGGTTTATTGACCGAAACATGTCTGCCTCCGCTACGATAGGTGGCGATATGCCCCCTTTCAGCTTGTTCATGTTGGACATTTTCTGGTTGATGTATTACGTCACAGACCAAACAATGGACAAACAAGTTAGCTGGCGCAAACTGGTAGCATGTCGAGAGGCGAGAACATGGGCAAGTTTACATTAATGTAGATTTTGCACATGCTGTACACTAAGTTTTCTGTACAGTTGAGGTGCACGCAATCCCTGTTGGTTATGGTGTCTGTCGAAGGCAGGTGGCGACACCATATGCTCCTGGAGTGTGCTGACAGCGCAACCTCTGTTATGCTCCACTCTGTGCCCTCTCTACTACTGCAGGGTGCATTTCCCAAAAGCATAGTTGCTAACTAAGTTAGTAACTTACATAGTTTGTCCACTCATAGTCAATGGTTCCAACTATGTAGGCTAGTATCTGTGCTTTCGGTAAAAGCACCCCTGGGCTTCCTGTGCATGTTGGATGCGGGTCTGGAGCGAAGACTGGTAGGAGCGAGTCGTTGTGAAAGAGTTCTTCAACGGCAAATGGAAGGAAAATTTTTGGATGACGCACAGATCATTTGTTTAATTATGCGGATTAATGGCAGAAGTTATGAGCCCCTAAGACATGACTGTTCAATTACTAACACCATTGCAGATGAGGATTGCCACTGTTCTCTACAAACTTGCAAGCTGTGCAGAGTACAGAGTTGTTGCTAATCATTTCGGTGTTCACAGGCCCCCAAGACTTCTGGGTCAAAGCCCTGCACGATGAGCTATGGAGCGCGTGCAGAGCGTATAGTCCAGTTCAGTTTTATTCATGCGAACACATGGAAGAGTAATGTGACTGGTAACCGCATTATCAGGGTGCATTAGTTCGACTTTGAGAAATTCAATTTCGTACAAATCCAGTCGGACTGCCATGTTTCTGTGTATTTTAAAAGTGCGGTTTTAGTCGGACTAACGGAATAAATCGATTTCCTCTAACGTCATATAAACGCACAAGTTGTCTTCTGCTCTTCTAGCCTGCTGCCCAAGCTCTTTCTCAGCCTTCCCCTTCATCTCCCTCCATCTCTTTCTACCCATCTCTCATTTTACAGCTCTGTCCTTATGCCTTTTAATCAGTCCCATTTTACCAGCCTGGTCTCCGTCTCTCCGAGTCGCTCCCTCAGTGTCACTCTGAGTGAACTAATTAATCGCTCTTTCAACCCTCCATTTTCTTCTGTTTGTCTGTCACTGCTCACTCTCTCCATCCCTCTCTCTCTCCCTCCTTCTCAATACCTCCTTCACTCTGTCTCTTTCTTTACCTCTGTAACACTTTCTCTTTCTGTATCCCTCACCTCCTCTTTCTCACTGCCTAACTTCTTTCTCCCTTCTTTCAGTTTGCCTTGCCTTCTCTCTCTTTCTCCCTCTCTCTCTGTTTCCCTCACCTTCTCTCTTCTTCTCTTTCTCTAAATCCCTTGGCTTGTCTCTCGCCCTCTCTCTATCCCTCACCTGCTCTCTCTCTCTCCGTCTTTCTCTATCCTTTGCCTTCTCTCTCTCCCCCTGAGGGCCGTGTCATTGTAATGGTGTGATATTGCCTCTGTGTTCATTTCTGGCCCAGTGCAGAGAGCTGGGCTGTAAACAGTGGCTGTCAGTGCTGGTGCTGACTCTGTCTGGACCTGGGCCCAGTTCAACCAGTAACCAAGCAGCTGGCTGGACCCAACAGTGCTGCAGTGCCACGCTGGCAAAAGCACGTGCACACACACACACACACACACACACACACACTCACACACGCACACACACACACTCACACACGCACACACACACACACACACGCCCACTCACACACTCACACACGCACACACACACACACACACACACACACACACACACTCACACACACCCACACTCACACACGCACACACACACACTCACACACACACACTCACACACGCCCACTCACACACTCACACACGCACACACACACACACACGTGCACACACACACACACACTCACACACGCACGCACACACACACACACACACACACTCACACACGCCCACTCACACACTCACACACGCACACACACACACACACACGTGCACACACACACACACACTCACACACACACACACACACACACACACACACACACACACACACACTCACACACGCCCACTCACACACTCACACACGCACACACACACACACACACGTGCACACACACACACACACTCACACACGCACGCACACACACACACACACACACACTCACACACGCCCACTCACACACTCACACACGCACACACACACACACACGTGCACACACACACACACTCACACACGCACACACACACACACACACACACACACACACACACACACACACATGCGCGCACATACACACACACACACACACGCACACACACACACACACACACTCACACACACATTCGCCATGCTCTTTGCCTTCAGTCCTCCTTTTCTGCCTCTGCACTCCATCCCTCTCCCTCTCCTGCCTCCCTCTGATCTCCCCGCTCCTGCCTAAGATAACTCCACACTGCAGTCACTCCGTTTGTCCTGATCTGTCAAAAGTGGCTGATAACACTGCTCAAAGAGTCAATAACATTGAGGGATGGGGGGGAGGTCTCTCTCTCTCTCTCTCTCTCTCTCTCTCTCTCTCTCTGCAACTAAAGATCAGAATTATCTCCGTTCCCTCGGAAGAGAAAGACCAGGTTCCCGATCCCCGTCAGATCACAGATCCAGTTGCCTCTGAATCAGTCCAGATTCTGCAGCTGCATTTTTGAATATTTCAACTGGATATTTGTGATCACACGAGGGTTAATGACTGGGAGTTAGTGCGGGTACAGATATAGATATTAAAAAGCACAAGCTTCTTCCACTATCTCGTTTCTCTGCTCGCACATTGTCCTCTGATCACTTTTGCTGCATTTGTTGAACCTTGAAGGAATGAATTTCCACCAAACCCTTTTAAAGGGCGGATTAATGTTCTTGTCACATTCAGTTGATACTGGCTGGATTCGTGAGCTGGGTGATTCATTTTCTTTAGCGCAGTCTTGGCAGTTTGAGATTGCAGAGTAAATGAGTGAAATGCTGAATAAAGCTCCAGTGTGGATTGGGGGGGTGGGGGGGGTGTGTGACAGTGTGGGGACAGGAAGTGACCGCTGGCAGCTGAGTCATGGTGGGGGGGAGGTGTCATTTGGCACCCAGAACAGCATTCTGGACCATCGCCAGGCCGCTTCAGGGTGGGCCGACCCTCTGCTTACGCTGCAGCATAAAGCTGCACTTACAACAGACTCCCCATCTACACCACCTGAAGTCAAAACACACATTTTACTCAATTTTGCCAATTCTGTATTACCATATGAAAAAGTATCACATAAATATGTGGTACATCATACATGGATGCTTTAAATATACTACGGAAAATTAGTAGGAGGAACTGGTAACCAACTGTGTGCGTGTGGGCTGGTTGTAGCCATGGTGATGATGATAGTCACCAGCACTGTGGGCTTCATGAGCCTGCGAGTAGACGGTCTGGATAACAGTCTCTCTCAAACCGACTATGCTGTGCAGTTCACCGTTATGTGCTTAAGATCAGACAGCGTGACTTTTCAATGGACGGTACTTCACATCAGAATGTCCTGTGTGTTTTGGTTTTGTCCCTCAGTTCAAAGACATGCAGGTTAGGCTACTTGGGGAGATGACATTCACCAGGCAAAGAAATTGTATTCTTGGTCAGCCTACCCTGCACACGTAAAATAATTGAAGATAAATAAAATAGATGAAGAAGGAATATGGAGACAGTGTGTGATTTTGACTGACCTAAAATCAGCTCCATCGATCCATCAATCCAGGTGGAGTGGAATGGGGTACAGTCGACAGGATGGAGCAATGATTGGACCGTGCCCATGGTTGGCTATCTGCAGTCAGATCTTCTCTTTTCCCGCTTACAGGCAGCCTAAACCTCCTAGTTGATGCACTGAACGATCCCCTGAATCGTTTCTCTGTTGCCTGGCAACCTCCCGGTTCCGCTCCCCTGGGTACAGAACGCTTCTTAAACCACTCAGTGTGGTGACCAGATTTGTCAGCTGCTCTCGGTCGGTGGTCACAGGGAAATCGCTGAGGGGGTTGTGCTCAAGTGTTGGATGAGCTCTCGGTAGCCTATCAGTTGGTTGCTTGACGAGGAAGTGTCGAGTCGTTCCTTCAGTGGGTATATGCTGTCGAGATTCGGGCTCGTACCGGCGCAATGAAATGTCTCTGCTGTCGGGCTCTTTGCCGAAGCTTGAAATTCAATCTATGGGCTTTACCCTGATTCAGTCCCTCAGCCTCCCCACCACTGTTCTCTGCAGTATTTCCTCTCTGGAATCCTTGAAACAGAGAGGCCTTCTCAATGGGCTGCCGCTGGTTTAAAAATGGTTGAAACGTGCTGTAAAACAGTAATCTCTGCCTCATATTGTGTTTTCTCTCCCTCCTCTCCATGGCTCGCCAACCCTTCCCCAGGTGGTGCGGGACCAGATCGCACACTGCACGGTGAAGCTGCGTCAGACCACGGGACTGATGGAGTACTGCCTGGAGGTTATCAAGGAGAACGACCCCAGCGGCTTCCTGCAGGTCAGTCAGAACGCCACCAGACACCGATAGCACCTCCTACACCCCAGGAGCACATTTTGAGCGTGTCCCAATTCTCAAAAGCGTGTCCTCCAATCCACCACTACCAGCTCATCACCTCTCTGGAAACATTGGGGAGAAAATAACTGAAGGAATGGAGATACGTTTTTTTCCTCCCAACTTGAGAGTAGAACCGATAGTTTATGCGTGAAGTGAATGATGCCAAAGTAGCCATTTACAGTGATGTTTAAACCCTGTGTCGCCTCAGTGACACGTAATTCCTTCTGCCCCTTGTACAGTAAGTTCCTTTGAAATCTAAATTATGATTATTATTACTATTCTAACGTCAGGGTTTGTAAGATTTCAGTTGTCAGTTGTTATCGTCCCATCCTCAATGCAATGTTTAATGAGCACTCTAATGGCTTATTTCTGTGATCTTACCACTTAAAGGGCGAAAGGAGTTGTGCGTTAATGTCATGGCCTGTCCCACAGATTTCGGACGCCCTCATCCGGAGGGTTCACATGACGGAGGGCCAGTGGGGAAAGGGCACGCTGACCCCCAGGATGACCAGTGACTTTGACCTGACCCTGGACAGCGGACCCCTCCTGCAGACCATCCACCAGCTGGACTTCGTTCAGATGAAAGGTTGGGAGGAGAGTGCGCTGTCTGCGAGTCAAACTTGAACACAAGCTTTCAGTGCAGACTTTGGCGCCCACTGCTTTACAAACATGAGAGGATTACATGAGAAGACTAGCATGAGTGAAGATGTTCCACCTTCTGAAGAATAAGAGCCTTATTCGATTACAGCATTTATTGAAGTGTTTTATTGATCTACAAATGCTGCATCAGTACTAAATAGTCTTACTCACATGTGCATGTTGTCTGTGCAGCCAGTGTGTTCGTTTTTGGATTGTTTTTATAATCTTTTGCGTGTGGTATTTATATGAGGGATCTATTTCCCTGTGTGTGTATTCCCTTGTCTGTGAATGTTGCATTTATTTGCCTATGTGTGTGTGCTTTATTTACGCGTCTGATGTGTATGTTGCACTTTTTTTCCTGCGTAGGTTCATGCCTGTGAATGTTGTATTCATTTGCCTGTGTGTATGTTACTGCACGTTCGTCTGTGTGCGTTCTGTTTTTGCTTGCGTGTGTGTGTTGTATTTATTTTCATGTGCATGTTCATTTCTCTGTATGTTGTATTTATTTTTGTGTATGTGTTATGGTCATTCTATATTTATGTCATGTATGTTCTGTATTTACTTGCCAATGTTTGTTTCATATTAATTTTCCTGTGTCGATTCATATCTGTGAATGTTGTATTCATTTGCCTGTGTGTATGATATATTCATACTGTATGTATGCCAATGAGTGTTCTGCATTTGCATGCCTGTGCGCGCTATGTGCACTCACTGCATTTACATACCAGTGCAGGTGTGTTGTATTAATTTACTTTTGTATGTGTGCATATGTCTCAGTACTGTATGCTGTATGTATTTGCATGATGTATACTGCATGTCCACAATGAGCCAGCATGTACGCCTGTGTGACTCAGTCTCAGTCCCCTCCACAGTCCCTGCTGCCCCCATGCTGCAGCTG
Source organism: Gymnothorax reevesii (assembly GCA_029721435.1). NCBI lineage: Eukaryota > Metazoa > Chordata > Actinopteri > Anguilliformes > Muraenidae > Gymnothorax > Gymnothorax reevesii. The sequence goes on from CM056573.1 coordinate 159,779,314, forward strand.
GAGGAGTGCTGCACCCAGAATAACAGCGCCACCCTGTCCTGGAAGCAGCCGCCCCTCTCCACCATCGCCGTGGAGGGGTACATCCTGGAGCTGGACGACGGGAACGGGGGGCAGTTCAGGGTGGGTGTACAAGGAGAGGCGCTGCATGTCACCTCAAAATGGCCTCAACCTTGTTTTGAGGCTCCGCATTGATTTATTTCTATTTTCATGAGGGGCATTATTATCATGGTTTATTTACTTTTATGGGAACGGAGTTGGAATGAGGTGGTGTAAACAAGTTTAACATTAGCCTGCCTGTCTTTGTCTGAGCTGGCTCAACATGCCCTAAACTCACAATCAGAGATACCATAAATAGCTATGTAATGTTAAAAGAGAGCCACCTTCTTGACATTAAAAACCCCAGCTTTAGGCTGAATATATCTTATTAACCCACTAATCTCGCTTGGTTGTATGCCCGTCTGGAGTTATGTGATTACCTAGCACTGTCAGATACGCAACAAGTGTTTCATGGCTGCTCAGGTAACAGCCTGCACTTACACTGGATTAGTCCCGCCTGGGAGTCTGTGGTAAAAGGGCAGCCATTTTGATTCTGTAGTTTGAGCGACAGTTACTGGAGCAGCTTTTGTGTCCTCTTTTCTTTTACAATGGACACCAGCTGGCATGCGGAGACCTTCCTTTATCTAAACCCTTTTATATTCTGCGGGGTGGTAACTGGACTTTCTGGCCAAATGTAAAACACAGGGAAAGATTTCATGAAACATACAAACCAATGAAATACGGTATTCAATAGAAGAAAAAACAGAATCAAACGCACTGTGTAATTGTAAGTATGGATGATGGTGATCATTCATTATTTTAATGTAATACAACTCGATATACAGGTATATGCATGTTGTGGCTGTTGTTCATTTTGTCAGTTACAGCTGACAAAATAAGTCATAATGGGGGGAGGACATGGTGCTGCTTGACTTCCAGCACCACAGTGGTGTGGAGCAGCCAGACATTTTGGCTCATTAATGCGGCACAAGGCCCGGCTGGAGACGCTGTGATCTATCAGAGGAGGCTATCCTTCTCTGAATCTGAGGCTGGAGGTAGATTGACACCCTAATTGGCTCAGGAGAACAGGTTTCCTGGTCTCCCTCATGTGATGCTCCCTTGATTACGGAGATCAAAGTCAGCAGCATGCATTCTTACCCTGGTAATCTGTCCTCCTTCGATTTCAGCTCCTCACAATGCAGGCCGCATGTACTTTGTAACTGTCAGCCTAGCTACCTGTCGAAAGTGGACCCCCTGCCTGTGTAACACACCTGCCCCCAAACTCCCATTCCTCATTTAACAATGACTGCAGAACAATGGGAAGAATGTGACAGGCACCATAATGATTGAAATATTAGTGGTTCTTGTAACGCAGGATTCTGGGCAAAAGAACCCGCCGTGAGTCGGCAGGTAATATCTGACTAATTTTGGCTCTGGCCTGGTTTGCTTGCTATTACTCTCAGACTTCAGTCACTCGCATTTCAATGGCCTGCTTTTCCCAACGCGCTCCCTATCCGCAGCCACCTCCCAGCTTACACAGAAGGTTACCCAAATGTTTCCTTAATGTTCTCTCAGTCGTATAACATTGCCTGTATCTGGCAGTAACTTTATGGGAATGTTTACTGTTAACTGGTCTCCCCTTAACCTCCCACACCTCTTATGTACCGGAATGCACATGAGATCATGACTTTACAATGCAACAGCAGATGTTCTAGAACATGAGTTTTTGGTTTCTAACCTCGGTGCTGCTTGCATCCTTTTATCCATGGGTGCTGCAGTACACGCACACACGCGCACACACACGTATTAAGACGCAGAATTATCCCACGTCCTGCGTAATCTCAGATTCAGGCTTGGAAATGCAGACAAACGCAGAGTATGCAGAGCAAACCTGCTGTATTTATCTGTGTGGGCTGCTTATGGTCTGTCTCAACATGCTGGTGAGAGCCATCATTGAGATGGCCATTCACTCTATATGGAACCATCCTTGCATAATGGGATGATTTGTAATTTTCAATGTATGATATATGACCCTATTTTCAACTCATGTTGTCAATCAGTGGAGAACATTTTCACATCAGTCCAGCCTTTGCTTCATCCCAAATGTCGAGCTCCTGCTTGTGAGGAACAAATTATTATGGAAGTGAATACAAACAATAGTCAGGATGCTCCAAACCCTCTCAAACACATTTCACAGTCCACATCTGAATTACCACCTCATACATTGTTGTTTCTGTCTCTGCGATTGGCTCTGTGTTGCGGAGTGAGAGTTGGCCGCGCAATTAAAGATTTAGTGGTGATATTACCTTAACGTTTTGAAATATTGGCTCGGAATCAATGCTGCGGTCCGTTGTGGATTCGGGACGGTGCTCTTTGTGGTGCGCTTTAGTGGTTTTTGAGCTGTGTTAAATCACAAGCAAGTCGAAAACAGTGCCAGATATCAAAAATTCCAAACGGTCCGTGCAAATTTTGAACAAACTGCAATGCCATAAAACAGTTGTACATACTGACTGGCAGACTCCGCTTCGAGCATGACTGGTTTTGTGGAGTTTATCCCTTTTGAAAGGCTTTGCGAGCTGTCTGAAAATAAGAGCTATCGTGAGAGGAATATAAAGTTGCTGCTGTATGCTTTTGATGGAGCCCTTTACTGTTGCCATTCTGTGATCAAGCAGTAAAAAGAAAACTCTGCAGTGTTTCTTTTCGAGGGTCCTTCATTAAAAAAGGCGTAAATCTGGTACATCTTCATTTCTTGGTCTGCTTAGTCAGAGTCTGGGGACAAAGAGGCCTCTAAAAGGCTTAAAAATATCCCGTCTATTTCAGTTATCTGCTCCTCGCCCGTGGCTTCACCCAGAAGGCATCTTGGAAATGTTTATTCTTCAAAATATTCAATGTTGAAATGTTTATGTCCAAAATTCTACTTTCACTCACTGAAAATGGTCATTCTCAGTGACTGTTCTAGAACTTGCCTTGAAATTGCCTTGAAACACCTATAAACTAGTTCTATATGAGTATTGAACTGTTCAGTGAAGAACATTATTCCAGTTTTATTACAAGAAACTAAGAGGTTTGTCAAGACTTCAGTGCATGTTGTATGTAAGTTGGGTTATGAGAAGATGTTTTGTATTGCCTAAGAGACATTTTTTCTTATCGTAGAAGATGAGGTATTGCCAGTGTGAGGCATAACGCATATTTATGTTGACGGTGTAAGTGTGCTCACATGCTAATGCATCACTGCATACACTTTTGAGCGTAAACTCCATGAAAGGTGCTGTTTAATTAAAGTTTGCTTCTTCAAGAACTGTTTATTTACAGTAATGAGGTGCCTGATTGGGCGGGGAACAGGCGTGATGTGTCTCACAGTGCGCTCATGCATTATGCATCTGTTCTGACCTCGAACGTCTCGTCTCTGATAGGAGGTTTACGTGGGGAAGGAGACCATCTGCACAGTGGATGGGCTGCATTTCAACAGCACCTACAAGAGCCGCGTGAAGGCCTTCAACAGCAGCGGAGTGAGCCAGTACAGCAAAACCCTCATCATGCAAACCTCAGAGGGTAAGCCGCCATTCGCCTGACCGTGTGCTGACTCACTTACACATGTACGCGCAGTGCATATACGCTCACACTGACATACATACATACGGTGAGCGCCAGTATTCGGTGGACAGTGACTCATTTTTTTTATTATTTTGGTTCTCTGCTCTAGTGCTATGAGTTTGATAAGATGCAATGACAGTGAGGTTGAAGTGCAGACTGCACGCTTTAATTTGAAGGTGTTATCATCTTTACCCCCCCCAGACAGAATACGTGGACAGCATTGGTCGAAAGCAGTCAGCTGGACACCCCGTATATTCTCATATTGCATCTCCGAACTCATACACGGTGCGCGCGTAGGCTAACTCCCTTAGCATCTCTGAAGCAGCCGAAATGGCATGCATGTGAAAAAGAGGTCTTCAGTGGGATAAATTTGTTCCACAGTTTGTTAGTGGGCTAATGCGTAAACATTTGGGGGTCAGTAAATGGCAGGGCTCCACTAACCCCATATAGTTCTATAATGGCCCTCCAACAGACTATGTAACTTATAATATTGGATGAACCGTTAAGAAATTACAGCACATTTCTTACTTAGTTCCCCCTTATCAAAAGAATTGTTCAGTTGAACGTAATGTGGAATGAAGTAATCATCTTTAATGTCTGGTTGCATATCCTTTGCGTGAAATGACTGCTTGAAGTCTGTGATGCATAATCGTCACCAGATGCTGCGTATCTTTCCTCGTGATCTTCGGCCAGCCCTGTTCTGCCTCTTTGTTCCTCCTTGTTTCAGGAACTGTGGCCTTCAGACTCCTTTTTAGCAAGTGAAATGCATGTTCAGTTGGATACCTATCCAGTAATTGACTTGACCAACAGGACCAAAGTAACAAAAAAAATGTGTTGCTGTCAAATTAATTAAGATGCTCACTGTATATATTTACAGACATAAATATTTGCCATACATGCAAGCAGTCATACACGTAATGCACACATTGCACACTCCCAGCTCATTATCAGTGGATGCTGAAGGGCCAGGAAAATGTCCCTGAGCCATGTGAGTATGTAAGGGACCTTCAGCCAGATATTAGTAGTTAGGAACGGGCATGAACATAAATCAAAGAATCTTCTGCAACCCCAGCCTAGCCAGATAAGTGCCTTCGTCCGCAACTGATTTGTATTCTGGAGTGACCCTCTTTAAAGCCGTATTGCAGAGGTTTCAGTTGGGCACGTAGCTGTCGGGCACCGGCTTACTCTTCCCCCCTGGTCTCCTGTCAGTCTCAGGCCAGTGCCTGGAAGAAAGGCAGAGACAGACATCCACCAATGGATTGGAATGCTAATGCTAAATGCTAAATCTCCCTATCCTCCAGCACTGTGCCGGGGGCTGGGAAGTAATGATCTTTAGAGACAATATGCTACTACTGAGGAACCCGCTGGCGGTGGGGCAGGACAGATGGCGGCAGGAGGGATTATCAGGAAGTCTGGGATGAGCAGGGGGTGCCGGGGGGCAGCCTGGGGCAGATTTATAAGAGAGAAACAGTATTTACTTCCTTATTCGAAGGCCCAAAAACCCTAGGCCTTTCAAAGTTTGGTTGATTGAACATTACGTGACTAGCGCTGGGGGTGTGGTCAGATCACTCTCTCTCTGCCAATTAGGCTGGTGAGCAGCACCTCCTGCCCTGGTTCCACTGCTTTTAGTCAGATTTCTCTGTCCTGATTGGACAGCTGAGTTTAAAATGCTTCCTGATAACATGCTTCCTGGTTCCATTGCTTTAAAGGAGGAGACAGCACCTCGGCAAAGTATATTTCAGCGAAAAGTAGAATTCCTGAAGTGTCTAAAACGCATAGTTTAATAAATTTTAATTTGGTCACGATCCAGTGCAATGCATTTTAAAACTGGCAAGTCTTCAAATCGGCATCAATATCAGGGGGCAGACATTTTTACTTGGGGAATCTAAGGCTGCGTTCGGAATGCACACTTGTCCACTCGCTTACTCACTCTCTATATTGTTTTCAATGTAGAACATTCACTACATAGTGCCCTAAATAGTGGGTATGTGTGCATTTCGAATGCATTATCCAATCAAATGCCAGTGCCGCAGTGCTTGTGGCATCAGTTATTATCTTTCGTGACGTTGGTTGTTCTCTTTCCTTTCATCCGGGCCATGGAAAAGTTCAGAGGGCCTTCAGTAAGCCTCACCCTTTATGGCTTGATATGGCATTGTAAATCCAAAACTTTCGCTGACTTTGCAGCATTTATTTTCGCCGTCCTTAGGATTGTCACACAGCTGTGCCACTTGCCTTACAGCGCCCTTTAGCCATGATAACATTCAGAATAAAGAATGGATTCTCGCAGCCTCGCAAACAGATTTACGCAAATCTTTGCTGCTTAACAAGCAAAAAAAAAAAAAAAATGCTGAAATTATTAAGACATATTGATATTTTAAGTTGTCATTTATGCGCAGAAGAAGAAGCCTCATAATTTTGTGGTGCAATGCATATCAATGCTATCAAAAGTAAATTAGACTGTTGTCAGTTTTTACCAATTAGCCTGAGCAACTGTGGCTAATCGGGAGATGTAATCTGCGAGAGGTTTAGGTTATTAAGCATTAAGGTGAGGTTTCCGAAGACCAAATTCAAAATCATAAGATTTCCCCAAGTAAAAATGTCTGCCCGCTGATATTGAAGCCAATTTGATGACTCCATGGTTTAAACACGCGTTGCGCTGGATTATTATCAAATTAAGATTTGCGTTTTAGACTCTTCAAGAATTCTACTTCCCGCTGAAATATACCTTCCCGAAGTGTGGTGTCCTCCTTTAACTGCTCTGCTAAGCCTTCTTCTCTTTCCACGCTGTCTGTCAGCTTCTCTTCTTCTCTCTCTCTCTCTCTTTCTTTCTCTCCCTCTTTCATGCATTTCAGCTGGACTCCCCCCATGTGATTTAAAAACCATAGCGACAGGTATGGTCAGGTCATTTTAACTCTATGAATGCCAAATTCCCCCTCCCTTATCATTTCAATGTGTCAGCAATTTGGGTCACCAGTTTGGGTCTTACTACAGTGCATACAACATTGAAGTGTGATAATCTCTTCTGGACCGCAGCATAAACACTCTGGATTTGCATATATTCATGGCCTGTGTCCCATTCTATAGGCCCAAAGGTTTTCCTGTTTAAAGAACTTCCTGCATGGATCAAGTCTTTTGTCCGTCGACATCATTCATGTTTCACTCAGTCTAGATTTCATGCCATCTGAATCAGTTTGAATCTTCTCCACTTCAGTTAAACATTGTCTAATTTTCCACTTTCCTGCACCCTGTTTTTTTTTTTTCCTTTCCTGGGGCCTCTGGCACATTTGCCTGTTCTGAGTTTTATGAAAGGAACAATCTTCCGGAACAATCTCGGTCTTCCAGAGTAGTCCCGGTCAAAACAATGAATAGTGGTTTTCAGCTAAAATGTCAAAAGAATCAGGTGTGAACATTGTTTGGACCGAATTGGCCTTTCACATATATAACACATAACAGGAAATTGTCTGTGTCAGTTGCGTTCTTACCAACTGGAAATAGTCAGTTTTGTGTAGGCAAGGGGCAGGACCTGGGTAGACCATACAGGAAGCAGGAAATGAAGCAAAAACTATACCGAAGAAATCAGTGTGGAGTTCACAGCATAACAAAAATGGTGGCCAACTCATCTGTAATGATGACTGTTTTTGCATTGATATCAATAGTACATGTTTGGATGTAGCAGCAATATTAACAAAAGAGTGCAAGGCAATATACAGGCGTGCAGAAAGCAGCTACTCTTTGTGAATAAAGATCTCATGACGGAAAGAAAGCTAGTGTTTCGCTGTTTAAAACCTCATCAACACTCCCACTGGCTCGCTGTGAATTCTCCAAACAATGACATGCTCTATTCACACATAAGCTAAATCTCACATTACACGGCCATTGTACTAAAGAGGTGGTAGCGTAAAGTCCATTATATGTTCAGTTGCATTCTCACATACAGCTGCTATGGATAATGTTGTGACATGTTCAGGGTTGCAGTGCATGTGTGAAAGGGACGTATGATTCAAACTGGACAATAGATGACAATGTTTCTGCCATTTTAATAAGGCGGAAAAGCATTAAAGCTTACCCAATACATTGTTGTAAAGAAGAGTATCCATGCGTAAGAATGTGTCTCATCAATCAGATTGTTTTACCAGACATTCCTCAAAGGTAAGACTCCCACTAGATGCATGGGAATATTGAGTGGCTCTTTAATGCTATGGAGTGACATCCAGCTTCACTTTCTCTCATTTCTGTCGACCCCGTGAGAACCCTGACGGAAGACGTGGCTCTGCAGCTGAATTTGAATCGATGCTGGCTGTGTGTGAGGCGTGTGAGGGGAGAGTTGTGCTTATTTATCTAGTGGGACTCTTCACCATCGCTCACTCTGTTTCTGTCACTCACTCTGTGTTCCTGTGCGTCTCCGTTCCAGGCCTCTCCAGGGGCTGCGGATTCACAGCGTTTGTGACGATTCGGTGGTTTGAAAGATTTCTCGCGGTTTTGCCTGACATTTAATTTTACACTCAAATCATTCTGCGTGTTTGTGTTGCAGTCGCCTGGTTCTCCTTCGATCCAGCGTCCGCCCATCCCGACATTGTGTTCTCCAATGAAAACTTCACGGTCGCGTGCAACAGCTACGATGACAGGGTGGTGATGGGAAACACAGGCTTTTCCCGCGGCGTGCACTACTGGGAGATGAGCGTGGATCGCTACGACAACCACCCCGACCCTGCTTTTGGGGTCGCCCGTGGCGACGTGCTAAAGGACGTCATGCTGGGAAAAGACGACAAGGCATGGGCCATGTATGTGGACAACAACCGCTCCTGGTTCATGCACAACAATTCACACACCAACAGGTAAGCAAGAGCAAAGTTTGGGCTTTAATGTGTGGATGTCTGTGTCATGAACACAATCTTTCTTCATAAAAATGTTTTTCAAGCTTCAAATCAAATCGAAATCTGTTTGTGTTGCTCTGTGGCCTGTAACCCAGTTCCCAGAGAGCTAACATCCGTAGGTTTTTACTCCAACTAAAGCTAAGCGCACCTCATTTCCCACGTTTAAGTCTTGAGGAGGCGCTAAATAGCTAAATCAGGGGTGCTGAATTACAGTTGGAGTGAAAATCTTCAGGACTGTACCTCTTCAGAAACAGGGCACTAATGAGGCACATTTTACAAAGCCTGATCACAACACACTGCTTAAAGGACCCTAGCCGAACCCCCACAAGCTCAAGCTTGAGGAAACAGTACCAAGAAAAAACTCCCTGATTGTAGAGAAGATGAAACCTTGGGAGGAACCAGACACACGTAGGAACGACCAGTCCTCCTCTGGCCAGCTGAGGACGCAGCTTTGATTGATCAGGATCTTTACTGAAGATACTGAGCCGGATGTAGCTTGTAGTCTTGGGTGGTGGCTGAGATGGGTGGGGCCAGGTCATGATGACGGGGAGCAGAATGGATAACTGAGGAAGAGCAGGTGTATATTTTGTTGAAGGGGAGGCTGGGCAGCAGTCGAGGGGTGGCCTGGATCGCAGCCATTGTTGGGAATCAGGGCAAGCCAAATTGAGACCATCAGGGAAATGCAGCATAAGTGCACAGAGCACCAAGTAATGATGGGACACAGTTTGAAAAGTAGTCTATGCTGGGAATAATGTATGGCTTCCCAGCTACTTGGACTAGAATTGAGAACCTTGCTGTCACAATATATGATGTGTCACCACATATCTGCAGCCAACTGAGAAAGATGGAGAGACAGCAATTTGACAGGTGACAGTAAGGAAAGACAGCCACCCCTCAATACTCTATAACTGCAGGCTTCTCTCAACCTGCCTACTGAGACTGCCTCTGTATTTATTATCCATTTCACTGTTTCTCTCTGCCTCGGCTTCGCTCTCTCTCAGGACGGATGGTGGTATCAGTAAAGGTGCCACAGTAGGGGTGCTGTTGGACTTCACGCGCGGGATCATGTTGTTTCTGATCAATGATGAGCAGCAGGGTCCCATCGCCTTTGATGGCATGGAGGGGCTGTTCTACCCAGCTATCAGCCTCAACCGCAACGTGCAGGTAACCAACCTCCAGCCACCGCCCTCGGGCAGAACAGAGCCACTTCAGAACCACTGAATAGCCTGACACGCGTTACAGTGCAACACAACTGAGCAGAAACCAGATGATGATAGAGCAGTGCAATGATAAATTAGCATGCACAACTGTGAAAAGCAACCATAGGGACAGTAGATACAAGACTGCTGTCCAAATGATTCATCCTTCAAGGTGTGAGGTCGCAAAAGTGTGATTAAACACTTTCCACTGACCACAATGCCAAAAACAATGAGCTATAACATCCACTATTGCTATCTGAGAACAACGCAGATGTGGAAACACTGACTTCTAGAAACGCTGGCTGAGTGGCAGTATTGAAGAGCTCTGTAGCACAGACGACTCTTTCCTTATTAATGCTTTCTTGTTGATGAGAAACACAAGGTTGTCCAAAATTTCAAGGACGAGCCACTCCTGACCCAACCCATTCTATGAATATTCATGACACAGGTTTCAGACTGTTTTGAATCACATTCCTGATCTAAATTCAGTCCCCATCATAACTGCGCTTACAAATGGATTACGGCAGCAATGATGTGGTGCCTGAGATGGTTTGTCATATCAGCCGCGGGATTGGTCTCATAGTTTCAGCTCAACTATGCCCCCTGCTGGTATGAAATACTCAGTACTGCCAACTTAAAATTCTGCTCAGAATACATTCCTTAGCAACGTCCCCTGACTCAGGAAAAAGAATGGAGGCAGCAGCTAAAATCATCAGCTCTATATTTTGTGCCATTAAATATTTGTATTCTTTGCATTGAACTATTATTGACTAAGATTCTAAAGTTGATATGTATTTATGCTGTGGCTAATTACGTAGATGACAAATTTTCTAAAGCTTGTCGACGTGCATGGAAAAATACATTGTTGTAACAATTACTGTTGGCACAGGATGTGAGTTCCTTTTTTCATGAATTTTTAATGTCCTGTCCTGCCCCACTCTGTGCCATGAAATAATACTTTCAACGTGCGGAGCTTGTTGTTCTCGGTTTTGAAATGGCGTCATTTTGCATAATTGGCATGTTGTTAATGTAATAAGATTGAGCATTACTGTACAATGCAATGATATTGTTTATTGCTCTTGGCTTAGGTAACTCTGCACACCGGATTGCCAATCCCTGAATTCTACACCCCAAGTGAGCCCGACCCTCCCGGCTCAGTGTGTTAATGTCGACATAGTAACCATCTCGTGGAGGAGGACGTAGTTTTGACTCACATCGAAAGTCTCCATGTCAGTAATTCACTGTCCTGCACCCTGAACATCGCCCTGAAGACCGTGGTTCACCGAAACTCTTCATTCATATGACCATATCCACACCACCACCTATCTCCCCTCCTCATCCTCCTGTCAACTAACACTGAAGATGGAGTAACACAGAAGAGAAATATTTTGGCTTGACTGCATTTAGCGTCCAGTGTTCAGATTCTATTTTTGATGTGCTTTTATCTAAACGTTAGTGAAAGTTGTTCTACTGTGAGGACTGTCCTTTGCTGGTACCCTTTTTCACACGCAACACTGACCACGGTAATGCTGACGAGCGACATCATCATCATCATCATCATTCATCACTCCCTGTTCTCTAAGAGAGACACGGTAAATCTGAATGACTGTCTACTCTTAGACCATTTCTCACCATAAAGATAGTTATGACTTCAGATGAACAATAGGTGGCATTAAAATATATGTATAATCCCTGGGGTTAGGTAGAGGACTCTGTACATAGCTGTGGCTTTCGCTCATAAATTGGCTGAGTTGAGTAATATCCTGCATTGCAGATTCCAGGAGACTGGTCAGGACTGGAATCAACTGTCACTGTATTTCACATTCTCTAACATTCGCAAAACATTCTCTAGAACCAGTACGGTTAATGTAAAAGTGTAATTTCCCAAAGTATCCCAAAATGTGATCCTGAAATACTGATTACCTCAGGCAGTGCAAGAAACAGGATGATGCTACAGTCTGTGAAAATAATTACTATTAGCAATGGAGGGAGGGGGGGTTGTATAGGTAGAATGGCGCCTAGTTGACTTGTGTAATGACTCTTGGGAAAATCTATAACTTTGTATTGTTTTATCTCTGATGTGGGGCGCTTTAACTGGCTTGCTTGTGAACTCCTATAATGATTATACGGTGATTTTACGGTCTAAGTAAATCAGCGCTCTGCCATAGTTGTGACTGTATAGAGTCTGTGCGGCTTCCCCTGAAAACAGGCTCTTCTTCAGAATCAGAAGCTCTACACTGCAGCTTTGACAGGATGCAGCGTGTTCTGGTTTCTGCTATTTTTCAGTTTGTTTTCTTTTCTACATTGATGTGTCTTTTTTGGCACAGTCTTCATGAGGTGCTACAGCAGCTAGCTAATATGAACTTCGTCTCTTTGGTTGACCAAGTTCTAGTAGTTTTTTGTACTAATTGTTCATTGACTGCCCTAATGTATAAACTGGATAAAAAAAATAAGTTATTGATGTTTGTTTTGAGTATACTACGTGTGGCTTTGCTACTTTATTTAAAGTCATTGTACTGTATGTAAGAGATGAAAACTTAATGGATTTTGCAGAGGCAAAACTGTGCAAAATGTTTCACATAGATAATATTGCTGCCCAAAAACAACTTTGAAACCACCCCCCTCCACAGTGTGCAAGAGTTAGTGTGTGTGTGTGTGTGTGGGCATGCGTGTGTGTTTGTGTATACGTGTGTTTGTGGGTATATGTCGGTGCGTGTGAGTGTTGGCTGCTGAGCTAAAAATAATAGACGCACAAAACATCCCTCAAAACGAACCTTTATTCTTGACAAGTTTTAAGTTGTGTTCCTTGATTAATTACAAATTTACTTGATGAATGCAGAAAATATGTAGTACTTCCAGGTGAGCCAGTTATTTTCATTTTGGGAGTGAGAGAAACAAAAATTATCAGGATAGCAAATTTTGCAAATTGCAGTTGACTTAGTTCAAAATTGTGGATATATGTTGCTAATATTTGTTTTCAAAAAATGCTGCACAGGTTAGCCTGCATTGCATGGATGTGTCAAAAACAAACACAAGTCAACAGAATAGTTTACTTTTTGGACTGAGCATACCAGCTGAATGAGACTTTTTTCAAATTTATTACTGAATTTCCCTAACCTTGCATGAAGAAAGCAGCCGTGTTCACCTACTGAAGGATTATTCAAATCACAGGAAAATGTTGAAACGAAGACAAATCACTGAAAACAGTTTTAGACCAATCATTGATTCACAGGGGTGTTTTGCGCCTATTTTATTTTCAGCTCAACTGCCGCCATTGCAACTGACCACTTATCAAGATGTTTCAGGTGAATTTGCCTTTCATCAAGAAAGTAGGTCCTTCTGGTATATCCTTGACATTACCCAGTGCTGCTCTGTGTCCAAATTGACTTACTTACCTGCAACTGAGTATCTAAGTTGCATAAAACCTTGTTGTGACTTGTTTACTCAACAGTTGCCCAGTAAACTGAATCCGACAAGCCATTAATCTCTAGAACAGGGGTCTCAAACTAGAGGGCCAAGGAGCTTCAGGTTTGCAATCCAACCAAGCAGAAACACATCTGAAACAACTAATTTAATCAACTGATCTCGGTCTGTGGTGCGTTTCCCAAAAGCATAGTTGCTAACTAAGTTAGCAACTTACATAGCTCGTCCATTCACAGTCAATGGGTCCAACTATGTAAATTAGCATCTGTGATTTCGGGAAACGCAACCCTGCTCAGTTGATCATTGTGTCTGCTTGGTTGCATTGAAAACCTGCTGCCCCTTGCTTCTGTGTGGAATGTCTTATAGCGCTTTATAGAAGTGGTAAAAATGTCACTACACAGTCGTGGCCTCTCAGTTTGAACCAATGTGCCATCCTTTTCTATCTTTGAAGAACTGAGAGACATGGAGTTCAGCCATAGCCTGTCAGACTGTCTTGCTTGCTTCACACTCAAATATTTTTAGGTAATTTGACGGCATAGTGTCAGGTTTAGCACAGGGCTCGTCATCAAATTAGGACTCTCAAAATTACTGAGAGAAATTAAATCATTGGTGTTACAAAGCCATTAGGATGAAAATGTGGATATGAAAACTGTTCTTGATGAATTTGTGTGGGTGTGTGTGTGTATGTGTGTGTGAATGTTGGAGGAGGGGAACCACTATATTTTACATCAAATCTTGCAGAGTTTGAGGGCATGGATACTAAAGATCACTCACTTTTTGAGAAGACGTTTTCAGTTCTGTGACTTTCAAATAAAATGAGTGAACAAAAACAAAAAAAAAAAGACCTGACAGGAAGACAAAAACAAAAAGCCTGGGAACTCAAGCTGTCTGATTTATTTATTCGATATTAAATTGACTGTTACATGTTTTTTTGGACAAGTAAGCACTATGTGAGAAGGCAAACAATTCTCATTTAGAGGATATACATTTTCCACATGGTTAAACCTAATCTTGATCAGCAATTCTCAAAGCCCTAATGAGGAATCCCCTTTGTCCTCTCTTTCATGGCTCTGTGGAAACGTGATAAGGAGGATGCTTTTTGAAACTATCCCTGCTAAACCTCATACTTTCTGCAATGCCACTGTTAATAGGTCTCTGCATAAAAAGCCTGGGAGTCATTGGCTCCGTTTTGTCATGTAGACAAACTCTGCAGTGCATTAGTTTTCCGAGGGCTTTTCTAACTAGGTGAAGGGGAACAGCAATTTATTTCATTGTATTATCATTCTGCAAGTGCTAATATTCATTTTTGTTAATTTACCTAAACCTCCAAATGCACAGTATATGTACGACAATTTTCACGATATATTTTTTATATTTCAAGATTGAAAAGAATTTTGAAGTAAATTCAAAATTGTGATGTTGAATGGAAACATTGTAAAAAATGTTTTTTGCTGTATTTTTTCTGAATATCATTGTTCTCATAAGAGAAAAATCATTCAAAATTATTTTTGTCACAATTTCATGTAATGTACAATTTAATTTGCATGGAATACATGTACCTATGCCATGACTTACTTATCCCGTTACCCTCCCTTCAGAACTAGTCTATTGCAAGGTAGTTAGTACCAGCGTGAAAATTTGAGTTACTTAGCATGGAATGTGCTGTTTCGTAAATCTGGAAGGAAATGACTGGAAGGATTTTTACTAATTTATGCATCAAACAACTTTCAAAATGTAACCCCATATTCTTAAATACATGGATGGTTGCAAGAGGAGATTGGCCTTTTAAATAGTAAGGCTAAAGGTCGGTGCTAAGTGAGGAGAATCTCACGCCGAAGAACACGGAGATTCAGTTTTCTTGTTTCGCAAATCCTTATAATGCCCGAAAATTATTGACACAGATTAATAAAGACAGTGTTTTGTCGCTGGACGACAAGCTCTCTTTCTTGGTCTGAGGTGAGCACGTCAGTGCCTGTGTCATTGCGACATTCTTTCACAGTGATTGTGACAAAGTGCTCTAGATTAAAGTAGGCCTACTGTCCGGTTGGTGACATAGAATGTATTCCTGCGTCTCCATGTTACACTGCTTGTTATTTATATAATTATTTGCTTATTATTGGTGACTTAAATTGATGTTATGATTAAGTCTACTTATAATTATTGATGTATTATTCGGAGGCTATGTGTTTTCTGTTGCAGTATCTAAAAATAAATAAACTCGTTAAGTGCAGTCAGAGTCATCTTGTTTCCTCTTTTCAATTAGAATTACTCTGTAGTTCGCGCGGCGTTTCACGTAACCATTGACTGCGGGGAAAGAGCTCTTGTCAAGACAGACGACGCTGGGGCCTTGCAGGCTTCATGCGCTTTCGGAAATAGCAAGCTCAGGACACAAACGGCCTTGAAAAACCGTTTTTACCGAAGACAAAAAGGAGCGTGAGAATGTCTGACATGTAGACATACATGACTCTCGTCAAAACTCGTCAACGGTCGCTCAACAGTGCACGATAACGGCGAGGTTGCAATCAGTGCTGTCAGGCCTTGACACACCCACTATTTCAGTATAGTCACCAATGGGTGCTGGCGAGGAGGGAACTAGCAATGCACGAATCCACTATTAGTGGGAACTAATTCATTCCTGTGTCAGATAGGAAAACGAATAACATCGGTTGTTCGATATGGCGACGCCTGTGAGTGACCAAGAGAAGAGAAAGCAGATAAGCATCAGGGGAATCGTCGGGGTCGAAAACGTTGCGGAGCTAAAAAAGGGATTTAACCGACATTTACACTTTACTCTGGTCAAAGACAGGAATGTGGCTACGCAGCGGGACTACTACTTTGCACTCGCTCATACGATTCGAGACCACCTCGTCGGGAGATGGATCAGAACTCAGCAGTTTTACTACGAGACCGACCCAAAGGTAATCGTAAACTGATGAAACGCATCGCAGGAATCGTAGCTACAGGCAATGCAATAAGCAGAGATGACAGCTTCGCATTTTGTTTCCTTCCAATGCAATCAGTTTCTATTCCAAAACTAGGAAGTGCACATTTGAGTCGTCATGGTGGATATGTGTTGTAAAACTTTTCGTGGCGATTACTTTAATGCATGTTTCATGTGTGGTTATGAAGAATGAATTCCATACAGTGTGCAAGGTGTTGTCCTGCGTATGTCCACACTCAAAATCAGGCGGCGCCATTAAGTGACCAGTTTCCTGCTCGACTGTTTTAAACTTTGTGAAAGTCGACAAAACTTGCAGTTTTGCGTAAATTTGAGGCCGCAGACACTTGCACACTGGATCATTGGCGGTAATGTATTTATCTTGCTGCTCTACGCGACAGCATTTGAAAGAACCAGAATTTTTTTTGTAACACCATTCCTTTCAATAGCCTATACCGCCCCTAACAGGCAGTGATGATGGGCGATAACGTGGAAAACTACCTGCATGGCTTTGTCCGATGACTGCGCTTCCTTTAACTCTGTTGCAAAATGGCTGTTTCACATCTCATAGTCTCCTCCTCTTGCTTGCTCAAACATGCTAGTTGTTCAGGTCTGTACCATGAGTATTGAAATGATAATGTCAATTCCAGCGCGTGTATTACCTTTCGTTGGAGTTCTATATGGGCCGGACCCTGCAAAACACGATGATCAATCTGGGACTGCAGAATGCCTGCGATGAGGCCATATACCAGGTAAGGAACAGAGTGTGGAGTTTGGTAGTGTCATGGGACAACATAGTTGAAAAATGATGTACAAAGTTTGAAGACCATAATGGGTTGTCTACCCTAATTGACTGTTTTAAATTGGTGAGATGGAAAAAAATCTATTGCATATACTTCCGCGAGGTTCTTTTATCAATAAAATCTGTTCGAATACCATCACACTGAATTATTCAAGCCCTCATACTGTAAATTGTCATGTGCTCTGTGATTTTTTTTTTTTTCTGGCTCCACCCACAAAGGGGCTCGGTTGGTTTTTGCACGTTGCGACAGAGTATTTACTCAATAACAGCGCGCTTGATCCCTCCCCTTCTGTCTTAGAGCAAATGGAAAGGCAGTCAATTTTGAAAATAACTAAATGCCTCATATATTCTGATTGAAAACCGTTTTAATAGATTCATATGGGTTTGCGGTAAGCTGCACCAGTTGCCTTGAGGGCAAAAATGTCTCCTTTACGGACGGAAGTTTTTTTTTTTTTTTACTCCTGTAGCTTGGCCTGGACATGGAAGACTTGGAGGAAATGGAAGAGGATGCTGGACTGGGTAATGGAGGCTTAGGCAGACTTGCAGGTACTTCACTGGATTTCTGCCATTTGCTACATATCCTCCATTTTATTGCACCTATGTAAGCACCCGGTTTGCACGATTAACTCACTCTGAATCGAGGAGAAGTTTCAAAGCCACTATTTCGTCATTCCCCACTAAATGTCTCAAGAGGAAAGTTGAGTAACAAGATCCACTGGGCCTGTCTGTATTTCCCCTTCACACCAGCATAAACATTTTTAGAATCACAAATTTAATCTCTGATCTGTGTTTCCCTCAGCCTGCTTTTTGGACTCAATGGCCACCCTTGGCCTTGCAGCATATGGGTACGGTATTCGTTATGAATATGGAATCTTCAATCAGAGGATCAAAGATGGTTGGCAGGTAAACAGGCTGTACTTTTGTCAAGTAAAGTAGCTGCACAACAGCAGTCTAAGGATATTTTTGACAGTGCTGAAGTGAAGACTTTCTACTTTTCTCAAATTTATTGGATAAGTTTAATTCAACTGCCACATATTACCAATGCCAATGCATATTAGAATCATTCTCAACTCATTACATTCAAATAGTTTACTCTGTCATTGCTGGTCCTGAACGTTATTTGAAGTGGCCTTAAGTCCTACAGAAGCACTAAGGGTTCAAGGTTCTATATGACAGGCAGGGGGGAATAAGTCCATATATAGCCGGACTGTGAGCCAATAATTAACTGTGGGTGGCTGCAGTCTGCCCCAGTGCTCTGAATCGGCTCATGCTTGTGTCCATGCTTGTCGGCTGCTGTGTAAGCATTATGTGGCCCAAATAACTGACTAGCCCACCTGCCTCTCCTCACGTTCATTTTAAATCACGCTTCTTGTTTGCCAAGTAAACTTTTCAGTCTAAATAGGACTTGAATTTGCACATGGGTCATTCTAAAGATTAGTCATTTGCTGGAGTTACACATGCAGCCTGAAGTGCACTTGGACCTTTTTAACCGTGTTTAGACAAAGTTAACCACTGAGCTGAAATTGTCCTTAGCTAACACTTCCATTGTATATCACTAGAGTTTTCCCCCAAAGTTATTAAGCCCCTGAACCAATTGTGGTTATGCGTAATGTGAAGTAGAAATGTACTCTTGCGGACTGTCAAGATGGACTTGCATTATCATTCATGTCTGTAAACATCATGCTGGTCACCAGCCTTATTTGATGTGTGGCGGTCCATAGGTGGAGGAGGCGGATGATTGGCTGAGATATGGTAACCCCTGGGAGAAGGCTCGCCCAGAGTACATGCTACCTGTGCATTTCTATGGCAGGGTTGAGGAGACTAAGGAAGGCTCCAGATGGGTTGATACACAGGTACCAAGCGCAATAAAGATGGACAATAATAAAGACACACACGGTTGCCTCTTCTGCAGAAACAAATGTGTAAAACAATAATAAAAAAACAAAATAAATTGTTCAGAATTCTACTGGCTTACTCACGATTTCTGTTCAAACTGGCCCTCTGTTGACCGTGTTATTGCGGTTACTGATTGCAGAATTGGTATTTCTGCCACCCGGACTTCACACAACTCGGGATGCAGTTGCATCATCTCGCAGTGCTGTCTTGTAGACTTGTGATGAATATATTGCACCATTGAATTCATTTACACAGGTTGTTCTGGCCATGCCTTATGACACCCCCATCCCAGGCTACATGAATAACACTGTGAACACGATGAGGCTTTGGTCTGCACGCGCCCCCAATGACTTCAACCTCCGGGACTGTAAGTGCACTTGAAGCCGCTCTGAGTTTAAATGCCATCAACTTTAGCTTGTAGTTGGAGGCTGCAGCTTTAAATTCCACTGGGGTTTATTTGCGGTATTTGACATCGTTTTGATATGTTTCTTTCATACAGTTAATGTTGGTGACTACATCCAGGCTGTCCTGGACAGGAACTTGGCTGAGAACATCTCTCGAGTGCTCTACCCGAACGATAATGTAATTTGGCTGTGCCTGTGTTTACATTCTTTTCTGTGCTATTGGCTCTGGTTTCTTGGTCGTAAGTTGTCTGCGCAAGCTGATGAATTGCTTTTATTTCCTAATTCCTGCGCCTGCAGTTCTTCGAGGGGAAGGAGTTGCGGCTGAAGCAGGAGTACTTCGTCGTGGCTGCCACCCTCCAGGACATCATCCGCCGCTTCAAAACCTCCAAGAGAGACCCTGCCTCGGCTCGCATTTCCTTCAAAACCTTCCCTGAAAAGGTAAAAAAAAAAAAGGAAGTCCTCAGCAGTGGTCATGGGGACGTGCGGGACTTGCGTTTCTAGTTTTGCTTCAAATACCAGTTAATAACAGTTTCTATGGTTCAGCTGGGTTGATCATTACAGTTCAGCTGGAAGGCCAAGTCTTACCTTTGCTTCTGATCCTCTGTTGAAAGGTGGCCATCCAGCTGAATGACACCCATCCTGCTATGGCCATACCAGAGCTCATGAGGATCTTCATAGACATTGAGAAGCTGGACTGGGATACGGTGGGTTCATAAAACGAAGATAAGCGGAAGAGGGGAATATTGTACAACTGAACTCCAGTATGGTAATACTGGTTTACCACAGATGACTGCAATGAGCAAATGCAGCCTGGACAACGAAATTGCCTGGTACAGATGTTTCTATATTTTCGGCAAACACTGGCCTAGGTAATTTTTACACAGACAATGAAGTAATTATTAAGTTTTAACCTTCTCTTCATGAGCGCATTTCTGCATGTAAAATTGTACTGATGAAATGTTGCTAACTAGCAGATAATCCTCGCAAAGAGATGAACAACTATCAGTTGACTTCTCATTTCACTAAGGAATAAACTCTATTTTGATCTGAAATTTAATGATTTGATATTTCCATCTGCATTTGGATCATCGTGTGAGGCACCTTGCCAATAAAAACTGGAAGGACTCTCCACGTAAACTGAATGAAGAGGGTAAATTCTGCTCTGTTACAGGCCTGGGACCTCACTAAACGCACCTTCGCTTACACCAACCACACAGTGCTGCCGGAGGCTCTGGAGCGGTGGCCGGTGGAGCTGATGGAGAGTCTGCTGCCCAGACACCTGCAGATCATCTACCAGATTAACCAGCAGCACCTAGATGTGAGGACAGGGTTTATACCACAGGGAGACGTATTACACACCTAGGCAGAGACACACACATGCACATAGATATGACAGACAGTTTGGGCTCATGCATGACATATAACAGTCATACTTTTTTGACACTCGCATTCCCGATAAGGTTTTGCAGAAATACATTACACACGTGGATAGACACCCTGCAAAGTCTGAGGGGCATGTATGTCAGATACTGGGACACACTCATGCCTGCACGTGCACACGCACACATTCACACTCAACTGCCTGGGCTATTTACATGACACGAACTGGAGCTTGTGTGTACATGCAAATTCCTTACAGTCTTGGGCTCATGCATTACGCACAGAGTAATCATGTTTGAAGCCTCGGGCGCACACATAACGTACACATTCCAGACCCTTTTGCATTCATGGATTGCACACTGTTCTATTGCAGACATGAACACTCAGACACACAAAGCATGCACATTTTAAGTCAATCTTGCATGCATTGCAGTGAGACTCGTCTGTACTATACAGTCTCGGGCGCAAGCATATTGTGAGTTAGCTTTTAAAGGGGCTTTCTGTGCGTTCTGTGATGACAATGCTTATGTTCTTGCAATTTTATACAGAGGATAGCTGCTCTGTTTCCTGGAGACATGGACCGCCTTCGTAGCATGTCTCTGATTGAGGAAGAAGGGGTGAAGAGGATCAACATGGCCCACCTGTGCATAGTGGGGTCCCACGCTGTCAACGGAGTCGCTGAGATTCACTCCAACATCATAAAGACTGACGTGTAAGAATAACGTACTGTAGCAGTGTCTGCATTCTTCTGTCGCAGCTCTGGCAGCTATCATGTGTACCTGTCGTCCTTTTGTCCTTTACTGACTATCGGAGGTCATGATTGACAGTGGGAATTTCCACTGCATCAATGGTCTTCAACCCTGTTCCTGGAGAGCTGCCACCCTGAAAGTTTTCACTCCAACCAAAGCAAATCCCACCTCATTTCCCTATTAGAGATCTTGATGAGCTGCTGATTCACCAAATCAGTTGTACTTAATTAGGGTTGGAGTAAAAACTTACAGGATATCAGCTCTCCAGGAGCAAGCTTGGCGACCACTGATCTACACTTTCATTACTTGAAATGGGCAAAGAACACGATTCCAATGTTTACTTTGTCCTTGATCTTTAATCAGTCAGTAGTAGTGGACAGCCATTTTCTTTTATTGAAACATGGACCTGACCATCTGGTTGCAGCATCTTTTCTCGAACTCATGCCGTCTCCTGCCTTTACAGATTCCGGAACTTCAGTGAGTTGGAGCCCGATAAGTTCCAGAATAAGACCAACGGTATCACGCCCCGTCGCTGGCTGCTGCTCTGTAACGCTGGGCTCTCTGAGCTCATCGCAGAGGTCAGTGTAGAGCTTCATCCATTATCAAACCCACTCACTCCCGCACAGTCTCAAGGTGGGCTGGAGCTTATCCAACAATGAATTGAGCAAGAGTCAGGAAAATACCTGGACAGTTTGCCAAATTCTCACCGAGACCACACATCATTCACTTACTCACTCTCAAACCTATGGGCAGTTTGGAGTTTCCCTTTAGACTGGCATGCATCGTCTCAGGACTGTAGGAGGCTACCCAAGCACCTGGTTAAAACCCACACGAACATTAGGAGTACATGTAGGCTCCACGTAGAAAGGGTCCAGACTGGATTTGACTCCACAGACTTCTTGCCGTGAGGTGATGGTGTGACCCTGCTGCGCCTTTCTGCCACAAACTGTACAGTAAATTCTCATTTTAGGAATGAGTGTTGTCCGAACGTTTATTCCCGTATTCATCAGTAACGCTTCTTTTCTAGGCCAGAACTTCTGAACTGTTCAATATTTTTCTGGAAATCTAATTTAATTACATCACCCCCTTCCTGGGGGGGGAGACATATTGTTTTTGCCTGAATTACCGTTGGCGTCGGCGTCGGCGTTCCCATTTGTTTTCGGAGCATAACTCTGAAACTGTTCTACCGATTCTCGCCAAATTTGATACAGTGTCTCTCCATAACATGTAGATGTGCCTTTTAGGGTTTGAACTGCTTTTGAATTTTATTTTTTCTGTTTCCATGGCAACAATTTGGACTTAGGCATATTGAAGGGTGGGACTTGTTTCCGGACCATAACTCTAAAATGTGAGATGGGGGAAGGGGGAGACGTCTGTTTTTACATGTAAAAACCATTTCTAGTTGCATCTTATAGTGGTGATGAGCCTTTTCATTTCCCTGCCCATCTGCTTGTCCGTTGGTGGAGTTTTGTGTCCAGGCCATGGCCGGCGATCTGGTACTTCATGCTGGTTAAATCATGCATTTTTCTTCACAAAACAGGTTTTTCTTTGAGGGTCAACACCGCCACTTACACACTATTGTTGACTGGAATCTTCCTTTCCCTTCCTACAGGCTATCGGTGAGGAGTATGTAAAGGACCTCAGTCAGCTGCAGAAGCTGAACGACCTTGTGGACGACGCTACGTTTATCCGAGACGTCTCTAAAGTGAAGCAGGTGAGGCTTGAGTCTGCCTGGAATCACACCTGTCCTCAAAGGCCCCTGCTCTGCAGGCTGTATCATCTTTCCTGTGTGCTGTTCTGTAACCCCTCTGAGTACAGAGGGCAGTCATTCATTTACAAGCACAGCTGATGTCAATGGCAGCTGAGGTCTACAGATAAATGAGCCATTTTTTTTATCAACTACTCTAGACATGTTGTGTAATCTGTAACTCGTAATGGCAGATTTTTTTGGAGTTGATAGTGAATGAAAGGTAGATTTCATCAACCATTTTCGCTGCCACAGTGCTATATTTTGCTTTGTCAACTCAAGATCTCTCTTTGTGATGGTGGAAATGGGTTGTTATGGCTGGAGAGAGCAAATTCTGAAGTGATTGCGACCCTACTGATACTGCAGCTGTTCTGCTGGAAAATGCTTAACTTCAATTTTCCAAGCGACTTGTCCTGGCAGGACACTTAAATCAGATTCAGCCGTTTATTATGACATGTATTTGTGTTTGGTGGTGACTCTACTCGAATGATGCTCTGGAACTATCCGAACAAGCATGACACAGAACTCCCCAGACAGAGCTTGAGATTCTCAACATTTAATTTAATGAACACATTATGAACTACTGGTGTTTACAGTGAACAAAGGTGTTTATGAAGGGGGATGTTGAGGAGGTGGGGGAGATGCAATGCAGATCTACAGCAGGCCAGAGCACTAGGAATGTGGCGAGCACGGAGCAGTATGGATGAACGAAAGCTGTCTTGGTTGGGAAGTACTGTAATACGATGGGCGATGCTGAAGACGAGAACGATTGGACACTGAGGGCTTGTGATTGGGACTGACCTCAGTGCTCGCCTAAACTAACGCTAAAGCTCTTAATATGGCGCGGTTTTTTTTTTTTTACATATGCATCACCTGCATCAATGACTTCATTGCTGAAGATTTAACAGTCTTTAATTTTTTGCCCCTTGTTCGCAGGAAAACAAGCTGAAGTTTGCTCAATATCTGGAGAAGGAGTATGGAGAGAAGATCAACCCCTCCTCCATGTTTGACGTCCACGTGAAGAGGATCCACGAGTATAAACGCCAGCTTCTCAACTGCCTGCACGTCATCACTATGTACAACCGTATGTCTCCATCTGTATCCCATCCCTGCTACTTGCTCTCAGTTCCGTTAGCGCACGGCTGAGCGGTCCGTCTCACTGCGGTTCCCTTTTTCCCCCTCCAGGTATAAAGAAGAACCCAACGGCACCTTTCGTACCCCGAACTGTGATCATCGGCGGAAAGGTAATTCCTCTTGTGTAGTTTGCAAAAGTGCACCCTGCTGAAAGTTCTAGTTTAAACCAGCCTAAGCGTGTCATGCTAGTTCAATCTGTTTTGACGGTTTTTCCTGGTCAACTGGCTGTTCTCGAGCTCTCCAGCTAATCAGTTGGACTGCTAGCTTAGTTGCTATGAACAGAGGGATGTCTGAAAAAGCAAATCTTATACTACTTAGACTCACTGCTGGTCTTGTCTGGGAGTTTCAGCTGGGCAGTATCCACCGTATAATATTCTCTCAATGTTATTAGAATGTTTTTTCATCAGTGTTGTGATGTTGCTACTGCATTTGCTACATCGGCATAATGGCATTTTGGCTCCCTCTTCAGGCAGCACCAGGGTATCATATGGCCAAGATGATCATCAAACTCATTACATCTGTGGGCGAGGTGGTGAACAAAGACCCTGCAGTGGGGGATAAACTGAAGGTCATTTACCTGGAGAACTACAGGGTCTCGCTTGCTGAGAAAGGTGCGGTCTGAATAATTGCGAGTCACTTGTCTGTTTGGGGGGGCTTCAAGGTCCTATGATATGCTGTCTTTTTGCCAAGATAGCGCAACCCCTATCACGAAATGGCTGGGATGAAGTGTAAATTGTGAATAAAATCAAAATGCACTGACCTTCAGATGACATGAGCCAATATGTTATTTACAGTAGAACATAGATAACATTTAAAATGTTGAAACTGAGACATTTTACATTTTTATCCACAAAATGAGCTTATTTCAAATTTTCTGGCTGCAACATGTCTCAAAAAAAAGTTGGCACACAGGCAAAAAAGGGCTGAAAAAGCAATTAATATATAAGAGTATCAGCTGAAAGAACATTTAGTAAGTAATTAAGTTAACAGGGGTCAGGTGTGTAACATGATTGGCTATAAAAGGGATGTCTTAAAGAGGCTGAGTCTCTCAGAAGTAAAGATGGCCAGAGGCTCTCCAACCTGTGAAGGCTTGAGTAAAAAAAATTGTGGAATACTTTAAAAACAATATTCCTCAACGTCATATTGCAAAGGCTTTGAAGGTCTCATCATTGATAGTGCATAACGTCATCAAAAGATTTAGAGAAACTGCAAAAATCTCTGCGCGTAAGGGACAAGGCCGAAGACCTTCACTGGATGCCCGTGATCTTTAGGCCCTCAGATGCCACTGCATCACTCACCGGCATGATTCTGTCATTGACATTACTAAATGGGCCCAAGAATACTTCAAGAATTCACTGTCTGTAAACACAGTCCACTGCGCCATCCACAGATGCCACCTAAAACTCTATCGTGCAAAAAGGAAGCCATTGTGGAGCCTGAACCAGAAGTGCCGCTGTGTTCTGTGGGGCAAGGCTCATTTAAAATGTACTGTAGCAAAGTGGCAAAGTGTCCTGTGGTCAGATGAGTCTTGTTGGAAATCATGGGCATCGTGTCCTCCGGGCTAAAGAGTAGAAAGACCACCCCTCCTGTTACGCGTTCAGTTCAAAAGCCAGTACCTCTGATGGTATGGGGATGCATTAGTGCATATGGTGTGGGACACTTGAATGTTTTAAAAAAGCACCATGAATGCTGAAAGGTATATAAAGGTTTTAGAGCAACATATGCTCCCCTCCAGATGACATCTATTTCAGGGAAGGCCTTGTTTATTTCAGCAGGACAAGGCAAAACCACATACTGCAGCTATTGGAACAGCATGGCAGCTGGCCTGCCTGCAGTCCTGATCTTTCGCCGTTTGAGAACATTTGGCGCATAATTAAACAAAAAATCCATCAAAGGAGACCCAAAACTCTCCACCAGCTGGAAGTCTGTATTAAAGTAGAATACTGCTATTAAGCATGAAAATCTTTTATTTCATCACTTAGATCAAATTGCTTGATTGATATGACAAGCAAACACTCAAATTGGCAGGGATGGAGGTGATTTGCATAAATTGTGGAAATGAGGTGTCCAAGATGGTCACCACAAAGGGGCATATCATGACTATTTCAAAACACCATACCTCAGTAACTAATAGTCATATCAACTTCTTATTTTGCTCACAGGTTGCCTGATCCAGCATCTATGGTCTAAACCTCATAAAGTTGGATGCTTTAACAAAATACAAAGGTTTTTTGAAATTTTTCTCTTGACTTGAAAATTCTCTACCTCATTATATATTCAGCACCCCCTGAAATTAAGAGAACCAAAAGGGCCTTATTTTTTAGGTTCAGGACAACCATCATGCTGTTAAATATTTTTGTTCCAAACTGTTAAAATCTGTTGTTAACTGTTGTGAAAATCAGCGGTTTTTTGAGAAATGGCGCGTGAAAAATGTGGAAATTGTAATGGTATTTTTGTCCCCCGCCGCGCGGAGCGCGCGAAGCGGGGGACATAGTATTCACGACCGTCCGTACGTACGTCCGTACGTCCCGAAACCTTGTCTGCGCGATATCTCAAGAAGTAAGCATCGGATTTTTTTCAAATTTGGTGTCAACATGTATTAGGGTAATGTCCCTGGCGCCAGTCGAATTTGGTGACCTTGGCGACATTTTCAAGGTCACACCGAGGTATTATAGATTCTGACACTGAAATGCTTGTCTGCGCGATATCTCAAGAAGGAAGCCTCTGATTCTTTTCAAATTTGGTGTCAACATGTATTAGGGGAATGTCCCGGCACCAGTCGAATTTGGTGACCTTCGCGACATTTTCAAGGTCACACTGAGGTATGATAGATTCTGACACTGAAATGCTTGTCTGCGCGATATCTCAAGAAGGAAGCCTCGGATTGATTTAATATTTGGTGGCAACATTCATTAGCGGGGGACATGGTATTCACGACCGTCCGTCCGTACGTCCCGAATCCTTGTCAGCGCGATATCTCAAGAACGAATTGTCGGATTTTCTTCAAATTTGATGTCAACATGTATGATGGTGATGCCCCGGCGCCATTCGATTGTGGTGACCTTCGCACCATTCTCAAGGTCACACCGAGAGATTGTGGATTTTCACACTTTTGGCCTTGTCAGCGCGATATCTCAAGAACGAATTGTCGGATTTTCTTCAAATTTGATGTCAACATGTATGATGGTGATGCCCCGGCGCCAGTCGATTTTGGTGACCTTCGCACCATTCTCAAGGTCACACCGAGAGATTGTCGATTTTCACACTTTTGGCCTTGTCAGCGAGATATCTCAAGAACAAATCGACGGATTTACTTCAAATTCCATGTTAACATATATTGGGGTGATACCCCGGCGCCAGTCCATTTCGGTGACCTTCGCGCCATTCTCAAGGTCACACCGAGAGATTGTGGATTTTCACACTGATAGCCTTGTCAGCGACATATCTCAAGAACGAATCGACGGATTTAGTTCAAATCTTATGTCAACATGTATTAGGGTGATACCCCAGCGCCAGTCCATTTCGGTGACCTTCGCGCCATTCTCAAGGTCACACCGAGAGATTGTGGATTTTCACACTGATAGCCTTGTCAGCGACATATCTCAAGAACGAATCGACGGATTTACTTCAAATCTTATGTCAACATGTATTAGGGTGATACCCCAGCGCCAGTCCATTTCGGTGACCTTCGCGCCATCCTCAAGGTCACACCGAGAAATTGTTCATTTTGACACGATTTCACATTTTGTGGCGGGGGACAAAGACACGTTTGTGTCAAATACTTGTTATAGCAGTAATCGACCTTAAACAAGAGTGGGATCAAATTCCATTGGCTAAACTCAACAAACTTGTCTCCTCAATGCCCAGACGCCTCCACTCTGTGTTAAAAAGAAGAGGGGATGCTACACCATGGTAAACAGGCCCCTGTCCCGACCTCATTGAGACCTGTAGCAGCCATCAAATTTGAAATGAGCTCATTTTGTGCATAAAATTGTAAAATTTCTCAGTTTCAACATTTGCCATGTTATATCTGTGCTGTTGTGAATAAAATACTGGCTGGTGTGATTTGAAAGTCATAGAGTTTTGATTTTATTCACAATTTACACTTTGTCCCAACTATTTTAGAATTGAGGTTATATAATCCTGGACATCCAAGAGGGAGATTCCTTAGCATTATTAGAAGACCCTCTAAAAATCCATATTTATTTGCCATTTTCTGCCTTCCATTCTTTCATTCTGAACAATGGGCTGTTTCAAGGGCACAGACCCCTCATGATTATGTGCTTGGCTCTGATTGGCCTGTGAACAGAGCTACCTGTTATTAACCTTATGCATCTATCGATGGTGATAAATTAATAAATTTTCCCGCTCTAAACTCGCAGTCTCAAAATTCACACAAAGTGATTGAGTTTGGAGAGGTAGTGTGTGCAGGCAAAGGAACTTCGAAGATAGCACTTAAATACACAACCATGCCCTACATGCAGATTCCATACAAGGTTAATAACGCTTGAAATTCTGTAGAAATATTACGCGAAAACAGAAATGTTTGGCTACAGATTCCTGGTAAGCCGTTTCTTGTTGGACACTTTGAATGGAGCCGATCCTCAGTAATAACTTTTCAGTGAATCTGAAATTGTACCTGCCCTCGTTCAAAAAGCAGTCTTGGGTAGATGTGGATTCACTGAGGAGGTGAAATGACGACAAGCCAACCTGGATTAACTTAAGTCAGAATGGTTTTGCTGACAAAACAGTCATGTCCGTGCTATGGTGGAGGGAGAGATGGGGAATTAAAGCAAGGCTGTGCGAGATGGGTGCGGTACATGCAGATGGAGCTGTTTGGGGTGAACTATGCAGAGAGTTTGTTTGTTTGAAAACAGTTAAACTTTATACTTCAAATATAGAGGGGGAACAGGGAGGGACCTTATGGCTAAAGTAGGGGGGGGGGTCTTCAAATTCAACCTGCCCTGTAAGACGCTGTGGAGACCACTGCGTAGAGGGTGAACGGGGGAAAAAGTATTTTGATTATTAAGGCCCCTTCGAAAATAAAAACCGACAGATGTAAGTAAATTTTTATTTTCCTTCCTTTTCACTGTGGTTTTGCCTCGCTTGTGGTCATGCAATTGTAGTTCTTTCTTTCTGATCCTCAGTATTTATCATGTCCCGAGGTCTTTTCTCAAATAGTTTTCCAAAAAAAGTCATTTTCTCCTCATGGACACTCATGTCAGTTTAGTAAATGAATACTGGGGCAATGCAGTAATCCTGTGAACATGGGTCACTTTAAATGTGAACTGTCTGTTCAAAGGTATGTTGTGTGCTCCGTGTGAAGCAGTGTGTAAACTTGTCTCTGACCCTAAATCGCTCCCTGTTTGTCTGCAGTGATTCCGGCCACCGACCTGTCGGAACAGATCTCCACGGCAGGCACAGAGGCCTCGGGCACCGGGAACATGAAGTTCATGCTGAACGGAGCCCTCACCATCGGCACCATGGATGGCGCCAACGTGGAGATGGCCGAGGAGGCTGGGAGGGAAAATCTCTTCATCTTTGGCATGACTGTGGAGGACGTGGCTGCGATGGACGAAAAAGGGTGCGTGCTGAGCCCTAGAGTGTTTGTGTTCTGTTGGTGTGGGGTGAGACCTAGCCCAGCTCAGGGGATCCAAGACGGGCCAGTTTGGGTGTGGGCATTCATTTCAACCTAGCAGTCACAAACCTGAATGTACTAATCAACCCCCCACAGTCTTTGCAGCAGTTCTTGATCGGTACAATCAACTGTGTAACAGCATGGCTGGAAAGAAAGCTGCGCCTTTACGGGTCCTTCCTGGATAAAGTTGAGAACCACTGGACTAACAATGAAGAGCTTGGCTTTGATCTGGATCATTGGTGATTCAAACCCCACTGTTGTCACTGATGAGCAATAAGACTCCAAATTGAGGCCAAATTATGTGGAGACCAGAGGTCGCGTTACACTTTCTGATTATCCATCATTTTGACGGACAGGGGCATAAAAGTTCCGTCATAATCAATTATTATCCGTCATTTAATTTTATTTTTTATTTATTATTTTTAAAATTTTTAAATAAAATAAACTACGTGCACCGTGTTAAATACAGCTCTGCTAGGATTTTCAAACTTACTGCTATATGAACTTCACACATTAACATCATTAATGATCCCCCCCAATCCCCACACAATCACACTCAGTAACAGTGTGCAAATGAACAATGCTTTCAGTCAGTGGCGGAGTTAGTGGGGAGTGGGGGGTGGAGGCACAGACAAGTCAGTTAATGACAACAATTAGTCCTGGCTAGTTCTCAGTCATTTTCCGTTATTGACGCGTTTTCCGTTTATCTTAATTGGCAACTGAAGACACGGTTTCTCTCCATATGCAATCGAACCGCAATTAAATCAGGGGCTAAATTCAGTGCAGTGGCGGAACAAGAACAGAGAATTGGGTTGCTCAAAAAATCCGTTTAAAACCATTATTATTCCTGACCTGTTCTCATTCATTTCCATGATTTAACAAAAGGTTCACTCCGAGAGCACTCCGCACTTAACAGGTGCTGCTTGTTCTCCCCAATTTGATAAGATGACAATCATTCATCTGGACGCATATTTGCTGTATTTAAATCAATGTTATTCAAAATTGAATACCTGCACAAATAGCTTGAGCCACATGCTTTTTTTATAGCCTATTTAACTGCCGAATGCCACTATTTTTTTTTTTAAATCAACCCACGCAATATCGAGAGTGAAAGCAGTTCAATCAACGAAAGCATTGGCCTATTAATAAGTAAATTATTTTTCTGTACAGAATTTAGCCCATGATTTCATCTCTGTTATATCGCATATGGAGAGAAACTATAACGCTTTCCAATTACAAAAATTGGAAAACGCGTCAATATAGGAAAATGATTGAGAACTAACCAGGAATAATTGTTGTCAGAAAGGGACATGTCTTTCCCCTCCCCCACTAGCTACGCCACTGCTTTCAGTTATTGCTGGGCTTCACTAAGCCTAACAGCCGCAATTTCGCTAAGCAGTCTATATGAAGCTGCTTATCAACTCGTTATGTCAACCGGGGCTTTCCCAACCTAAATAACTGCATGCTCTCATAACAGAGACAGCGTTTGTAGCATATGACCAATCATCTACTGGCAGCAGAGCAGCATATTTTACAAATTAACATCAAATGTCATATTTCAAAAATATGAGGAATACAGGATCATACAGATCAAAGACGATGCTCGAGATAATATGACACCCACCACCAGTTTGACGGGTGTGTGAATTACATACTGTCAAAATGACAGACGGCCTTCAAAATATTCCGTCATTATTTTTTTTTAAAAATCTGGAAAATATTCGGTTAACGCGACCTCTGGTTGAGACATGATTCAACTGGCAGTTATCAAACTAAAAATTATATTTCCTCTTAGGCATGGGATCTGAACAGTGAAAAACATGGGCATTGTTTGATGTAATATAGTGATTTGATGTAATATATACTACTCAAAATTTGATAGAGATCATAGGAATATTTTTGTGAAATGACATGCAAATTTGGTAACTGCCACTGATGAACAATGTATTGGATAAATGACACTGTCAGACAAAAAACACATTTGCAAGTGCATTTAATGACATTAAATGAGCATGCAGCCTCAGACTTTTGGCTTTCACGAACACTTCATGGTTATGTAAAATGAAAACGGACAGTGTTTGTTTGAGGTTTCATTACCACAGTTAATGTCAATAACGTGTATGGCCTCCCCTAGCTTGAATGACAGCTTGACAACGTTGGGTCAATCAGAACCCGGATACTTGCAATTGGAATATTGTTCCATTCTTCAACAAGGGCATTTCTGAGCTCTTCTAGAGTTGTGGGTTGTGCCCTAAGACTGGAAATGGCGACCTGTAGCATGTTCCACACATGCTCGATAGGGTTTAGGTCTGGCGAATGCACGGGCCAGTCCATGCGGACAATTGTCTCCTGGTCTAGGAATTGATTCACCACCCTAGAAGGATGGGGACGGGCGTTATCATCCATCAAGATGAAATCAGGGCCAACAGCACCACCGTATGGTCTTGCGTACACATTGAGGATCTCATCCCTGTACCGTACCCCTGTCATCGTCCCTCTCCCCATGACATGCAGGTCTGTTCTGCCGTTCCTGCTTATTCCTCCCCAGACCATCATTGAGCCGCCACCATAACGGTCGTGTTCGTTGATGTAGGCATCATTAAATTGCTCACGTTGTCTTCGCCACACCTGTTGCCTCCTGTCAGTAAAGTCCAAGCAATATTGGGACTCATCAGTAAAGAGAACTGGAGCCCAATCGTTGTGTGTCCATGTAACATGATCATGACCCCAATCCAAACGGTCACACACACGTTCAGTGGGATTTGAACACATGGCCTTCTTGAATTGAGGCCAGCAGTATGAAGACAATTCTGAATCGTCTGAGTGGATCCCCTGACCCCGAGGCGTTTTGAAGGTCATTTCGTAGGGTGGTGGCTGTCCAGAAAGGATGACGTTGTGCCTGAAGTGTGAGAAAGTGGTCTTGTCGTTGTGTAGTCGATCTCTGACGACCACCCCCATGATGGTGTGCTGCTGTACCAAACGTTTTGATGCCGGTTCCGCGCTCTGTTCACAGCGCTTTGGCTGACGTTAAGTGCATTAGCAACGTGACGTTGTGAGAAGCCAGAGTCAAGCATTCCGATTAATCTTCCCAATTGTTCTGAAGTCAATCGACGTCTAAGACCTTGAGGAGACATTGTTATTGCTAAATGTAATGCAAAAAATTTGGTAACTTCCAAAATTTTCACCAACAAGCAACACACACGTCTGAGTTGAAATGGTGAAGTGTTAGTCAAAGCCAAAATGTGAGGCTGCACACTCATTTTATGTCATGAAATGCACGTGCAAATGTGTTTTGTGTCTGATTGCATGTCATTTATCCAATATATAGTTCATCAGTAGCCGTTACCAAATTTGCATGTCATTTCACAAAAAAATTCCTATGATCCTGTTTGATCCTATCAAATTTTGAGTAGTATGGTTTTCCCCTCAACTGCACACTGAGCTTTTCTTCTCTTTTCTTTCTTCTCAGCTATGATGCCATGGAATACTACAAAGAACTTCCGGAGCTGAAACAGGCCCTAGATCAGATTAAAAGTGGGTTCTTCTCCCCAAAAAATCCTGATCAGTTCGTGGACATCACCAACATGCTCTTCAACCACGATCGGTGAGTAATGCTTGTCCTTTGCTCTCTATGAAGTTCAAGAAGGGACAGTGGTGTCATTCTGTGTCACTGTCAGAAATGCTCTACCACCTTCTGGCTAATTTTTTTTTTTTTTTTTTTTTTTTCTCCCACCCACTCCTTAGGTTTAAAGTTTTTGCAGACTACGAGGACTATGTCCACTGTCAAGAAAGAGTCAGCAAACTTTATAATGTAAGCACCTCAGAGCTTTTGATTATAACATTTTTGATTTTTTCTCATGGATAAATTTATAACAGTGTAATATTTCCTTCACTCGTCAAAAGAATCCAAAGGAGTGGACCAAGATGGTGATCAGAAATATAGCGGCTGCTGGAAAGTTCTCCAGCGACCGCACAATCACGGAATACGCGACTGAGATCTGGGGCGTGGAGCCGACGGACCTGAAGATCCCCCCACCCAATGAGCCGAGGGAGGCTATTGAGGAGACGGCCCGGGCAATAAAGCGGATGTGAAACCCTGAAAATAGGCTTGGCTTTGCTTACATTTCCTGCCTAAAACTACAAAGCCAATAATTTAGCCTGCTGCTCACTGTTTTAGACCTGCTTGGCAATCATATTTTGAGGAGAGGGGTGGATTAAGACAAAATGGTGCTAGATGCTGACTGGAGGTCAAGTTCTGGCTTGAGTTCCCTCAAACATTCCACAAAGTAGCTGCCATCTGAGCGCGCTCCAAGCCTGCTCATGGAGCACCATAAGGGTCTGCTGGTTTTAGTTTTCATCCTAAAATCAACACCGGGTTAGGAATCAAGTAGCTGGATGAGGGCGAGTTTACTGTGCAATCCACTCGCTTAAATTGACTGGCGAAATCCAGAATAACCAGCTGCACCAGCTGACCCTGTTGCTGTACAGGATTAGGGTTGCAGGCCTTGCAGCTCTAGTCGTGGATTTGCCTTCATCCAGCACTGATTCAAAAGCTCTCTGCACTTGGTACACCTTTGGTGGAAAATGCGGTTTTGGAACATAAACATAAAGTTCCAGTCATGTTCATTCGTAATCTCAGGACGTAGAACTGAAAATTAGCTGGCCAAGTCAGATAATGGGTTTAAGAAGCACTTGACGTTACTTTTACTTTCTAAGCGCTGGAGTTTCCACCAGTAGAATCCACCCCTTATTGGCCTTATTTACCCTCTCTGTGTCCCTGTAGAACACTGTGCCTCAGCTCAGCTTGCTAATGTCTGACCCTTGCTAAACTGTTCAGTATGAATGCAGTTACAGTTTTCTCCTTTTATAACTGCAGATTCATGTATGTAAACACTGTTCGAGATAAGATTCCTTATTAGGAAACCTGCACTTTAAGCCAAACTGAACATTATTTGCTTTGTTTTTATTGGCATTTCTACTGTACTGCTATTGTGTGAATGTCTTTGGAAACACTGAGAAATGGTGGAACAATGGGGCTTCTTCTTCCATTTGACAAACACCTCAATGTGGCCGTCTGCTGCAGCGGTCTGAAGAAAATCCCTTAACGAGTCTGTTGACCATGCAAAGGCTTGTTGATTAATTTTACTCCGTGTTGGCCGAGCACCTTTTTTTTTTTGTTTTGTTTACTGGCCAGTCTGTATTAACTTCAGGAAATATTTTCTATGACTACTTTTTCCTGTTTATGTCCAGTGTTTTTTATGCTGTCACAGCAGTTGAACATGCCCTCAAGTGAACATGTTGATGCCTTCACGTAATTAAATTTGTGTGAAATTGAATTAAACTCCTTCCATACGCAGCTATACATTTTCTGTTTTACAGGTTAAATCAGTGCAGAAAATGTATGGCTGTGAATGTGAAGAGTTAAATTAGTTATTTCTGTTTTCCATTTGTGTCCCCCCCCCCAATGTATCTATGGTGCTAAACCATAATAAACAAAGTTTGCCACGGTTATTCTACTGAGCTTATATCCTTCCTCGATTCTATTTTATTAATTAATTGTCCGGTATGTATTATATTAGGCGAGAAACAGCACTGACATGGCTTATTGATGCCATTTTACCTCAGCACTGGCATCATTCTTTGATTTGGAAGGAAATGCAAGGTTTTGAAATGAGCTTTGCTTGCAGCAGTGTAGTGAATTTAGATATGACCCTGGGGCTCCATCTGCCATCAAGAGGGTGAGCAACATGCATATGCTATCTTACTGGACGACTACTCGTGGAAATTCTTTTATTAGATTTAAAATGGCATCAAAGTGTCTCGTCCCCAATGCGCCAGAGGAGTAAAAATATTACAGTTTCACATTGCTGAAAATGTAGTTATTGCGCAATTTGGAGTGGCGGAAGGAAAAGATTTCCCCTAGGCCACGGGCGTCCCAGCGGTGAAATTTGGAGCACACTAGGGTTAAAATCAGTCGCCAAACGTATTCTCGCCTTAGAAACACTAGATGGCGTCAAATTCCTCAAATGAATCTAATAAGTTGCAAGTTTGTTTCACCAATAGCAGTGCAGGCTCTTTTCTCCCTGCCAAAGACACTAACCTGTTCCTAGTTGACCACCAGAATGAACTTAACCATTTATGATACACACATGGGCAACACTATACAAAGGGACATACAGTTAACGCAGGGACATTAAGAAATAAACGTTACTCTGACAAGAAGCTTAACTACTGTATGTTGAACCAGTGATTGTAGTTCATGGATTCACTACTTGGGATTCATCAAAGATTAAACTTAGAATTAAATTAGGAGTAGGCAGCCAGCTTAATTTCTCCCTGACAAATGTGCTTTTTAGCTGTAAAATTTATAAGCATGTACAGGAACATGTACACCATTCATGCTTTAAAATAAGGTACTGGAGATTTAAGCTTTCTTTTTCCGCCATTAAGAACAAATTAGCACATCATTACAGATCCTTGGCACATATCCGGCCATGTTGCCATGGAAACCGATGATACCCCATCAGAGAGAAACAATCTCAAGAGTCCTTCAAGCACTCTCCACAACTCATCTTACATCATTTGCTAGTGGGTATCTATGACTGTGCCACAAGGGACACAACACACCAAAGTGTCGAGTGATAATTAGGAGCAGTGAAGCATAGACTTGTTTACACCACAGACAACTCCCTGGATAGAAGCCGGGACAAGTTTATCCACTGACGGGGTGTAAAAGGCTCACTGTACTATCCTTTATCACAAAAAAAAAAAAAAACGTTTTCGAGGGTTGATTGACAATCCTGTCACTCATTTGAGTGCATTACAATGCAATGGGTGCCGGCCATATTTTTGTCCATTATTTTACCAGCCTTTAGTTCAGAGACTGGCAGTGGCATTATTGGTCAAGAATGGTAACTGATCACATGATTTAGTATCTAAGGGAACCAGAAGAGGATGAAAGCCAGATTGGCTTAGGTGCAGCCATGGGCATGAACATTTAAATTCCCTTTTTGCCATCATGACAATATATCTATTAAGATAAGAAATAAAAACCAATTTCAATTTACTTTCAAAAAGCTGCACATCTTGGAACTTGATCTTTCCTCGTGCACACAAGCGATGAGGCAGAAGGGATTTTTGCAGAATTAACTATGAGCTATCATTGTACTGGGCTTTGAATAAAATATTTTTTTCATTTAGTCTTTCTGGCTATAGAAAAATTTAATTCTGTTTAATAAAGCAGATATTCTTTCCAAATAACTTAAAAGTATGGAATATGGTGGTGCTTCTTGAATGGAACAATTGAATCACTATTTCCAAATCATTTCACTGAAAATAAACAGTCTGTTACAGCGTGCAATAACAACAACAACAGTCTGTTAGATATTGTTCTATATGAGTTATGACTCAATATCTGCCCTGTATACAAATGGAAAAAGTTGAACTGTGGTAATTACAGATTTGTCAACAAATAAAATACCTCTACGACTCATGTTTTTTCTCCATTAATATACTTTTAATTAATAAAAATAACTAATGAAGAATGCATGAATAAGAGGAGGTAATTTTCATGTTAATGCATGTGTTATAGACTCAAATATCTGAAACTGACGCAGAGCTGGCATCTGTGATAAAGCGATATGACTGTCAAAGGCGTCCAGCTGTCCATGTGGGAGCCATTCAACCAGTAGACTGAGGGCCACAACTGTGCTTTCTTATAGATAACTGGCCTTTTGATCACTGAGAGGAAATAAGGTGCTGTATCTCTAAGGTGCAACAAATAAAATGGACCTTGTCAAGGTCTGCATCCAAGCAACTGAAGTGTATCTATTGACAACATAAAGAATACCCATGGAGTTTGAAAATGTTGATCATATTAGCAAATGTAAATAGATGCCCCTAAGCATGGGGCAAATTTTATGGTTTAGCCAAGCCATCTCAACTCCAATGATGAAAAATCTTCATATTTAGGTGTGCTCTATCTAGTGTGTCAGACGTCTATGCCTAGGTGAAAAAGCATTGGCCCTCGCCTGATTTCTTCTGTTTTTGCACATTTGCACAATGGTTTCACATTTTCATATAATTTTTGAATAATTTTGAGAGACTCTCCCCTTGCAGAATTGCTCAAATCAGCTAGGTTTGGGGGGTCTTGAGTATGGACTGCAGCAACACTCGAATGTGGTTCAAGTAAGAATTTTGCCAAGGCCACTCCAGTCTCAATTTTATTTACTTTGTGTCTTGCAGAGGAGGACATGTTCTTATGCATTGGATCACTGTCTTGCTGCATAACTCAGCTGCACTTGAGCTTCAGATCAATGGCCTCAGGATGATGACCTCGGGGGTAGAATTTATGGCTCGGTCTATTATGGCAAGTAGCCCAGGCTCTGGAGCAGCAAAAAATCCCCTCACTATTACACTACTGACACGATGGTTGACTGCTGGCATGATGTTCATATTATAGAATGCTGTGCTAACATCATAACTTTAAACCAGATGTGATTGAGCCCATGTATTGCAGAAGCAAAATGTGGGATATACTTTTATTTTCCTCTTGGATAGTAGCTGGTTTCATCTCTCAACGTTGTCATGGATACCATTTTTCCCAATCTCTTTCTAATGGTGGAATAAGGAATGCTGACCATATGAGGTCTGCAGTTCCTAAGATGAGAGGTTCTGTAATGAAGCAATCAACAGCTCGAGGACAGATCTTTCCTGTTTCAGCATGAAAATACCTCCAGTGAACAGAGCAGGGTTCATAAATGGTTTGCAGAGATTGCTGCAGAAAAGCCTGACTGACTTCTACATTGACTGGAAATCCAACATTGAGCCAGACCTAATTACCCATACACCACTGTCCTTGCAGACTAAACTCCTTTATAGATGGAGGGAAGTTAATCCCCGCAGTGAAAGGGGGACCAACTTCATATTAATGCTCATGATTTTGGAGTATAAACCGTTTGTTTGTTTATTATATAATATATTGGAGGGAATGCTTTGCTGCACATACAAATCACTGCATGTCACATGTGTGACTAGAGTGATGGTGTACAGTTTAAACCTAGAACCCTTAAAGTGTCTGCAATCCTTTGAAATTGGGTCCTTCACAACAGAGGCCTTCTTGAACAAATCATGCCACCGGCAAAAGGCTATTTTATTTCAGCAGGGCAAATTACACTCAACAAAAATATAAACGCAACACTTTTGTTTTTGCTCCCATTTGTCATGAGATGGACTCAAAGATCTAAAATTAATTCCAGATACACAATATTACCATTTCTCTCAAACATTGTTCACAAATCTGTCTAAATGTGTGATAGTGAGCACTTTTGCTTTGCTGAGACAATCCATCCCACCTCACAGGTGTGCCGAATCAAGATGCACATCAGACACCATGATAACTGCACAGGTGTACCTAAGACTGTCCACAATAAAAGGCCACCCTGAAATGTGCAGTTTTTGCTTTATTGGGGGTCTGGGGACTCAGAACCAGTCAGTATCTGGTGTGACCACCATTTGCCTCATGCAGTGCAACACATCTTCTTTGCATAGAGTTCATCAGATAGTCAATTGTGGCCTGTGGAATGTTGGTCCACTCCTCTTCAATGGCTGTGCGAAGTTGCTGGATATTAGTGGGAACTGGTACGCGCTGTCGTATACGCCGGTCAAGCACATCCCAAACATGCTCAATGGATGACATGTCCGGTGAGTATGCTGGCCATGCAAGAACTGGGACATTTTCAGCTTCCAAGAATTGTGTACAGATCCTTGCAACATGGGGCCGTGCATTATCTTGCTGAAACATGAGGTGATGTTCATGGATGTATGGCACAACAATGGGCCTCAGGATCTCATCACGGTATCTCTGTGCATTCAAAATGCCAATAATAAAATGCACCTGTGTTCTTCGTCCATAACAGATGCCTGCCCATACCATAACCCCACCACCACCATGGGCCACTCGATCCACATCATTGACATCAGCAAAGCGCTCACCCACACGACGCCACACACGCTGTCTGCCATCTGCCCTGAACGATGTAAACTGAGATTCATCCGTGAAGAGAACACCTCTCCAACGTGCCAGACGCCATCGAATGTGAGCATTTGCCCACTCAAGTCTGTTACAGCGACGATCTGGAGTCAGGTTAAGACCCCGATGAGGACGATGAGCATGCAGTTAAGCTTCCCTGAGACGATTTCTGACAGTTTGTGCAGAAATTCTTTGGTTATGCAAACCAATTGTTTCAGCAGCTGTCTGAGTAGCTGGTCTCAGACGATCTTGGAGGTGAACCTGCTGGATGTAGAGGTCCTGGGCTGGTGTGGTTACACGTGGTCTGTGGTTGTGAGGCCGGTTGGATGTACTGCCATATTCTCTGAAACGCCTTTGGAGACAGCTTATGGTGGAGAAATGAACATTCAATGCCCGAGTAACAGATCTGGTTGACATTCCTGCTGTCAGCATGCCAATTGCACGCTCCCTCAATGCTTGCGCCACCTGTGGCATTTTGCTGTGAGACAAAACTGCACATTTCAGGGTGGCCTTTTATTGTGGGCAGTATAAGGTACACCTGTGCACTAATCATGGTGCCTGATGAGCATCTTGATGTGGCACACCTGTGAGGTGGGATGGATTGTCTCAGCAAAGCAAAAGTGCTCACTATCACACATTTAGACAGATTTGTGAACAATGTTTGAGAGAAATGGTAATATTGTGTATCTGGAATGAATTTTAGATCTTTGAGTCCATCTCATGACAAATGGGAGCAAAAACAAAAGTGTTGCGTTTCTATTTTTGTTGAGTGTATTTTCATACAGTGGATCCCAATGTTAGTCTCAGGGACCCCTTATGTATGCTGGTTGTTCCAATGTATGGTTGTTCCAACTGCAACTGCAATCACAAACAGCTTTGAAATAATTCTTTCCATGTTGAAAGGGATTTTTCACCCTCTTTAGCCACATTGTGTAAAACAGCCGTTGCTACCATGTAGGATAAATACTGTGCTTGATTGCAAACATTTGCAAAAAAAAGTGCACTTTTTAAAATAATGGTGAATCATTAGGGTCCTAATAATTATGTTCACAACTTTGACTGTTTACACAAAATGCAGGCTTGGGTCCTTTATCATTCGTTTTTATCTTTTGTCATTAACTTCCAAATTAAAATTTTTTGAGACCACGGCTCTATACTTTCACCAGTTAGAAGACAATAGATTTTCTAATTTCAAAATGTATAAATTTCACCTCTTTTTTTATACAAATTTCCAAAATAGTATCTATGAATATTGAACCCTTCAGAGCTTGCATAGAAATTTAACAAAATGTGGCTTCAAGGGGTAAATAATCCTGATGAACACGACTAGATCAGTCAAGGAAAAAAAATCACCTTATTAAACTTCTGCAAATGGGGGGTGGAACAGAAAACCAGAATAGCTCGACACAACGGGTTCCCAGGAGCAAGGCTGAGAGCCACTTATTTAAATGAGACTTCGAACAACTTCGTCTGCACCTCAATTATATTACTCTACCTGTCTAATACTCGGCAAGTTGGTTCACAAACCTAACTACTGCAACTAGGCGTAAATATATTAACTACCTCGCGGGGGCCCATTTGTTTTTCAGTTCTGAAAACAGATCATTTTTGATTTAGCGGAAAGCAAACGTTATTGGCTGGTTAGACGCGCTCACATGATACCGTCAGAAGTGTCCGCCTACTAGCTAGTTTCTTCCATGCTCCGGGAGGAAAGATGCATTGCCTAGTATCCTGTGGTTGAGTTGAGTAGCGTCACCACCCCCTCCCTCAGTAGCATTTCAAAATCTGAAACAAGATGCAGTTGTGGAGTTCCTCGGCAGTTAGTAGTTGAAGAAAGCCGGTGTTGTGCAGGGCTCACAAGTCTAAGCTACGCTACGCACTGAAGGTGGACGGAAATCCGTTTAAGTGGGGTCTGGGTGCTGAAGCATAGTCATGAAGTAGATCATTTTGAGGAATCTGAGATGGTCTTTTAAAAGTGTCTGATCGTTTGGAATTAAGGATGATCTTTTAAATTAACTTTCCGCTGCCCTTACCCCAAATTCTTGAGTAATCCTCATTCGTGTGCCCGTGAAAAGAGGAAGGGCATCTTTCCAGTCCAGACCGTTGTGGGTAAGTAAAGTTTCTTATGGCTAGTTGGCCCCGCTTGGAGCGGAGATGGCAATGAGCTCCGCGTGTATTGTGTCGAAACGAACTTTAATAAAAGACTCGCATCAGTCTTAAGCTGCTTTCACACCGGACGCGAAACGATTTTTTCGCACGACAGATTACATTCACAGTGAATGCAAAAACGACTACACGCGAAACGTGTTCATGTTTTCACCGCGAGTCTAAAATGCCGAGGAAATGGGATGTTTAAACCCGATTAGCGACGCTGAGCGTTTGATATTGCTTCAGACGTCGGGTTTGATTTTATTTTCAAACTGTTTGGCTCCTGTTTCCCTGCACGGAATTAACGTGCTGATTAATAAGT
Source organism: Gymnothorax reevesii (assembly GCA_029721435.1). Lineage (NCBI taxonomy): Eukaryota > Metazoa > Chordata > Actinopteri > Anguilliformes > Muraenidae > Gymnothorax > Gymnothorax reevesii. The sequence continues at coordinate 159,821,628 of CM056573.1, forward strand.
GTTGTTTATTAGTTATGTTCCATTGATTAAAGTGGTTTCTTCGGGGGTTGAAAGTGAGTGGTTTGAAAGATACTTTGGCCGTTTTCTTTTCAACACGCAGAGCCGTCCCGTTAGCCATTGTTACTTCTGTTTTGAATTTTGATTTATATTGCTGGGCTATTATTTCTTAAGAGAGGCGGATCTGTCTGTATTGTTTCTTGCATTGTGTTATTAATTCCGTTATACGCTTGTTTGTACGCAATTTCAGTGCGGTAATTGTGACTTTTTCTGAATGCCCAGGGTGTCGTTAATTCGGACTCCCAAGTGGTTTCCAAGTCCGTTCTTAACGAGGTCACCTCGCCTGCAGAATACTTCAGAATGTAACGAATTTACCCGCCCGGTATGCACTACCTGTAATTTTATAGGTTCGCTTTGTGAAATTAATTGGGTGCAGTAGCTGCTGAAATAAAATGTAGTGTTTGTTTAGTGTACTTAAGGGGGCGCCAAGCCAATGTTGACATGGAGATTAAAAAAAATTTTGAAGTATGATTGGTCATTATAAGTGGAAAACTCATTGTGATATATTGCTAAACTGTAAAAATGAAAATAATTATGTATATATGTATAATATATTGAAATGAATACATTGAAACTAATTAATTCTATTGTCATTCCGTGACAATTTGCCTCTTGTAATTCCGTGACATTGACTTTTCGAATTTTATTGGCCATAAAGCAGGGTTAAAGTCAATATTTGTTTCTATAACTCACACTATTAACAAAAAACACCTTAAATATGAACATTTTGAAGTTTCATAACTATGATAGGAACATCATTTTCTGGATAGTTAAACCCAACATTAAAAAAACCACGTCAATTTTGTGTAATTCCGTGACGGAGTAGTTTTTGCTTGTTTCTTCAGTGATAAATTTCTCAAAAAATATATTTTCACTTAATGATATTAAAGAACAAGTTAATACCTTCAATATGACATATCATACTTGATTTTCTTATTAAGTTGTAGAGTTACAACCGAAAATGTATTGGGACTGTAATTCCGTGACAGCTTGGCGGCCCCCTAAAGTATAGAGGTGTGGTGCATTTCTGAATTCATGTTGTTGGTTTTATTGCACATATGAATTGCCGTGTTTCGGCGTCGCTACGCACAAGTACATGCTGGGTTTCTGACTCAACGGTCAGTTAATGTCAGGCGCTGCCCTTTGTGACCATTTCAGATGAAAGCCCTTGCTACATTTAAAGTCCCCCCCATTTTGGCACGTGATCTATAGTCGTCTTCTCTGCGTGATGTTTGGGATTTCGGTTGCTGAGTGTGGCTCTGTCCTCTGGAAGCGAACTTGATTGGTGTAAAATACTTTGGTATGGCAGCAGGTGCCCATTTGTGAGAAGAAGAGTAAGACCAACCTGTGAAAGTGCGAGCAGGTGTTTCGCGTTGGTTTCTCTCTTGATCCCGTGTTGCACTCGGATTCTGAAATGGCAGCTGTCAAAGATGCAGCGCGGCGACCTCCGAGGGTCAAGCCCATAAGAAGTCAGCGTCATTATCCTGATTGTCCCTCAACACGAGACTAGGACCATTTGCAGTCCTTCTTTGTGGCTATTATAACATTAAGATCCTCCATTCATCTGGATACGAATGAGTGATCTTGCAGAATTTTGCTGAACTTGCATTGATTTTCTGGGACTCCATCGTTTGGTTTGTTTGAGATTAGATCAACAAGTGAGCAGGTTTTGGTTCTTCACCAAATATTGTTTATGACTTCAGAACTGTACCAGATTTAATTTATCGCTGAAAAAAAAAAACACTTTACCCCTAGTGATGGTTTTTGCATTCAGTGGTCAGATTTTCTGCATGATGGTTTATATTTGACGCAAAGTTTTCAGCATATTATATCTATATTTGGAATACCTCTGAATGCATATTACTGTTGAATGTAACATTATTATTATTATTATGATTAATAATAATAATAACAATAACAATAATAATAATAATAATAATAATAATAAATAATAATAATAATAGTAGTAGTAGTAGTAGTCGTTGTAGTAGTATTAAAGTGCAATTTTCCTTTGTCTTGCTGCAGTCAGTCTGAGCTTGAATGGGGCTCATCTGTGGAGAGGGGAGGAGGGGTCAGTTTTGGCTAGCTGCCCTGCTGCCTCAGTACCAGCTGTACAGCAAAGCCCCGCTTCACTTGAATTTGATTATCCACCATAGTGTGGCCTACTTACTTCATTTTGGTAATCCATTATTTGTGCTGAAACAACTCCCAACATTCTCCCCCACCCCGGCTGCCAAGGAGACACCTGGCCACTAATGTTGGCCTTTCCTGAAAATGTCACTCAGCAGCTGCCCCATCTCTGCATTGGTTATTATAAGCTGCTGTTTATATGTATGGATTAATTATCTTCTTGATCCAGGTTGCAGAAACTTTAATTCTGAGCCACATTTTCTGGACTTGCCTGCTTTTCTTCTTCAGGTGCAAGATGAGATGTGTGGTCTGTAAACAAATTCTGAATGTTGGTTTTATTATCCATTTGGGTTTTGTTTTTTCCAAATGTTGTTTAAATGTGTGTCAGACTTGTCTGATTGTAATCTAACCTTAATAAACAAAATGCAGCCATTGAGAAACCATTGTGAAGTATCTCAGAACTTGCGCTATTTGTGCTGATGTTTTCATCCCTGCAATGAAGGCTAAGATACACCCATGGTAGTTATGTGCTGATTCACTTCATACAAGCCCCTCCCCCATTCTGAGTGCAATTTTGGAATTGCCAGAATGCACTGATTACAACACTGGAGATATTTATTGGATTAATTTACTCTTCCCCAACATTCAACTGAATCCTGACTTGAGTATGAATGGAATGTGAATTATGTTGTAGTTCATATCTGCATCGTTTTAATTGTTCTGTATCTTTAATAGACCTCAGCTCAGCTCCCATTCTTTCAGCTGTCTTTCATCTGGCTTGTTTGTGATGGACCAATCTAGTTTCCATTTCCGTTTTATCACTCAACAAAAGGGTAATTAGCAGTGCCTCTCTGGTGTTGATGATCCAGGGAATTGGCGAAAAAGGGCAGGATTTGGTTGCCTGGGAGTTGGAATTGAGCAGGTGTTCGTCATGGCAACCTTGATAATCATCACTGAGTTATATAGACTTGCACTCGAGCTGTGTGGAAAATGGTCAAAATCATCAAGTCCTGCCCTGTTGCTGGTGAGCAGCTGTTGACTCTGGCTAGAGAGGACGGTAGCCTCCTAGACAGCCAAGGAACAGGTGTGGAAAATTGGGAAGGCTGTTGAGGATGAATCTGGGATGCCTCATTGACCATCATTTGGCTTTTCAATAAATTTTTTTGGGAGGAATTTGAATGATGACTTTTATACGCTTATGGAGCGTTTGCAAATATTCTGATGCCATAACGTCATATCAGCATATCAGATAATAATTTGGAATGTTAGCTACTTGATGAGCCGGGTTAATTAACTGCCTACTTCCATGCTGTGGGGGGAAACATCACCTCTATGCCAAAATAGCAGGGTCATTCCGTGTGATTTCACCAGATGGTGGTTGCCACTCCATTTTCAAATTAGTCTTAAATTTGTATGGCACTAGATAGTCACAAAAGTACTTTCTATGCAAAATTGTAGGCCTGTAGCTCAAATAGTTACTGAGTTGTGGGGGTCTGAAATTTTCAGTAATTGGGCTATAAATAGCCAAGAAAAGCTAAAATCTGGTCGCAAAAATCTCCATGTGGGACAGGTGCCAGAGATCCCAACTTTTTCTAAAAGACAGTTCCATCTGTCTTCTATCACTGTACAAAAAAGCAGCAGGGTTATATTTGTAGTTACTGAGATATTCTTACTCAAAATAGCATGGGTGATGCCAAAATTGTTTTTTTTTGGCATATTTAGCAAGCCCCCATGGCCTGCAGAGTGTAGGGAAACACCTTGGGATGTTTGTGGAGCACTAGCTACATGCAGAGGCCTTGTATACCAACTTACAGCTCTCTGATATGTCTAGAGGCTGAGAATTAACCACTTAAAGATGCAAAAAACCCTGGTGAGGCTTTTCTTGGCTATTTATAGACCAAATTCTGAAAATTTCAGACCCCCATAACTCAGTAATTATTTGAGCTACAGGCCTACAATTTTGCATAGAAAGTACTTTTTTGACTATCTAGTGGCATGTACATTTGAGACTAATTTGAAAATGGTGCAGCAACACTCCCAAGGAAAATCTGGTCCTTTCACTTGGGATGACCCAACATGATTTTTGCATAGCTGTTGAACTGCAGTGTTGTCTGTTTCAGAAAAGTTTGTCAAATTATGATCTCATACTGGAGGAATTGCAGCAAAATGATCTCATGCAGTTAGGACAGAAAATGGTTGTGGGTGAGGTTCTTACCAATCCTTATACAAAATGAGTTTGATCCTTTGCTAGAATGTGTTAAGCTACGAAAATACTCATTTGACAGTCTTGTCATAGTCACAAGAAATAATGCGTTCCAGTGTAAAATCTTTGTTTTGAAAAGGGTTTTTTATTTATTTATTTATTTTTAAATGATGTTTCCAGTTTGACAGATATTTTCAGACAAAGGATCTGGTCAACACGAACATTTTACCTCCTATCATGACTGGGATACTCAGGGTTTTGTTGCAGGGTCACAGCAGAAATGAATGATCTATAGTGCTTTGCGAATTCAGTAGCAGTGTGCACTTTATCTTTTTAAAAGTGCATACACTTGTAAATTGTATTTGCGCATGTGGCTATGTGTGTCCCTTATGTAATGGGAGTTGTAAATTTGAATGTCACTTAATTGAATATCATGGCAGTGCACGCTGGCACACTAACATTTTGAAATACCGCAGCGATGTGATTGGATTCTGAATCTGCTATATTTTTGTCTTTAGACTCAGAAAACGCCATCCATCATCATCAGTTATGAGCACATTAGGCTTGTATTTCCATGTCATTAATTATGACATTTAGGCTGATGCCAAACTTTGTGCAATGTGACATTTATAGATGGGCAAAAGCATACTTAATTGGGAGCTGGGGGGTTTCAACTCCCTCGCCTCTGTTTTACTAAAGGGTCATTCCATATGAAATCACCAAAGCTCCCATCTTGATGGTCTCAGAAATGCTTCATTTGGTAGTATTTTGTTGCCTGTGATGAGCAAATTAAATTGCAGGTGGTTTCAAGTTGATATCTGGTTCCGTTCTCATTTTATGGGCCCCCGAAAAAGGGGGCGTGGCCCACGTTAACCCTCTGGTCCCATAAAATGAGAACGGAACGAGATATCAACTTGAAACCACCTGCAATTTAATTTGCTCATCACAGGCAACAAAATATTACCAAATGAAGCATTTCTGAGACCATCAAGATGGGAGCTTGGGTGATTTCATATGGAATAACCACACAGCCTACTTCATAATGTTGCATTATGACAGGAATATTTTGGTGTAGAGATGGGTAGGCTATTGACTGTTGTGTTTGGGATGTATGTATCAGTAGTTTTAAGTAATTGGTGCTTAGTTGTCTTGATTATCACTTCACTGCTAGTTTTTATCTTTTTTTAACTCTTAAAACCCAATTGGGGGACCCTGAGAGGGACACTGAGAACATCAGAAGAAACGGCAAAAAATTAAGCATTACCCATGTAAGAGTTTAGTTATGCTGCATATCAAAACAGAAGAAACTCAGCTACAAGAATTTATATGCCATTTTTACAAGCAATTCCAACACCAATGAAATGAATTGCCAAACACTCAAATCCCTACAGCTCCACCTTGTTAACCCACTCGCCACAATTTCGATACTATTGCTCTGCTGCTTTCTGCCACATGCATAACCAATAGCTCAAATGAAACCAGAGACTCCACAGATTCCAATGATAAGCCCCCTTTTCTCTATTCCAAAGCATCTGCAAGATATCAGCAAGAGAAGAGCAACAACAGAAACAGAAACATGAAGTATTTACACATCTGAACAAATCTCATAAGAGTCCTCTTCAGTTTGAAACAATAATTATTAAAATAGACCTTATGGTTGCAGAGATATGCCCTTTTCAATTTGGGTATGCAATTTTTGGTCTAAAAACAGGCTAGGGTTTAAAGGGTTGAAAAAAATTGCTGTTCTCGGAGTCTCTGCTGTTCGACTCCTTTGGTATTCTTCTGGAAAATTTGCCTTTGGAGGTATGTACATGGGAAATCTGATGTCTGCTAAGTTGGTCCACTGCAACCAAGCATGCAGTGCACCTTCAGAATGTGTACAGACTACTCACATGTAGTGTGTAAACAATGAACCTCTTAGGATATTCCCATTTGCAGCATTTTATTCTATTTGAGATAACATTGATAATTCTGTGTAGTCTGGAAAAGTTTGAATTATTTCTTGAAAATAATAATGCAGTAGCGGGTAGTCTACTTGGTTTTCATACGGGAAAATCATGTCTGGTTGACCTTTTGGAATTCTTTGAAGAGGCCACTCAGCAGAGCAGGACTTCTAATATGCTACACTTGGATATTCAAAAGGCATTTGATAAGGTACCACAGGAGACAAATCATTATGACTACTGTAGGAATAATAGAAATGTTGGAATGGAATGTGAGCTGGTTTTTGGATGGAACACTAAGAATGGTGGTCGGAGGGATTTCACTATGGGAAGTGGAGTCCCTCAGGGATCAGTGCTGAGACCACTGTTATATTCTCATCTGGCTTTTTACTGGTTAAATTGAGAGATCACATGTGAAGATAAAATTATTTGGTGATGGTCTACCTGAAGGGTCATATTTGTTGAAGTGGGCGTGGCCCGAAGTTGGATGACCACGGCCATCAACCCCATTTTGGGTCCCTTATTCTCCCCCTACATAGAGGTCCCAAAACTTTTATTGCTGATTTTAATTGTTGGACATGCACTGATTGGAAAACAACAGTAATTTGTTTGGGATCTTTATGTAGGTTGGAACTAGGGTCCCATTTCCAATCGCCAGAAGTGGTGTTGCATGCAACTTGGGGGGCCCAAGAATTTTTTCACTAAGTTGTAGTCCTCTAACAGAAGTTTCAAGAGCAAGTGATTAAAAACTTGGGACCTCTATGTAGGTTGAAGAAAAAAGCAGTTAAAGTAGTACATCACAAAAGAGCCACAAAAAAGGGGAGCGGCCTGCTCAGCCAGGGAGGGGTTAATCGTCAAGGTCATGAATGATTTTCATATTCCCGATCCCAAACTCAATTGTCATGAAGTATGAAGAAATTTGGAGAAGGTACAAAATCCACCTTTGCTAGTATTGGGCTTGTCTTAGAAAAATTCACTCTTAAATGCAAACTGAATGTTTGCTTCCTTCCTCCCAGGCTGGTAGCTGTGCTATGGGATGGATGAGGCCCAGCAGGACCAGTATGAACAGCAGCTGAGGGACGTCTTCCAGAGTTTTGATGCCAGTGGGCGGGGGTCTCTGTGCAGAGAGGAGCTTTCAGACCTGTGCCAGACCCTGCACCTGGAGGAAGCCACACCCACTCTACTCCACACGCTGCTGCCGGACTGGGACAGCCCTGACGTACGGGTGAGGGTCGCTGGACAACCACCTCCTCCCCATTGTCAAAATGGGGTTTGATGCTTACTTAAATTCCCCATTAATATGTTCATATTTTATGATCGCATCTTAGCATGGAAATGATGGAAACAATATTCTCAATGTCTGTGGTATTTCTGTTCTTAACCACCTTTAAGAGGTAGTGGATTGCTAGCTTAGAATTTTAGCAGCCTCAAAGTAATTAATGCCCTGCAATCTTACCATATAGCCTGGATGGTTGGACGGTCGGATGGCTGATTTGTGATATATTCCCAACTTGGAGAAAAATGGCTACCCAACCTGAGATGAAAGGAGACTCAGCTTTTACAATGGGGCTGTATAATAATGTTGGATTCTAGAGTTATCAGGATAATGGCACTTAGTAAAGTTCAGTGAGTCAGGGATAGCAACCCTGCTCGTAGAGGCCCCTGGGGTGAGCCAGTTTCCAGTGTAAATCTGAACTTCATCGATCAGATAAAATGGCTAATTGCACAGTTACCTTGCCTTACCTGTTTTCTTGGGTCTGAAGGAGGTGGTGGTGGGAACTAAAACTAGCTCAACCTTGGGCCCTCCCGAAATAGGTATGGCTACCCCTGACCTGAGTGTTTCTGGGTTTTACACAGGGCAGTTGTGAAGCTGACTGCTTAGACATTGGCCCCACTTCACTGTAGTTTAGCAGGCTGTATTTTGACACTGCTCTGGAGTCAGAAGAGGTTATGTGTCGTTTTCTGAAGGTAATGTGCATTTTCATTTTGGTCATCTTTCTGTATTTGTATTTCACTGTTCTCTAGATTCGGGGGGTTTCATACATGGCTGCAACAGATTAAGGAGATACAGTTTACTTCCTAGCCTTTGAATAACATGCTTATTAGCCATACAATAGTGCCGTCCTGATCTTATCCTGGGCTTTAGCTGTTCTGAAGCTCTGCTTTTTCAATCTTTATGTGGCCCACCGGATTCTAATAATGAGATCATACTCAACAAGATCTTTGGTTCTATTATTAGGTCTTTGTTGGAGTTGAAGTGGAAACCTATAGGACAGGGGTAGAGACCTTGAAGACAAGAATGTTAGCATTTGGTCTGTGGTTGGTTCGGTGTTTTTTTTTTTTTTTTGTACAACTTGTATTTGGAAGGAGCTCGCAGGGTGCAGGCCTTTGTTTAGATCCTGCAGGTGCAGCTGTGTCACCTGTTTGAAGATGTAAAGATATAATTGGACTTTGCAAGCCAAGCCCTTGGCGTCTGTTGTCGTGGTAACCCTGTTGATGAGTGCGCGTTGTGTCTGGGACTGGAGCTGCAGCTGGAGTGGATGGAGAGTGGCGGGTCTTGATTATGAGTGCTCTTTGCTTTTTTAATATCCATGTGGAAGGCGCAGGTCATTGTGCATTTGAGCTGGCAAATGTTATGGGAGCGACATCATGAGCTATGTTGGCCTTTTTAAACAATCAATCTGTGGTCCTTTTTTGTTTTGTTTATGTTAATGGGTCAAAATTTGATATCTCTCCCGACATAATTGGTGGACAGATTTATATCTGCAGTTGTAATTTTTGGTTCAATGGAACTAATAACACCACTGTATTTCTATTTTTTTGTATATTTGTAACATCTAGGGGATGGGAGCCTTGTATGCAGAAGAAGTGGGTCTTTATTATGTTGCGGGGGGAGGGTTTAGAAAATTTTGACTCTGTAGTTGTGAATCCTGCCGACATGATATTACAGCCCCCAACCCCCAAAAGAAACCCACTTGTCAGCAGCATCCTCTTTGTGTGCAGGGTAATGATGGGTCTCCATGGTTTTTCAGCACGTGGGGGCAGGGGTACACCCCATCGTTGGCGGGGCCGGCTCTACAATGGGGCAGTAAGGGGCCAATCCCAATCAGCTGCTGAGCACACACCCCCAGCACTGCCTTGCTCACACAAAAGACATCTGCCTGTCCATGGGCCCTTGTGTCCCCATATCTGGCAGCTGTTACCTCTTAGGGGAATTGTCAATCCGTCATTGATGGGGACCCCCACTTTTTCTGGGGGGAAATTCGGGTATGGCCCCTGTACGTGTGCCTTCGTGGCGGCTGTGGGGTGGGGGAGATTAGCGGGTCAGAGGTCATTGATCCCATCCTGATGTGACTCATGCCGCTGCTCAGCTGTGGAAAAGGTGCTAGCACAGCTGAGGGGGTTCCCCCACCCCCCCTTTTGCGCAGCGCTCGTTCACACACAATGATTTCGCCACCAACCAAAAAAACACACGGTGACTTGTGTCTTAAATGGGTTTATTTCACATGAGTGAGCTGCATTGTCTCTCTCTCTCTCTCTCTCTCTCTCTCTCTCTCAACTCCGTCATCGTCCTTCTCCTTTCTCTCCTCAGGTCAATTTTGAGCAGTTTAAGGACGCACTTATTCTGGTCTTGTCTACTCCAACAGAAACTCTCGCAAGCGAAGAAACCATTTCAGTCCCAGGTAAGATTTTTCTTGCCTGCTGATTGATGTGTGAAATTTCCACAGCAAAATGTCTAAAATTTAAAAAAAAAAAGTGCTAAATTCATTGTTTCAGGGTGACAAATTGTCTCTCTTGGTCTGGGGGATAGTGGTTGAAATTATTTGTGATGATGGATAGAAATGACAGTCCAACTTAAAACGAGCCATGCCTACAGGCTGTGTAGTGTGTCTAATCCACTCCTATGACAAACAACATACTGGTTTGTACTTGATGACAATTCAGTCAATTTTCAAGATGCCACGAGAAAGACATTGCTGAAATATTATTGAAATATTGTAGCTTATTGGCTCTTTTCAGTTGAATTTGATGTTGCTCAACATTCCTGAATGACACTTGGATGGCCATACTCACAGGGCACCAGATCATGCAATTAGTGTTCTTGAAAAGATTGCCTGTCTAAATCAACATTACCGTTTGCGAAGGTGTGACATGCAGTCATCAGCTTGGCTGTCGAAGGTTGAATCAGTGCATCGTCTTAGCACTGCTGCATTAGCATTAAACTGGAAATAATTAGATGTGGTGCTAATGGTGACAGCCTCCAAACTGCAAATGGTCATAAACGCTTGTAACAGGCAGGTCCTAGTCCACTCCTCTGGGATAGAAGTGCAGAGTCATGTTCGGGCATTTGCAGGCTGCGGGCTTGTATTTCCTTTGTTCTACTACTTTTCTACTGCTCGTGAACCAAGGACTTTGTTTCTGTTTTCCAAAATATAGCCTCCGTTTCCTCAGTAGCTGTTGTGGAAACCCGTCTGACTGGCATACTGTTCAGCCTCACACTTCCTACAGTTCTTTTACCTATATATTGGAGACATTTGATAGCTGGAGCGTTTGGGTTTTGCTCACCTCACATCATTGGAAAAAAGTGCCAACTGTGGATGCATGGCAATATTGCTACATTTAAGGACCCAATGCCTAGATTTCATTTATACTGTCAGCAGTTCTCTTAACTTTCATGAAGGAGCTGCAATCAGCTGATCCATTACATTACGTTATTGTAATTTAGCGGACGCTCTTATCCAAAGTGACATGTGACACCAAGTGCCTTTGAAGGGACAAGGAGTCCAGAGAACCCTAAAGGCAAGTAACATTTCAATTACCAGCAGTGACGATACATTAAAGACTTTGCTTGGTGAAATGGTATACTGTTTTTTTTCTCCATAAAAGTATTTGTTTTACCAGAGCACTTTTTGATTATTGGTTAAACGTTGTGCCAGGTACATTTGATTGGGGGGGCGGCGTAAATTCTGAAAAGGTGAGTCTTCAGACTGAGCGTGAAGGCTGTCAGAGTCTCAGCTGACCTCTGTGGGAAGGTCAGTCCGCCTTGTTTAAGCCAGAACAGGCAAGGGACATGACCAGGCAGCATCAAAACGAGTCGAGGAAGTGCCAGTCGACCAGCCATGGCAGAACGGAGAGGTCTGGCAGGCGCGTAGGGTCTGATCTTCTGAATATAGTCTGGGGGTGTCCGGTTAGTCACCTGGTATGCTAGCACCAATGTTTTAAACTTGATGTGAGCCATGATGTGCCACCAGTGAAGGGGGATGAGAAGGAGTATGATGGGGGACTGTCTGGGGAGGTTGTTGTTCAAACAAGCCGCAGTTTACGAGATCAGCTGCAGAGGTCTGACAGCAGAGACTGGAAGATCGACTAAAGGCGAGTTGCTGTAGTCCAGGCTCGACAGGACCAGTGCATGAAGATGGGATTAATATATGTTAAGAAAGGGTTGGATTTTGCTGATGTCATAGAGGGAGAAGCTGAATGCCTGGCTCACTGCTGAGATGTTCGCAGAGAGGGACAGTATCATCCATCACCACTCAACGGTTTCTTGCAGAAGGTGACGAGTACACCGTAGTGTCTCCCACAGACCCCAGTAAAGTTCAGGATGGTAGAGTATGGATGAATATCACTTTTGTTTTCCCTGAGTTGAGCTTAACATGGTGCTCATTCATCCAGCTTTAAATGTCCCTCAGGCAAGCGGAGATTCTAGCGTAGACGTATATCAGATGGAGTGAAGGAGACAGAGTTTAATGCAGGGATACTCACTCTTTTCCAGAATGAGCCGCAGTGGGTGCAGGCTTTCATTCTAACCATGCAGTTACACACCTGATTCTACTTATCAAGGGTCTATGGCAAAAGCTTTAAGGGTTCATTAGTAGAATCAGGTGTGGGACAGGTTGGATAGAGCGAAAGCCTGCACCCACTGTGGCTCATTCTGGAAAAGAATGAGTATCCCTGGTTTAAAGTGATCATCATAATGGTGACAAGACAGGCCATGTGCAGGGACAAAAGGACCAAGAGAACATGTTAAGACGACGAAGAGTAGGGACCTAGAACTGGGCCTTGGGGGCCACCTTTAGTAAAGGGACAAAGTGCTGATACTGCCCAATCCCATGCAACTCGAAAGGAGCTATCTGAGAGACAGCACTTGATCTAGTCCAGGGCTGTACCACATAATTATGCACATTGCTGCCAATGAAAAAGGTGAATGGGGTTATTAACAGTATCAAAGGCTGTAGACAAGTCAAGGAGGATCCAGACATCCAAATACATTCTTTCTGATGGAAGAACTGCGCGAACAGCTCGGCACATTTTGTCCTGATTGAGGAATTTCTTTTGCACATGACTGACTTGAATGAAGAAATTGCTTCAATTTGCACCTCCAGCCCATGCCACTGTCAGTTTTACTGGTCTTATATTTCACTTACCCCAGTTTTTTACCTGCAAAAGTACATTGCGTCCATTGCGATTCTTCCCCTTTTTAGCTCGCCGGGACGAATGTCCGGAGAGCTATTGTCGTACCCCCGGCGTCCGCGTCCGCGTCTGTCCGCTTGCAGAAAAACTTTAACCTTGCCCCGGCGAGCTTTGTTGTCTTTCTGACAACACTTGTTAAGCAAAGGGAATAAGCATAGGAGCAAGGTTAATACAATTTCTTTGTCTCTGAGGAGGTAATGTCAGTGATCAAGTAAAGTTTTGACTGCAAAACTTTTGAGAGGGTTTTTGCAAGTGGTGTGTTCACCTTTTTAGCCATATTGGCTGATCTTAATCAGCTGGGTTGCATCCTGTTACAAACCAAAATCTAATGTTGAGATACTTTTAAGACTGGTGCAAGGTGTTCCTTTTGATTCATTAAATCAGGGATGCCCAAATCTGTTCCTGGAGATATCTCCTGTGATTTGGAAAACATAGAACATATGACACTTTTGGGAGTTTGACCCCCTTTTGTAGTAATTATGAGTGGTGAATATCTTAAAACACTAGCTGTTCGTGTTATTTGAACGGTTTAGATCAAGTTTCTCTTGTTTTTTTTTTTTTTTTTGATTTAGAGAAGTCCAGAATTCAAAGGTTTTTGTTCAGTTCCAAGAATCCTTGCTACTGAAATTCACTAGGTTTTTCCAGATCACAGGAGATGCGTCGTCTTGCGGGTTTTCTCTCCAAGCCGAAGGACAAATTTTCTCATCTCCCACGACAGCAAAAGTTCTCCCTGCTTAATAGAGGCTAAACTTTGGATTTGTCAAATTAGAGTAGATCTTCAGGACCAGGGTTGAGCCTTAAATGAAATGCATGCGTGTTTTTCCCCCCTTAGAACCCTCTCATTACCACTTCAGTCGTGATGTTTGAATGTATGGGGAGTAGAGTTGGGTCACATTAACGGTGGTTGATGATCTCTTTACCCTCTTTGCAGGCTCACCAGAGGCGAGGCCCAAGTTCGTGAAGGACGGCAAACGTTACGGCCGCAGATCAGTGCCAGAGTTCCCTGACTCCATCACCGGGTTTTCTCAGGTTCCTGATTCAGACCTAGCCAGAGGAGACCATGAGGAGTCTGAGAACCCAGCGGTGCCCAGAAAACGGGAGGTAATGCTGGTCATCAGTTGTATATTGAAGTATGTTTATCTTATGGAACACTTAAAGCACTAGTGAACTTTCCATTATATATGCTTTTTACGCAATTTTTATTTCTCATGGGATAGACAACAATTGATGTGGGTCAGGACTGACGAAAAAATAAAGGAGGGTTTAGTTTCTGCTGTCTTTGCTTGTCCAGTTAAGAATGCCGTGTCATGACTTGTGATGGCAAGTGTCTGAATGTGAGAAATCTTTGGCCACACACACTGAAATGCCCAAGGTTTGTCCTCGACTTTGCCATTTGAAACAGAAAATCAGTTGTGACCCAAGGAGGATATGAAAGCTTGCAGTATAGCGTCTGTGACTGACTCATCAATGCTCTAAGGAGGCAGTGTCTTATCTTGCATACGAGTGGCTATAGTCGGTGTAGGTTTAGGTTTATCTTTAGCTCTGCACTGTGAGACCTGAATCTGCTAATTAGCTAACCACCCTCTAATGAAGTCGTATGACCAAGTAGTAATGGCTGCTTAAGTGCTGGATTAAATGTAACCAGTACCCACTGTACATCTCTTTGTATCGGACTGGATATCCCTGATCTCAGGCCAGCCACAAGGGCAGTGAATCTGTCTTGGCCTTGTCTCTCTCTTTTGGGGTTTTTTTTTTTTCTCTCTCTCTCTCTCTCTCCAAGTTTGATCATAATCACATTGCTATGAAGCTTCCACACCCGTATGGTGCTCTGCACAGTGCTTATATAGCTGAACCAGAGCAGTGCTTTGGTGATGTGCAGCGAGGCTGTATTCCCAGCCTCCTGTAGCTGTCCTTGTGTGTTCCATACCTCTGGCTAGCTCAGGCCAAAGAGTGGTTATTCTTGGCTAATCAGCTTAAAGGTATGCAAGTCAAGTGCAGTCAACCCCCAGTGCCACTTCTCACACTCCCCCACTCTTGGCATAGCCTTGCCTTTTTTTTTTTTTTCTTTGCCTCATTTTTCAATGATTAAACTCCAGACATTAAGGCTGTGGAGTAGGTTGATAGTGGCCAGTTTTCTTGCTCATGTTGCAGTGAGTCCCTTGTGTGGTACTGTGTTGGTAGTTCTGTTGCGCTTGCTGAAGTCTTTCACATGCTACATCTCGCCAGAGGGGTGTTTTTCGAAGCAAGTTCAACATTAGCCAGGCTTTGTTTGCTTAAACTGTCACAACAAACCATAAACTTGTCATGATGCCAGTAGTCGCCATGGCAGGTTAAAAGACTGGCACCTTCGAGACATTTAAAACCCCGGCTTAAGGCTCAACATATCTCGCCATCCCATTAGTCTCGCTTTTTCGTGTACTCTTTTGTTCTCCAAAATATGTTGTCACAGTTATAAATAATTGCTTTTTTTTTTTTTTTTAACTACCCCCAACGCCAAAAAAGTTGATGCCATGTAAAATGTAAATGAAAACTGGATGCAATGATGTGCAAATCTCATAAGCCCATATTTTATTCGCAGTAGAACATCATCAGATGTTGAAAGTGAGACATTTAACCATTTAATGAAAAATATTAGCTCATTTTGAATTTCATGGCAGCAACACGTCTCAAAAAAGTTAGGACTGGGCAATGTCTACCATTTTGTTGCAACCCTTTTTAATAAGTCTGTAAATGTCTGGGAAATGAGGAGACCAGTTGCTGCAGTTTTGGCAGAGGGATCTTGTCCCACTCTTGTCTGATGTAGATTTCTAGCTCAACAGTCCTGGTTCTTTGCCGTATTTTCCATTTTATGATGCGCAAGATGTTTTCTATTGCTAAAGTCTGGACTGCAGGCAGGCCATTTCAGCACCCAGATTCTTCTATACTGCGAGGCTATGCTGTTGTGATGGATGCAGTATGTGGTTTAGCATAGTCTTTCTGAAATATGCAAGGCCGTCCCTGTAAGAGATTATGTCTGGATGGAACAATATGTTGTTGTAAAACCTCTAAATACTTTTCAGCATTGATTGGGCCTTTCCAGATCTGTAAGCTGCCCACGCTATGGGTACTAATGCAACCCCATACCATCAGAGATGCTGGCTTTTGAACTGTGCACTGTTAACAAGCTGCATGGTCCCCCTCCTCTTTAGTCCGCAAGATATTTTGATTCATTTGACCTCAGAACACTTTTCTATGTTGCCTCAGTCCATTTTAAATGAGCTTGAGGCCGGAGAAGACTGTGACGTTTCTGAATCATGTTCAATTTTGTCTTCTTTGCATGATACAGGTTTAACTTTCCATTTGTGGATTGCATGGTGGACTGTGTTCACAGAAAATGATTTCTGGAAGTCTTCCTGAGCCCATACAGTGTATTCCAGTGCAGAATCATACCTGTTTTTATGCAGCGCCACCTGAGGGCCCGAAGATCAGGAGCATCCAATATTGACCTTCGGCCTTGTCTCTTATGCACAAAGATTTCTCTAGATTTTCTGAATCTCTTGATGATGTTATGTACTGTAATTGCTGGGACAATAAAAGTCTCCGCAATTTTACATTGAGGAACATTTTTCTGAAATTGTTCCACAATTTTTGGTTGCAGTTTTTTGCTGATTGGCGAACATCTGCCCATCTTTACTTCTGAGAGACTCTGCCTGTCTAAAATGCTCCATTTATACCCAGTCATATTACTGACCTGTTGCCAATTATCCTAATTGGTTGCAAAATGCTCCTCCAGTCGGTTTTTATTAGTACCACGTATTTTCACAGCCTTTTGTTGCCCCTATCCCAGCTTTTGTCGAGACATGTTGCTGCCATCAAATTCAAAATGAGCTAATATTTTCATGAAATGGTCACTTTTAACATCTGATATGTTGTCTATGCGCTATTGTGAATAAAATGTGGGTTAATGAGATTTGCAAATCATTGCAGTCTGTTTTTATTTGCATTTTACACACCATCCCAACTTTTTTTGTGATTGGGGTTGCACAATCATGTTTAGAATTTGGTTAAAAAAATGAATGAGTGGGTGAGAATGGTCACATGAATGATAAATTTGTGCACATGTAACTGTTGGGGTGAGCTTTTCCAAGCTCACATTTACTATCGTGCAGATTCTCCTTGCAGAGAATGGAGCAGCCATGTCGCTGGTGTTTAATCTAGTGCACACCCATTTTATACTCTGGGTGTTCTCAGCTGTAGGCAAGTGTGTTTTTTCAGATATTGTGTCTGTCATGCATTACTCCTGCTCTGGGAAGTGGAGTATGAATCAGTGGGACTTTGGCCTGCATTGGACGATTGGCAGCGTGGAAGTTGCCATGGTGACGACTATTTTTGTTTTTGTTGTGTTTCTATTCCCCGGTCCACTGCTCCCTGATCATGTTCAGACAGGCCAGCGCTGTTCCCTATTGAAGGGTCACAGAGAAGAACAAAGCCCAATCAGTTATTTATGGTTGACTGGATATCATGCTTCTCTTACAATGTGCATATCTCTCACACGCCTTCCTCCCTCATGAGCACATATACAATTTTCAATTGTGTTCGCATCTCTGTGTCCTGCAGTTTGGTGACTTGTTCCTCACATTAACTAGCAGCGGTGTAGCAGTAGATGACCGATCTATTGCTCCTGTAAGTTTCTTTCAGAAAATATCGCAGAATCAAGCATGATATTTATTCCAGCTTGACAATCATTGATCACAAAGGGGAAATTGGACAGGATCGCTGGTTATCGGATCTAACAGTATCGGATCTTTTATGTTGTATTACGTCTGACTACCTCCTCAGGGTTGAGAGATTGTGAGATTGGTCCCTGCCTCATATGGGTGCACAAAATGTAGTGTGCATGACCCATTGAAGAGTAGGATTTGCCAGTGATTGTTCTTGAACGCTATTGCTTTCAGTCACTAGTAAGTAGTTATTGCTACAACAGCATTGGAATGTTGAGTTAAGAACTCTAATTTTGCCATTTTGATCTCCCACCTTCAAAGGTTAAATGGTGAAGCGACTTTCTTGCGGTTACATGGGTGCAGATTTACCTTGGTTTCTTTGTCCTCCTTAGCTGGCTGCTACAGTCCCGTGGTCAGAAAGCTCGTGGTGTCTTTACAGGAAACAGGATTACACAGTTGCCCAGTTAGCCTTCTGATCTCCAGGCTGCTGTTTCAGGATAATCCTAATCTGTGAGCTCCAAGAAGAAAGTGGCATTTGTAGCCTGGTGAGATTCCCTGACCCCCAATTGCTCAGACCCTTCAGTGTTGCTGATCTCTCCCAATAAATACGACTGTCATTTCTAATGGGTCACTGCGAGATGTGGTTTAGAAAGTTTGTTACTGCTGTGCCACAAGTTCATTTTATGGCCGAGTCAAAATTTTATCTTCCAGAGGATTGCACTGCACCAATCTCCCAAAGCAAAGGCAGACTAAGTTTAGAAAGGGATGTCTTGAAATAATTCTAATGACTGGTGGTAAACAATACCCAGGCTGAGGGGTAGCAGATGGGGCCATGAGACGATGGACTGAAGGGGGGGGGACACGTGGGGGTTTGCGGGACGCGTGGGGTGTGGGAGGGGTCCACAGGGGAACAATGAGTACCCCTTGCAGATGCCGACACACTCTCCGGGGGTCAAAGGGTAGAGGAACCATCTGCTGCGCTGTCCTTAAAAAATGATGTGGCTACGCTCTCTGCTTTCTCCTGAGCTTCATCAAAACAATAATCCACCCCCCTCAGCTAACTGCAGAGTTTGCTGCATCAACTCTCCTATTGAATCGCATTGGGCTTTTCTTGGGCTGGTTTAATTCGGGCCTACGTGTGAATCTGCGCCGTTCAATTGCCCTTGGATAGTCGGCATCGCGACAGGAGTTGTTTACATTTCAACGTCCTTTTGTATCATTTAGGTATGTAGTTCTCCCTCTGTTTTTGGTGCCTGACCTCTGACCTTTGTAGATGCCATGGCATCACAATAACTATGACTTTTTTTTCCTTTTTCTCGTAATCCCATAATAGCCCCCACTACGCCCCCTGCAGAAAAACGCAAGCTGATGCATATGGGTGTGTGCTGAATGACTAATGGATACACCAGGCTTCACGAAAAAACTCAGGGCTTGTGTTTATATTTTGGACTTTTGGGTATTCAAAGATCCACAGAACCTTTCTCAAGAATTGGTGTCGCACCATGGGGAGGAAATTTTAATTTGATCTTATGATATTCAGTGGATATCCAAAGGTTACTGTTTGGTGTTTTGTAAAGGTTCCTGAAAACACCAAGTCAGTCTTTAAAATTGATGTCATATTTTGAAATTAACTTTGTACTGAACCATCCACCAGAGTTTGAATGGAAAAAAAATTTGATTTGCATGATAAAATATGTAACAAATATGGCTGAATAGACTCATCAGAGTGGTCTCAAACTGTATGGGCGTGGCTCTAATGAACATTTCAGGGGGAAGGGTGATTATATTGATTCTATTATTGATCGAGCTCCTTAGCAATGAAAGTAGTTGGATTAGTGAAGTATGATGCAGGATCACCTTAGGATAAAAGGTCCACGCCCAATTAAAATTTAGCCACTGAGAGAGAAAAATCTTCTGATTTGTGTGCTTAATCGGTTTTAGGAAAAGTGGTCCTCTTCTCACAGTTTTGTGTGTTTACTGCACTCCCCCAAGGTCCAAAAAAGATGGATAAAAGAGGATTATTTAAAATCCCTGGGATGTGAAGTGTAATTGTTGCCTAATCATACACTTATTTTAACTTTATTGAAAGCAGTTTTTTGAAGTTTCCGGATGACTACACTCTTGCCATGTGTCGTCCTCATTACCTGAAAGGTTCCAAACTTTGAAAGGCTTCTTATCGGGGCTGAAAGATCCTGGTTGTTCCTGTTTAAAGTGTTTATACTTTGTGTTTTACGGAGGAGCTCATGCCTGGGAAAAGTCTTTGCAGAGCCATATTTGCTGTTTGTTTTATATGCGTTATACTTGCCTGTCGAGTACCTACTATTTCCATAACCTGTTCTTAAATACCAGTAGCAACAACTGAAGTACATTGTGCGTGTGCGTGTGTGAGTGTGAGTGCGTGTGTGTGTGTGCGTGCGTGCGGTAGTTTGAACAATTAATGCCTCTCAGTTCCTTAAATATAAATGTCAGCAGTGCTCTGGAGCAGTACATGTTTTCTTTGAAGAATTGCTAACTTGTGTAGTATGCCATTTCACCAAAAACATGATCCCTGTGAATACAGGAGAATGGGTGTAATACATATTGAAAATAGCTGACCTATGTTTCATTACAATGGTAAATATTGTTCATAAATATAAAATGGAGTCTTTGTTAAGCTGACGCCCCAGTTCTGCAAATGTAACTGCCGATGTTTGTCCCCACAGCGCTGGAACTCTCACACAGAAGGCACAGAGGAGTATGAAGCCGAAGGTCAGCTGATTTCTGCTCGTTTCTTTTTCCGTTTGAATATTTTTATTGTTAGAAATCGTTTGTCTTAAGCTTTACCTGCCAGGGGTCAGAATACTGCCCCCCTGCCTAATGTATTTGCCCTGTTACAATATTTTTTGGCAGAAAATATCCCCCTGGGTTTTTTCCCCTGCTTAAGTGTCCGTTCACTTTCATTTCAGGATGGCCATAAATCTGTGGACAGGGAATACAGGCAAACGTTGATAGATGGTATAACCTAGCAGTGGCAGGCTCGGAACAGTCCCTCCCACCTCCTCCTTACTCTCTTTTCTCTCCGTCCTCTTCTCCTCCTTCAGGGCATCAGCACTTCTGGAACCCAGACGAGCCGGGCACCCCCGGGCGGCCGGCCCTGCCCCTGCCGGACAGGCTGCGGGAGAGGCTGCGGGGAGCGTGTGAGGACCTGGAGGTGTCCTGGGACGGATGTGCCAGTCAGCGTGAGCTGCTCTCTGTGTGCGAACACCTGGGCCTGGAGGTGAGTGATTCTGGGAGGGTGGAGGGGTACACTGGGGGGGGGGGGGGGGGGGGGGGAGAGGAAGAGTAGCCGCAGGAGAGGTCGGGGGGGGGGAGGAAGAGTAGCCGCAGGAGAGGTCGGGGGGGGGGGAGGAAGAGTAGCCGCAGGAGAGGTCGGGGGGGGGGGGTGTGGTGTGTGAAGAGGAGGATGGGGGCGGCATTGCGAATTAATTTTAGTCTGCTCTACAATTTGAGGAGTTTTTGTGTTTTAACTGGGGGCTTTTGGCATTGCTTGGATTCCTACCACCAACTCTCAGCAACTGGTGTAATCTGTAAGATTTAGTGTTTTACCACTATTTTCGTAAAGACTGAGTCAGAAACTGACCTTTGGACATTCAATTCATTTGTGATTGATTAATGGTCAGGATGTGCATTTTGTTTCTAGGTGACGGAGGATGCGTTTGTGAACCTGGGTGTTGATGGGGCGTTGAGGGTGCAGGATTTTGTCTCCTGGGTTCTGGAGCACTGTAAGCCCCCCACCCCGGCTGCCTCCACCCCGTACCGCCAGCTCAAGAGACACCACTCCACCCAGGTATGTTTCGCTCTCTGTAATTAACCCTTACAGTACTATAGGTGACTATAGTTGCCCAATGATGGAAGATATCAAAATCAGTTGCGTTTGAAAACGTAGCATGTGGCAACTTGTTTGAAAGAGCACCCTGCAGGAGCTCTTTTAAATAAGTTGCCACATGATAGGTTTTCTACAGCTCACAATAATTACATTTTTAAGAACTTGAGAATTTATTCAGTGTTCAAAGGCAAATAAAAGCATTGTCAGGGACTTGTAAATGGACTGCTAGCACTTTGCAGATCTCACGCGCTATTGGGCTCTGCTTTTGGTATTTGTGGTATCATTTCAGTCGGCAGCCAACAAAGGTTTTTTTATCCCACCGGTATGTAATACCGTGGAATATAGTCATCGCCCTGTCCGTCCGTCTGCCCGTCCGTCCATAATCATTCTCATTTCCGGAGCAGAACTCAAAAACTATACCACTTACAAACTTCAAATTTGCAATGGAACTTCCTCTTATGGTGGTGTTGTGCCTTTTGGGGGTTTCAGCTCCATTCTGCCCAAAATTTTGGATTTTTAGCCAAAAACAACCCAACAATCACGAATAACGTGGAACCAGTGGGATATGTCATCTTCTGATGACTCTTGTTTAACTGTGGCCTAGAAAGCATTGAAATGAATTGTGATGCTCACTACGAAAGCCAGCAGACATTGCCTCAAGCTTTGACATCTCTGACCTGGGGTTATTACAGCCGCCAGGCGTGAGCCCCGAGGGCATCTTGAGTGAGTGTATGTGCGTGTACACATACTACTGGAGCCATATACATACACACACATCAGTGGCGGCTGGTGAACTGGCAAAAGGGGAGCCTCAAAACAATCCCTTAAAATGAATGACTGGTCACAACCTGTTTTCAATCATTCATCTAATCTACCATGAGACACTCCAAAAACTCTCAACATTATCAGGTGTGGCCAGTTTTCATTAATGACGCATACCTGTCAACTGTCATCCATTCGGTGTGAGTTTAAAGGAGCTTCCATAGTGCCGTTTCAGGTTGCGATATTTACGCCTCTGTAACGTCTCGCCTGCACGATGAAAGCGCCAGAAGCGGGATGGGGGGGATCAAGTGATCCCACCGCCTTCAGAGGTCGTCACAGCGGCGTAAAAATTGGTGGGACTGTTGGAAGCGGAACCACAATGAATCGGCCATCCTGGCGAGGCGTGAAATATGATGTCGCGCGTGACAAATTCTTCTTTCCGTGATCAGTGCCAACTGACTGAAAAGAACCACACGTCTTCGTCGCCGACGTGCAGAATCGGCTCGCCTCTCTTCCTTGAACTGTCTCCGGCTGCTCCGTATGTTCTCCTCCAGGGCATTTTTAATAGCAGAAACACGCCCTTCGCTGGAGTCCGACAGTAAACAAAACATGTTAATCAAAATGCACAACATCTTTGCCTGAATATGCAGTATCTGTACAGCGAGAAACAGCACAATGTTCAGTTCTTCAGTCCCCTCTCGTTCTGAGCGATGGAGCAATGAACAATTGGATTATTATTTGGAAACATCTGATCTGCTGGCTGACAAACAGAATGGTTTTCGTAAGAATAGAGCTTGTATTGATCACATATATTCGCTAACTACTACAGTTCATTCTAGAATACTAGAAGGGAAGCATACTTTTTGTTGTTTTATTGATTTTTCCGAAAGCGTTTGACTGCATAAATCATGACCTTCTCAATTTTAAACTACTGAAATCTGGTATAGATGGAATATTTGATAATGCTTTAAAAGTTCTTAACCAAACCCCAGTTGCAAGTCAATGATCATAGAACAGAGTGGTTTCCTACCTCATTTGGTGTTAAACAGGGGGACATGCTCTCTCCTACTCTGTTTGCCATCTATATAAATGATTTGGTAATGGAGATTGAACGAGCAGCTTGTTGCATCAGACTGGGTGATTGTACGATTGGTGCTTTTTTTATACGCACATGATGTAGTCCTTCTTGCAGAGACTGAAACTGATCTCCAAAGTTTGTTGGATTTTGCGTGCTGCTCGTGTAGCAAGTGGAGACTAAAGATAAAACTCAGATTATGCATTTCAGGAAAAAGGGTGAGTTACTCACTTTAAGTTTCATTTTGGGCCAACATTTTTGTCTTTTACTGAGTATTATAAATATTAGGACTTACTCTAGATGATCATCTTACTTTTGAAAGGGGAATAAAAATTTTTTCAGACTCTGCAGGTAGGGCTCTGGGTGCTGTCCTGCATAAGGTCAAGTTTTGTAGAAATCTTGGTTATAAAACCTATACACAGCTGTTTAAATCCGTTGTCTGTCCTATTTTAGACTACAGTGCAGGGGTTTGGGTTTACTGTAAGCAAACAAAATGTGATGCAGTTCAGAACAGAGCTATGCGTTGTTTTTGTTGGTGTAGATAAAATGGCCCCCAAACTTGCTGTATGTGGTGATATAGGTTGGGAGCCATGCGAAGTGCGGCACAAGGGTGACATGGTGCGACTGTGGAATAGATTAATTAACATGCCTGATAATAGACTTACTAAACAAATTTTCCTTTGGGATCTTTCAAATAACTGTTCTTGGACCAGAGTACTCGCCGAAATATTTGATGAGGCAGGTCTGCAATGCATATAGAAATAAATCATCCTGTAGAGTTAATAATAATTTTCAAATAATTTTGATTTTATGAACTGAAATGGTCCAATGAAATCCTCTAGAAACCTACACTGAGAACGTACAGTCTAATAAAGTGTATTTACCAACCCGAGCACGGTCACCCTTAACCTGACCGGAGCACAGAGGTCTGTTTGTGCCCAGTTGAGATGTGATGTCAGAAGAGAATAGAAAATGTCATCTGTGTGATCTGAATGAGGTTGAAAATGAAATGTACTTTTTGTTTTATTGTCCATTTTATCATAATTTTTAGATCTGAGCTTTTCCTGAAAATGTCTGTAGAAAGTCCTGATTTGTTTAATTTGTCTGATGAATGTAGTGATGACAAAGTATCTCACTTAGCTCAGTTTGTTCTAAATGCTTGTCAACAGCGTACAAGGGCGCTTTATGTTTCATGTGTTAAAGGCACAGTCTTAAGTTGTGATTTTAGTCGTACTGCCCGAGTTAAATGACTGCCAATATTTGGATTGATAGTGAGTGAAATATACGTGGGTGGGTGTTCTTTCTTCCTTAATATTATAGCTTTTGTTACTGTATTATCTTGGTTTGTCTTGTAAGCGCATGCGGGCTGGGCACCTTTTTTTGGTGTATGACACGTGAAATAAAAATGACCTTGCCGTTCCGCGACGCCGGGCTGCACTATGAAACGTCCCGAATATCATGCCTTCCCGGAATCACTATTAATGCACCAAGGTGAAAAGCCGACACAGATCTTCACAGCAATATTTGACTGAATGCTCAAAGATATCTCTTGGTTGCAGTGATTCACAGTTTTTGAAAAACCAAATTTATCGATTGCTATGACTACCTTTACATGCAGTCAATATTCGGGTTAAGGTCAATATTCCGGTTTCTAAAACATTTGGAATAACCCTTTACATGCTTGCACAAACCGGGTTATTACTGTATACATAGTAATTGTAATTAATCAATTTGGATATCCCAATCAAAACAGCGATGCACGGACAACGTCTCAGCACACGGATAACGTCATGGCGTAATGCGCATCATTTCCGCTTCTTCCACATTTCGCCATGTTTACAACAAGTAGTTCCTGTACTCAAAAGACCAAGATTCCTTGCGAATAGAACATTCGTAAAAAACAAATTAATGTTCCTTTTGATGGGGATATCCAGATAGGCGTATATATGACAAAATATTCGGGTTAGAAAAGGAGTTACCCAGGGGACATTGTCAGGTTTTTTTTTTTTTTTTCGAAAGGGTTATTGGTGTTTATATGGCGGTGCACAACCGGGTTATTGCCAGTATTCCGGTTATGAAAGGTTTGTTGCCTGCATGTAAACGTAGTCTATGTTTTATACTGGAATAGACTGCTGACTCCTCACTCGGCCTCTTTGGGGCATCCATTTCGTTTTAGTTAAGTTGGGCCTGTGTTAAACTGGGGTCCTCTCTTACTCTAATCGTTTTCAGCCATTTGATGAAACTGGCCGCAGAATCGCCACCCCGTCAGCCATGACCAGTACCATAGGCCTGCGTCTGTTCTCCAGCCTGGATGACGGCATGGGCTTCACACTTGTGGAGAATCTTCTAGATGCCTGGCTGAATGAGGGGATCGAGAACAGCCCTGAAATCCTGCAGGTACCACAGAATCTTCTAACCTCTCAGATGCTCAAAACTTCCCTTTGAATGTAGATTTTCATGCTATGTGTATGGTGTTTTTTGTGTATGGTGGTGTGTCTGTGTCTGTGTCTGTGTCTGTGTCTGTGTCTGTGTCTGTGTCTGTGTCTGTGTCTGTGTCTGTGTCTGTGTCTGTGTCTGTGTCTGTGTCTAGGCTCTGGACTTCAGCCTGGACGGGAAGGTGAACCTCAGTGATCTCACCATCGCCCTGGAGAACGAGCTGCTCATAACCAAGAATGGCGTCCACCAGGCGGCCCTCGCCAGCTTCAAGGCGGAGATTCGGCACCTTTGGTTAGTGTTGGCCGGGTCGTTCGACCGTCTGCCTGATTATTTCATTAATTAGCCTACATCACAGAGGACATGGTTCGCCTTTTAGCATACATGGCTTGTATGCGACTTTAAATTTTAACCATTTGTGATAAATTCTAGTTTGAGATTTCTTGCGTACAGAATACATAGAATACTAACTTTTTATTAAGACGATCTGAAGTGCAACATCCGTCAAGAATTTGAGCCATAACCTTTAGTAGTCACAAATATGAATAAAATTTAACAAAACTTGTTGTTCATCTTTAGCCGATAAACTACTTTGGGATTGTATTTCAGTCCCATGCCCTCAAAAGTGGCCATGGCAGGGTGGAAGTATGGTATGTAAGAAGTTTACATCATGCCTCAACAAATCAGTGATGGATTTTGACGATTTCTGAAGTATGGCTGTTATGTGACTTCTAAAATTCCCTCACCTGGAGATCACATTTGTTAAAACTTTGCATACAACATCTTCACCACATAAACCATTTTGGTTTTCTTTTTTAGTCTTATAACCCACTTCCAAATGGTCACAGCAGGATGGCAGACCAATTAGGTTTCAGGTTTACTTGAGCCTCTAGGCTGCCATTTGAGTCCTATCACTCCAAGTTCAAGATGATGGCAGCCATGTGATCATAATGAGATGTAAGTGGATCATGTTTTTTCTCCTCATCTCCAAGGGAGCGCGTAGATCGTGAACTTCAGGAAAAGGAGAAGATTCGCTCAGACTTTGAAAAGACTGAGAAACTGAAGAACCAAATGGCCTCCGAGGTGGACGAGCACCACTCTGCAATTGAAAGAATGAACGATCTCAACCTACGGTAATCTGGCATCTTCCTTTGTCTGTGTCCCCAAGCATCAACTGAGAGCTTGAAATTATGAATGCAAACTGCTAAAGAGGCACCTGTATCCCCTTGTTTTGACACTGCCCCTGAATTAGGAAATTTGGCTCTGAGATGAAGGCACAATTTTCATTAGTGCTGGGAGCTCAAGTGGGTTTGAATCCCCCTAAATTGTGTACTAGGCTACTGTCCACTGAATGTGGACATGCAAAATGAAAGACTTTTACAAATTCTCTGATATTCAGCTGGACAGACCATCTTACGACTTAAGATTGATCACGGCATTTCAATATTGCAAAACCGGATAGCCCTCGCAATTATGGAGGCAACAGTTTCAGACCTGAGGTTCTATAAATAGCTACGTAGATGTAAGCATTTAAACAAAGGATAATGAAAATTTTGGTACAACAAAAGGGAGGATATGTGTGAAATACAATTGAAAATGCAGTGGTTTGTTAAATTAACATCAGCTTGCAAACGTCAATGAATAAAGTCAGGCTATCGTGCCCTAGGAACCAGCTATAACTCTGTGTTGCTGGCCAGCTTCAACATGAATCCAACAGTTACTTGTTAATAAATAGTAATGATATAATATTTGAGTAATGACTTGGGAAGTATTTAATTTATTCACTGTTGACGTCACCATATTCTATGGAATGTGAGCTTGAGATAGAGCTTGATCAATCTTCTACATCTTATTTTGAAAGTCACGATAAGTCTATCGTCGAGCACGAACGAATTGGAAGGATAGGGGAACAGATTGCAATTTATTCGTTCGTGCTCGTCAATTGACTTATCGTGACTTTCAAGATGGAGGCGACTGAAACTACCTCAAGGTACTGTTTGCATAAATAGTCTTTTTTTTTTTTTTTTTTTTAATAAACTACCTGTGAATTTTCAAAGTTCTCAGTGCCTCGTTTTAAATGTCAGGGCCCTCGGAATTCTACCAATGAAGTGTGGAGCTACTTTGAGCCTTGTTAATGATGAAAAAAATAGCGATTTCTTTGCATGGCAATGCGATTCCTGACTCACTACCATGATAAGCCTTTTGGGAGCTTTGGCTAAGAAGCCATTTATTTCGAAATGTTGCGTACGTATGGAGATGGGGTTTTCGATAAAAGTTTGTACTCATTATCATGTTTCAATACACCCGAAGTCAATTTCACACCGGAATTCTTCTTTAACACCCCCCACTCCTGGTCTTCTTCAGGATTCTTCTACTGCATGATTTATGTCTGTAAAAGATGAAATACTGACACCTGATTGCGTAACTAATATGGAAATTACTGCGTATAGGAAGAACTGTCAACCAATTGTCAATTAAAAACCTATGAATAAAGGCAAAGGAAGCAGTCTAATGATCCCTCATGCTCTCCGGCTCTGTAGGAAGCTGGAACAAGAACACAGGGAGAAGCTGGTGGTCGTCAGGACCGAGTTGACCAAAGAAATGGACCTAATTCAGCAGCAGGCCAACCAGCAGCGCGAGGAGCTGGAGCTGGGGATGGAGAAGATGAGGGAGGATGAGGCCTTTCTGAGGGACCACCTCGCACTCACCATCAAGGTACCCAAGCATGACACTTGAGGCCAGCCTCCTGTTCAAAGGCCTTAAAAGCTTAAACTCATGTACTAAAAAAACACTATGAAACTAGACTTCTTGTACGACCCCATTTCCAAAAAAGTTGGGACGCTGTGTCAAATGTGAATAAAAACAGAATGCAGTGATTTGCAAATCATTTAAACTTTTAATTTTATTTCAAATGGTACAAAGACAATATATTATATGTTAAAACCGAGAAATTTTGTTTTTTCTAAAAATATCAGGTCGTTTTGAATTTGATGTCCGCAACATGTTCCAAAAATGCTGGGACAGTCGCAGCAATAGACTAGGAAAGTTGAATTATGTGAAAGAAATGCACCTGATGGAACATCTTGCAGCTAAGTAGGTTAATTGGGAACAGGTCTTAACATAATAGGGTGTAAAAGGTATTTCAGAAGTAAAGATAGCAAGGGATTCAATCAGCAAAAGACTGCACGGGCAAACGGTTCTAAAATTTAAGAATGATGTTTCTTTATTTAAAATGACAAACATTTAGGGGTTTTTTTCCTTTATGATTCCTAATTTTAATGTACAGTCTCAGAAAATACTAAGAAATCTCCATATGCAAGGGACATGGCTGAAAACAAATATTAAATGGCCACAAGCTTCAGGCCCTCAGGTGGCACTGCAATAAAAAGTCAGGATTCTGTGGTGGAAATCACTGCATGAGCTCAGGCGCACATTTTTAAACTATTGTTGGTGAACAAAGTTCTTCGCTGCATCCACAAATGCAAGTTAAAACTTTGCCCTGTAAACATTAAACCACATCTAAACAAAATACTGAAAAGCTGCTGCCCTCACATTTAAGATGAGTGGCAAAGTAAAAAACTGTCCTGTGGTTTGACCAATCAGATTGTGATATTCTTTTTGGAATTCATGGACGATCCAGGCTACAGAGCAGAGGGACCATCCGGCTCATTATTGGTACACAGTTTGAAAGCCAGTGTCCATGATAGTATGGGGGCGCATTAGTGCACATGACATGGGTACCTTGCCCATTTGTGAAGACACCATTTATGCTGAACTATATATGCAAGTTTTGGAGCAACATGTATAGCTATCCAAACGTCATCTTCAAGGAATGCCTTGTTTATTTCTGCAAGATAATGTCCAACACCACATTCAGCACGTATTACAACAATATGGCTCTGTAGTTGGTCAAGGTGCTAAACTGACCTGCCTACAGTCCAGACCTGTCACGCACTGGGAATATTTGGTGCATTATGAAACAAAAAATGTGACACAGGAGGCCACAAAGTGTTGACAGCTGAAATCCTGCATCAAGGAAAAAATGGGAAAATATTTTGCCTTCAAAACTGCAGCATTTGGTCGCCTCAGTTTCCAAATACTTAGTGGGTGTTGTTGAAAGAAGAGGGGATGCAAAACAGTGATGAATAACCCCCTGTTCCCACTTTTATGAAATGTGTTGCTGGCTCAATACATCTAAATCACGATGAGCATATACTTTTTTTCAAACTCAATGAAATTTCTCAGTCTGATCAGATATGTTGAACTTGTGCTATTTTCAGTTTAACATTGTCTAAATTATTTGCAAATCATTGCATTCTGTATTTATTTTGGTGTTTATGCAGAATCCCAACTTTTTTGGACAAGGGGTTGTACTTTGTACCAGACTTGGAATTTTGTAGCATGTGATGGTGATGATGATGATGCGATTTTTATTTTGGATTTTTTTTTAACAACTTTGTATTTCTTTTTCTTTTTCCTTTAATAGTTTATTTAATTATAAAAAATGCATAGTTCAGAGATCAAGAGCACTCTTTTCAGGATCAAACTCTGCTCTGCTGGAGGCAAACTTGTCCATAATATCAGTCCAGAATTTCTCACATATAGCAGCTGATGGCATTTCTCAGCTTCACCAAGGGATGATCCCAAAGTACATGGGTTTAAAGATGCCATTTGTACATGTACACTTTCTGCTCAGCAGCACCACACCATATGAACCTGATCACTGAACTATGCGCACTGCACAGTGGATTAGTGCTGATGTGAGCAGCTATTTCAAGAAGTGCAAAACTGTATGGTGTTGCAATGGTGACATAATGGCCTAATATCAGAATGATAATGGTAGAAGCCCTGCCAGTGTAGCAAATCCCATTCAGGACATTCTTTGCAGTCAACTGTGGTTGACAGGGGCTTGAAATGTATGAAAAGTGCATAAAATGATGGATATTGCAAATCCAATTATTGAAAAATGCCTCTATTTTCAACTTGCAATAAAATCTTAATGGGACAGAAAACCATCCTTGAATTTTAATGTTGTTTCGACACTTAAGATCTGTGTACAGGCCAAATTTGGTGATCCTAGGACCTGTCCCACATCTTCATTTTTGCCTCCGAAATTTTGCAAAAATGGCAAAATTTGAAGGGTCAATAATAGACCAAGTATGATAGTTCCATGAACTACAGAGTGGTAGTCAGGGTGGCTGACAATATATGGCAGCAATTTGAACTATGTTGGTAAAATATAAGAGGCCAAAAGAGACCAACAAAATCGTTCTCGGAAAAAGTAAAAATGCCTTTTTTTCCATTTTGGGGCAGCCAAAATAACCATATTTATTTGATCAAACTTGGCCAAATTTTGGCCTGGTATTCTTTACAAAAATATCTGTGGGATTACCAAATTTCAGTCGTCTAAGTTTTATATCTTTTCAGTTAAAGGCATTTGAAAACCTGTTCAGAATAAGAGGTGCGATTTTGGGCATGCACCCCCCTCTCATATTTATGGGGCTGGGGGTCACAATTTACATCAGAACCCTTAGAAAATTTGGTCACTTCACAACTGGTTAAAATTTGAAGAAATTCTGAGACATCAACTTTTCTGCCATTGGTTGATTTGACATGGAATGACCCTGTTTTCTATTAAATTATGCAATGATGTGATAAATAGAATCTTATACTTTTGGTCGAGTCATATGACACGCCCACTCATTTAAGATCCTCTGTATAGGAATTATGTCAAGGAAGGGAGTGATATTTATCTTCAAGGTGTAGTAGTTGGTGGTGAGTTTGCTTGTAAATGTTATTTGCTCATTATATGCCTCCCAACAGGAAAACGGGCGTCTTGAATTGGAGCTGCTTCAAAGCACTGAAAAACTGGTAGAGGCTGAGAACTCTATCAACAAACTGCAGCGCAACCTGGACAGTATTCTCAAGGAAAAGGTAAACGTGCCCAGGAGACCATTATTAATCGTAGATCTACACACCCAGTAATTTACTTACACGGTCGGTAGTGGAAGTTGCACAGATGATTGAAACATAAAAATATTTGCAAGTGAAAGCGCTGTGTTTTACAGTGCGGGTGCAAATTAGTAGTTTCGGGCAGTGGTTCCTAAATTCAGTCCAAGGGCCTCCCCTGAATGGTGGTTTTTGTTCCAACCACATTTTCTATCATAGAATTTTGATAAGCTGTTAATTTGTTCTAATTGGGTGCATTTCACATTCCAGGAGTTATTTACCATCTGACGCCCCATTTTTACAGAAATATCCATTTGGGCCATAAGGAAATGAAGACCCTTAAATACATTTATTTTCAGCCTGGACTCCATACATATCAAGTGCTGGTCGCTCCCAACGGTCACTGACTGATATCAGTCTGGCCTCAGTTGTATAGCCAGCGTTTATCCCTTAAAGTCACTAATGAAGTGAAAAGATGAATATTCATGTTTTCTGTTCTTGGCTGAATGGGTGACCTTTTGGCGAGAACTACCAATCACATGGCGCCATTTGCAGAATGAATGCTGACCGGGTTATCCGTCACATCTTTTCAGAAGTGGTAGCTAAGCAGGCTAGCATTTAAACGTTGGGAGATACAAGTATCTATCTTGTATCTGCATGTTGCTTGTATATTTTCTTTCACTTCGCTACATCAAGCATTTTACAACACAACTAATGGCTGTACTCAGCATAACAAATCTGAGTTAGCTGGTCAGCTGCAGCATTCGTGAAAATTATTTGACATGAGCCTAAAAATTATATTGTTGCTTGCGTTTACTCTTGGAGTGGATGTTAGGTTTTGAACAGGATAATGTTTGGCCATATCTGTATTTTCTTTTGTTTCAGTGGGATTCCCGGAATAATAAAGGCTAAATTCAATAATACTCAAATTACATAACGTATTTCACGGTCATTGGCATTAGCTATAGCTCGAAGGGCATGATTGCATCAGCTAGATTAAAGTCATACTCCACCCAAAAACTATAATTTGTATATCAATTACTCACCATTAGATGTCTTGAACAGACAAAAGTTGTTTTGCACCTGGTACAACTTTATGGCCACCGGAGAGTTTTTAAAAATTATCCAAATTCCTTTTTTGCTGGAAGCAAATGGGGGTCACCCAGTAGCAATGAGAACTCCACAAAACATCCATTGACAAACGTTCAAACTATCGTCCAGTATAATCCAAGTCTGCTTTGTCCACTTGTATCCTCAGAACTCTAGAAACGCGGTTATTTTTCGCAAAAAATGATAAAATACCGCAGTTATTCTTCAAGTAAGCTCGCGCATTCAACGGAAGTCCTGCCTCCTGGCTCGTTCATTGCCCAGAGACTCTGCTGCCACTCAGATTAATTCTCTCATAAACACGAGCTGGGAGGTAGGACTTCCGTTGAATGCGCGAGCTTACTTCAAGCATAACTGTGAGAGAGGCACAGGTCTCGAACAAAGTTCATTTTCTCCTGATCTGTTGGTCATAAAAATACCATTACAGCACAGGAATATCTGGAAGATATATGGCCTGTGAAAAATAGGTCCAGTATTTTATTCTGTGACAATGGGGAAAAATAATTGGTGATAATCTGTGCTCTCGTTCACTTCTCCCTGTTGGCATAAATTCATTCAGGACCCACCGCAAGTCTATCTTAAAGGGCGGGGCACCCATGCGACTCTGAGCCCATCGCAGATCTAGCATGGATTTTGTGCGAATATTTGAATGTCAAATGCTGGACTACCGACTGAGGCCAGACATATCTGCAAGTGACTGTTGGGAGTGACCAAAGCTTGATATGGATGGATTGCAGGTTAATTTATTTTTTGTCCGGCTAGCAATTTTGGTAACGGTATTTTTAAAAAGATAAAATTGGACACTAAGAAATTTGGTAAGGTCTAAATTATGCCTGTGATCCACTTACGCTTTTAAGTCTTCTGTACGCAAGCAATCGTGGCCAGTCGGAAGCTTTTGGAAGCACTGGGAACCATCTGAAACTCGCGCAAACAATCGTAAGAAGTCAGAGTGATTGGGGAAAATATTTTATCCCATGATCCACTAATGCGAACATTTCCGATTGATTTTTGCCAAGGTTAACAATAAATATGGTGGTTGTTTTTGTAAACGGTTTCTAATTGGCTAATTGCTGAGGAAATATTTGCCACCTAGTTTGCACTTGACCAACCGCTACTCCCGCCTCCTTCGGACAACCCATACCTTCCGACAAAATCAAACTGGTTTGATTTAGTCGGAAGAGGGATACGTGTAATCTGATCCAGTCGGAACCTCTCTTATTCAAGCGGAAGGGTCGGTACAGGTCGGAAGTCATGATCCACCTATGTCTTGCGGGTAACAGAAATTTCCACTTGTAATCGCTCGTAACTGGTCTTAAGGGGAGATTCGGGACAATCGGAGACCTTAAAAGCGTAAGTGGATCACAGGCTTAAGGTTGCTTAACACAGATCTTTAGAATTCTTTTAAAATAATTTCAAACTTTGTACTATGAACATGACACAAGATTGGGTTGACTATCATTTATCTAATATGTTAGTTTTCACAACGATATGTCCACAGTTTTGCCAGTTAGGAACCCATTAATTGTTCACTTCAATTGTTTTTTTTTCCTTTTTTATGCAGTTGTTTCTAATATGCCATTTTGTGGATATGGAATTTTTATTCTTCATAGCATGTGTGGATATCGATAAAATGCGGCCAAAGAGGATAAATAAACACTCAAAATATAAATGCACTTAATTACAATGAATAAACAGCTTGATTAAATCCTATGGGGGGCACCAGGTTTGAGATTGGCAGCCGCTGTTTTCTGCTTTATTACTTGTGGTTTCTTCAAATTTCAGTCAATACCCTGTGCAAAATTTTTATGTATAGTCCATTTTACATTCGAGCCTTGAGGGTTCTGGAAAATTTCCTGGGAAACATTAATATGTTATCTTGGGAGTTTGGGTTTGATTCTGGCTTGAGAGATGTCAGTGTTTGTTTTGTGCATGCTTGTTAGCTCCCCCTGCTGGTTTCTTTTCTCAGTTCGGGGACTTGGATCCAAGCAGTGCAGAGTTCTTCCTACAAGAGGAGCGGCTGAGGCAGATGCGCAGTCACTATGAAAGGCAGTGCAGGGTGAGAGACTTGGTCCCACAGCTCTTTAATATACCTCTCTTGAACATCAAGGGGGGGGGGGGGCACTGTAATGCCTTCAAAAGAGGCTTAATGAGGTTTTTATAAGTCATTGCAAAATGTGACAATATCAGTGGCGATCGGGGTCCCCTTTCCCCAATTTTTTGGGGGGGCCGCAGACATTTGCCTAGTTTGCCTCTTCTGAAGGTGCGTTTCTGGGTATGAAGCAAAGCTGTCACATTTTACATCATACTCCAGAATACTGGGTGTGATCTTTTGCCCCGAAAATGACTGTTGGCTCCTTGGACAAAAACGGTGGGCTGTGCACTGAAAACCTTTACACAAGTTTGCTTCACTGTAAACTAAAGGGCAGAGTGTATATACTGTCATTAGGTGGAGATAGAAAAGCAGGTTCTCTTAAAGAGTGTGTTTGATTTGTTTGCATTTGTGTGTGTGCATGTGTGTTATACAGGAGATGCAGGATCGTATCGATGAGCTGCAGGCTGAGCTGGAGGAGTATCAGACTCTGGGCAGAACCCCCAATGTCTCCCTCAAGCCCTCCCTGTCCGAGGAATTTGACAGCAGGAGTCCAGGCATCGAGTCTGACCAAGGTACACCAGAGATGAGTAAGAAATGATCAATACAGTGGCTGTATGTTGAGCTGCAATCTGATTCCAGCCCCAGATATCAGAATGTTGTTGAATTTTCAACAGTTTTTTTTTTACCCTCGGCCCGACATCAGGCCGAAGGGTATTGTCATCAGTTCGACGTCTGTCTGTCTGTCCGTGTGTGCACCTCTAAAGTCAGCATCAATAAACTAGTTACCCATGCCAAAACATTCGCGGTAATGTAGGGAATCCAGGCCAGGAACGAATTTTCCAGATCGGACCATTTTTTGGGGGAAAAATGGCATTTTTGGCGTTTTTGGAAAAAAAACTTTGTCGTGGACTGATTTTGATGAAGCATTTGGGGGTTTATACCTGGGGGAACGATCATATATATATGCGAGGCTCTAGATTCGTGAAAAAAATTTGAATTTTCCAAAATTTTTGTGGGACTTTGGGAATTTTTGTATTTGTAAATGTATGTTCTGTGGAATTCTACTTTGGTTATTGTGTAATTGTTCTGGGACACTTCACAAGTCAGACCGAGGGTGTTGAAACGCGGGCGTTTCTTGTTTATATTCTACTGAATCAGCGGTGTGTTTCACCCACTAGTGTGGCTGCTCTTGCAGACAGTTAGCCGTTCCAAACTATGGAGAATGATCACTCTGCCAGGCCCTGCATTTAATGAAGGGAAATCTGTCTTCTAGCCATTGTTTTTTGATTTAGTCTAGTCCCCCTGCTAATTTGTGTGTGTGCGTCTGTGTGTGTGCATCTGTGTGTGTGTCTGTGTGTGTGCGTGGGCGCATGTCAGGTCTTGGCTCAGAAGACTGTCAGCCCTTCAACATGACCCTGGAGGCAGAGATGATGTTGGAGCAGCTGAAGGCACAGCACCTGCAACAGGTGGAGAACCTGCGAGCCGAAATGGAGACCAAGGTAGCGCCAAGAATCCAGTGTCCGGATAGCATCCCATATCTGCTTGTATTTTAATGATCATGGCAGGAACTGGCTTACATCTACGAAGATGCTGCATACAAAAGAACATAATTCGTAGAAGTGGTCTTCATCATATTTCCAGTGTCATTGAAGTTTTGCCCTTGCCTATTGGTATGTCTGTGACACATCGAGCTAAAACCTTGGTATTGGATCTGTGCTGCAGGTCAGCGACTACCAACAGAAGTTGGAAGCGCAGACTGCAGCTCATGAGGAGGAGAAGGTGCAGTTGCTTCGCTGCCAGGAGGAGGCACAGGTCGTGCAGAAGGAGATGTCCAGGGTTCAGGGCAGGGTCCACGAGCTCCAAAACCATCTGGACCAGGTTCAGCTAGAACGGGTGAGGCTAGAACAGTCTCAGGCTACGGAGCGGGAGCAGCTGAGCGGGCAGCACCTGGAGGAGATGCACTCACTCAGACAGGAGCTGCTGGAGGCCCAGGCTCAGGTCAGCAAGCTGGAGGACCACCTGAAGACCCTGGAGCATCAGCAAGCTGCAAGGGAGCAGAGTTTGACTGAGGAGATGGAGGTTCTCCGGTTTCTACATAATGAGCAGTTCACAAAGAAGGAGGAGGACCACCAAGTAGACCTGCAGGCTAGGCTGGAGGAGGAGAGGGGGAGGATGCAGTCAGAGAGGGAGGAGGCAGTGAGGAGGCTCGTGGAGCAGTGGGAGAGGGAGAAAGACCAGCTGCAGGAGAGCCACGAAGCCCTGCTCCAGGCCAGACTAGAGGAGGAGAGGCAGCGGCACCTAGGGGAGAGTGAAGATCAGGAGAGGAGGCTCCAGGAGCAATGGGAGAGGGAGAGGATGGAGCTTAAGGAGCAGCAGTATTGTGCCCTGCAGGTGATGTTGGAGGAGGAGCAGTTGAGGCTACTCAAGGATCAGGAGCAGTTAGAGAGGTGCCTCTTGGAGAAGTGGGAGAAGGAGAGAGCTCAGCTTGAGGAGAAACAGGAGAGAATCCTTCAGGTAAAGCTGACAGAGGACAGGGCCAGTGTCCGAGATGAGGTAGAGAAGAGCTTCATGGAGTTTTGGGACATTGAGAGGGCTCAGATCGATGAGCATCACAGTAGAGTTCTCCAAGCCAGAGTCGAAGAGGAGAGGGAGAGGCTCCTGGGAGAGAGGGAGGTGCTGGAGAAGAGGTTGCTTGAGCAGATGGAGGAGGAGAGAGCTCAGCTGGAGGGGAGCCACAGGGAAGCCATGCAGGAGCTGAGCACCAAACACAGCGAGGAGAGGGAGCGGCTGAGTGGAGCGCTGGACAGACTGCGGCAGGAAATTGCACTGGAGAGGTAAGATGGTAGCTCCTGTGGACGGGTGGGAGGGTGCTGACATGGGGCTTTTTCAGGTCTACCACACAAGCCGATTTGTTCAGCGTAAGCAAATCCGATTTTTAAAAAAAATTATATGTGCCCATATTTTAAATATAATGAAAATGGCAGTTTCTTCTAATCCATGGGATTTGTAATTAAAGCAGGATTTATGTTAATGGTGCTGTTTGGCATGATGAAACATGCTTTGTTCAGGATTCAGCAATTTTCATTTGATTATCACTTTTCTGGTATCATGTAAACAAAAGATGAAAATGTGATGTTTCAGATGTGTGAGCATTTACCAAAATTGTGTGAGCTTGGAATGGTGATGGGAAGATAACTGTTGATGGTTAACATGTACAGGCGAGAATTGGAGATGCACTTCTCCAAGAGCATCAGAGAGGTGGAGGCGCGATTCTCAGGTGAACAGAAAGCACTCTCTGAACGCTTCCAGTCTGATGTGTCCAATTTGGAGCTGCACTACCAAAGTCAACAGCAGGGTCTTGCAGAAAGTCACTCTGAAGAGCGAGCCAAATGGAAGTCCGACATGGAGAAGGCTGCTGAAGTGGCTGAACGGCAGAAGAGGGCTGTTCAAGAAGTTCTTGAGCAGGAGAAGCAATCAGTCATCCAAGAGCTGTGGAAGGAACGAGAGCAACTGGAGCAAAACCACATGACTGAGTTGGAAGCCTCAGCAGTTAAAAACAAAGAGCTTCAAAATGAGCTTGAGAGGTTGATCAGCACTGCACAA
Organism: Gymnothorax reevesii; assembly: GCA_029721435.1. NCBI lineage: Eukaryota > Metazoa > Chordata > Actinopteri > Anguilliformes > Muraenidae > Gymnothorax > Gymnothorax reevesii. The sequence goes on from CM056573.1 coordinate 159,860,018, forward strand.
TCCAAAGAGATCGAGCTAAGCAGGCAGTTGAACGAGTTACACAACAGATTGCAGGAAAACCTAGACGCCAAAGATGAGCTCTTGGCCCAGTCAGAAAAGAAGACCCAGGAGATCGAAATGCTCCTTCAACAAGCAGCTGAGGACTTTGAGCTGGAGAAGGCTGAGCTACAGAGTAACCTTAATCAACTTGAAGAGAGGAACAACCAGACACTTTGCTTGGCAGAGAAACAGATGGAGGAACGGGAAAAGCTGCTTGCTGAGAATGTCCATCTGAAATCCAAGATTCAGGAAATGGAGGCAGAAATGAATCGCTTGTCAAAGCTAAGAGAAAATTTTGAGGAGATGAAAAGAGTAGAGGAAGAATCGCGTGGTGTGATCCCAGCTCTTCAAAACTCAATTGAAGAGCATCAGGTGGAAATACAAAGGCTCAATAGTTCTGACAAGGAGCAGGAAGTGAATCAAGAGAATTCATCTGAATATGAGGCATTTTATGGTGATGGTCTCCTACTTTCAGGGGAATCCCATTTGCCAAGTAAGACTATGTGTGGTGAAAATGCAGATGATGAAAGTGAAGCGGATCTTCATAATGAGGAGTCTCGGGTGGAGAAGGAGACAATGATCATTTTGAAGCTAAAGGCAGATTATGAGGAGGCAGTAAAGGAGCGAAACCTCAGTTTGTGCAGGATTGCAGTATTACAAGACCAAGTGGATGGGCTTCAAATCCAGATCAGCCTGATTGCTGAGCTTCAAGATCAATGTGATTTTGCAAATGAGAAGAACCTTGTTCTACAAGAGCAGATATACGAGCTGCTGCAGACGAAGAAAGAGCTTGAGGACATTCTTGAGGACAACTGTAAGAAGGTGAATGCTGGTGCTGAAGCTCTTTTGGAGAATAACTTCCTTAAAGATGAAATTTCTGCAATGATTGAGTATGCTAAAGAGATGGAGGCAAAGATTTCAGAGATGGAGAATCTTCAGACCAGGTACAATGAATGCTGCTGTGAAAATGCTCGACTCCTAGAACAGAACAGAATGATGGAAGACCAGCTTTTGGACCTTGAAGGCAATATGCCCTTTATTCAGGACTTCAAGGAGCAACATACCCAACTGCAAGATGAACTGGCTAGAGTGACCGAAGAAAACTCTGGGCTCCTCGCTCAGGTCCGAAGCATGCAGGAACACAGCGACTTATTCATGGTCCTGCGACAGGATACAGAGATTGCTTTGGCTGAGGCTGTGACTGAGGATGCCTTGCAGGATTTGAGCTTTCAGCTGGAAGCCAAGATCCAGGCTGTGTCTGACTTAGAAGACTGCTGCGCAGAGTTTGAAAGGCAGAACGCCAAACTACGAAGAGTTGTCACTGATTTGCAGAAAAAATCTCTAAATAGTCAAGAAATGATGCGAGCCCATAGGTAATATACTGGCTAAATGTGCTTGTCCTCCTAAAATCCCGTTATCTTGCGTCACCTCCCAGGTCTCCTAACCCAGCAACCCCGCTTGGCTTTGATGTGCAACCGACCCGAATTGGTACCAGAATAGTCTTCCTTATCCCTGCAGCGATGTTCTTGTGCCTTCCTGCATGTAAAAGATGCAGTAACAACCCCTTGAGCGTATGTTTCAGTGTCAAGAAACCATCTAGAGCCTGACCTATTTTTTTAAAGTTTTTACTGGATCTTGTGAAACTAACCTGCTCATCCGTGCATTGTTGTTGGGATGTGTATGGCTTGTGCATGTGTCCCACATCAACAAATTAGAATCAATAAATTACTTCTGCTCACATTGCCAGTGGCTTATTGCTGTGTTCTGCTCTCACAATTTATACATAGTTTAGACATTTGGGCGCTTGTCCCGATAATACAGAGTTGCCATGTCTGTCTGATTTTAAGCTGTCAAATTAAGAGCCATTGTCTGTCAGGTTCAGGCAGGTGGTGATAGTCACCTTCTTCAATTTTGGTGAAACTTAGGGTAGGGACATAAACCCACCAAACTAGAAAAACCCCCCGAATTTTTTTGGCCCTACTTGCACTAGTTTGGGTTTCTGGGGTCAATCAAGTGCAAGCAGAAATAGGGCTTAAAATGCCAAATTGCCAAAACTAGATTTTTGGGTTGCTCTTATTCACTGCGCGAATTTTCCCAAAGTAAAAGTTGGAAAAGTGAATTATAGCGGGGATGGTCTGTGGAAAGAACCATTTTCAGCCTGGCATCTTTTTTGCGCAACATATTGGGGGCGCTCCAATATTGTAGCAATCCATTTTTGTTACTAGTTTGCACCCCTTATATTCTGGGCGCGATCAGTGCCTCAGAACTTTATCAGCTGCACCACACTGGTATGTAGGTAGACTGTCCATTTGAGATGAGAAAAAGTTGGGATAATGTTGCACACAACAGGTGGCGCCAAACTTGGCAAAATGCTAAAATTTTGCATATTTCAGCACCACCTGGTGGCGTACATGGTCGATTGACAGGGCAAAGGTTTGTTGCATAATGAAGGATAGAGGTCACCCTTTTTGTTTATGAAAGCCATTTCTTGGGATTAGGACTACTATCCATAATTGGTGGCGCTTTACTAACAGATGTACTGGTACACATGTAAAGCAGTATCCACTGAAAATTGCTCATGATTGGTCCAGCTGAAATGCACGGTGGAAATCCCAAGGAAATACTTTTGTATAAGATGTCCTTCTCCCTTAAACTTAGTTATTGCAAAGGGAACAATGGGAATCATGACTGCACAAGTCAATGCAAGGGGTGCTAAAATGCTACCATGGAACGTGAAGAGTTGAGCGGCGCATGCAAGATTGTTGCTCATTTGTAAAAAATGGATTTATTTTTTTTCTGAACCACTTAAAAATGGGTACAAATACAATAAAATGGAACACAAAAGCCCAAGCCTAGACTGTGTGCAAATCTATCCACCTGTATAAAATGGGCCTGTAACTATACAGGAAGTTGTTTTGTGGGGGGGGGAAAAAAAAGTTTTGTATACATTGGGAATGTTTGTATACTCATCCAAGCCAGTTCTGGCACTTAAAGGGCGTTCACATACGTGGATGATTCTGGATAAAACCTCAGGTTGAAAAAGTGGCTTTACAATAGTCTGAAACAATGGAGTGAACAGGAAGTTCTTGTGATGCCCTCAATCAATAATTGGTGTGACCACACATGCTGAAGATGGTTGAAATATCAGTAATCATTACCTGATATGAGGTCAAGTCCATCACAGGGCCTGTTCTATTGGGACACACCATTGAAATGCACCTATAGCAGCTTATATGGACATGCATAAAGACTATCCCATGATTTTTGTCATTGGAATTTCATTGATGAAGGCTTAAGACATAATTCATGAAAACGTATCCTTGGGATAATGGCTGTGCATTTCATAACTTGCCCAATCATGAGCAATTTTGAGCGGATATTGCTTTACATGCGTACCAGTACGTCTGTTAGTAAAGTGCCACCTATTATTGACAGCAGTCCTTATCCCAAGAAATGGCTTCCATAAACTGAAAGGGTGACCTCCATACTTTATTATGCAACAAACTTTAGCCCTGTAGGTCGACCGCACACACCAACAGGTGGCGCGGAAATGCATCAAATTTTATCATTTTGCCATGTTCGGTGGCACCTATTTGGTGTGGGCATACATTATCCAACTTTTTCTCACCTGTAATGGATAGTCTCACTACATACCAGTGTGGTGCAGCTGTAAAAGTAAACTTGTAAACCTGTAACGAAAATTGATTGCGGCCATATTGGTACGCCCCCTATATGTTGCGCAAAGAAGATCCCAGGCCGAAAATCTCTTTCCACTGCCTCAGAATTTTCCAACTTTTACTTTGAGAAAAAGTTTGCGGGGTGAATAAGAGCAACCCAAAAATCTAATTTTGGTCATTTGGCATTTCAAGCCCTATTTCGGCTTGCACTTGATTGAACCCTAAAACCCAAACTGGTGGAGGTAGGACCAAAAAATCTGGGGAAAAAAGTTTGGGTAGGGACATAAAACCACCAAAGTTTCAGCAAATTTGAATTGAAACTGAACCTGCCTTAACTTTACAGACAATGGCTCTAAATTTGAACACTGTGCATGGCATGGAATGCAAAAAAGGCAGTCACGTTACTGTGTCCATTCTCATTCGGATGTAGGAGTGAAGCAGGTCGTTTAGCAGAAGAGAACCAAATTCTGAAAAAGAGCATCTCTTCGCTGAAGGACGAGGACCTCCGAGAGAAGCGCACAGAAATACTGTAAGGATTCACACGCATCAAGGACAAATACAAGTTTGAGGCATGATGTCCTTTTTAATTGTGTTGACAGTTTGTTTTTTTTTTTGTTTTTTTGTAAATATCATTCAAACAGGCAAAAACTTGAACAATGCCGGAAGGAGAAGTTATTGGCTCAGAGGGTTGCAGAGAGCTTGAAGAAGCAGGTACTATAGAACCATCTAAGAACTCTTTGAATTCACTACTTATTGAATTCCTTTAAAGAGTAAGGTCGGGCTGCCCAGCCTTGTTAATTGAGCTTGACCGTCCCATAGGTTTTGATTGCCTCAATGTTGCACTCCTGACTCTGATAATGAGGAGCTCAATATGTTGTCCCCCCCCCCCCCCCCCCCGCCATTGAATTAAGTATGCTCTGTTAGGTTTTGAGTGAAAACCTGCAGGATAGTAGCTCCCTAGGAGCAAGCTTGGGCTAACCTGGGGGCAAGTTTACTATTCTTGATGTTGGGGAAACTGAGGTCTGGTGAACCATGGGGACTAATGAGCTACATTGTGTATTTATAATCAATGGGTGTCAGTGCTGCTTAAAATAGGCAAAATAGTGATATGCCTAATAGGTGCCCATTTGTCTTCATGAGCCTTATCACTGTTTTGCCTGTTTTATGCAGCTCTGACATTTACTGATTTTAAATATGCGATATGGCTCATCGGGCCCCAGTCTCCCCTGTCATTTTTACTCATAAATGGGTTGTAAGGAAAGGTAATGTTGAGCTCTGTGGTTTAGGTTTATGTTGCCTTTGGCAGTCTTGGTGCTGAGATACGCTGGTGTTTCTCCACACGCAGGTGGCTGAACTGCGGATTCGTGAGCAGCAGCTGGAGCAAGAAAATGAGCTCCTGTCATGTAAAAATACCCAGAATGCCGCTGATGTGCAGAAACTGAACCACCGGATGTCAGAACTGATCAGGCACTGCGAGCAGAAGCAGGCGAACAGATCCCCAAACCAGCAGAGGCAGCCAGAGAAGGATGACCTCACGGCTGAGTCTGCACAAGAAATGCAAAAGGTAACTTGATGCTGTTTGCACTAAACTATAACTACAGCAGCTTGTCTGATATTGACATCCGGTATAAGCTTGTTGACATTATTAATAACCTAGGGCTTAGGAGAGTCACCGGTCTTTTTCTATTTGCGTTGTCAAAAGAAATATCCTTCGGTGAATCATGCTGATGCTAGGACATTAACTGCAGCATTTGAGAAATCCTGGGTATTTGTGCTGTTACGAGTATCTAACATTTTTATCTCTACAATTTAAAACTAGACTGGATTTGTGCTTGTGTCATCAGCTGTTAAATCGCAGTGTGACCAAGGGAGGGGTCTTCTGACTTTGCAGATGGAGGCCTGTGTACTTGCTTTGGAAGTGAAGTTATCAGAGACCCAGGAGGCGAACCGTGCTCTGGAGCAGGAGAAGGCGCAGTTGACCCAGGAGCTCTCCTCTCTCAGGGAGCAGGTAAGAGTGGGCAGCTCTGGGGCTGGTGCATTAAACTCCAGCATGGTGGTCCTCAACCGTGTGCCACTGTTGGCTTAATATGTATTGGCTTTCATTCCCACTAATATCTATCCCTTGAACCAGGGAGGAGAGAACCAATCACTGGAGCCTGCATTTGAAGTGATTGGTTGGACAGAACACCTGCCTGTTCTTGGCCCTCCCTGGACTACATCTGGGCCCCACTGCTCAAGTGGACGAGTAGTTAATTGAAACTATTAATTTAGCCTGATTTCCACTCAGCAGTTTGATTCAATTCTTTTGATTTCATTTCCTACACATAAGAATGGTTATTTTTGCACTGCCACTCGCAAAAGTTGTGGATTGTGCCTAAAGAACCACGCTAATCTATCCTGTGTTTTGTAGTTACCCTTCTGAGGCACGTGTGGCCCACTGATCCAATACTAAAAAATGTGGCCAGAAACATTGTAGTCAGTTGTTCAGTCAAGAAAGAATCACTACTCTTTCTTGACTAGGACTAAACACAAATGCAAATGTGCCACTTGCATGGTTGATGTGGCTTACCATCTTGGAATAGCCCAACCCACATTTAACAGTGCTGTCGGAGGTGGAAATGCAAACTGGATGTCGGGTTTAGATACTGGACTGTACAGGTTACATAGCCATTCTGTGGGTACTATTCCGAAAGTATTTGGTGCAAATGCGGCTTTTGTTGCAAGTGGTTTGTCTTAGAAATAATTAACAATTAACTCCTTCCATTTACCATGCCCATAAGAGTAAGAAATCACACCCCCGCCTTCGGTTATGCTTTCGGTTCGGTTATGTAATTCGCTGACTTAAAATACTGCGTCTGAATAAGAACTCTAAATGAGACTTGCAATGTTGTTGGCTTTGTAGCTCTGTGGTGCCAGGGACTCGAGTGTAGACCTCTGCAATGCCGTGGCTAGGGCCAACAAGCTTCAGAAAGAGAATGAGACTCTCAGTGGGGAACTGAGTCGCTGTGTTGACAAGGTATTGGACATTAGTGATCCTTTCCTAAATGTCATTTATTGAGCAATGTGATCATTTATGCTATTTACGTGACAAGGTGTGGAGGACCTTGGTCATGACCACACCTTTTGTATTATTTCAGATGGCCAAGCTGGGAGCAGTAGAGAGTCAGCTTTCTCACCTCCTTGCAGACAGGCAGAGTCTGGAGAAGCAAAGTCAGGCCCTTCGAGCACAGCTCTCCACCGCACAAGAGAAGGTTAGAGTTGGCCTCATTCTGTCCTGATTTTTTTCAAAACTGTACAGTCTTGACATTACGCACATTCTGAGGCAGGTTCTTTGTTCAGCGGTGATTCCAGTGCAGGGATTCTCACTGAAATTCGTGGACCTGACCAATGTTACTCTGTTGTCTTGTAGGGTGTTGGTTGGCAGTGCTTGGTGCTGTTTTGTATTTAATGACCGTTTTCTGTATCAGGTCCAGGCAAAGGAGGAAGCCCTGCAGACAGCCGGCTTGCAGAATTCACGGCTCAAATCAGACCTGCGGGTGACTATGCAGGAAAAGGAGGCTCTCAAACAAGAAGTGATGTCACTGCACAAACAGTTACAGAATTCTAATGATAAGGTGATGCTCATGATTGGGTAGATCGTAAGTTTGGCTTAACTGGTTTGAGAGTGAGGCTGTGCTTAAGTATGACTGGAACTGTTCTGTTCAGAACCAGGTTCTGGAGATGGCACTGCACACAAGTGGGTACCAGACTCAACACAAAAAACTGTACTGGGATGAGTTGGCTCGGCTGGTGGAACAGGAGCAGCAGCTACTGCGACAAGAGAATGAAAGACTGCAGAGGGAGGTCCAGAACTCTAAGGGGGACCTCCACAATGCCCGGGACAAGGTGAGAGAGAGTCCCACGACCTTGACAAGAAATTAAACGCTTAAGGTGCCTGTAGTCACTGGACACCAGGCTGCGTTTACTGTGACTGAATGATTGTTTGATAGTTCAAGTACAGTTAACCCTAAAATATGTTTGCTGCTCTCCTCGTCCTTGGCGGTTCGTTGCTTTGCTGAAGTCCGGTACTTGCAAGGTAGCTAATTCATTGACTATGGGTAAATGGCTGGTAGCTAGCGACCTCATACAAACCTTATGTCACTGAAATTTTTGGCTAGCTACTTTTTAAAAATATGATGGAATAGAATACAGTCTGTGTCATTCGATGGGTCATGGGTCTTCAGTTCTAACTAGCTACCTCTGTAATGAGGGTGATGCTGTCGAATCTACATTTACTAACGTTAAATAGCTCGTTAGCTAGCCAACAGTTTTTGGGTCACTTATGCTACAAGCAACAAAACTTGATTTAAAAAAAAAAAAAAAAAAAAGTCCTTTGCTCTGAATATGACATGCAAACAGTAGCTAAATTACGCTATGTTCAAAGAGCTCTCCACCACCGATTCCTGTTGCTGTCTACAGGGACCTATAATAGAATGTTGCTAAAATAGCTAGCTTGTGATACACATCTACACTAGCATCGCTGCAAACCGTACATGATGCTGTACTCTGAGCAAAGACTGTTTTGAAGTCATCTTTCATTGGACTTGCAAATCACTGGGGGTTATATTCCATTGCACTGAGATCTAGCCACCAATGCACTTGTAATGTTAAGATATGTTTTCTCGATGGTCACACAGTATAATTCCCGAATGTAAATCAACAGGCAATGATTTCTCTAAGATGTCCATCAAAGCTGTCAATCATGACTTTACACCCCCTTTTAAAAGTATTCAATAAACTAGAAAAGCACTCGGAGAGCGCAGACCTCCGCCAGGGGGCAGCAAAAGCCAGAAGCACGGCGATTGGAACTACGGCCCATTGGAAAGACTTGAAATCTTGAACTTTGGCGTATATCTCAGCATTACTTTGACGTAGATATGCCAAAATTTAATCACCCGTTCCTTGACTGAATACCCACCTTCTCTGAAAATTTCATCAAAATCTGTCCATTACTTTTTGAGTTATGTTGTACACAAACAAACCAAAAAACAAACGCCACCAAAAACATAACCTCCTTGGCGGAGGTAATAAATAAAACAAAACTTATCAGGGAAAATGAACAATTGAACATAAATCAGCATGGTATGAACTACTTAAAATGACAGAAACAGTCTTCGGAAAATACTTATTTGATGCGTTCTTTAATATTGCAGTGAGGCTCGCAACCCATCCTTTAACATGGAGGCGACGGGCTTATAATTTGTACTGCAGCCAGCCACTAGATGGCAATCAAGATGTTTTGGCCTTATTTTTGGAGAGTTGTGAAGTTGTCCATCTCTTTCTGCAGTCAATGGTTGTACTCTATAAGGATTGTTATGAAAGATGTATTTATCATGCATCATGCACGTCTGTCACTTTGCTTGCCTTGTATTGGGAGAGGGTGTCAGGGCCAGAGATGTCGTGCTGCAGGTTGTCCCTCAAATCATAACAAAGCAAAACTTGTTCAAATGCTACAGATTGGGGTTGAAATGGAATCGTATAAATCTGGAGGAGCAGGATTGGGTAGCCCTGGTGCTCATTTGAGGTATTTGTTCTTTCAGGCTCGCCAGCTGGAATCCATAGTTTTGTCTCTGAAGCATCAAAAGCAGCAGAGCCAGTCCAGCCTTGTGAAGTCTGTAGAACAGGAGAGGGCCAGTCTGAAGCGCGAACAGGACTCGCTCCGTAAGGAGCTGCTCAGCGCCAATAGGAAGGTAATGGGCTGAGCTCACCCATGTCAGTTTGCTTTTCTGGAGTTCCAAGCCAATGCACTGTATTCTGGTCCATTTTTACCCCTCAGCCCTCAAGGCTGACTGGGTATTGCTATCCTTCGTGCGGTTGGGCGGGGGGGCGGGCGGGCGGGCAGGTGTCTCCAAAAACTTCGACATCGGGCTGAGGGGTATTCCGTGCATTGCACGCCTATTTTTCTATGATGTCTTTAGGGACCCAGTGTTTCTGAAAACCCTCAATTATTCCCGAAGAGGGTAGATGCAAGCTTTTGTTCCGATGAAGCAGTGACACACCTGGCCCCACTACTCAAACCTTTGCTACGCCCTTGGTTGGTGAATTCAGCTGTGCCACTGCATTATTTAAATTAAAAGCCTGTATGCAGACTGGCCATATTTGGATAAGATTGAGGACCCCGGTCTTAGAGGTAGTATTTTAAAGGCATTTGTTTGCTGTCAGCTTCCTGTTTCTCATATTGCTGTGTGTCTGGTCCCTCTCTCTCAGCTGAGTGAGCAGGACAAGCTTCAGAGAGAGCTGGAGGGCATGCAGCACGAGAATGAAGGTCTGAAGAAAGAGCAGGCCCATCTGAAGGCGCAGTTGCTGGAGGTTAGTAGTTTTTTTGGCTTACTTGGTCAAAGGGCCAAAGGGAGCTTCTGTGATCATGCTGCGACGTCAGCGTTAATTTTGTTCTTTTTCTGCCCAACCACTGAAGGTATCAATGTGAAATTTGGTAGGGAGGTACATATGGTACATATGTTCGATTGGTGCAAATCTGTTCATAAGTGGTGCTATAGAGATGTTTAACGCGTTTCAGGCTATAATTTCTGAACCGTAAGTTATAGAAACAACATTTATTTATTTATTTATTTATTTAGGTTAGATTCTATGGATCAAGACAAATCAATCTATGTAAGCCCAACCCATTTGCGTATGTACAAATTTTCTTCCATTTTGAATTGTTTGTAAAAACTTTTAATTTCTATCTCCTCCCAGACGATGCAATCAATTTGCACAAAATTTGGAGGACAGCATCTTCAGACCACGATTTAAAATTCTAGCATGAAGAATTTTGCTTAGTGAAATGATGTAGCCACAGTAAGCTAATAAATTTTGAGGGTTTGGTCTCTATGGATATAATGAGCTGTAAATCCTGAATACAATGACCAATCCTCACCAAACTTCAGATCTGTCATCCATAGGCCAGGTAACTAAAACACACAGTTTTGCTTAACAAATCGCAAACAAATGCTCATACTCCTAAACCATTTGTCCAATCAACTTTAAAATTTGCATGCTTCAGTTTAGTCAGGGTTTCTTTGTAAATCTATAAGAACACATTGATAAATGAAACAACAACCAGCCAATCAAATCTTCCGCATCAGTGTTGGTGTCTGCGACGGTGTCCGCGTTAACTTTGATCATCTTCTGCAAAACCACTGAAGGAATTACGGTGAAATTTGGTGTAGAGGTATGGATGGACAGATTATGAATTGCTTGATCAGTATAAATGCAGGTATTGGTAGCGCTACATCAAACAAGTGGTCTTAACTCCTAAACCATTTGTCCAATCAACTTGAAATTTTGCATGCTTCATGCTAGTCGGGGTTGCTATGATAATTGTCCCCCGCCGCCCGGAACGCGCAAAGCGGCGAGACATAGTATTCACGACCGTCCGTCTGTTCGTCCATACGTCCCGAATCCTTGTCAGCGAGATATCTCAAGAACGAATAAACGGATTTTCTTCAAATTTGATGTCATCATGTATTAGTCTGATACCCCGGCGCCAGTCGATTTCGGTGACCTTCACGCCATTCTCAAGGTCACACCGAGAGATTGTGCATTTTCACACTGATAGCCTTGTCAGCGAGATATCTCAAGAACGAATTGACGGATTTCCTTCAAATTTCATGTCAACATGTATTAGGGTGATACCCCGGCGCCAGTCCATTTCGGTGACCTTCGCGCCATTCTCAAGGTCACACCGAGAGATTGTGCATTTTCACACTGATAGCCTTGTCAGCGAGATATCTCAAGAACGAATTTCCTTCAAATTTCATGTCAACATGTTTTAGGGTGATACCCCAGCGCCAGTCGATTTCGGTGACCTTCGCGTTATTCTCAAGGTCACACGGAGAGATTGTGCATTTTCACACTGATAGCATTGTCAGGGAGGTATCTCAAGAACGAATTGACGGATTTCCTTCAAATTTCCTGTCAACATGTATTAGGGTAATACCCCGGCCCCAGTCCATTTCGGTGACCTTCCCGCCATTCTCAAGGTCACACCGAGAGATTGTGCATTTTCACACTGATAGCCTTGTCAGCGACATATCTCAAGAACGAATCAACGGATTTCCTTCAAATTTCATGTCTACATGTATTTGGGTGATACCCCGGCGCCAGTCGATTTCAGTGACCTTCACGCCATTCTCAAGGTCACACCGAGAGATTGTGGATTTTCACACTGATAGCCTTGTCGGCGACATATCTCAAGAACGCATCGACGGATTTACTTCAAATTTTATGTCAACATGTATTAGGGTGATACCCCGGCGCCAGTCCATTTTGGTGACCTTCGCACCATTCGCGAGGTCACATTGAGAAATTGTTCATTTTGACACGATTTCACATTTTGTGGCGGGGGACAAAGACACGTTAGTGTCAAATACTTGTATATAAGAACAAATAGATAAAAGAAACAATATGGCCAACATCAGCCAATCAAATTTTAGTTACCCATATTCTCACTTTAACTGTCTCCTGTCATCATCAAACTTCATGTTCTTGGTAAAGATGCAGAAAAGCACCATTTTTATTAAAATCACTTTGGCCATATGGCGCTGCTAATGAGAGGTACAGTATGTCTTGGGCAATTACTTGTTAACAATCAGTTGGAGAAACAAAATTGATTCTGTGGTTCAAGACCAATCAATCCATCGGAGCAATTAATTGCTATATTTTTAGTTTTTGCATCCTTGCGTCAACTATTTTCCCTAATTAGGAACATTCGGATTCTTTTAGTTTGATTGGTACATTTCTTTTATGCAATTCTTGCCAATATATCTTAATGTGGATATGAAATTTTTTATTCTTCATGGGATGCATGGATATTTGTGTCAACATGTGGCATAGTTAGGTTCGTGGCTACTCCAAACAAGAAATGCTTTGAAATTAGGCAAGTTTTCAGCTTGTTAAAATCCTACAACTGCAATATGGATTGGAACAAAAATGAGTATGCACCGTCGGCCACCTGGAACAACGTTGGGAACCACTGCTCCAGTATTCTTAGGAATTGTATTATTCTACTTGCGATCAAAAGAGCTGCTCTGCCTGGCTTTAGCTCAGAGAAAAGTAGCCTTCTTTGCAGTAAATTCTTCTATTTTCAAGTATATGATTGTCTTACTTCACTCTGGTCTCGCAGTCTGACCTGTCTTCTCGGTCTCCATTTCGATTGCATCTCTTATCCCTCTGACCCCTCCCCCGCAGGCTCTCCAGGACCAGTTAGGTCAAGGACGGCTCCAGTCATCAGGGGAACGGCGAGGTCCGCATCAGGGGGATGAGCTGGGAGGCCGTGGCCTGGAGAGTAACTTGCAGGTAGGAGTGCAGCACAAAGGGGCAGTCACAAGGAACTTGGGGAGCTCCATCCAGTCCACTTAAAGGGATATTTCAACATTTTGGTAAATTGGCCTATTGCCATAATCCCTATGGTTATATGAGTAGGAACATTACCTTTAGTTATCCGTGCCTGTTGTTTTGAGATTCGGGGGGGGGAGCTGCTCAGCAAGCTGCTCAGCGAGCATAATGAAAACTCCCTTCAAAACTCATCTAATGCTTAGTCCAGCAACTCCAAAACGCTCTCGGGGACAAGTTGTGACCTGCACATTCACCACGCAATGAAATCATACTATAATTTGAGGAAAGTTTGTCTGTCTGTTTGTCTGTCTTTGTCCCCCTACTCCTCCGAGGTCCTCTGACGGATCTTCACCAAACTTGGTGGGTCTATGTAGGTTGTACCCGGAATTGTCCTTGAGGGGTTAGTTTTTTGAAAGGTCAAGGTCACTGGGGTCAAAGGTCAATTTTTCGCATCTCCCATCTCCCTGGACAGATTTTCATGAAAGTTGGTATGTGGACGTAGGTCGTCACAAGAAATGACCGTGAGAGGTCCGTTCCCTTAAAGGTCAAGGTCACGAGGGTCAAAGGTTAAAACCGTAGGTCGTCAAGAGAAATCAAGGTCACAGGGGTCAAAAGTCAATGGACAGTTTCCTGAAAAACAAGGCACATACACAGACAATGTTGTCTACAGAGAAATCCTCAACTAACCAGTAAGCTCCATCCAAACCATTCTACTTTGGACACTCCACCACCCCCATGCCAGACAAAACTCCCCTTCCTCTTGGGGAAAAGGATGCGGCATAGCCCTTTACAAATTTAACTGCTGTATTTCTATCTCGATGCTCGCACAGTCAAAATTATTCTCGCCACGGGTAATTTAACTAGTAATGTATAATTACGAGACAGTTATTTTCAAGGCAAATGCATAACCGGAACTTCATTCCAGACATACCGGCTGGGCGGACTGATTGAAAAAGCGTACGTTTACTGCAGCGACTCGCAACCATAGACATTATAAAAAGATGGATGAAGCAACCATGACGTCACCCATTGGTTTCAGCATACCATTGAGGAAGCCTCGATTTTGGCAATTTGAATTGCGCCATTTTGCCATTTTGAAACTGGATGTGATTCCTATTGGATGAGAGTATGAACTTGATATCCGGGGAGAAGCAAGGGGTTGATCTACTGGTGGATCTTACTATATCAGACGAAGTCCAGAGGATAGCCACACCCCTAAAGCATGTACTGGCTTTGTCCTTTATTCTTGTTTATTTGGGACCATCATTTACAAAAATGAACTTCATGATGTTTTGAAGGAGACTTGAAACTTGCGATGGATACAATGAAGTAATGTGGAAAATCATTATTATATCCCCGAACCGCGTTTCGGGGATATTATGTTTTTGGTTCGACCACCGCGCCGCCCTACGTGTTTACGCGATCACTTCAGTAATATTTCAATTAGAAATTTCATGTTTTGCATATAAGTAAGTATCATAAAGAGGAAGAATTGATTCGATTTTGGACAATTTGCAATTTCTAGATTGGCCACCAGAGGCCAAAAACTGAAAAATCACTGTTTCTATCATATCTCTGGATATATTTGTCCAATTGACCTCAAATCAAGTACAAATGAAAGGTCTTGACCTGAGGATGTGTCCCACTATGACATTATACCTGTTTGGTTCAAAATTTTGACACAAGTTGGAGCTTTGTCACATAAAATTCACCATTTTTGCCATATCTTTGGAACCATTTGTCCAATTGACATGGAACTATGTGCAACTGCAAGGTCATGACCTCACCACGTGTCACATGATGCCATCATATCTGTATGGTTCAATATTTTGCCACCAGGTGGCGCTTTGTGATGGAAAATTTCCATTTTGGCCATATCTTCAGAACCATTTGTCCGATTGACCTGAAATTAAGTTCAAATGAAATTCTATTGAAGGTCTATTCACGGATTGGGGAATTGGAGGATTGGGGGCTTTCGGGGATATACCCCAAGCCGTCGCCTCCGACGACATAAGCCTATTTTAAATTATGAATCTGGTCAGAAAGTAGGGTCATTTTCTCAGACTTCTAAAGAAATTAACTTCTTTCTGCAAGCTGGCCATTGAATAGAATGCAAATTTTGGAGATTTCCGCACTGGCCTCAGTTTTCAGAGCCGAGTGCTGCGTCCATCTTTTTATACAGTCTATGCTCGCAACGTCTGAGTTGCGCACTGTTAACCCGAATGTAGTTCCGAGTATTTTCTTCATTTGTCGTAATGTTTCATAATTATACATTAATATTTCATAGCATGGTGAATGTACAGGTCACAAGTTGTCCACAAGAGCGTATTGGAGTTGATGGATTACGTATTTATTGAGCTTTGAAGGAGGGAACTGGCACGGATAACTGAAGGTAATGTAGCTACTAGTGATGCGCAGGTCGAGGTTTTTCAACACCCGCACCAACCCAACCCGACGTGACTGCTAGCCCACCCCGCTAAAACTCGCACTGATTTTTCAACCCGAACCCGACCCGACACAAAAAGGAGGCAAGAGAAAAAGAATACAGTGGGTCTGTGTGACATGATTTGCGATGGAAAACAACGATTCCTCTGTTACGCTATGGATTTGAGTGGAGCACAACATAATTTGGCTTTTGACTGGAATTCTTGATCCAAAGTTTAGGCTCTGTCTATTAATTGAACCTTACCGTGATTTCTGATCTTTGCAACCAAACGAAATACCATCTGGCAAAATATTGCAAACAGGCTGTTTTAGTGGAACAAAATTAACATGAAAGTGGCGCACTGGCGCTATTGCCTACAATTCCATGCAGTGTTGTGATATCTGGTCTACAAGGAAATTTTTTTCCCCTCATATATTTATTTGAAGATTTTTTGGGGGGGGCTTTTAGGCTATTTTTTTCAACACAGCTTATAATGTAGGCTTAGGCGTATTTTTTCCCAAACTATGCAAAAACAAAATCCCGTCAAAAGTGCCAGGGTTTAAGCGATTACGGCGCGCTTCCAGGACATGGCCAGCCGAACATTCACTCGCTTGTTGCGCTAGTTGCTGGGACGCAGAGGACTGCTTTGGCCACCATGGAGTTTTACACGATTATTCTTTGTCTCATGGTATGGTTATTAATGAGAGCAAGACTAAGTTTATGACCATACATGCTCCAGTAATGATAAGTTACCTATTCTTTTGGGATGTGTATAGAGTGGTGTTATAGATATGTATATATATATAAGAAGTGTCTTTACTGGCGATGGCAGCACATGCTCTGCTGTTAGAGAACATGTAGCTGATGAACGGAAGCACCTCAACAAGTTGATTTTATTTTTGAATAAGAATCGTGATATGCTTTTCACTGTTAAGTGGCGAAAAAATGTTTTGCCTATGTGTTGTTTGGACCCATAGGTCAATCAAATTACTACTACTACTACTACTATATATTATTCCGGTGTAACTGCAGAACGATTAATAAGATGAAATATCATTCAACCTTTAGATCCTTAGTCTAACCATGGAGGATTAAGCCGCGCACCAGTGAGTGTGTGTACATCGAGAGTAGGAAGAGGGAGAGGTATAAGGGCATTCTATCCTGCTTAAGGTAGCGTTACATCGTTTCACTAGAGCATATTATCTAGGCTGCATGTCTAGAGCCCTCAAGTGGCCAATAACCTATTATACTTTTTATTAGCAACTTCGTGGGAATTAGACGTTGCCTCTGTTTGGCCCAACCCGCTCGCACCCGCTAAATGTTATTAAAATATTGACCCAACCCTTGGGTTCCGGGCCGACCCGCGTATCACTTGTAGCTACTCGTGTAACTTGGGTATTATGGCAATAGGCCAATTTGCCAAAATGTTGAAATGTCCCTTTAAATAGGCAGGTTTTGGGTTTGTCACTGTGCATCAAAAAATATCGTCCTCCCTTCCACTCCTCTCCAATTCCCCATACTTCCCTAACTGTAGTATTGATGGGTGAAACGGAGGAAAAATTGGTACGCCACCTCCTTTAGATTCAAAGTTATTGGTGTGCAGTTTGAGCGAATTCACTGGCAGAGACTTATGATATACCACCCTATCTCTTGTTGCTTTTCATCTTCCTTTGCATAGATTGCCCTTGTTCTCCACAGCACTTACTCTCTCCTTTTTCATCAGTGCTCCTCTGAGTTAAATCAGGTCTGCAGAACTGCATCAACCACTGATCCAATTTACTTTAATTTCACTCTGCCGGGATGTAATGGAATCTAAAGCCTATTCACCAAATTATTTCTTCCACTTCAGAGCACTACCTCTCCTGAAATGGGATGCTTCTTCACTATGGTGTCTTTATACAAGTCTGTTCAGTGTCTGCGTTATTGTTGAAATGGAATTCAAATTGAATTTAGAAATGGTTGCAATTCTAGGCATTTTACTAAGTCCATAAATTAGCTTAACACTAATGTCTCCCATTGCCAGAATACAGGAGTAAGTTATTTAATTATTGGTGGTAGCATATTGTAGATGTAATGCAGTGTAAATGAGAGTTACTGGGGTTTTTTCCTTTGAAAAGACAAAAGAATTTTCAGAACTTTTAGCTCCGAATTTTAGTTTTGCCACTTCATGGAGTCCAGGTGTAAAATCGTGTAGGTTGATCTGGCTTCATGCTGCAATCCTTTCCTTTAGTGTGTAGGGACTGCATTTTAGTCACACATTAAATCCAAAATGAGTAAACACCAGTGGGAGAGCCCTCCTCAACCACTTATACAGTGAGCACCATTATTAATTGGACACTGATGCATTCTCTACATTCAGGTTCTGTACTCTTAGCACTTCGAGTTTGAAAGGAATGAGGTTGAATTGTAGACGGTCCTCTTTAATCTGAAAGTGTTTCTCTCCGTATGGGATGAACTATTTACCCAATTTTCTTGTGCATCAAAAATATTGGACAATTTACCACAATGTAGAATAAAGTAATCAGTTGTACTATTTGGTTGCATCTAATAACTTCAACATAAATCTCTCCTGTGAATAATGGTGCTCGCTGTGTGTTCATTCTGCAAACGGTCAGCTGTTGCACTTGAGGTCACAGCCTGGGAGTTTTGCACTTCCTCTATTAGGTGTTGTAGGACTGAATGTTTCAGCTGTTATTTCTATCTCTCAATCGGTCACTTAAATCATGGTCACTCTTCACCTCCGTTGACAGCGTGGTGTTTATTTTCCCTAATTGTTATCCTGCATGCTGTGCTTTGAAATGTCTGTAGGCACACCCCATGCATTTGTAGTTTGATTATAAATGTTCGTTTGAATCCCCCTCCTGCTGTGTCGATTCTCTGCTGCGCACCTCTCTGGGGAAGTCTGGTCCTCTGTCTTTCTGTTGGGTCTCGCTAATCACCTTCCATCTGTTCTGCGGTGAACGGAGTCACTCTTAGGTCTGCACTGTAGCAATGTGCTTCTGATTGATTGTGCTGCAGTACAGGGCTCGCAACAATTGTCCATTGTTCGGTTTGCACTTATGGACAAATAGGTTGGTAACGCATCACAGACATGTTGCGTTGAGTGTAATCACAGGTTCCAAGTTTAGTGGAAGCATTTCTTTGTGTCTTTCATTTCAGAGCGTGCTAATCCATGCTGCTCTGTGGGGAAAATTTACCTTTTCATTCATCACCTCATCCGCTGTTTTGTTGGTCTGTTTCCACCAAATTCCTCCCTTTTTCACTTCCTACCAAAGCCATGGCAGTTGTAAGATGGCCCTGTGGCCTGGTTATGGTTGGTACCTTAAGCAGTGTTAGAAGTAAGTTAAAAAAAAAAAAAGCGGTAATCATCATAATTGAAAAAAAAAACCTTTGCTATTTATTCCACCATCACAGTGTCCAATCTCGGCCACTTTTTCCAATGATTTTCGCTCGCAATAATGAATACAACTTCTCCCGTGTCATTTTCTTTTAAGTTTCTGATAGATTAATTATGCATAATTTGTACTGATAATTAACCCTATAGCGGACAATCATAAGTTGTTACATATTAGCGTATTTTGTCAACGCGCTTATGCTAGCGCTGCACTTTTGTTGCGCTAATATCTTGTCCAAATGCGGCCACTGTGTTCACATCATGGCTTGTCACCTTTAATCTTAAAGTGATCCTTTATAGAGTAACAAAATGCCTTGAAAGTTGCAGTTCTGACATACAAGAACATTGCCTTCATTTTCCCTTTTAAATCAATATTGCCATCTAGGCCTATTGGACTAAAATACTTTTTTTTTATAAGTTGATCTGGAAAGGCATTGACCTATGGGACTACAGTTGGCAATTCAAGAGGAAGTCGAATAATACTAAATGATGCTTAAATTTATAACAAAGGGGATGTTTAAATAATGCGTTCAAATTTTAAACGATACAATCTCCTGTCCAGCTGAGCAACTGTTAAACATAAGCATGCCCCTGCAACTCAGTCGCTCGGTTCATTAGCATGCTGTTTCTTTAATATTTCTGAGCCCCCTCGTCCATCACAATTTCAGGCAAAGACGGGTCTCTCCCCTCAGATGACACTACATTTCCCTTTCTTATCTGAGTGAGCAATAGCAAGCTATATGGCTAGCAACATGGCCAAGCTATTTGATGGGCTTCGGATGAGTGAGGAGGGATATAAAGGCTGAAAGAACTTGAAAGCACCAACGCCCAAAACGCAATCTAAATATTCCTGCATCTTAGTGGAGTGTAGGTTCATATCCTGTTTTAACATTACTAAATATGGATGAATAGTCATGAAATTTGTTACATAGCTTCTGAAATATTTGCGATGGCACCACGAGGTCAGTCATTTGAAAAAGAACGGCTAAATTTCATGCTAGAAGACCCAAAAACTGCTGCACTTGGACACCGTTCTGCTACAATCCCCCCCCCAATTTACTGTCGTAAATTTGATTAAACTCTTAGTAAGCATACAATATATCAACCTTGATAATGAGTGTGTAAAATTCACCACAAAGGAAGATGTTGATTGTCATATTTTAAAATCGAAGCCTCCTTTGGTAGTTTACGGTGACATCCGGCTCGTTCATGCCACAAGTCTTCGTTTGCTAAATCGCCCAAGCCTAAATTTGACTTGTGCAGTCTATTACTAGGACATTGCTTGCCACAGTATATTATGAAAAAAAGATTTGAGCTCTCACATACAAGATGCCGGAAATTTGGGCACATAAGGCCTCGAAAATGACCCAAACTGTTGCGTCCACAGCAGAGGAAACATATCTTTAAGATATTTAAATGAATAAAACTGCTGGAATTTTTGGTTGTCCGACCAGACAACTTCACAGATAGGCTAGGTTATCCAAATCTATTTCAGGTTGTCAAGACAACTGGATTACTACTTATTACGAACACTGCTTGGGTTGGGTCTACATCCGCCATTTGTGTTGTTGCGACAGAGGTAGCTTTGCACCCCAGTACTGCTGTATCTCTGGTTGCATTACCCCACAGCTGAGGAGTGATTCGCTGGTGGAATGTGAGCACTGGTGGTCATGGCTGGGAGCTGGTGGTGACTGGCAGGTGGTTGTGCCCAGGTCAAGTATACCCTGCCTTCTCTCCTCAGGGCGCAGTGGCAGAACAGCGGGCGGCACATGCGGACACCTACCGGAGGATCGGCCGGCTGTGACTCCGCCTCCCACAGCTTATCACTCCTGTATCCCCCACCTCCAGAAAAACATTTTACCCCGACTCCTTGTTGAAATTTGAGATGCAATATGCCATTCACCTAACCCCTCAGCGCAGGAAACCTTGGCTTCTATGGGCTGGTTGTACACTGTCTCCAGCCCTGCTCATAATGTCTCCACTTGAAGACTGGCCACTGCTCTCACCAAGTACAGGTGCAGGAAGCCCATAAAATGGCACGGCGAACATATTTCTTATGGACAGCACTGATCAACTTGAACTATATCAGTACACACAATATACCGGAGTCAAGTCCATAAAGCCACATGTGGTTGAACCATCTGATACAACATGGGAAGTTGAATCAATATCCACCTGAAAATTGAGCGACGAGGAAGTCTATATAATTGCCTTGATGGGAAAATATGTTTGTATTCACTAGATAGAAGTCAAGTTATAATTTGACATGATGGCAAGTCAATGCAATTATGAGCAAATTACTAGAAAGGTCAAGTCAGGGTAGGAAAAATATTGAGAAATCTCATTTTTAACTGTTGATTTTAATTGCTGTTTATTGGCTGGAAGTGGAAGCTCTAATTGACCTAAAAGCCAGTGCTCCTCGTCAAATTTGTTGCTGCTCTTCATTGTTTGAATTTCTCTGGTCCACTCTTTCTGCACAAGGCAGGATTAGTCATATTACTGAAATACATCATACTATACTGTATATACTGTGTGAATGCATTATTTTTGCCATCTTTGGCATTCATGACTGAAATGGACTTCTATGGAGTCTCTGCAGTTGCCCACAGTATTGCTGTAATAGAACTTGGTCGTTTGCCAAGTCATTCCAGCGGTCAGGTTTGTGACATAATCTCACAAAAGATCAGGCTTTTACTTTTCAGAAGCAATCAATTTTTGCCTCCTCTTATAATTACCCTGTTATAATTTGTTCCACAGTTATTGTAGAGATTAAGGCACAGAAGGGAGGTCTGCACATTGTTGGGCTCCAAAAGCCTTTTTATCCTCTTGCGTTTCAATCCACAGGATCTTCCTCAAGCCTCACTGTTTATTGCACAAATGCAAAAACTTTTTTTTTTTTTTTTAATTTTTTTTAGTGCTGAACGTTTGTTTTTTGCTTTCGAAGGTGCACCAATGTTATGTTGACCTCAACTTCGGGATTAATTTTCGTTGCGGTTAATGGTCTCCTACATTTTGGGGGCTAGTTTTTTATGTTTTATTACACTTTTGTCACTGTTTTGTCTGCATTAATTTAACACGTATTTCTTTGAAAAAGATGTCAAACCTTCGTTGAAAGAACGCAGCCTTCCCAATGCATGAGTTGCCCGTTGGAACTGAATGAATGGGATGTACGCATTTTGCTGTTGAAAGGTTGTGTAAATTAGGACACTAAATGCACTTGTCATTGTATCGAATCTGCAGCCATACACCACAAATCAAAATGTCCAACTCCTTGTCTGCATTTTAACAGGACACTAATGCTAACGTGAATGTTTGCTCGCTGATGGGTTTTAATTGGCCACTTGAAACCAAAGAGCAAACTTGGGTCCAAAAATTGTGCAGAGCCACCAAGTGCTTTGTACCTGGTAGCCTTTGTAGAAGTTCTGGTCTTTTGGGTTGCTTTGTAGCCACTAGAAACGGTTTTCACTTTCTGTCTCTCATTTGGATTCAATGCAGTTTGGGAGTTTTGTTGCTGCTTTTTTATTTTTAGTTCTTTTTCACCTATTGGAAGCAAATATTTAATTTATTTTTAATTTTATATTAATTTATTTGGTTTTATTTGTTTATTTATTTAGTTATTTCTGTGTTGTCTGAATGTTTTGATGGAAACTCCGTACAAATAAAGCATCAGGTTTGGACAAGAGTTTTTGCGCTTTGAATTTCTGTCCTCCAATATTTTGTTTACTGTGAACTTTGCTGCTGTTTGCAATGGTCTTCACTTCAGCTTCAGTCATGACATCAGAGTGCAGAATCAGTCCTATTACCAACCTCGGCTAGGAATGCTATTCATATCGCGTGGTATTCTAGCATGTGTTCTGAGCATTTTACCGGAAAAGAACTACTCAGTCTCACTGATGCACACTATATGTCACGGTTTTGGTTCACTTTTATGGTAATTAAAATTGGAAGTCACTCAAGTTGAGTATGTAGAGGTCCCCTATTATGCTATTTGGTGCGCAGCCAATTAGCTATTACTAGCCAATTAAAAATCTGTTCCTCCTTTACATCATATGGGGATGGGACTACCCAGTGGCAAGACGGACTGATGAATATGCCAGTTGTTAACTTTATAGGGCTTAAAGATTGGAATTCCAGGTAAAACAACAAAACCAGAGCTCTGTTACATGTGTCACTTGCAATGTCACCAGATCTGGCCCAACCAATCATAGAGCACCACTCTACACACGTGGTGGTAATGTCCATATGCTCTGGTAATCTTTGTGTGAATGATGGAAATTAAACTTTGGCGGAGGAGTTGTGACTTGGATTGGCATGCCTAAATTACCTGAGAAGGTGAGAACAATGTGGGAATTTTTTTTTTTTTTTTAATTAAATGGAGATCAAGCACAGTTCGGCTTGCTGTCGGTAACATGGTTCCTTGTCTGTGGGGGTTTCAGGACGAGCAGGAGGACACACTGCTGAAGATGGAGGAGCGCATGAGGGAGGTGGAGCTGAAGCTGTGTAATGTTAAGATGCTCCTGCAGGAGAAGGTCTCCCAGCTGAAGGAGCAGGTACAGTAACACTCTCCACCCCTATAATTTCTCATTAACTAGCCAATACCTGTGCAGTGCACGGGCTATATGCGTGGGCACGATAACAGCTGATTAAATTAGCCGGTATTACTTGCAAAAGGTGTCCAAATGCAGTTTTCACATCATAACTAAGTTCGAAACCTGGCGCATTGTCTTCATCACACAGTAAAACTGGTGTATGCGGAAAACAGACTCATTTTTCACGGTGGTTTCGGAGATGTGTGAAATAACGCAAATTGCCTACTCAGTAATAATATATAGATAATCAAAAAACACGCTACTATTTTTCACATGGTCAGTCATAAATTGAACTCCTTAACTTATTACTTTATCTATTGACATTTTTGCTGTAGTTTTCTGCAGTAATTGGTCGTGAGTGAATGAATCGAATGGCAAAATTTCAAGATGATATTGTCTACATATCGCACAATATGATGGATATGATGGTATTCCAGGAAATTAATTGGAGGAGTTTTTTTTTTTTTTTGATAATACAAAGCCCAAAATTAATCCAATTAAAAACTAAAGGGATATAAAATTTGAAAAGGATCTTTAACATAGTTTTTGGGTTATTGTGTTAACACAAAGGATCTGTGGCAAATGCAGCGATGATGTGATTATTCCATAATATTGAAAAAATTAAGTTTTGCTGATCATAAAAATATTATTATTGTTGTTGTTGTTGTAGTTTTATTTGTATAATGTGCACAAAATACAGCTCAAAGTACTTCACAGAGCATGAGAGGGGAAGGGGGAGGTAGCATCATGGTAATGGAAGACTAGAGGGTCAAGTGAACCTAAAACTCCACTGTTCTGCCATCCTGCCGCACCCATTTAGGAGTGGCATACAAGGCTGAAATTAAACGTCTGACAATTTCATGTCCTAAGATGTATGCAAAGTTTCATCGAACATGATCAATGTTTATGACCGCTAGAGACGAGTTATTCTAATAGGTGTCTATTAGTAAAGGAATGTCAAAGGTCACCAAACATCCATTTTTCAGACAGTGTGAAAAGCTGTCAATTATTTGTTTAGAAATGCTGTATACTACTTGCATACCTCAATATCTGCACGATCTAAAATGGACAACTTCAGATTTTTTAATATGACCACCCTGCCACATTCATTTGGGGATGAAGGGCTGTAATGTAATTGTAAGTTTATTTGCTAAAGATGATGAATACCAAGCTCTGTCTCATTTTATCAATATTTGTGACTGCTAGAGGTTATTGTTTATGCAAGACAGATGACAACAACGGACAACAGAGTTTACATCATTAATCACTCAGCTGGAGAAAGAGTGATTAAAAATGTGATTTTTCATTAAAAAAAGTAAAAAATTTAAATTATTGTAGAAAATGATAAAATAAAAAGTAATAATATTTGGAGGAATAAGATTTAATGAAATTTTATGTTATTTACATGTTATGATATAGGAAAATATAAATAATTTATTTGAAAATGATGACAACCATGGAAACCATGAAGAAACGTGTGAAAAATGTCAGTATTATAAAAACAATGTAAGAATATGTGGTAAAATGTGAATAAGACTAACAGAAGATAGTTCAATAAAAATAAAGCATTATTATTATATCCCCGAACGCCAAATGGCGTTCCGGGGGATATTATGTTTTTGGTCCGGCCGCCGCCGCCGCACTACATGTTAACGCGATAACTTCGGTGATATTTCAATTATAAATCCCAAATTTTGCACATAAGTAAGTATCATAAAGAGGAAGAACTGATTCGATTTTGGACAATTTACTATGTCTAGATTGGCCACCAGGGGCCAAAAACTTAAAAAATCACTGTACCGCGATAACTCCAGTAATATTTCAATTACAAATTTCAAGTTTTGCACATCAGTAAGTATCATAAAGAGGAAGAACTGATTTGATTTGGGACAATTTACGATCTCTAGATTGGCCACCAGGGGCCAAAAACTGATTTACATGTTAACGCGATAACTGCAGTAATATTGCAATTACAAATTCCAAGTTTTGCATATAAGTAAGTATCATAATGAGGAAGAACTGATTTGATTTTGAACAATTTTCAATTTCTAGATTGGCCACCAGAGGCCAAAAACTGGAAAAATCACTGTTTTTATCATATCTCTGGAAATATTTGTCCGATTGACCTCAAATCAAGTGCAAATGAAAGGTCATGACCTGAGGATGCGTCCCACAATGACATTATACCTGTTTGGTTCAAAATTTTGACACAAGGTGGAGCTTTGTCACATAAAATTCACCATTTTTGCTATATCTTTGGAACTATTTCTCCAATTGACATGAAACTATGTGCAACTGCAAGGTCATGACCTCACAATGTGTCATATGATGACATCATACCTGTATGGTTCAATATTTTGCCACCAGGTGGCGCTTTGTGATGGAAAATTACCATTTTGGCCATATCTTCAGAACCATTTGACCGACTGACCTGAAATTAAGTTCAAATGAAAGTCTATTCAAGGTCTATTCAAGGATTGGGCAATTGGAGGAGTAGGGTTGTTCGGGGATATACCCCCAGCCGTCGCCTCCGGCGGCATAAGCCTAGTTTGAAAGCAAGATGATTAAAATGGGTCTTGAGCTGTAGTGTTCAGAATGTGTACAGTGGGAGCATTGCAGATGTCTATGGGTCGTGCATTCCAGGTCTTTGGGACATGAAATTGAAAGCAGCATCACCAATTTTTTTATGATTCACCATGGATGCATGAAGTAGAACTGTTTTATCAGCTCCGAGTGTCCAACCTGATATGTATGGCAAGAGACGGTCAGGTATCTAAAAGTGTGAAACTATTGAGAGCTTTATGAACTTGCTGAAGTATTTTAAAATCCATTCCAAAAGAGTGAGAGCCACTGCAGAGCTGCTAAAGCAGGGGTTGTGTGTTCGCTTTTCTTTGTATCTGTTAAAATTCTGGCTGCAATCTTCCACAGAAACTAGCTAATCAATTGGCTTCTTTGGCCAAGTCTGTAAAACGTCCATTACAATAATCAAGACAACTAAGGACAAAACTATGTTTCAACTTCTTACTATCGTGGACTGATTAAAAAAGGTCTAACGTTTGATATTTCTAAGATGGAAGGAGAATTTTTTGGTGACGTAACCTGTATGTTGTTTAAAACTTATAGATCATAGTCAGTCAGAATGTTGAGATTCTGCACCAATAGTTTTATTTGTGCTGATAAAAGGTCAAGTTTCCCCATTAGCTGCATCCATCATTTCTTGGTAGTCAAAGACTATGCTTTCGTCCTTGTGTCAAAATATTTTACAATGATTTAATTTATCATTGGAATAGTTATGGTGGTGTATGTATTGCCAGCAGGTGTATCTTGCCTGGGTAGTCAGTGAAAACAAGAACATTGGCCCTCTGGGTCCAGTACTAATTTCACCCCCGCCCCCCCCCCCCCCAAATAACCTCTGTTTATGCCTCGTCTTCCACCTCCAGGCCCACAAGAACTCCAAGGCCGACATGGTGATTAAAGATCTGTACATGGAGAACTCCCAGCTCCTGAAAGCCCTGGAGATGACAGAGCAAAGGCAGAAGGTAGCCGAGAAAAAGAACTACCTGCTGGAGGAGAAGATCTCCAGTCTCAACAAGATTGTCCGGGACCTTAGCCCTTCTCCGCTCACTGCCGTGCCATACCACTTCGCCCGCTCCTGAAGACCCATGAAGCCAGCCCCGTTACAAACTCTGAGCATGTGCTGCCAGTGCTTACCGTCTAACACTGCCTACTAAGCTGATGCTACATTTTCAGATCCCTATTTATACTACCATACAGTGTTCTCAAGGCTCCAAAAATATTCTACTTCCTGAGAATCATAATGTCCTCTCATTTAGAGAATTCCTGAAGGACAATATTGCTACTAGGTATGGAAAAAATGTTTCTAAAACGCTACTTTTTTATCGCACATTGTTGGGGTGGGGGCCTATGTTTTAAATACTGAAAGCTTAACTTGAAGCATTAAGATAAGTGTTTGCCATCTTGGCCGGTTTTACTTTTTCCAAACCCCCAATGTTTTACCCTTTTCAAACCCCTGATACCCTGTTCAGGGCTTCCCTCCATGAATGCCACGCTAACTAGAAACTCTTATGGGGAAACTCGACATTATTTCGAGCTGTCATATTACAGTATAAATGTATTTCAAATAGGTTTGTATATTGAAGTATTTAGCTACTTTTAATTATGGCTATGAAAATTGTAAAACAGGATCTAGAATTTTATCTGCAAGAAAACATTTTATAAGATGGTTATTGGTAAATGAAGGCTTTGGGTTAAAGTGGATTGTGCATTTGGTATTTTTTAATGAAATTATATCAAGAAATTGATATATGAACACAACAAATTAGTCTGAATTGTATGATTGGCCACTTCCAATGACCTATATTGGGTAAAAGGCTGTATGAGTTGATTACCAAGGAGCAATCTATGACTCTGGTTCTATTGCAGAAAACAAATTTGGAACTGCACAAGCCACTGCTTTTCTACATCAGTGTCACATTGTTCGTAGCACTTAGAAGTGGTTCTTTTTTTTTTTTTTTTGGTCAGCAGCTGAGATTTCACAGATCATTTTACTGAATGCATTGACAGTGATTAAAATTTCACATTTTTTGTCAGTTGAATTTTTACCATAATTTAAAAGTGTGAACAATTTATTCTCGATGTAAAATTGGCAAGGTGACCAGTTTTTGTGTGTGTGTGTGAGAAGCTGACGCAACGTTAAATTGCACATTTTTATCCATCCATCCATTTTCTATACCCGCTTATTCCTCACTAGGGTCACGGGGCGAGCTGGAGCCTATCCCAGCTGACTACGGGCAAAGGCAGGGACCCACCCTGAACAGCTTGCCAATCCATCGCAGGGCGCACACACCATACATACACCATTCGCGCTCACAGTCATACCTATGGGCAATGTGGTGTCTCCAATTAGCCTGATATGCATGTCTTTGGACTGTGGGAGGAAACCGGAGCACCCGGCGAAAACCCACGCAACACGGGGGCCTCAGGCCGGATTCGAACCCACGACCTTCTTGCTGTGAGGCAGCAATGCTAACCACTGTGCCACCGTGCCGCCCACACATTTTTATTTGGAACTTAATACTGCGCACAAAAGAAGTCCTTGTTCACTGAAACCATTTGAAAACTGCCTCAGATTTTGAGGAACAAAGGAAGACTACCCAAAGCAATATATATTGTTTTTGTACAGTATGTCGCTACACTTCACTTATTTTTTGCTCTCAGCAGTATGTGTGAACACTGAGGAACTCCAAATGGTGTACAGATTGCTCACTGTAAATCCTGAAAACAGATACATGTGTTTGGATTCACTCAACAATCTTGTTTCAAGTGATTCTATGCATATTAAACACTTGTACTTCTGAATGGGAAGAGGCAAGGTATGTGAAAGACAATGGCTATTTTTGTTAGAATGAAATGCTTGTTATCCATAACATCTTGTTTGCACTGATGATTAGCATTGAATTCCATTTTAATAACACCAGAGTTTGTTCTCAAAAGCAAACTGAGGAAACTGTGGTACACATCATGTCTATGATATCATTCACAATGAAATGTAATTGAGTACTTGACTGTAAAATTTTGCAAAAAAAAAAAAAATTTTTTTCTGGCTGTGAATGTAGCAAGGGAATGGCCCTTACAAGGCACATTCATGGGAGTTTGGTACTTCTTGTCAGCCCCATTCATTAGTTTTTAGTGAGTTCCATTGTCAAAAAAATGCATTACCCCATTGTCCAGTCTGTAAATAAAAGGGAAGGGCTCTGGAAATTGCTGCTATTAGGTAACAACATGGTTTTTATTTTTGCAAATGGAAGGAAAAAATCCATGCAGAATGTCTGGCTTGAGCAGATCCTTTAAAACTACCCAGAGATTTTCAATGAAGGATCACCTGTGATGCAGAAATAAAGATATTTTGTTGATACTGTGAGTGGGATTTTTCTGTTCAGCTCAGTCCATCTTTACAGAAATGTTGTGTACACAGGTATTGGTGAATCCTGTTGTTCAGATATTCTCATGCTCCCTATACAGTTTAATGTGATGCTATTTACATTTTTATGCTCTTTCGTATTTTGGCTACAACTCCAAATCTGAAGAAGTTTGCACATCATTGAAAGTATAAATTCGAAAGGACTGATTTGACCCTTTTTTGCCCATTCTCCCGCTGCTATATTGAATACGATACCACATTTTCTTCCATGTTCTTGCATGATAAGGATTTATTTGCTTATTAATAATATACAATTTGATTGCAACAGCAGTGTCCAAGCACATTCAATTTTTCGGCACTACGTGACATTACAATGTCTTTTAATTACACTCATTAAGCATTTTGGGCACCAAGAACACCAGATGGTCAAGTTTAGCCTGCAGAATCTCCATCAGTTTTATGATTTGCGATCACACACATTCAGAAGTGGTTTTTGGCCTGGCCCTGGTTCAACGTGTAATGTCCAAAATCAGTTTTTCTTTGGAGAACGTTATTCTATAAGAGATTGATGATAAGCTTACATATTTATTGATAAATTGTTGATCCTCAACTCCTCCTTGCCCTTGAGAGAGTAGTTTTTTTCTGGAGGCTCCTTAAATACTTAAACACGAAAACTAATTCCCTTCCAAGATTATGCAAATTATCAAAACCTGGTTTTCCTCAATTGATTAACAGATTCAATCGATCTTTTTCTTTTTTTCTTTGAGTCATTCATATGAAATCTGAAGAAAAGAATAAAACACTTGAGTGAAGTAAGTTTCCATGACAAGTACATGCATCCTGGTCCCCTGCATTCATTTTTTGGAATGAGATGAAATCTTCCTATTCGGACAAATGAGCATGTTTTAGCGCCAGTTATCCGGGTATATGCTTTCTTAACCACTATAATGATTCCAATCACAGATATTTAATGAGTAAACGTTCATAAATTAATATTTTAATGAATTAGCCAATGCTCATGACATCATATTAAACGGTCTTATATGGTGCGCTACTGCAATTTCACTGCTTTGCTTTGATCTGTATAATCACACATTCAGGAGTAGGTCATGATTATCATCAGTCAAAAATAAATACAGTGACCGATAAAGTACGGTGATGTGCAGAGAGAGAAATAAACAAAAGTCATGTCATCATACGAAAAAGAAGCTCTCGGTCAATATGGACCTTTACGGTAAATAAACGTTAATTCACTTGAATGATAGAACAAGAAACCGGTTGTCGGAGTAGGTTCAAATCCGAGAGTTTGTAATTTAATGGCTGCTTTCATTTTGAGCTCTCTGGTGAAAAGCAGTCCCTTTGTATCCAAAATACAAGACGATAGCAGTTTTATTTCTTGATAAAGCCTATATAGGACCTCATATTTATTCTATGTCCCCACTTCGCCCTACCAGAGGGCATTGTTGCCTTGATGAAGCTCAGACTTTCCAGCAGCCACCATTGGCTCCGGAGCGGGCAGAGCGGTCCAAACGTGTGCGTCACCTTTCCCAGAACCCTCTGCGAGTTGGAATCTATGGTTGGAGGCAGCAGATGAGCACGGAAGTGCGTGGAGTGGAGTGGGGATTCTGGAAAGGACAGGGAGCAACAGGCAGGCTCAGAATAAACTTGTTTGGGTGTGGGTCCTTAAGTGTACGGAAAGTGTCTTCGTGCTTTGAACATTTATTTCAAAACAAGCAGGCAAGTTGGGCAAACTTGTAGAAATTCACTCGTGACGTGTTTACGCTTTGATTGCAGTTTTTAGTCTTTGGTGGACACTGGGAGATGCGTTTGCGTAGTGGTCGAATTTGACTGGGAATTTAAAATGCTCGGTTACCTAAAATTCCCGTTTAGATGTCGTGGTTGTCCCACTTCACCAAGGGCCGCCGAGTTTCTTCCGAAGCATTGATGTCTCCACACTGTGAGTTATGCTTTCCAGAAAGAAAAGCAAAAACGAAGCGTCGAAACCAGCCGAGGTACACGGAAAATATGTAAAGAAGGAGACTTCGCCACTTTTGAGAAGTAAGTCATGTTGAGATTTTAAATTATTGGTTTACCAGATAATTTGTGTAAATTCCATTCGTTCCGCAGTGAATGTCTCACTGATGTTTATTTAGCTACCTCATCCGTTTCTAACTTTGGTGGTTGTTCTGTGCTTCCTAAGTTATCAGTCCTAGGTTCTTGCCAGCTAATTCGTTCAATAAGTCGCGAGGTAACATCGTTTTAAGCTATCCTGCAATGTCAGCCACATCTCGAATTCGAGCAAATTGAATCTGATGCTGGACTTTTTTTGATTTGTGCTCTTTTCATTGAATTTTTACTCATGACCGATCGTTCCCTTAATTTGTCTCAATGAGGCTATTAGAGCGGTCCGAGCTGGCCCTGGAGGCTGTCCAACTATCAAACACAGCTGTTAGTGCGTAACCTGTTACGTAATGTAATGTGTTGGATAGATAGTTGGCATAACATCTTTTGGGAAGTGGCTATTCGCCCCGCAGCGGGGTGAATTGGGGGAATGAGATCGGCTATGTGGTCCTCACCGGGGCCGACAAGAGAAGCAGTTCTGCCATTCGCACCGCGATGGGACGGATCAGAGACTCACTTCTGCTATTTGTCCCGCAGTTGGGCCAATAAGAGATTTCTTTTTATAATCCGCCTCGCTCTATGATCTTTCGCGCTGAACCGCCGCGGGGCGAATAACCTCTTCCCATTTTTGTTTCGATTATTGTCTTTTCGTTTCCTTAATTTGGGTTTCTTAATGATCGGCGTTTTGATGTTATATTTTAATCTGAAGTAAAGTTTCCCCTGTCGCCTTTTGTCTCAATACTAACGGAAATATGTCCCTGAGAATTGCTTTGAACGATTAATAACGAGATAAGTCAGTAGTTGCGTGAGTCTGTTGCGTACTTTTGTGCATATTTTCGCTTAAGTGCCGTATACCTCTGGTCTGTTATGAACTTGGAGCTCCAGTTTGAATGATGGTCTACCTGAAGGTATTACTGGACTTCAGGGGGTAGTATGTCATAGGCTTATAACCTAAATGAAAACCATGTCCATTCTCATTTGAGCACGAATGATGATCGCCTCCCAGCTGCAGTACACATCATGTGGGTTAGGAGTGCGAAAATCGTCTTTAGCTCAGTTTTCTGCTGAGAATGTAAAAGGCGCCGAACGTTTGTGGTGCGCGTAACCGACCGACTTGGCACACAACTCAGGGAAAATATTTGTGTTAGGAATACATGCAGGGGATTTTAAATCGTTGTGCATTTCATCCCAGGATCTGTTTGATCTTCTAATGGCCGGATTTTTTCCCCGGAGTTCTGTTAAGATATTTTTTAATACTTCTTGAGAGTGTTTTGCTTTTTTGATGTGCTTGCTGAAACGTATGGCAAGTCGCATATCTGCACGTCAAACCCAAATTGAACGTGAAGTGTTGTTGATATCTGGTGACATTAGAAGCCGGGACGAACAAGGTTTGCATGTGGTGATATTCTGAACAGCGGTCTTTAAGAATAGCCCGACAAAACTATATTGAGCATTAGGTGCCGTATGATATTTTATGCTATTATAGGCTTTGTATTGAAACATTATGGTACATATGTTTTCTTCAAATTTTGTGAGATAAGGCTCTCACTTGATATTGTTTTGCAATGCCTGCTATACTTTGGTGCTATTAGTGAACTGGTGTGCAGTTGGCTCAGTATTAATTATCTCAGTGTGTGGTCTGGTAGGTGAGGTAGCACAGTGGGTATTTATTTCTGTATTTTCCGTACTCTGTTCTTGTCTCGTGATTAGAATCATCTTGTTTTGTTTTGTATCCAGTATGAAGAATTATTCAACCCCCTGCTTGTTGATTCCTCATCTGCCATTTTTCCAACAACCTTATTCCAGAAAGCCAATCTGAGCTGGATAGTGTGACTATCATTAATCACTGTGAAAGCGTCATATTTTCCTTTCCTTTCCAAACTGTGATGATGACGGTAGGACCAGCTTTATTGGCTTCTAGCATTAATGCATGATTCTCCATGTTTGGATTTGGATGCGGTTTTGGAAACCATTCTTAGTGCATTGGACTCTGTGGTTAGCTGCAAATAATCACTGGTCCTGGTTAGATTGGTGCCATCAGATGCCGCAGACATAAGAACTGAAGTTTAGAACTGGCCTGTCCGAACAGCCGTAACTCTTCATGTGCAACATTGCTACCCCGGTCTACAGCCAGCTTAGCCAGTCACTGAAATTCAGTAGCAAAGATCACGACAAGATGAGTTGACCAAAATGACTTTCTGACACGCACAACATTGTGGAAACTGGAAAGGGGGAAATTAAAATGACTTGACTGGCCAATTTTTGACCCCCCGCCTCGCAGAACCGGCCGTCTGTACGTCCCAAATCCTTGTCAGCGAGATATCTCAAGAACGAATTGACGGATTTCCTTCAAAGTTGATGTCAACATGTATTAGGGTGATACCCCGGCGCCAGTCGATTCACACCGAGGGATTCACACCGAGAGATTGCTCATTTTGACGCAATTTCACATTTTGTGGCGGGGGACAAAGACACGTTAGTGGCAAATACTTGTTTGAAGTTGATTCTCTGCGATGGTTTTCCTGGACAGATGGACACATTGCCTTTAGCTCTGCGGAGACATGAAACGGACAGTCCAATCAAACCATCCCACATTCAGCAGTGTACCTTAATGCACAGCCTGTACCAGGAACTGTGCTAAGCATGTAAATTGTCTTCATGTGGCTTAGTTTCCATTTTGGGGAGTTTCTGTTACCTCTGACTTCCTGTGAGGATTCAGAGATGGATGCTTCTCTAAGCCAGGACTACATGAGTTAAGCCCTGTGTAAATAAACAGCAGTAGGAAGTGCCGTGCATCTGACTGAGCTACAAAGCCTGCTGTACAGTCTTCTCAGTTCCACTCTAGTTTTTATCATCTGTATTTAATGGCCTCATCGAGGCCACATCATAAGGCACTGCATATAACGGTCATCAAAATATCTGGCCCCTGAATCCAAATCCAGTCTTGGTTTGAATGCCTCCACACCTGAGTCCCAGGTAACAGCAGGGTGAAAAATCGGTGATTCCTGGCTCACGAAGAGCCAGGTTTGACGATCTGAGATGGTTTATTTGCTCAGTGCGAAGTACTGTCTCTCTCCAATTACCTTTACCTCTGCTTTTCCTCTCCACAGCTCATCCCACGTAGTCTTAAACTGTGTGACAAAGCACTCACAGATGAGAAGTGAATGGGACCATTGTGTTACCTCTTGGTAGATCTTTATAATCTTCCCTGAATGAAAGGAATGTCTGAATGTAATATTTCATTCGAATGTTGTTGTATTGGTGCAGCTCATGGGCCAAGATGGGCTGTATATATACTGCTCAAAATTTGATAGGGATCATAGGAATTTTTTTGTGAAATGACATGCAAATTTGGTAACTGCCACTGATGAGCAATATATTGGATAAATGACATGCAGTCAGACAAAAAAAACACATTTGCAAGTGCATTTAATGACATTAAATGAATGTGCAGCCTCACACTTTTGGCTTTCGCGAACACTTCATGGTTTCACCTCTGACATGTAAAGTGAAAACAGACAGTGTTCGTTTGATGTTTCATTACCACAGTTAATGTCAATAACGGGTATGGCCTCCCCTAGCTTCAATGATGGCTTGACAACGTCGGGTCATACTGTCAATCAGAACCCAGATGCTTGCAATTGGAATGTTGTTCCATTCTTCAACAAGGGCATTTCCGAGCTCTTCTAGAGTAGTGGGTTGTGCCCTACGACCGGAAATGGCGACCTGCAGCATGTTCCACACATGCTCAATAGGGTTTAGGTCTGGTGAACGCACGGGCCAGTCCATGCGGACAATTGTCTCCTGGTCTAGGAATTGATTCACCACCCTAGAAGGATGGGGACGGGCGTTATCATCCATCAAGATGAAATCAGGGCCAACAGCACCAGCGTACCGTACCCCTGTCATCGTCCCTCTCCCCATGACATGCAGGTCTGTTCGGCCGTTCCTGCTTATTCCTCCCCAGACCATCATTGATCCGCCACCATAACAGTTAGGGCTGGGCGATATGGACAAAATCTAATATCTCGATATTCGTGACCGAATACTCGATATCGATATTTTGCCGATATCATGGGGACAAATGTTGGTGCTTTTGCAAAATATGTACACAATAACATTTTCTATAACCGTTTATTAGTAATGTTGACATAACGATGAAACAGGTGCAGGCAACAGCTTCAACAGTCTTGCAAGTGCAAAAAAAAGCAACCCATTACCGTAATTCAGCTTTTAAAACCAGAAAAGCCAACACTTATGTCATATCATGATATTACGATAGTCAAAATCCATGACGATATTTTACTTTGAATCACGATATCGATATATCGCCCAGCCCTAATAACAGTCGTGTTCGTTGATGTTGGCATCATTAAATAGCTCACGTTGTCTTCGCCACACACGTTGCCTCCTGTCAGTAAAGTCCAAGCAATGTCGGGACTCCTCAATAAAGACAACTTGAGCCCAATCGTTATGGGTACATGTGACATGATCGTGAGCCCAATCCAAACGGTCACACCTATGACGAACGGGGAATCAGTGGGATTCGAACACATGGCCTTCTTGAGTTGAGGCCAGCAGTATGAAGACGATTCCGTATCGTCAGGATACCCTGACCCCCAAGGCGTTAAGGACATTACGTAGGGTGGTGGCTGTCCAGAAAGGATGACGTTGTGCCTGAAGTGTGAGAAAGTGGTCTTGTCATTGTGTAGTCGATGTCTGACGACCACCCCCATGATGGTGTGCTGCTGTACCAAACATTTGGCGCCGGTTCCATGCTCTGTTCACAACGCTTTTTGGCTGACGTTAAGTGCATTAGCAACGTGACATTGTGAGAAACCAGAGTCAAGCATTCTGATGCATCTTCCCAATTGTTCTGAAGTCAATGGATGTCTCAGACGTTGAGGAGACATTGTTATTGCTAAATGTAATGCAAAAAATTTGGTAACTTCCAAATTTTCACCAACAAGCAACACGCACGTCTCAGTTGAAATGGTGAAGTGTTGGTCAAAGCCAAAGTGTGAGGCTGCACACTCATTTAATGTCATGAAATGCACACGCAAATGTGTTTTGTGTCTGACTGCATGTCATTTATCCAATATATTGCTCATCAGTGGCAGTTACCAAATTTGCATGTCATTTCACAAAAAATTTCCTATGATCCCTATCAAATTTTGAGTAGTATATTTCTGGTTTTCATGGCAGCCTTAACTTAAAGGTCTTATTTCATGTCACCAGATGCACAGCCGAGAGCCAGTATCAGCCATTTCAATATCTGTTTCTTTGTGATCATGCGGTGTAGTGACTGCCCTGAGGAGGTCAACCCCAGCCAGTTAGTCAGTTCCTTCATTATTCCGGGTGATCCCTCTCCCTATGATGTCACAAAGGGCTGATTTTGAAATGGCATTTAATGGCTAATCGGTTGGGCACTTGATGGGGGACCTTTAAACCTTTGAGGCCTAGGCCTTGTCCGATGTTGCCCCAACCGGTTGTGGTGTGAGCGCGACTAGTGACAGCATTTGGTCCATGATGTCATTTCACATGTTGGCTGTATATCCTGACAAGTGCAAAGTCACTCATGCGGTCTGCTTTTGCCCCTGTATGAAATGTTTCTCTGTGATCAAGTATGAGTGAACTAGTGTTCCAGTTTGCTTATGTAGGCTGGGTAACCAATGGAAACAAAAATCTGCATGCGCAACAGACCTAAGAATCGGAAAGCGCACTTATTGGTGGTCTGTCTTTGTTCCCGCCCCAATGATGCTCACTGCTCTCATTTTGTTGGTGCAGATTTGATGCCCTCCTTTATTCGCCATGGGCCCACCATCCCCCGGCGCACAGAGATCCCACTCCCTGAATCAGGCCCGCATGCGTACCCCTTGGGTCCCAGTGAGCCCGTGGTGTCCCGACACAAGAGCTTCCTGCGCACTCCCGTCTCCCGCCCCCCTCACGAGGTCGCCCGCCGCGAAAGCAACCGCCTCTCGGCCCCGCCTTTCCTCCCGCGCGGCCTGGGGGACCTCCCTCACGAGTACGCTGGCTCCTCCCAGTCATTCCTGTCCGAGATCAGCCCGTCCCTGGCGGAAAACGGCGACGCCCCCACCCGCTACTACTATCCCCCGGAGCCTTACTACGACCCAGCCCGCCGACCCCGGCCCAGACACGTGCCTGACCGCTTCCATGACGACTACAGATACTACGAACACGGCAGCGAGCAGAACTTCCAGAGGGTGCCGCACACCTCGCAGGCCCCGAACAGACATCCTGTGGGTAAGCCCCGCCCTCCTCTGCCTCGCCATGGTGACAGCTGCTCATCCTGACATTACATCGTACCATAGAATTCTTCCTCAGACATGTCTGCCTCACTTATTTCAGTCCTTAGAAAAAATTCCTGCATCAGTGGATGCTCTACATAGCTGGGCTAGAAATTTGAGCTCAAAGCATCTCAGTGGAGGTGTTGAAATTACATTGGCAGTCAGTCCTTTTCTCTGTACCATCTTGCTTTGCATTAAAGTTCTACATCCTGTGTAGATTATTCTACCAAAAATCATAAAAATACATAATGACCATATGAAAAAATCTGAAATTGCTGGACATCTGTAACCAATAATAAAGATTATTGATGTAAAACATTGCTTTTTTGAATGCTGATAATGTGAATCACTGTGGAGTCTGGAAGCTACAAGGTTTTATTTCCATGAAGTGGGAGACTACAGGAGGTTCATATAAGGTGCTGTGTATGCATTCATACCAGGCTACGGTTGGTAGACCCATGCGCATTGCTGTGAACGCAGAGGTGGTTCTGGAGTGATGGCGGACTGTGATGGCGGACTGTGTGAATGCTGCTGCTGGAATGTTGGTTACCCTCGCATGCTAACTGTGCGGTTTTCTGCTCCTCTCCTGTTGGGCGCTTTTTTTTTCTCCCTTTCCTCCTCTCTTCTCTTCCTCTCTCTTTCCCACTGTTTCTCTCGGTCCTTTTGCTGCTCTCTCTGCCTTTCAATATTTCTTTTTTTTCTCTCCCTCTTGATCAGTCTCTATTCCGCCCCCCATCCACATCTTTTCTTTCTGTTCCACTCTGTGTCATGTCTCCCCAGCTCCTGACAGTCTTCCCTTGTGTCCTCACTGCTGTTGCTGGAGCTTCCTGTTTGTATAGGCCTAGTGTCCAGAACTGCTAAGTTTGCTGCTAGCATCTTGGAATTTCTTTAGCACTCCATGTTTAGCACTGCATGTTTATCACAAGGGCAAAGTTTAATGCAATATCAATCTTTGGACAAATACTCGTTAATGGTACTGAAGTGGTGAGAATTGTCTGTGGACAGATTCTACAGAATGTGGGCAGGAGTGGTGCTGGAGTGGGAAAAAAATCGGTAGGCTTGTTTTTTTTTTTGCGTACTGTATGTGGGTTACCCATACATCACTAAGAGTATGAAATAAAGTATCTATGTGAGCCGAAACTTTTTTATAATCTTCATAGTTTTTGTGTAAAGGTAAATTAATTTCAAAATTTCAGCAACTAAGAACACTGATAAAGTCCCACTTTTCAAAGCCCATGGTTTATTGCCGCTGCGAAAGTTAAGTTTATTTCCGTCCAACACTGTAACGTTCAGAACAAAGGCTTGACCAGCAAGTGCCTTGGAATGAAACTTGGCTGTCCCTCACAAACTATTTTCTTTTGTTTGCACGTTTTGCTGACATGTATAACTCGATCCCAGTTGACAGTCCCGTTGAAATAAATAGATCTTTCGATTGCGAACGTTAGTTCCGTCCATCGGATATTTGTAACATTCGCAACATTCGGCACCCAATCTACATTAGCAAGCCAGAACAAGGAGACGGTGAATCATACTGCCCAGTGCGCAGACCAGCGGTGATCTCATTGACGGCTGAGCCAGCAAGATCAGCATGCAGGGAAGTGAGCTTAATGCATGCAAATAATTCCGTCCAGAAAGTAATATTCGCATCAAGCTGAGGATCAAAGTCTTTAACAGTTGAAATATGTGATTTTGATGGATATTTTGGGGTATATTCGCCATGTCTTTAGATTGGGGATTCCCCATGTACCGGCTCGTTTTTGGTGTGCGAATCTTACGACTGGACGGATAATACTGTTGAAAACGTTACACTAGGACAGAGGAGTGTTCGGCGAATGTTACTTCAGAACATAATTTGCCAATTGCGAACGTTATTTATGACGGAATCAGAGGTCGCATTAACCGAATATTTTCCATTATTGACGGATTTTTTTAACAATGACGAAACATTTTGAAGGCCATCCGTCATTTTGACAGAATGTAATTCGCACCCCCGTCCAATTGGTGGTGGGGGTCATTGTCTCGAGCACTATCTTTGATCTGAATGATCCTGTTTTCCTCATATTTTTGTAATATCATTTGCTCTTCATGTGTAAAATATGCTGCACTGCTGCCGGTGGACGATTGGTCATATGCTACAAACGCCCCACGCAGATATCTAGGTTGGGGAAGCCCCACTTGCAGTGGCGTGCAGGGGGGGAGGGGGAGGGGGAGGGCACTTTTTTGCACTCGTGGAACATGTTATTATAGTGTGAGATTAAAAAAATAAAATAAACATTACAAGCACTTGTTCAATGCAATTCATGACTACTGTCATTCATTACAAGAAGGCACATGGGTAGCCTTTATGGGGATATTTCTCTCAGGCAATGTGGAACTGCCTGATTCTTCTTTGTGTTCATTTATGTTGCCTAACAAAACCTACACAAAAGAAAACGTTCAGCTTAACCGATAGATTTGCAAAGTCGACCGACATTGTTTGTGGTGGTCGTCCTCTCGTTATCAATCATTGATTTGGGCTATAGTATTAAACTAGCTAATCAGGTGACCAGTCGGCTAAAAAATGCTTAGTTGTTTGGTGCTGTTTGAGCAGTGGCGTACAGTCAGATGCCAGAAAGGCCATCAGTAACATCACCCTTTCCCGGATAATTGCTCTTAAATTGTTTGCGATCGGGTTTGATTGATTAACAATCAAACAGTTAATTAACAGAATAGCTACCACCAATGCGTGACACGTAATGATTAAGAAATGCTAATTACAAAGCGATTGCCTATTGGCTATGTTGATATAATTGATGTGAATCTGCAAGGATGACAATCTGCAAAAAATCCGAAACTTTCGTGGACTTATACTTTCGCAATTATTTTCGTTTTCACTCAGCTGTGCTTCTTACCTAACAACGCACTTTAGCTGTCACATTCAGAGGCCTATATAGAACGGATTCTCATGGCTAATTGCTCAATGAACGTCGGGAATTAATTTACGCAAATTCAGAAATTACAAAGACATAGGCTATTGATATTTTTTCCGTAGCCATTGGTGTGCGGAAGTAAGTTAAACGCCGTATAATTTCGTACTGCAATGTATAACACGGCTTTCAAATACAAGTTCGATTCTCGTCGGTTCCTCCAATCAGTCTGAGCAACGGTTGCTAATCGGGGAGGTAAACTGCGAGAGGTGTCTGTCATTAAGAAGTGAAAGGTGAGGTTATTGCTGGCTTAGTGTTTCTGCCGACGGACCGTCACTGTGTATGAGACATGCTACTGCACAACAAAATGATTACAGGTTGGGCTGTACGATTTCACTTGATCTGTGTGTTACCTGGCTGGTAGGGCACAAGACTGTGGCTTTCAGTCGCTCAGCTGATATGCTCCTGCAGCGCTTCTATATGCACTGCACGTGTGTTCACGTGTCAAAGGAGGAGAGGTCGGAAGTGCGTGAGGAGGTGGCCCATTTCGGGGCATTTTTTTCAGTAGTTTTTAATCAGACAGCTTTTCTAAAAGATCATTTCAACATTGGCCCCACTAAAGTGTTGTTAATAATAATAATAATTAAAAAAAAAAAAAAACGAAGTTTCAAAAGGGCACTTTCATTGATAAAGGGCAAAGAGGCAAGTGCTGTAGCACCACCTAGCGTCTATTTGTGCACGCCACCACCCACTTGACATAACGAGACATGTAATTTGTATATAATTTCCGTCCTCTGTATTTTAAATTATTCCGTCCTATAACATTCACATCATTGTCAAAATTATATAACCCTATATTTCAGAAATGGTGGCATGGACTGTTCCCATATTTTGGTAAAGGTTTCTTGTTCAATAAAGATTTGTATGCCACATTTGTTTGACATTAATTTTTGATTTATTTGAGTGCAGGGGAATGGGACTAAGTGTGCCCACTTTCTATGGAATATGCCTGTGGCAATGCAAACGGCCAGTTTAGTCCGCTCCCTGAATATGCTGTACGCTGCTTCTGCGATTATGTGTCCCCAGGATGACGAATGCTGATTGTGCGCAGTGGGTGATTGATTATTATTTTTCAGCGTCGCATTCCTGCGTCAGGGGGAGGGAAACAGGCCTGCGGTGGCGCGTGGTGTCCGTCTGACCTCTGAGGGCTTCTTTGAGTGTCGTCCTCCAGGAATAGAGTCTGGAATGCGCAGCTGTCAATCATGCCTGGCTTCAAAACAAACGCTTTTTTGTTTTTGCTGGCGGTATTGTGTCTATAAACCATGGTGGTTCTTTATCTGCACTTAATTTGGAAAATTGACAGGAGCATAACGTAAAAGAATTGAACATGAGAGAGATGACTGGAACAGTTCATTTAGCCCAACAGGGGGTTTGCAGTTTTTTTTTTTTTTTTTTTAAATGTACAACCGAAGTAACAATGACATTGAAGAACTTGGTACAGTCAGTAGTAAGAAGACTGAACCTCTTAGGTTGCAGTTGTCTTTTGAAAACTGACTGTCTGAGACCAATACAACGAGGCTGGGCGATATAAAGTAAATCGTATATCACGTTTTTTTTTTTTACCAAATACCTCAACATTGATGTTATGGCAGTATGCTGGGGATAACTATTGATGTTCTCAGAAAATATTTACTTGGTGCAATTTTTGATGAGTCATTAGTAATGTGGATACGATGACCAAGCAGGTACAGGCAACAACGAGATCAGTCCATCGAGTGCTGATGACTGCATTCCTTTACTGGAATGCAGCCTTTAAAACTAAAAAAGACAACATTTGTCCTATCACAATATTACGATATCCCAAATCCCAGAAGATATGATATCATAATATCAGTATAATATTGATATACTCTCCCTGTCCAAATCAATAGTTACAATTTGAAAACAATTAAATGAACACTATGACTGGACTATTATTACTGCAATTAATGTTTCATATGTGTTTTGATTAATATGTAGCTTCCATTTTCTTTAAAAAAAATAATAAAATGTCTGAAGATGTGTCCCTTGGTGGCGGAAGAGATGTCTCAGTATTTCAGAAGGGGCAAATTATTGGGCTGCATCTAGCAAAGAAAATAATGAATGCAGAAAAGTATGAGTAATTATTTTCACTCACAAATTGACCACCGCGTTACGCCGTCCTGACCGTAACCACATTAAAGTTACTGGGATGTGCTGGAGAAGACCGCAGAGGTTCAACTATGTGGTTGTTAAGATCTCGAGCCAAAAATTAATGCAACACTGATTGAAAATAAATGTTGTGACATTGCATTGTCAAAACAATGAGACAACAAATTTGCAACTGTAATCAAAGCCATAAGGGCTCTAACGAAACATTTGTAACTTTAATTTATTTTTTTTGGCCAGCAGTGTACTTCCCAGTCCCAGACCATAATACAATGACCCTTTTTTACTGCATGTACTGGTATGTAAGCAATAGCAAGTAGGAACACGTACACATTTTTACTGCGGGCATTGTCCTGTGCCATTTACTATTGTACTGGT
Source organism: Gymnothorax reevesii (assembly GCA_029721435.1). Taxonomy (NCBI): domain Eukaryota; kingdom Metazoa; phylum Chordata; class Actinopteri; order Anguilliformes; family Muraenidae; genus Gymnothorax; species Gymnothorax reevesii. The sequence goes on from CM056573.1 coordinate 159,903,358, forward strand.
CTGTACTCGTATAAGTGCAGGGATATGCATTGGGCTTATTATATTCTACCCTGCAACCCCCTGCCTGAAAATAAACCTTGTGGGTTTATGGCAGCTTACATTACACTTCCCACTCTATCCCATAATAACATCAGACCACTCCTGGACATATTGTAGATTCTCTGATAACCGACAGTTTGCTTCCTCAGAGTGTTTTTCACTTGAATGAGATGTTATTACCGTGGCGGTAAAAGCGTTCTTCCGAGGGAATGTGCTCACATTGCATAAGAGCGCCATTTTAATGGGAGATGGTTATCTCAGAATGACTCACGGATGTGGAAGTTCTGCAGCTGTATTTAAGACTGAAGCGTAGCGCTCTATTCAGGAGTGCAGTTCAGGAAGAGGTTGTGCCTTTGTCCTGATGTGAAGTAATGCGCCAATAACTGCAATCCTTCGGGAACATGATACTTTTCAGTTTGGTGAAAGTTTAGCAAATGCTGGCTATCTCATGGTGTACCACGATATTTGGCCGACCTGTATTGTAGTGAAATTCCTGGAGAGAGTATACTTGAATGTTTCACGTTGAAATGAGTGAGTAAATCGGTATCACTGGGCATGTTGTAAGCCAGGGCTGCCCAACTGTATTCCTGGCAATATGTGGTGCTGTAGGTTTGAGTTTTTGATTCAAACCCAAGCGCAGCTCACCTCACCATGAGGTCTTTGAATGTGCCGCTAATTAGCAGAGTCTGTTGTGCTACACTGGAGTTTGAAATGAAGGGTTATAAGACTGTAAATCTCCAGTAGCGGGGTTTGGCAGGCTCTGTAGTAAGCGGTTGATTTGCTCTCCCCATTCATTTCCAGCGGCGGGTTTATCTTGGACCGGCCGCGTGGCACGGCGTTCGGAATTGCTCCAGTGGGCGGGACTCACAGAGTTCCTGTCTTCGGCTCGCTGACTTTGATGCGGGCCTCCGCGTCTTTGATGAACGGCCAGTACGTTATGGCCCAGCCACCCCCCCCCCCACCACCACAGGTTTACAGAATGTAAATACCCAGGCTTTGCTCTTCATTTAATTCTCATTCCTCGGAGTGTTTCATTTACTCTGCAGTGTTACCCGTACGCTCCAGTGCTGGGCTGTGTTTTCTCAGCACTAAGAGCTCGTGTGGCAGCATAGGCACAGTCTGGTGTAATCTTCGCTTTCCCAAATGTGCGTATTACTGCGGTGGTGGGAGGCAGGAAGCCAGGAGCCTCCCATAGCCTTTTGGGTGACTTACTGCTGTCCTCGGGGTGAGCTGTGGTTCCCTCTCCAGCCAACTGAAGCCTGGCATTCAGAACGGGGTTCTTCGTCAAGATCATGCCCGTGCTGCTGCTTCGATCTTGAGAAAACCCACAGTATCTCACTGCAGTCACTATGCACCTTCTCCTTTGACAGTCACAGTAGTCCCAGTCCTTTCTTAAAGCTGCAGTTGGTAACTGAGAAGAGCATAAGGGAAAGGAAAAAAGAGCATAAGGGAAAGTTTATCATAAATACCACCTCCCCTCCCTCTCTACTCCTTCCATCCATAGACTGTATAAAAAGATGGACAAAGCAATTGTGACGTCGCCCATTGGTTTCAGCATACCACTTAGGAAGCCTCGATTTTGGCGATTTGAATTGCGCCATTTTGTCATTTTGAAACCGGATGTGATTCCTATTGGACAAGACTGTGAATCAAATATTCATGGCGCAGCGAGGGGTGGATCTACGCGTGGACCTGACCGTATCAGACAAGGACCAGAGGATAGCCACGCCCCTAAAGCATATTCTGGCTTTATCCTTTATTATTTGGGACCATGATTTACAAAAATTAACATCATTTTATATCAAAGGAGACTTGACACTTGCAATAGATACAATAAAGTAATGTGGAAAATCATTATTGAAATAATAAATGAGGTGGGAAAGTAGGGTCATTTCCTCATAGACTTCTATAGGATCTAACTTCGCTCTGCAACCATTGACATCACCATCTGTTGGCCATTAAATAGAATGCAAATTTTGGAGATTTCCGCACTGGCCTCAGTTTTCAGACCCGAGTGCTGCGTCCTTCTTTTTAAACAGTCTAGGCTTCCATCCATTCTCTAGCCCCGCCCACTCTCCTTTCTCTAACCAAGGCTTATCCTCATTCACAAGCAGGAAACCGACACACCAGAGGAGCTCTGTTATGTTTGATTCCAAAGTAAGAAACACTGGTGACCACAAAAAGGTTTGCATGGAACGTGTACATGTTACTCACAGGCACATACCGTGGTATCACACTCATTGTTATTGTGCTTGGTAATCTAAAGCTGTAAGAGAAATGAGGCTGTGTATCAGCCAGGCAAGTGGGCAAACAAACGTTACCTTTCTGACGTTAGCATTAGCTATCAAACCTTGTAACTAATGGTACATGATACAAAAGCTACTTTGGGACAAACTGTAACTTTGTTTGAGCTGTGAGGCTTTGCTCTGGTGACTTCTTCACTTCAGGTCCCGCCAGGGGAGGAGTGAGGCGGAGTAGAGGAAGTCGTTTACAAAAAAGACTAGCTAGTTTGCATCTCTGTCTAATACAGCATAAAATCCATTTCCCAGCTTCTGCCAACTGATGAGTCTTTATGCAAACTGTATTTTCGCTGCCTTACCAGGCTATGCCGCCATGCTTGGCTATCAAACGCGTGTAGGCTGTGGTTTTTGGAGCTACAGTTTGTATTACACTCCGCCGACTATTCTGTTTCCGATGGATTGCTTTTACATTATTGCTACTGGAGCCCAGTCACGGTAAATAAAATGTGCAGACCTGTGCTATAGTGCTAATGTAGAAGCATACTATCAAGCTACTTGCGAACATGATGCCTGCAGATCTTTCAAACACTTGTGATCGGTTTATGCGGGTTGCCATTATTACAACCAAACTATCGTTACACGTTTTACATCACAAGATAATGTATTAAAATTACATAGATAGTTGCCATCCAGAAGAGAAATGGTAACCTCGGCATCTGATTTCAAACCTCGGAAATCGCAGTTGTACCCATCTTTTGAAAGCCACTCTGATTTTAACTTCGATTTTATTTCTTGCTCTGTCTACCTGCTTCTTGGTTGACAGCTGGTAGTTGTTGGCTACAAAAGAATTGTTAGTATCGATGGGGATTGCAACGCGTCTGGATTCAATCTGTCTACCGTTGTTTCAAGTCTGTTATGATCACTTATTAAACTCTGGCAGCAACATGATTGGACAGTCTCCCTCAACCAATCAGGATGGAGAGATCCGAGAGCGAGAGGCCCTGCCCCTGATTGGTGAAAGCTAACTGGAGTGATAGTGTTTTTAGGCTACTGAATACAAGGACAGGGGAAAACGGAGACCCCAATCTACTCTGGGGCCAATTCGGTCTGTAATGGCTGGAAGAGCATCATGTCATTTTTACCAAGTAAAACGCAGAGATGTTACCAACTGAATCTTTGAGCTGTTAGGATATGAAACTGGTTTGATTATATCGCATATCTTCAAGCTTGGCTTGTTATGTGTGTGACCCCTGTGGCTATAGCCTGTGGCTGTATCTGTGGTGCAAGCATTTGTGATCTGATCTTTTTCTTTTCATTCTTCCTTTTTTTTTTTTTTTCGCAGGGCACCATTTTTTTTTTTTTTTTTCAAGACTCCTCCAATGCGAGGTGATTTCTGTTGTTAAGATTTTGAAATGGGGAGGGCGTATGCGAAGCAGTCTACTCGAGCCCTCAACTAATCTTCGATCTCAGGCCCACAATTGGAAAATGGGACTCAGTGCTACGTTTAGTTGGCAGTTAGCTGTTTAAAAATATTTGAATAGGAGTTAAAGGAAGTTATCATGATGTACACTGTTTCCTTCTGTTTCTGTTCCAGATCCATCTCTGGATCCTCATCTGACTCATTGTCCTGGCTAAAAGTGTAATTGGTGACAAACTGAGCCATGTCCTTACTGCCTCGCATTGGTCTCTGTTGGTGGAAAAAAACGGTCTTGAATAAACGCTGACGTCTGTGTGATTAGCTGGCAGTGTGAATAGTTTTGTCTTTGGGAAGGGGGGGGATGCGTTTTGGTGGAGCGCTCTGGTATTGCCTGGACTCAGAGGACTTAAGCTCGCGTGTAGAATTTATCAGGCTCCAGCTGCCGCGTCACCCGGCTGTTTCTCTACTTTTAATCTTTCTTTTACCGGTCAGAAAGGCATCATATTTAATTTGGGAGCTTACATGATCTCCATGGGAGCATATTTAATGAATGTCCGCGAAATGTATTCTGTAGTCATAGTGGTGTTCAGTGGGGTTGGGCGCTGGTTTTTGTCTGATTGGGATTACGGCTGGTTTTTGTTGGCTGGGCAGTTTTGATGAAGTGTGCCCATAGGAGGAGTGACGCTGTGGGGGGTGTTGTTGATTCAGCTGTAGCATTGCTGTACATACTGCAGGTCATATGGCGCTGTGACAGCTGCTGCCGGGTGTGCTGCGGCCTGCTGTAAACTGTTCCTTTAGCGTGTTGTCCTTGGGTCAACTAGACATACCGATACTAAACTTTCCATTATCACAAATACTTTCTGTCGTGATAATAGCTTTGGATTTTATCAGGGCTTACGGTTATATCACGATAGTGTGATCAAAAGGAACACCTTAATACAGCTTAAGTTTAAAAGAAACTATATTATTATTATTAATTGTTTTGTTTTAGTACAACAGTACCACATCTTTATCAAAATAAAAAGTTTAAAAAGTAATATGAAACCAATGTTTGCAAGTTAAATATTTACAAACTGTTATTACTATCAACCACAGTAAACCCGCATTCTTTTTCAGGGTAACATTTAGTGCAAATTTGCCAAAACACAAAAACAGCACTGTGAAAGACAAAAATCGCTCAATGCTTGTTGTCTGTATGGCAATTGTGAAATGAGCAAATAGTCTCAATGATTGTTTTGGGAAAGGAGTTGGTTTTGCCTCTTCTCCAGTAATTAATGATTTAAACTCAAACTGTGCAAAATCTGGGGGGCTAAAGAACATTTCAATTTGGCGAAAGCCCCCTTAAAATTGGCCTTCAGTTTAGCAATTGCAACATTGTGGGCTGGAATTGTTTTCATCTTGTGAGTCTGTGTGTGTGTGTGTGTGTGTGTGTGTGTGTGTGATGTCATGGCAAAATATGTTCCTGAAAATGCCCATCATAGCAGGACCCATCTCTAATGCGAAAGCAGTTTTCAGTCCTTTATCACAGGTGTTTACGTGTCTGCATCTGTCTTCGGACAGATTTTCCCAGGGCAATCGCATCACAATGAGGCAAGTTGCAGTCACGTAACTTTACAGGTGTGTAGTTGAGGTTGCAGTGAAGGCCAGTTTTGAAAGTAGGTGTGCCTCTAAGCAAGGGCTCTTGATGGGGGGGAGGGGGGGGCTACTATGATCCCATCACAAAATATTTTATAGATGTTTCTATTTTTGTGTTTTTCTCAGCAGCCAGGGAAACTGAAAGACTGTAGAATGGGGGACCTCTCGGCTTCGCTCGAGTTTCCCTTCTTAAAAAGGCTTCATCTGTTTCTGTTGTCAAAGCAGAGGTCCTCTGTAAGATTTCTGGTTTGGGTCAGTCCACTGGAATGTATAGAAAGCCCTTGAATTCTGTCCTGTCATTTTACAATCTGCCATTTGTGGCTTAGTTACAGAAGGATTAGGGCACTGGGAAATTCCAGTTTTCATGAATGGGAGCCGAGCCTCTTCTGCAGACGTCAGTCAGACTGTCCTCCCTCACAACTAGCCCTCTCTTCCTGGGAATTGAAGCTGGCGCTGGCCTGGAATACTTGCCCAGCCGTGCGATGCTGCATTCATGTATTTAGGCTGTCATCAAACTTCTGTGATCCCTTGGTTCTCTTTTCATGGATGATCTTCCTCAGTTTGAGTTTAGTGTACTGTGAATGATTTGTTCTGCAAATCTAAAGCAATCTGAACAGTACTTAGTTGGCATTATATTGCCAGGTACAGCATAGTCTGTTTTTTTTCCAAGTTTATTTGGGAATGCTGTAATTTGTTTAACTACTTCATGGTAGGGATATAACAACCCGATATTCAGTATCAAAATCCGTCCAACTAAGGCCAGAAACACTGGATCAGATGTCAAAAAATAATTGTTATGAAAGTTTAAAGTTAAATAAGTAAAATAATACTTCGTTGAATTTTGGTAGATGTTATTTACAGCAGTGTTCCCCAACCCTCTCCTGGAGGCCCACCTGTTCTGCTTGTGTTAGATCTCTCCCTGCTCCAGCACAGTGATTCAAATGATCAAGTTGTCATCAATTAGCTTTAGGGGGTGATTAATGAACTGATCATTAGAATCACCTGTGCTGAAGCAGGGAGAGATCTAAAGCATGCAGGACAGGTGGGCCTCGAGGAGAGGTTTGGGAAACACTGCTTTACAGTAATCTTCGAGGGTGCCATTAATTGTGAAACCATGATTTGGAGGAAACTGATTTTCAATTTAATTAGTAAATGATTTTGGTTTGTTCCATTGGAATGTTGAGTTAGCTTTACGTCAGATGTAATGGGACTCGGATCTTTCAAAATGCAGGACTCCTGCCCCCTCATTCCTCAGAACATTATCCCAGAAGTCTTTATTTATGTTGGCAGATGCGAGATCGGCCTTTGTGGTCTTTATTGATCAGCCGTGGGTTTTGGCTTGCAGCTCCCCCCATGAATCCCATTTTTGCAAAGTCTCTTTCTTATTGAGGAATGGTGAATACTGCCCTTAACTGAGGCAACTGAGGCCTGCCGTTCTTTAGATAGTAGTCTGTTTTTTTGTGACCTCCTGGATGAGTCATCAATACGCTCCTTCAAAAATTTTGATGGGTCGCCCACTCCTAGGAAGGTTCACCACTGTTCCAAGTTTTCTCCATTTGGAGATAATGTCTCTTAACATGGCTCACTGGAGTCCCAGGACCTTAGAAATGGCTTTGTAACCCTTTCCTGACTAATAGACGTCAACAACTTTGTTTCTCATCTCTTCTTGAATTTCTTCAGATCGGGCCATCTTGTGCTGCATTTTTCCGTACTTCACTTTGCCAGATAAGTTCCAGTTAAGTGCTGTTCAGATTTAACTGGGCTGGTCTTAATAATGCCTGGGTTTGTCTTGTGAAATTGAACCCGATTTTCAGTTAGATTTGCTTAATTTGTTGATTTCCTAACTAAGGGGCAATTTCTTTTTCCACATTGAGGTGGGCTTGGATAGCTTTTTCTTCAATAAATTAAAAACTACATCTTGTGTTCACTGGGCTTATTGGTCTAATATTGAAATTAGTTTGATCTGGAAATTTCAAGTGTGACAAACATGTAAAAACAGAGCAAATCAGGAAGGGAGGAAACGCTTTCTTGGCACTGTACTGACCTTTGACCTCTGGGGGGTGTCTCTCAGGAATAGGGCGCATTCAGGCCAAGTCACTGGGGAACCTTGCCAGCTGTTGCGGGGAGGACCTGCCATTGCCGGCCGGGTGGACCGTGGACTGGACCATCCGCGGGAGGAAGTACTACATCGACCACAACACTAACACCACCCACTGGAGCCACCCTCTGGAGAGAGAGGGCCTACCACCGGGCTGGGAGAAGGTGGAGTCGGCTGAGTTTGGGGTCTACTACGTGGACCACATCAACAAGAGGGCTCAGTACAGACACCCCTGTGCGCCCAGGTACCACCATTTTGCAGGTCGAATCTAAAGTTTGACTGAAGTTGACTGAGGAATAACATCATCTGATAAATCAATTTGATTGTTTATTGAATCAGTATTCGCATATTCTTTAAGGTTCCTTTAAATGAAGTCATGCCAAACCATTTAGAATGAAGAATACAAATAGCCTGTTAAGAAGTCATCGTGTGTGACGTAGAAAATGCAAGTTTAGTTTGAACATCATAAAAACATTGACACCTCGCACCAGAAAACCTGTGTCTGCCAAGTGCAGCTGCTGTATTCAAGCCTGTGGAACTTCTCGACAGGCCTGTTTTAAATTCTACTGGAGATCCTGAGGTGTCCAACAATACTGAACATGTCCTGCTGAATTGCAAGGAATTCGTTTGAAATGATGCATAGGATCTACATAGTTTCCATTTGGCGTGATGATGAGGCCATAAAAACATGGCATCCCAGGCTTGAATATTTCTCTCGATTTTAATGTGGTCTATTTCCAGTGGACTGTCGCCATAGCAGATGCAGGTTTTGTATTTAACATTGACCTACAATATTAAAAAAATGCTTTCCCTGACTTTGAATCTACTTAAGGGAAAAATTTAATTAAAAATGAGAATTTAAGGGGTTTTAATGCATAAAATTTTTGAGAACATTTTTGTCCATGTCTAATATGGTAGGAGTTCAGTTTCTGCAAACATTTTTTTCAATTGGTAGAAATATTAATGGGTTAAAATAGTTGTTTTAGGATCTTGCACTTCATATTGCCCATTACAACTCTTCAGATAACATGGGCTTTACAGACTGTATGAAAGAATTTCAATCTGTCCTTTTCTTCATGGGAGAATGTGCTCTGCAGTTGTGTTGGAATCAAAGATGCCTGAAGTTTCTGACCAATGTGCAATCCCCAATATACTTGTTGCATTATTCTTCTGAAAACTCTGCAATTTTGCTAATAATGTTTAATTACGATTTTGCAGAGAAGCTGTTGCACTAAACCTTAATCCCCCTAGCGTTCCCATGTGGGAACATATTTTTGGAGGGCAATTTCTCCCTGTTCCATTTGATGTACACTGACCGGCCAAAAAAAAGTCACCGTTTGGAAACTAATGAACAAATTCTATAATTGGATCATTATTGCGGTTATTAATATGTTTTAGCTGGAAATAATCATTTTAACCCTGACTGATGAAGCGCGTTGCTACTCATTTTTTAAAAAATCCTGTCTGAAGACACATCCCTTGATGGTGGAAAAGATGTTACAGTATTTCAGAACGGGCAAGTTATTGGCTTGTATTTAGCAAAGAAAACCATGAATGACAAAGACAAGTATGAGGAATCATTTTCACAAACAAATTTGCCACCACAAAGTCCTGACCTTAAACACATTAAAAGTTACTGGGATGTGCTCATGAAAGACTTCTGATTGGTTCAACCATTATGTCGAGAGGATAAGATCTCGGCCAAAAATTATGGAATTTCTGATAGAAGATAAATGCTCTGGCATTGCATATAGTTGTCAAAACAATGACGAGACGAATGTGCACTGTAATCAAAGCCACAGGGGTTCCAACTAAATATTTGAGTGACCGACTTTTTTTTTGGCCGGGCAGTGTATTTCAAGTCTGTTATTCCTCTTTGTGACAGTGTAGGCCAAGGTGTAACACAAGTCAGTTGCTTTAGTTCAGTCTCTGCACACATGACATTTCACCACTCAGCCATTTCAGGATTTTTGTGGTATTATAGTATCTTTTATTTGGAAAGTAGCAGACTGGCAAAACATACACGACGTCACTTCTTTCTGGGCAGCAGCGTCACACCGACGTGAGTGAGCAAATTGGTGTCAATAGCAATACGGTATTACATGAGAAATGCATCAGAGATGGGGCATAAAATTGTAATGTTCCCACATGGGAACACTGGGATCGTGGAAACCAAAATATACCTAAAATATGTGACCGTGTAGTACTGTTGCATTTGATTTATCTCTACAGGGTCAGAAACTTGTGCACGTTGTAGCACATCCTCACTATAACCTAGCTGGAGGATAAAGGTTAAGATAGGGGGGATTGCTAATAAATTTTGTAAGTGTGGTTCTTCTGGGGTACAACTGGCTGAAGTCGTGTTAGGACTTTGCAAACAGCCTCAAAAGTTAAATATCTGTATAGCTGCGGAGGGCCAATCTCGAGAGTGCTATTGCGTCAGTAGTGACTGCTCTTACTTCATAATCTCGGCTGAAATGGGCATTTGACGTATTCTGGAAGTGCAAAGTGAATGAGTAGTTAGTCGGCTTAAAAAAGCTAAATCCCACATCCCAACCGTGTGGGGTGGCTGGGTAGTCTTGTGTTTGGTTGCTTGACTACTGACTGAAGAGTAGCTGGTTCGATCCGCTAATGAGACTTAGGATTCTGTCTTGCATCTGGAGACATGATGTTGGGACGAGCTCGGCTGTTTGGCCCCTGAGTACAGCCCCAAACCCCAAAGCTGCTCCAGGGACTGTACCCCTGTTTCTCTCTGCCCCTTCTCACTTCCCAGTGGTCTATTTAGCATTTCTTCTAGGGCATCCTTCAAAAAGAGAAACCTGTCCTTGGTAAAACTTTTCCTGGTTAAATAAAGGTTGAAAAATAAACAATTAAATGTACTCATTGGCATACTCAACTGATTAGATGCCATGAACGGTGCCTGCTCCACGGCCTGCTATTTTGGGGCTGTTGTTTTTGAAAATTGCCCGAGCTGAAATTGAATTAAATATGAGAAATGAAACTCACCTTCCCATATCAATGGGTATCCGCAGGGGTTCTGAATGAAAGGAGGCTACTTGAGTCATCAGGGAATCGCTTGCGTTAAGTGTTAGTGAGATGTTGAAAAAACGTGCTTGAACATCATTGACAGTAATTTCTCTATAGTTCTGTCAACCAAATGTATCATGTTTTGAATAGAACTGACTAGCTCCCGGTTGGGGAATGCACCCAATACTAGGCAATACTAGGTCCTTTACCTCCAATTTTATCTCATGTTTGAATCGGCCTGCAAGTCATGGTCTTGCCGCCTTCTCAGGCTACAGTTGGTACGCCTGTACAGTAGGTTTCCTACGTTGTGTTAATATTTTTTTTTTCCTCGCATTTTGACTGACAAGTTCTTAATTTCCCAAACGTAAACATTTTACCGGTATTTATCGGCTAACAGAAACAGGTCTTAGCATGTGGTCATTTTCTCTTGAGTTTGTTATACGTCTTAAATGGTTACATTCAGTTTGAATAACGGAGTTGTTTGTGTGATGTCATTTTCTGAAGGCTGAAGCAGAATCCAAAGGTAAACCTCTTCACTGCTCACATCGTGTCATAACCATTTTTCTGAATGTTTAGATTGGAAAAGGTTTCCGTCAACTGTCATCTGAATTTCTCCATTATATGATACCCCTTAAAAGGTCATGATACTTTCTTTGTAATTGGTGCATTAGTCACAGATTTGTTGTTTGCCTCAAGCAGGAGTTGCTTGTACAGCCACGTATTTTATATGCATTGAAATGGGAAACCTCCTCCATGTGATTTGTCTGCATCATAGCCCTATTCGTATTATTTGCCTGCTTCATAGCCCCAGTCGTGTGATTTGCCTGCTCCACAGCCCTCATCATGTGATTTGCCTGCCTCATTGCCCTAGTCATGTGATTTTCCTGGACTGTTGCCCCTGTTTTGTGATTAGCCTGTCCTGTTGCCCCAGTCATGTGATTTGCCTGTAATTCTCCCCTCCCACAGCGTTCCTCGTTATGACCAGCCCCCGCCCCTCCCACCACCTGTCACGTACCAGCCCCGCCAAGCAGAACGAAACCAACCCGTCCTTGTGCCGGCCAACCCTTACCACACTGCTGAGATCCCAGACTGGCTGCAGGTGTACGCCCGCGCGCCTCTCAAGTAAGACCCCTTGTTTGCATACTGACTTACATCCATTGCGCATGCATGTGTGCTAAGAGGCATACTTCTATACATGCATGCATTGGGTGTCATCCTGAGCCTTCGGTTTGTCACTCACAATTATAGCCACTGATTTTCTGTGGGCAACGCTGCGCGAACCGAAACAAAATGGCTTGTTATGGCTTGCTTCACCCTTTAAAGAGTCAATGTCCTGGAACTCCATCTCTGTAAATTACCAGAAGAGATTGTTACATAATCATTTGAATGTTTGGTTCACAACATTCAGATGGCATTTGTGAGGGCATACCTTAAAGAGCTAAAACCAACTAACCCTTAGTTGAACAAATATGGCGGTATCCTGTTGCAACTTCTGAGCTGTTGTCAAATAACTTGCCCTAGAACCGAGGCTAGAATGTCTAGGCCTTATGCAGCCTTCGCTTCATGTGGAAAAGTCGGTTTAGTCCGAAATATTTCTCAACGTTGACATTGGAGGAAGTTGAATAGGAAGTAAGTGCCTTGGGGCGTGGTGAAATTGTAGTCTGTATTTGGAAGGACTCGGTGGAGATTACACTGTTAAACCTTCAGTTAAACAAAAATATATTGCGTCTTATGATGGTTAGCGTTTATTTGTAGTCTACATAGCATGCATGACAAAACGTATTAAATATGGTTTATTATCCTTTAATGATGGGGTGCGACTGATAGGAGGGACCCCATTTTCCACCAGTACTGGCCATTTACCTGTACTCTACCATCGGATGTATCGCATGTTCAAGTGAACGCTATTTACAAGCCGGAACTTAGTATTTTACGGTAAATACTGATTGACTTGTACGTGGCATTGGCGCCCTAATGGCGAGGTCTCGCCCCTGACTGCACTTCTCCCTTTCTCAGGTACGACCACATCCTGAAGTGGGAGCTGTTCCAGCTGGTGGACCTGGATACGTACCAGGGGATGCTGAAGCTGCTGTTCATGAAGGAGCTGGAGCGCATCGTCAAGTCGTACGAGGCGTACCGCCAAGCCCTGCTGTCCGAGGTCGACATGCGCAAACAGAGGCAGCAGTGGTACGCGGCTCAGCAGCACAGCAAGAACTACGGTGGGAACTTGTGAGCGCGAGGGCTGGACTCACCGAGAGGTTCTTCAGTGTAGACCTACGCAACGCAACCTCGGTTCTCTTATCTGTTTTTTTTTTTTACTTTTCTATTTAAAAAAAACAAAATGGCTGCCTTTGTACCAAACACATCTGTGCCTTTCGTGCTGGATCCAAATTAGTAGCCAAATGACAGGGCTGGAGGGCCACGCATCGTAAGATGTGGGTTCCCTGTGAGGGATTTGGCGTGCAGGGGAACTCCAGGCCCCTTTTGGGGAGAGAAAAGTGATGGCAGCAGCTCTGCTTTACAAACCATGCTTGCTCTCAGTCAGTGAACGGCCATGACGAATCTGGCGGTTTTATAGACTTTTTCATTGGCACAAAGGGTCTGAGATTCCTACTTGAGCTCTGCAATAATACTGGGAAAATACTCAGAGACCGTGCCTTTTAGTTTTTTACTTGGACTTTTACCTTATCTCTGTCCAGCTCCGCATATTTACTGCTCTGCAGCTACAATCTCCCTCTTTTTTATGAACTACTCTTTCTGTAACTGTTTTTATTATAATTTAATTATGTTTCCATTTTTAATTGGCTTTATAACTCAACAAAACACTAAGAATACTTTGCCTTCCTCAAGAGAGGGTGAAATATGCATTTTGTGTGATTATACATTTTCATTTTGTATTTTTGACAATTTCAGTCTTAGACAGTCTGCCCAAATCAGATTGTCCTACAAAAGATTTCATTTTTGATACGGAATATGTCTTTATTTAAAGACTGTAAATTTCTTGGCAAAAAGCATCATATTTGATGCAGTGTAGCCTGAGCAACTGTTAGCTCTGGGCATTATTGTATGTATTCATTATCTTAATTATTGTTATTACACTGTATATAATATGATATACATGAGTTACTAGAAATATCATTGCAATACACTAAAAATACAAATGTCTGATGCTTTGCCTGCATTATTTATATTTTATGACATGATGTGTACAATATCTGTCCCACCACTTGTGGATGGACTCTGAACTTCTGAACATCAAATAGAAGATATGCCTTAAAATCTTGGCGTTGGCTTTTTTGTGGTTTGGTTTTTCCAGACCTTAACCAATTGTAAGTCTTTAGAATGTGCTGGGGAGAGCTTAAGAGCCCATTTTTGAGAAATTCAGGCAAAATCGAGCACCTTGATTTGTTGACCCCCCTGGATTTGGCAGATTTTTTTTTTTTTTTTTTTTTGAGTTCGGTATCGTACTCAAAACCCAAACCATTTCTCTGTCAACCCCTTCTGTCCCGAGCTACAGCGACCCCTTTTTTTGCCCTTTTTGGCCAATTTAGCAAAATTGCAAGTTCCCACCTCTCTTCCCACCTGATTCTGAACTTCAATGGTGTCCCAGCTCAAAGTTTATTGAAAGTGGGTCTATAAGGAAGGACAAATTACCAGAATGTAGTTATCCACCTGGGGCAGCCAATTTTGTCAATAGGGTGAGCTGAAAATTCTGTCTTTTTGCAGAATTGTTTTAGTTGGAAGGACCTTAATTCAAATCTACTGTTACTTTTGTGGGACAACCTTGAAGTTTGTAGAAAAAAGGGCCAAAAAAGTGCCTCGGACCTGAAAGATCATTTTGGGATCCTATTTTTCAAAGCTTCAAAGAGGTAGCCAAATGCTGCTTATTACACATGAAAGCCACAGACTTGTATATCACAATAAAATAAATCCGCTGGGATCTTGTCTATTTGCCATTGCCTCTGTTGTTGGGACTGCTCCAGATTTTAAGCTCTCAAACAAACCCAAAGGGAAGCACAAGCAGGTGTATGAAGTTCGCCAGGGGAAGCAGACACTCCTGCTGCTTGTGCAGTGATGGACAAGAGGATTTCTGAAATGTGGCAGAACATTTTCTTTTCACTCATTTGTCACGGTCGTGATATAAGCTTACTGTTATTCTACTCTCATCTCTCATATCTGTGCTTTATGAGCCTGTCCATGAAAAGGCTGCAAGTACAATTGTATCAAGAACATTTTCCTGACTGCATGTATGCATACGTGCATCATGTCACAACAAAGTACAATGTTCATGTTTTTTAAGGATTAGTGCTGCCACCTAGATGCTATTTCTAGAATTTTGGTTTTGTTAATTGCGAGCAAATGAGAAGATCCCAGCTATTTTGTTGTTTATTTGTAATAAATGGGTATTTGATTTTCATGTGTAACAAGGCATTCAGAGATAGCAGACCTGGCCCCAGCCACGGGCTGACAGATGGAGTGACAGAAACACACACACACACACACACACACACACACACACACACACACACACACACACATGATCATTGCTTAACCTGGCTCCTTCTTGAGGGGGGCCAGGTAATTATCAGTATTTGGCTACCTCTTTGAAGTTTTGAGAAAAAGTGTCCTAAAATGACCCCTTCTTTGGTCCAAGACCCTTTTTTCGCTCTTTTTCTCCAAACTTCAAGGTTGGCCTACAAAAGTAACTGTAGATTTGAATTAAGGTCCTTCCAACTAAAAGATTCCTGCAAAAAAGCCACTGGAATACCTTTGAAGTTTAGAGAAAATCTGTGATAAACTTAAGAAAAAAAAATTGTTTTCAGCGCCCACTATTGACGAACTTCAAGGGTGCCCCTGGTGGATAACTACATTCTGGTAATCTGCCCCCGCCTATCGACCCACTTTCAATGGACTTTAAGCTGAGAGACCATTGAAGTTCAGAATTGGAGAGGTGAGAACTGGCAATTTTGTTAAATTGGCCAAAAAGGGCCAAAAAAAGTGGCCGCTGTAGTTCGGGACAGAAGGGGTCAACAGAGGAACGGTTTTGGTTTTGAGGTTTGGGAACCATACCGATCTCAAAAATAAATTATTAGCCAAATCTGGGTGGATCAACAATTCTGACTGCTTGAACTTCTCAAAGATTGGCTCTTAACAGAGTGGTTTGTCAATACAATATTTAAGCCAAAAGTGAATGCAAATCTGTTCAGCAATACATGTTATAACATTGTATAAGATTGTTGAACAATACCACAATGATTTTGCACTGTGATCAATGCTAAAGGTGGCCCAACAAAATAAGAGTGTGCGACTTTTTGGGACTGGCAGTGAGTGTATTTTGCAATGGGGGAAAGCATCATTCTGGTGATCTTGCTGCAACATGCTGAAGTTTTCCACAAGGCCTTTGCAGATGTGACTGACCCTTTATCACTGCTCATGCTTGCAGTCATGCTTATTTGGAGCTGAACTGGGGGAACTGCAGATGCTTTGTCAACCAGTAGGTGTTGGTGGAGAGTCAGGAGACATTAAAGGAGCTGTGTCATGATTGCTGTGCATACTCTGAACTTTGAAAATTAGCAAAAAATCAAATGAAGTGAATCCGCTCGACTGCAAGTCAAAATCTGATTCCATTGTTTCTAATCTGTATTTGTTTTACATTGGATAGGTATGTTTTAGTTACTCGAGCGTTATATTTTTTAGGAGTTTTCAATGGAAATTGGAGGATACAAAGCGCTGCTGTAGCGCTTATGTCGAAGGATAAGATGTATGCCAGCTGGTTTGCCAGCATCAAATAAACATGGAAGAGAGTCTTCTGTAATGTGTATGGGCGTTGGCAAACCAGCGGACATTTATATCCCTTGCTTAAAGCGTTAACCTCAAATTTTCATTGAAAAATCTTTAAGAAAAATATAATGCCTGAGTAACTCAAATATATAAATGTAATGCAAAACAAAGACTGATTAGAAATAATGGAATCAGATTTTTACTGGGATGGAAGGGATCATCTTCTGTCTATTGGTGGTTGGCAAACCAGCTTATATTCTTCATATTCCTTGGCTTAAGTGCAAAAATAGTGCTTTGAATTCTTAAAATAATTCTTAGAATACAAAAATACCGTGCTAATCGGACTTAAGACCCCTCGGCTGCATATGTAAGTTGAATTGGGTTTTAGTTGGATTCTGATTGCAGAAATAATATATGTAATGAAGCCAAGCGCTGATAAATAACCTTGGCGTGGGCATTTTTCACAATACGCCCCCTGGTAGCCAAACTAAGAGTCGAAATTGACTTGAATTCGATAGGTAAGTGAAGGATCCATAGACAAACCACCTACCCAGAAATGAGAAACCTAGAAGCAAACCTGAAGGTGCTAGAGCGGTAACATTGTAGATTTTGAAGATCAGCAGCATTTACGCTATTCGACTTAGAAAACGTTGAAAAATTGGGTGAAATCAAAAACGTGACTGATATGTGATGAAGGCTGAACCCTTGTACCTTCAGTTAAAATGTGAGTGTCTTGCGGAAATGGTAAGGAAGTTATGGCAATGTTTGATTTTTCGCAGGAAGCCCCCTGGTGGCCAAACTAAGAGTCGAAATTGGCTGGAATTCAACAGGTAAGTTAATTCATTTAGACATTCCACCCACCCGAAAATGAGAAACCTAGAACCAAACCTGAAGGCGTTGGAGTGGAAACGTTGTTGAATTTAAAGATCGGTAGCATTTACGCTATTCGATCTAGAAAACGATTAAAAGTAGGTCAAATCATAAACACGTCTGACTTGAAGAAGGATGATCCCATGTACCTTCAGCAAAAATTTGAGCGTCCTAGCTCAAATAAGTAGGAAGTTATAGCAATTTTTCTTTTTTCACAATAAGCCCCCTGGTGGCCAAACTAAGAGTCAAAAACAGTCGGAATTCGATAAGTGAAGGATTCATAGACAAACCAGCCACCCAGAAACGAGAAAGCTAGAAGCAAACTTGAAGGCGCAAGAGGGGTAACGTTGTCGATGGACAGACGGACGGCCAGATAGACAGACGCCGCAGGGGACGACGATACCCCTCGGCCGGCTGATGTGCTGCCAGCCGAAGGGTAAAAAGCATAATGCCTGTGTAACTAAAATATGTAAATGCAATGTAAAATGATAGAGTAGCAACAATGGAATCAGATTTTGACGTGCAGTCCTGTGGATTCACTTTGATTTCTTGTTTACCTGAACAGTTTTCAAAGTCCTGTGCATGCGCAGTAATCATGACACGGCTCCTTTTAATGTTTATCAACAAAGCAGGTTGTCATTAGTGGTTATGCTAGTGCCAAATATTTGGCACCCTTCAGGGGTGTCAGTCTCAGTTGTTGTCTCGCTTGATATTCGGTCCGAGGCCATGAAGCCATCTGTTTGTTACAGCTGCAGTGGGCATAGAAAAAGAATCGAACAAGCCACCACGCTGCATGCACACTCTGGCTTGAAAAATAGCGGAAAGGAATCTTACTTGGCATCTTCATTCCTTCAGTGTACAAATCTGCAGAAGAATTAAGCGCTATTGGCTTGGGCCTGCTTTCACGTGTTCCCGATATGCAAAATAAAGAGACGACTCCATTTGTGCTAATTGGTTTTTTTCACAATTATTCCTTGCTTACAAATGGCTGTTCTTTGTGGAGGCTTCATTTTGGCTTTGCATTCAAAGTAGAAGAGGGTTTGTTTGCTCTCTGATGGAAAGCTTGGATGCATATAGTATAGCAGATATGATTTCATGATTAATACTCTGAACAGTACTGATTTACGAAAAGCATCTATTAATATATACTCAGCAACAAAAGTTTCTGTGACACCATTTATGTGTATGTTATAAATGACACGCAAAGATCTCAATGCAATCAATATGTTTATTTAACAGGAGAAACACTGACTTTTCAGTGCCAACGTCACTCAAAACGAAAAATGTCATTTTCATGCGTCATGAAGCACTTGTCTGACGTCTAACCAATTGTGACCTTCACACTTCAATACCGGGTGTGACTTCCTCGTGCCATGATGCAAGCAACGCATCTCCGGCGCATGGACCGAATCAGATGTGCCAGAAATTGCTGTGGGATGTCATTCCAAATCTGACGTAGACGTTGTCGCAATTCCTGGAGTGTAGCTGGCGGGTTATCCAACCGCCGCAAACGTCGATCCATCTCGTCCCAAAGATGCTCGATTGGGGACATGTCTGGGGATCTGGCTGGCCATGGCAGGACATTGACATGTTGTTGCATCAGATACTGCTGTACAATCCTTGCAACGTGTGGTCTGGCGTTATCATGTTGCAGCGTTATTCCGGGACCATGTTGCATCAAAAACGGTACCACCAATGGCCGTAGCACTTCATCGCGATATCTTTGACCTGTCAGATTTCCATCAATAACAAGCAAATCTGTTCTGTTTCTAGCCGTGATCCCTCCCCAAATCATGACACTACCACCTCCAAAACGATCAAATTCCTGAACACAGTTGTTGGCATAACGTTCTCCACGTCGACGGTATACACGTAAACGACCATCACATCGGTTAAGCATGAATCTTGATTCATCAGTGAAGAGTACAAGATCCCACTGACGTTGGATCCACCGTCGATGTTGTTGTGCCCACTGTAGACGCAGTCGTCGGTGTTGTACTGTGAGTATTGGACGTCTTGCTGGCCGACGTGGGACAATGCCAAAATGACGGAGACGGCGACGGATTGTCTGTGCAGACAGTCGCCTCAAACCAGGTATCATTCTTGCAGTTATGGTTGCAGGTTGGAATCGATTTCGGAGATGGGTTGTTCGAATCCAGTTGTCCTGTCTGGGAGTGGTTACTCGTGGACGGCCGCTGCGAGGACGGTCTCTGACATGTCTTGTCTGCTGATGACGCTGCCATAAGTTCCAAATGGTGTTTCGGTGGACATTCAGGCGATGAGCAACTTCCCTCTGCGAGGTTCCGGATTCAATCATCCCAATGGCCCTCCACCGATCATTTTCAGACAGTCTTGGCATTTAGAGGGTAGAGTTCCTGATCCGAAATGGCTGTGTTTTCGATAAGTGATGCTTCTGTTGTTCATCAGGCACAATGTGAACATTCCAAAAATTCTCCTCTTTTATTGCCATCCACAAGCATGATTTACGCACATTTTCACGTGCAAAGTCATTTTCTTGCATTTTCATGATTTCCATTTCAATGTTGTGTTTACGTGTACCGTTTCAGTCTGATATCACCATGTATGACAATTTCATAATTGCGTTATGAAAAATAATTAACAATATTGGTGTCACAGAAACTTTTGTTGCTGAGTATATTATGAGTCATTCATCACCTTAATTTATTCGCCATGTGCCACAATGCAGACATAATTGCATGAGAATACATTGTTTACGGCCCAGGTCTGTCTTATTTCAAGATAAAAATGATCGTTTTGGAAATAAAAATGGCGAACTCACAGGGGTATCCATTTATGCCTCAAGAAAACAGTCATTTCAGTAGGTGGAGAAAAACTTCTGAATGATGTGATCGTACACTACAGTCCAAATCTATCCATTTCATTCAGCTGTCACCGTGCAGATCTTTTTCTGGGACCATTCAAATTGTGCAGAAAGAATCAGAATAGCTGAACAGCCTTTTGAACATAAACCTTAATGTAACATGTATTATCATAATGCCAGCATTGTGTCATGCTGTGGCTGCACTTCTCTGATTGAGGTACGACCTGCTTGATTTCTGATGTTTGTGGCAAAATGGCATCTGGCATGGACACCAATATATTAACTGCTCTTAATCAAATTAAACAAATTATTTCATTCCCTTAGATGAGACTTCACATAAAGTTTAAGTACAAAAATATTCTATATGGTCTCAGATGTTGGTATGCAATTTTAACTCTAAGATGATGTAGACCAGGCCTCCTCAAATCTGGACCTTGATCCAAATTCAGCCAAGGTTTTCTCTCAACCCAGGTAAGTAAATTAACACTTAGGGCCTCTGATTGGCCAAACTCTCTTTACACCTGACTCCCAGGTAAAGAGAGGGTAGAAAACCAGCAGTACTCGGACGTCCAGGACCGTGATTTGAAGACCAGGGATGATAGACTCTTTTCTGTTGTCAGTAAACAACCCATGACATCAAGCGGTCACAAATATCGATCAAATTTGACAAAACTTGTACTACAACTTAACTACATTAACTACTTTAGGATTGCATTTCAGCCCTGCATCTCCATAAGTGGGCATGGCAGGGTGGTCAGAATGAAAAACTGAAGCTGTCCAGTCTAACCCTATAATGCCCCCTGTATCAAATATGATACACCTAAATTGAAGGACCATGCCCACCTGGTAAGAAGCAACACAACCACGACTGCTCACTGTGACAGATTCCGGACAGCAACCAAAACTGATCATGAGATGAGGGGTCCGAGACCATTGAGGGTGAGCGCAAGTACCGTTTCACGCCGTCTATGTGAGCAACACATGCGTGCACACGGGGCCAACTGAGAACCCAGTTTTTGCTCATATACGCATGGCTGCCCTAACCGTGGTCGGTCAGTGACAGTCCTTGTTTTCCATTCTCAGACAGAAACAGGAAAATAAAGTGCCAAAAAATTACACAGAGGCAGGTGCCCACAGTCAGAAGTGAAGAGTTCATACTCCTGTTGATGGGCAAAATATGGGTTTTCTGTTGGGGCGGTGTGCACACGTTTTGCTCGCGTAGACTGCGTCAAACAGTAATTGCGCTCACCCTCAATCGTCTCAAACCCCTCATCTCATGATCAGTTTTGCTTGCTGTCTGGAATCTGTCACGTACAGGCTGTAACCAGATGTGGTGCTCTTGAGCTGCCATTGTCACTCGTGGCTGCCCTAAGCGGGGTCGGTCAGTGACAGTGCCTGTGTTACATTCTCGGATAGACAGCCGACTGATTGTTGAACAATGACAGTGCAAATGACGCACCACCTCTCGGCAGCTGAGATCTGCCCGTAACATGCCAAAGGCTCTTTTTCTCTCCCCTGTGTCACAAGCCGTTTCATTTTCTTAATGCAGTAGCATTTTTCGTTTTCTTTGTTGGCTTTATGTAGGCTATTGACCACACCAAAAAGAACAAGTGTCACTGTACACATCACAAACAGCTCGATGTAAGTGTGTGGCGCGTGCACGCGGTGCGCGTCAGGATTACAACACCACGAGCTTTTCTTTATTTCCTCTCATGCCTCACTGGAAAAGCAATAAAAATCAATCCATTTTTACCCCTCAGCCCTCAAGGCTGACGGGGTATTGCTATCCTTCGTGCGGTTGGGTGGGCGGACGGGCATCTCCAAAAACTTCGACATTGGGCTGAGGGGTATTCCAAGCATTGCACGCCTATTTTTCAATTTGCCACATATATAGTACATACCTCACCTGTGCATTTTTAATGGCGCTTTTTGTATATATAGTGCTCTCATTTTTAGTTAGACAATTCAATCACTTCCAAACACAAATGATCTCAACAGTCAAACATTCTTCTCCATTTAATAAGAACTCGTAATGGTGCTTCGCAAATGACAACGGAACAGAACATGGAAGACGGTAAATGGAGGTCTGGATTTGTGTTGTGTTCTACACCTTCCCAAGACGGATCAGCAACAAAACGTTACTGTGGAAATCTCTTTGGTCACACCAAAAAGGACCAAATCCTTGGTCAACTGTGCTGAAAACCTTTACAGAACGATGACATGGAAAATAAAAATACAAAAAAGCACAATCGTCATTAGACTGGTTTATACAGCAAAATCAAACACACACAACTTCTGAACGACAAAGTTCCGCTGGAGCTCTGTAAACTTCAACAGGTCCAATTCAACAAATCTTGCACACACTTCTGCAAACACGTAAGCGCACTTCCATCACAAGCCACTGTTTCAGGAGTAGAAGCCGATTGGAACAGAACTTCTCCTCACAGATGTATTCACCATGCAGTAGCAGGCTGGAGTCCTCACGCAAACATCTGGTAAGTTAAATGGGCGACTCAAAAGGACTTTTGAAGCCAATCTGCTTTCCCTGACTAACTAGGAAGGTCTCTTCCCTATTAGCATGCAATCTAGAACTGTCGCCTTGGCAACGAAACAGCACAAGTAACATTCAATCTGGAGCATCGCTTGGGGCAAATGAGGTTTCAGTGGCTCAGGCCTAATTTATAAATGGTGTGAACAATCAAAAAGAATAGGTACGCCACTTTTACCCATGGATTTGGAATTCATGAAAACAAATTTGTTTTAAAAAAAATTCAATCAGTAAGCTTGTGGATGATTGCAAGATTTCAAGCTGATTTTGATTTATAAAGTAAAAATTGCTTGCAGTTTATTGTTCCCATGACTTCAGAAATTATATTTTTGACAATACACCACTACCCTTTTCAAATGGATGCAACATTTCCAGACAAATCCTATGCAATTTTTTTACGAATGAGGCCCCAGAACGGTGATGTACAATGCGCGCTCTTCCAAAACCCTTCATGGATTGAGTTTGTCAGTTATTTTTGAGCATATTTTTACAGTGGAAAACGTGCAAAGACATTGGACAGGGGCAAGATTCACAAAGACTTAACCCTTTATATCTTGAGAGTTCTCTCATTACCACCCAAGCAGCCACTGGCTGTGCTCAAGCCCAAGTACACTGAAGGTGTGAATGCTGATTGCAGTCAAAGGAAATCGCATGGTGCAGCATTAGATCTGCCCCACAAGCGCGTGGACGCGTCTGTTCTGACATGCACATTGAGACAAGCACAAGCAAAGAGGGCCTCTAGTAATGTCATCATAGGGTTAAACCTTTACCTGGGGCAGTGCAGCACAATGCAAAGACGTTAACGAAAAACTGTACAGATGCTAATGGTTTCCAGTGGAATTGCAGTCTTCTTCAGTAAATATGCTGCGCATGTGGTCCCTGCCTATGTAAAAACATCTAAATGCAAAATTTTGAGAAACACAAGCCCCAAAATGCAACTGAATTGCAACTTGAAGAACTACCATACAATTTAGATTAACATATGAATATAACAGGACAAATAGAGAGAATTTATCCCAGTGCTCTCTAGAAGGTGCTTATGTCTGATGTTGGATTTCAAACATTACAAATCTTCAACAACACTAAACTTAAACATTGTATTAAATACGAATGAAATGATAACTTAGATGAATCAATTCAATTTCAAAAGCATTGTGCCTCTTTCAATGGCAGCTTATCTACTTGAAGTACAACAGCAAATATACACCTGCATAGCCCTGTATTCTGTACAGTCTCAACCTTTATCCTTTAAAAGTAATATATACAGACGTGTTTCCTTTACTTTGGTACACAAAGGCAAAGGGAAACACAGGATAAATTAAGTGTTTCTAAAATAACAACAACGCGTGATTTCCATGGTTTGAAGCCTCGCCCCATCAGTACGGGATGTAGCTGTTGCTCTCGCTTCGTCCCCAGTAGCTATATAGCAGTGAATGCGTTACTAGACAGTTCCTGTCAATCACAGAATAATAAAGAGTGCCTAGTGGGTGAGGATGCTCCGCCCCCCTCTCTCTGTCCATCATGCTACGTATTGAAGCCCCTGCAATGCA
This sequence comes from Gymnothorax reevesii, assembly GCA_029721435.1. NCBI lineage: Eukaryota > Metazoa > Chordata > Actinopteri > Anguilliformes > Muraenidae > Gymnothorax > Gymnothorax reevesii. The sequence continues at coordinate 159,927,405 of CM056573.1, forward strand.
GTGCTACGTGCTTCAGTTCTTCTTCCTGTCTTGTTCCTCTGGGGGGGCCTCGGCCTGGGGGCCGGGGAACGCATGGTGATACAGGGGCCGGTGACTCGCCGCCGCACTGTAGAGCTTGTAGAGAGCCTGCCAGGGGGGAGATGGCTGCAACAGTAAGACTTTATAAAAATAAGTGCATTCTGGGCAAGGGTCACGATGAGCCATAATTTGAAACTGGACAGAAGGCATGACACTGCAACAAGCAAAGCACGATAGAGTCAATGCTAAAAACAAAAGGCTACACCAGGGCTGCCTGACCCTGTTATTGCACCTATGCCGTCCTTTTGGTTTTCAGTCCAGTTTCAACAAAGCACACCTCATTCAACTAGAGATCTCGTTTGAAATCAGTTCAGCCAAATTTGGGTGGAAATGAAATCCTATCAGATCTGGAGGAATAGGGTTGGGCAGCCCTGCTGTGCACATTATCAACCTAATGAAGCTAGAAGGGGGAAAAACTTTTTAATAATAATTGCTTCCACTCGCAATAATAAGGTTTTGCAATGGATAGTGGATGGACAGTGGATAACGAAAATTATGCCTTTGACTGAAGTCTGAGAAGTTAAGAATGCATATTGAGAAAATTGAAATCATTTCAGTATTTCTATAAATATTAAGGGGTCTCTTTTCAGCCAATGGGTACCACTCTTAAATTCTGTTCAATTCTCCCCCAGCTGTCTAAGCCAGAGTTTGGAAAGCAAGTCATTAAATGATTCTCGCTAATATCACTCTACACATAAGCATTCATTTTAGCTGAATACGTCTACTTCCGTCGCCCTTATATTGTAGTTCTCCTGGCCAATCACAGTGAAATTCAGCAAGGAACGAGGAAAAAGACTTTAACATGGCTTGATGTCCCTAAGAACACCCGTGGCTTAATGACGCAACAGCCATGCAAGAAATCAGCCAGGAAAAAAAAACACCGGAAATCGTGGCAAGATTCAAACTCAGCAAAAGAAGAAATGTGCTGCATTAATGCAGAGACCGAGGAAGACTTTCCTTACCTCATTTGTGCTTCCCTGCGGGCGAGCAGGACAGAGAGAGAGGCAGAATCGGTCAATAACAAGCTTGAGTCACAGCACACAGCAGAGCCCCCGCTGAGCCTGCTGCAGACACCCGGTGTGGGGCTGTTCTCCAGCGCAGTGAGGTGCCAGTTCACCATTAAGTGGCACCAACAGTTTAGGGCGTCAGGTGAATTTGGGGCAGAGAACATGCAGGCAAAGCTCCTGGCTGAACATGTTACACACTGAGCACAGCAGCCACTAATCTGAGCAGAACAGTGGCTCTTTGACTCTTGAGGATACATTAGAGTTTGGTTATTCAACTCACTATGGTAAGCAAGCTGGCCGCGAGGCCCACGGTCTCCCCTCTCCAAAATAAATATGTACCCTGTAACCTTAAAGGAGGTCAATTCTGTTCAACATGAAAGTGGACATTTTGTAAAAGATGGCAAGGAACTGGATCCATAAAATTTGACCATCAGGTTTAAGAGAATGCTGCAAAACACCACAGTAAACAATTCTGAGCTTGTAAATCAAGTTTGAAAAAAAATATGTGAAGTACCAATATCTGACCTGTTAATCGCAAGGTCAAATAATAGGTCGATGTCACTGATATTAAATAGGAAACTGGTTCATAATCTAATCTTATATACAGAACGTGAGGTCTGTAATCCATTTTCTTCTCGAGTTATCGTGAACACCACTTTTCGGATGGACGCACGCACGCACGCACGGGTTGCGTTCCTATATCTCCCTTTCTCAATCGGCGACGGGAGACAATTAGCAGTGGTTTTTAAACTTACTAGGATGAGCTAGAGCAGGGGTTCATAAATGTACTAGGATAAGCAAGAACAATTGTTTTTAATCCAACAAAGATAACCTTCAGCAGTGGTTCTTAAATGCACAAGGATAAACCAGCGCAACAGCTCTTAAGCTCACTGGAATAAGCAAGAACAGTGGGTCATAAACTCTCTGGGATGTCAGAACGGAGGTTCTTAAACTTGTGTCACAAAGTCCTCACCCACTAGCTGTGGAAATGGTGCATGTCGAGATGAGATAAGTGATATATGTTTTATGATAAACATGGGTCAATGGGATCAGAAAGGATTGCAGCATGTGAGCTGGATGTGTGTCTTTATTGTTTGACGGTGTTTAGCACCAAAACTGAATTAATTTATTCCTGGTTACTTTAGGAAACATTCATTGAGTCCTCGCACACCTTTCGTGTGCCCTGGACAAAAAAACCGAATAAGTAAACATATATGTGCATTAATTTGGGGGAATCATTGGACTATCTCCTTCCAGTGGTGTAATATTTCAACAGCTCAGAGTCATTATTTGCATTAACAGTCTTGTCTTAATTTTGCTTCAAGATTCAGTGCCATATTGAGTCAGGAGCTGGAATTACAGGAACACTGTCTCACCATTCTGGCAACACTGAGATCATGTTTCATGTTGACTGGGTGAGAGGTGTGTTACCTGGTCCCACAGTGCCCCAGCGACCTGGTCGATGACGGCTCCGAGCTCGCGATACTCCCCGGAGTAGCGGATGTAGGCCCAGGTGCAGAGCGTGATCAAGGCCAGACCCAGGATCATGTTACACACGCTAGCGATGATGTCCACGCCCACGAAGCCCGTCACCCCTGCCACCACGTACATGATGAAGATGACGACGAAGAGCGTCGCAGGTGTGCGGGCGGCGTGGAAGATGTTCTTGGAGTCGTTGTGTTTGATATACTGGACGAAGACTTCGTCGATCTCGGCTTCCAGCTGCTGCAGGTAGCGACGGCTAAACTCCTCACCGCCCATTTTCTTAACGCTGCGGAACAGCTGCAGGGCCTCCTCCCGAATTTCCCCGTGCCTCGCCTGAAGCTCGCTGGGGGCCAGGAAGGGCCGGTCCCCCCCGCACACCTGGAGGCAAGGAAAAAAAGCACAGAACATCAAAACAACCCAACATCTGCACCTAAAATACACTCATTCACCTGCACACAAACACAACCAGCAGTGCTGTAACTGAAGAATATCGAAACCACCCAATATTAGCACCTCATACACTCGTCTATCTGCACACAAACACAGCCAGCAGCACTGCACCTCTAAAGAACGTAAAAGCAACCCAACATCTGAACCTCAAATACAGACATCCATCTGCACACAAATACAACCAGCAGCACAATAACTCTAAGGAAAATCAAAACAACCCAACATCCGCACCTCAAATACAGACATCCAACTGCACACAACAACAACCAGTAGCGCCGTAACTCTAAGGGACATCAAAATAACCCAACTTTGCAGCTTTGCGCTGGCGTCCATAAATTCAGGAATTTAATTCCTAAATAATTTTTTATTTGAATTTCCAGATGTCTTGCTTCACTGGAATTATTTTCTTGAGTCTCAAGTGACACAAATACTGAGTTATAAAGCCTAAATAGGCTCATGCAAAACAGGCAAAAATTGGAAATATTTGTATTATACGCAATGGGGTTAAATGCACTCATCCACTGGCACACAAAAACAACTAGACCTACTGCAATTTCAAAGAACATCAGAACGACCCAACATCAGCACCTGAAGTACAGACATCCATCCACAGACAAACAAAACCAGCAGTACTGTGACTCCAAAGAACATCAAAACAACCCAACGCCTCCACATCAAATACCCTCATCAATCTGTGCACAAATGCAACCAACAGCGCTGTTATCCTAAAGACCATTAAAACAACCTATTATCTACTCCTGAAATTCACTTATCGCACACTCAGACTACACCAGCAATGCAGTATCTCTAAAGAACATCAAAACACCCTGAAGTCTACCCCTCAAAATCTACCAGTACACTTACAGGTCCCCCACACACCAGGAGGATTGGGAGAAGCAGAGAAAAAGAAAAAAAACACACACGCACACACACGCACGCACACGCACGCACACGCACGCGCGCACACACACACACACACACACACACACATAATATCCTGTTCCTTCCACAGGGTAATTTTTTTTACTTTATGTCTTTGCCTTTTCAAGCCAGAAATCACAAGTATTTTGTAAGAATTTTCAGATGCAGATGTGACAACTACCACTGCTAATTGAAAGAAACAGTGTTCTAATACAGTAACTGAGATTTTTTTTAAATTCCCAAATACCTACTCATCAAAGGGTTAATTGTATTCATTGAGTAACTGAATAGTTGTTTGGATTGTATTGTAAAACATTCCGCACCTCCTCCATTTTCTTGTTGTACAAGTCCTTTGCTGCTGCCACCGCCGCAAGGTTATTAGCTTCCGCTGTTGCCTGGAGGGCAAGAAAGTGGGTTACAGGTCAAAGGTGAAACAGGTCAACCGGCTTGTGGAGCAGAAGAATTTAACTGAGGAGATGGTCAAATACAAATAAAGCTCGTCAGACAGAGAAACCCAGACTCTAATTTAACCCCTTTCTGCAGAAGCCAAATTTGGCTATTTATGGGTTACCCACTTTAATGCTGTATAATTCAAGATTCAAGCTTCATAAAGAGGAAAAATGTCGCTCAATTCAGAATAGACACTTACAGCATTTAGAATTACATTGTATTTCAGTTTATTTTCATGATTTTGGTAGAGAAAATGAGCTGCAAACATAAAAAATCTTCATGAGAATTCACCATTGAAATTGCAAAAAAAATTATTCTGAGGATTGAAAAACTGCTGGGGCTTAAAACTTTACATTTCTGGTATCATAAACTCCTTGAGCACAAGTAGAATTCATCTTCAACATTACATTCTAGATCACCTACATGCTATTAGCCAAATTATACAGCTACCCAAGTGTCTCCCCAAAGTCTCAAAATCATGGACTGTCAAATCATAAAAAAATCATGTATTTAACACAAATAAAGTTTTAAGGCATGAAATTTAATATGAACAAATGATTTTCTAGTTGAGTTTAGTATGAATTTATCAATATCAGTGCAGATGAATATCAGTGGTCACCAGCAACCTCTCCAAACAAATAAAATGCCTTTTCTCCATAATAAAGTTTAGAGTTTTGGCCATTTTTCTTCAAAGCCAGCACAAACACGCATTAAATAAACTGCTTATTAAACGGTCAGAACATTCACCCTGTAATGGAAGCTGCCAGTCCCCTCTTCTAAGCTCACGCACCCATTTCAACACTTATAAGAAACAAGTACACCTCACTAACTCAGTAATATCTGAATTCTGAAATATACCTTATTTTAACAGAACAGACACTCCACTTTCAGGGAATATCAAACATTCCATTGCCTCTCCCGATTCAAAAGAAACGTGCAATGAACGTACCAGGGGGTCCATCCAAATGTACGGGCAGTTCGCGTTTTAACCAGGAAAAAAACCTCGACATTCGACTTTGTCGAGTATGTATACATTCCAAAACGAAACAAAAACAACAAACAAAAAAAAAGTAGCAGCCTGACCTTTTTCATGAATCCCTCCTCCAGACACCAATCCAGTAGCAAGAACCCTCCGGTCCGGTTTCATTCGAAATAATTCCAACTGACCATATCCTTATCTCATTTAAATCCCGTAAATGTAATTGAACACTTCAAGGCCAGTTTTGCGAACCTGTTTTATATAAATCGCGTCTATTTTAGCCGCGTAATGTGCATTACGTAGACAGGATACAACCGAGCATGCTGATACGCACAGGTTTGTATGCTCTGTGTTTGACCAATCAATGTGTTTCACTTACTCTTAAATGTTTAAACACTCGGGAATTGGATAAGAAACGAGCCAATCAATACATTGTTACCAGGGAAACTTCACGAGGGCAGGAAGTGTAACTCTACAATTACGCAGAAGAGCTTGAGTGTATGGTTGAGTGATTGGCTATCAACGCTAGTACTCGGGTGGATATAACGAAGCGCTGAATTTGTCAATGAAGGAATCTACGCGTAAATCCACGGTAGGGAACAACAAATTTTTTTGAATGTGACAACTGTAATTGACAGTAGAATGTGAGAGAATCAATACCATGTCGATTTTTTTGCCTCAGAAAACTGATTTTTCTGAAACACTAATTGGAATACTGTTGGCTCACTGTGGCTAAACTGGTTGCTACAAAGGATAACGATTTTTTCTGTGTCAAGATATCGTTTTTTTTAAACTGCTGGATCGATACTATGGGCAAGGATACTGACCAGTTTGCACATCAGGCTTAGCTGAGGAGTTTAATTCATGCAGCTCTCGAAAAACAGGGAGCGGAGTGAACTTCCCCATATTCAGAACCGCGTTCGAGGTCTGCTTGCTTGTGAACATTCAATAATTGATCCGGGGGTGTCATCTTGTGATCGAGTACAGTAACAGCGTTCTTAAATTTGCATGTCTATCGACGCAGGCGTCTACATCTGCAGAAAGGGGTTAAACGCATCACCAGGGCTGAAGGAAGAGAACGATCCCCAATGACTCAATCACAGGTCAAAAATATCTCCGTTGAATCATTAGATTTATACATGTGACTGCTCTTTTTTTCAAATGTGTAACTGCTGCATGCGACTGCATATTTTACAACTTAAAATTTCTATGAGGCTTAGATTTCTATGAATAAAAAATACACAAATAATTCACTCCTCCTAATTATTGAGAAAAGTTAAGGCCATGAGAAAAATATGAATACCTGCAGCATGGACTTTGGGTGAGGAAGCTCTTCTCCTTGGTAAATCTTTATATAAGCCTTAAGAAACAGAGTAAATCCATATCATTACGAGAGTAGAATTCAAGTTATATTTTTACTTACATTGGAACCAGATTACAGAGAACCCCTCAATGAAGTTTTAGAATGGTCAACTGAGCTTATGAATAAAATAAACCATGTCTATTCATCATTCGCCGGAGTCAGTCAAAAACATACTTCCAGTACTGCAGTTGCCAAAATTTTCAATAATTCAACAATACAGCATCTTTCATACTGGGTTTTGTTGGCGATGTATAAAATCTCTCGCTTGCCATCATTCTGATTGAGCATAACTATATCTGACAACACCGACCGTTCAGACAAGCCAATATCAGCGTTAACCCAGAGGAAGGAGTAAGAACTACATTTTCTGAAAGTCTCAGGATGTAATATTTGACATCAACGCTGTGCAACTGCTGTGACCTTTGAAAAGAGTCTTTTCACTGTTGTTTCAGTGACTGCTAATATGGCTAAAGCCCAAGGTGACAGGCTTACTTTGAAATACTCCACCAGGCCACGGCACGTGATGTTGTTGCCGTTGATTTCCTTCAGATCCAGGTTGCCTGGGCTGAGGAGCCATGGGACCAGCACCTGGAGGTTGTTGATGAATTCCCTGTCTATCTCTGCACACACAAACAGGGAAAAGAGACAGTCTCGGGCACAGGCAATTAACGGTCGCAGCATCCTACTATTATTAGTGATAAGTACAGTAGTACCCTGCAAAAAATGTGCTATAGGAATCCTATAGGACAGTTTAACAGAATTCTACAGAACTTTAGTACCTCAAGTCCTACAGAAAAAAAGTTCGATAGAAAATCTCTGGAGGACATTTTTTCAGTTTGGCATCTTAAATCCCAGGCAATCACAAAAAGCAACCATTTTATATTACATTTCCCAGCAATCCTTTCCCAACTTGCATCCCAGTAAAACAATAACCACTCGTGTGCTACTCTGACCAGGGCTCATACCCAGACACTTCTGCTCCACAATGTGGTGCTTTAACCAAGTGAGCCAGCTAGGACATGCATGGTTAGAAATAACCTTCAGATGTATAAAGATGGTGGGAATATGTCTCAAAGTCTCAAAGCAGACCTCAAATTGTATTCAAATTCATTCTAAATCTGTATATAATCTGCAATCACATGCATGAGAATGGAAAGGAATAATTTGGTTGAATTTTTAAAATTAAGGGAAAGTTCAAAAGGTCAAACTTTCAATGTAATTCTGTCTTCGTAAGCAAAGGAGGAGCACCAGTTTTCCATTATGGCATAATAAAGCTGTAATGCCTTACATTTACATTTTTGAATCGCTGCAGAGGAAATGGAAAGAGGTCTTCATATGCAGTAACTGAAATACTAAGTTGTGTGGTCAGTCAGTCAATCAATCGTCTGATCAGAGAATCAATGAGAAGGGATGTGCCTGGTACCCCATGTGCTTAAGCGCACCTTAAAATTAAAAGGGACACAATTTCTTTGCTACTTCAGTATCATGGATATCACTGCATATTGCGCATTTTCATACCATTATTCCGGTTTCTCACTTCTAGAACCCAGGTACACGTCAGGCAAATTGACCCTTCGACAAAGCATTGCAATGATTCATAAGATTTATTTTTATTTAACCCTTATTTAAAATGTCTTTCCCATTAAGCTTTTGTTCTATTAGAAGGTCCTAAAGACCATCACAGTCCTATAGAACAGGTTTTTCAGCTAGGGTGTTCTATAGGAAGGTCTTATAGCACAGCAATAATCTTCTAGGACTTTCTTTTCCATAGAGGTGCTCTATAGGTTTCTAGCAAATTCCTATAGAACACACGGCAAATCCTATAGAACATGCTGTTCAACTAAAATGTTCTATAGAGTTCCATTGATGTTCTATAGAGTTCTATAGAATTCCATTGAAGTCCTACAGAACATTTTTTGCAGGGTACTGGTTCAGAGGTTGTGGAACCAACATGAATCAAAAGTATATTTGGTTTTGTACAGTTTTCAACCTGCAAATCCCATTGCAACCAATTGCCAGCTGTGATTTCTAGATCTTCTGTACATAATGTTCTAACAAGAACATTCAAATCACACAATTTGTGATCGGACACCCTAAAGGGTTATTCAAGGACAAACCAGGACACAAACTTTTTTCTTAGTCTAGTATCTTGACCATTGAGTTACAACATATTCAGAACCTCACTGCTGAAACAAACAAACAAACAAATAAATAAATAACACCTGACACCAATAGTGCCTGCATTTATAAAATATGGTGATCAAAGTTGAATTTCCACAGCCTGAGACTTTAAAAACTGGCCTGTGTACGTGTCCGTGATAGTGTTCGGCGACTTGCTGTGTCTTAGTGAGCGCACCTTTGATCCGACCATCGAAATGCGGGTTGGTAGCCACCTTCAGGCCAGGGTGAGGCATGAGGAAGCAGGATATGTTTGTGAAGCAGGAGTGGATGTGCTTCCGCACGTTCTGAAGCTCCTCGTGCTGGTTCTCCGAGATCTGCAACAGGAACACTCCCATCACATTACTTTTATTTAGCAGCCGCTTAAACCAAACATTATGCTCACTACTCGCATACAGAGGGCTGAAGGTCATCCAGACACTAAACGCTCACGACAATCATGAACAGACAGATCTCCTCACTGAGTGATAAAGATTAAATGTGTTTCTTAACTCTTTTTCCCATAGACTCCCTCCTCCCTTTCCCCATAATGACTGCAGATGAAAACCCAAGCATAGGCTGGGGAAAAGGTCCATTGATATACATATAGGTGTCATATGTGGTCATTACCTGGCCCCTCCCCTAGGGGGCCAGGTTAAGCAATGATCATGTTTGTGTGTGTGTGTGTGTGTGTGTGTTTCTGTCAGTCTGTCTGTCAGCCCGAGGCTGGGGCCAGGTCTGCTATCTCTGATTGCCTTGTTATGGGAAAAGGAGTTAAAAAAGATTCAAACTCCCCAGCCAAGAACCCCTAGCCAGACCCACCTGAGGTACCTCATCAAGAGTTTCAGGTATACTTGAGGTAGAATCCAGGAACTACCACAATCTGGCTGGGGGTCCGAGAGGAGTGCTCTGGGAACCACTCTCTAAAGTTGTTACAATAAGATTGCAATCTTTTCGGTTCCACCACTGAGGCCTTACAGACACGTAACCATCTAGCAACTTCCAATCTCAAGTGACTTGCAGGTTACATGTAAAGGCCTGATTCCATCCAAGTCTGTTCACAGTATAATAAGCAAGGCAGCTGAGACAGCATTCTTGTCCATGTATTCCTTCACTTGTAACGATAACCTCTACTCAGTCACAAACATGATCACTGACCTTGAGCCTCTTTTCCAGAAACTTCATGCCTCCCTCCTGTCCGTAGGAGAATTCGTAAGGAAAGCTCCAGTCTCGAACCAGGAAAATCATCGACTAAAGGAAAGAAAGAAACTGAGTTCGCCATCAGAGTCCTCCTGAAACTCCTGCAGCTCCCTGAAAATTGTGAAATCAATAGACAGACAAATGCCTGCAATGGAAGCAAGCAAATCCAAATATAACCCAAATCAGGGCGAGAGGGACTGGATACCTGGAAAGGTTTCAGGAATGTTTCTTCCATGGCTAGTCTACCATATTCTGTAAAGAGCTGCAAAAAGCGCAAACAGGAAAAGAAGAAAGAGATTGGTGACCTGATATAAATAAAACAAAATCTCAAAATACACGAAGTGAAACAAGTGTGAAGTTCTGAGACCGACACATCCATGCAAGTTTCAATCTTAGTAGCCAAAAAAACCATAGATTCTACCTGTAAATGTTGAAGATCATCCTCCTGTACATTCTGTGAGATGTTGTACACCTGGAGACATAAACCAACCACACATTTAAAATAATACAGGAACAAGAGAAAAACTCATCATGATCTCCAAAGGGATGAGAATTGACTGATAATCAAGTCTTAATATTAAACAACTATATTGCTCGGTGTAGGTATTTATGTACAGAAGCATATGTGCTGTTGGCTTTAGTTGTCATCAATACCTGCATGGAACTTATCATGGTGCTGAGAGCAAACACAGTTGCTGAGTCCCTGAGTGTTGACTGGCTGTCAAACGTGCCTTGTGTGTCCATCAGCAACACTGCCACCTAAAGGACACAAGAGAAACCACAGAAATGGTCAATTCACAATGTTTTTTCCATTATGAAATAGAGATCATCTTGCAATGGGATCACACCAGTCTCTTCCTATCACCTGATTTGCTTGGACCACAGCCACCATTGAACTCGGCCTCCATTCTGATGTCAACTACCGATCTTTAAAGTTTTATGATTGAGTCTTGCTCCGATGCTGCGCTATTGCAGTGGCAAAATCAGTCCACAGACAGACAGACAGACAGGAGTATAAACTCCCGTCAAAGAACTTAAAACTGCTTCTGAGGTGATTCCCCCAGCAATTAGTGTCTTTAGGACCATATATCGCCATGATCTATTACACACACACACACACACTTACAAGGCAGATACAATACCAGCTGACACTAAGGCAGTTAGCGGTTAAGCTTAAGGTGACCTTATCTGACAGTGCAGTATCTTACAGGTCATTTCAGGCTGCTCTCACCTTGCGGCCATCAGGCTTGTCGACCAGAAAGACTTCGCTCCAGATCTGAATGCCGGTCGTCTCTCTCTCAGATCCGCCTCTCCAGGAGAAACCAGTCAGAGGCTCATCAGGGTCTCCTAGCCAATCATCTGCAGCCTGCGCATCCACATAAATCTGTATTAAAGCCTACAACATTCCATGGTAAATCACAATACTCACACACAAGAGTACTTGTGAACACATACACACACAATCACAGACATACACACAGAAATATTAACACACATACACATACACAGAGTAACAGCACACCTCGTGCAGGTGAAGACCTAACTGACTTTCCCACAGATGCAATCACAAAGCAAAATGACTCATTCATCCACCGGTACATTGCTGCTGCGATTGAGTCTTGAGGCCCACACCTTCCAAAGGAAAGGGGAATATTCTGCGCAGCCACAACTGACCACGCTAAACTGCACTACAGTAAACCGTGGGAGAGTCTGACCTCACCTGATTGTACATGTAGCGTAGCATGAAGTCCATGAGGAAGGACTTGCCCTTCCGGAAAGCTCCGGCCACCGAGATAGCCACCACCTCCCGGTCCCTGACCTCCTCGGACAGCAGGATGCGGCTAAGTGCCGCCTCGTCGAGCTCGAAAGAGTGGTCATCCTTGACGATCAGCACCTGCACGGGCCGAGCCCTCCCGTCTGGCTCCTCCTCCTCAGAACTCCAGTCCAGGGCGCTCTTGTCAGGAAACGTCCCTGTTTTAGGATAGATAAAGCGAATGTCAGCAGGGTAGCCCAGCAGACAGGCTTGGTTCAAACCCTGTAAGGACGTGGGATTCTGACTTGCATCTGGAGAGATAAAGCAGGAAGAAACTTATTGGGCTCATGCAAGTCCCTTGCTCCCAAAACTTCTCCAGGACCAGGAGCTCTACCAATCCTTCACACAGTAGTACCCCATAATAGCAACTGTTCTATCTGGGGTTCCTCTCAGTTCCTCTTCATGTATTTAGTTGATCTGCTCTGGTTACGGTAAATAAACACAAACTATACCATTACAGACATCTAATGTCACCATGCTTGTATACTGACAACAAATGCCAGTTAAAGGTCCTGTATCAATAATACTATTGATATCCACCGAGTAGCGAGAGCATGAGAGAAAGGTGTATGTGCCCTGTCATAGACTAGCCAACTGCCTTGGGTGCATTCCTGCCTCTCTCCAAGTGCATACTGGGATAGGGTTTGGCCCTCTGTAACTCTGACCAGGAATAGGCGTCCTAGATGGATGGATGGATGGATGGATATTGTAGTTTATATTATGAAATCAGCCTGCAGAAGGAGATAGAGAGTAAGCTGTCATTGGAATTAACTGAGTGTCTGAAGAGAATTTAGTAAGCAAACCAGATCATGTACCCAGGGTTCACCAACATCATATTAGAGGGGCATTCAATTTTGCACAAATTATCATTTGATTTTCATATTAGAGACAAAGGCTGATTCGATTACCAAAAATTGCCCCAAGCCAGGCGCAGGACTTAAGTGGCTAATTGGTTTGACTTGTTTTGCATTATGTTGCTACCTCAGTCAGGCATTTTCTTAAATAGAACTTCATTAAAAAATCACATTCTCCTCATCATTAAAGTAAAATTGTGACCTTCTGAACAAAACATGATTTAATGACTTCATGAAATGAACCATCTATCTCTGATTCTCCAAGGTTCCCCAGCACTGTTCATGAGGAATTTTGGCAGACAGGCTCATTTTCCCTTGCAAACTGACAATTACATTGCTGGATCACTTCCCATCAGCTGACTCAGTGGGAAGCATTGGCTTGGTGTGTGTCACGGAAACAGGAAAAACAAACTAATATTCATTTACTTCACTGATGATAGTTACAACTCCAGAGTTAAAACCCCATTTAATGTGACATATTTAAGAGATTTGCAGGCTAAATGTACAGGATACAGGAGGGAAAGCTAGCCCAGAAATTGGTGCTTATGAAAGAAAATAGTGTAATCTAGGTTTCTTAGACTGCAGAGACCAGGGTCGTCTTAAATTCTGTGAAATGATGCGCTTGCTTTAATGCAGACAATTAAAATTGGAAAAAATGTAAATAAAAAGCTCTTTCAGATTCAGGAAATCTGAAAATTTTTGCCATCACTTGAATGTAGGTCAGAAAATGCTTAATCATGCACCAGTGTTAAGGCATCAGTTTGGGGCATGTGAACGCAGTGTTGATTTCACACGGCTACAGATCAATATCTCCAGAACACAGCAAAGTGGTCGGCTGGTATACAGCACTTCAAGCCACATAATTACATCCGCGACTCATCTTTTTACAGGAGTGTGGGATATGATCAGCTTCCGAGCAGCAACGGCCCAGTGAGATTATCCAGTCCAACACCCCCCCGTCTCAGTGGCAAGGGCACCGGCATTGAAGAACGATGCTATACAATGTGAGGGGGGATTGCATCTTAGCGCTCTCGTAAAGATGGCTGGTATGCTGTCTTTAAGGGCAGGGCATCTCCCAATGGCCATAATACACCCAGAAATGTTGTATATGGAAAAGACATGGACTGGTAGTCCAAAGTTCCAGAACAAATTCAATTTTGAATGATTCTTAACCTGTCTGTAATCTCTGAATGAGATTCTTAATCTATAACTGTTCTTAATTTCTTTATAACACAATTCCAGAGCGCAGAGGTAATTGGGACCTAACAGCAACCGCCGTGTAGAACGAGAGTGTGTGAAATGAAATCCGCTCCCACTGGATCTTCAAACTTCTGGAAAGTTCATCTAACGCCGGGCTGTACTGGCTCTACAGGGTTGCACAGGAAATGTGCAGTGAATTTGCAAGAGTGCATTCCTCAGAAATGAGTTTCTAAGAATGCTTTAAGCTGGGTTGGTGCAAGATAGTAATTTATGGTTGAGTGAAAACAACAGGCTTTCTTTCCTCAGAGCACAGTGCTCTTAAACACAGCCTAAAATATCATTAAATGTTGTCCATTTCAGATAAAACACTGAATGGCTCACAAGCTGCTATGAGGATGTGTTACTGTGTGGTGATACACACGAGTTGACGTATTACAGTCGGTGAGGAAAGAGACAGAAAGATCTGAAAGCTTTTGACTGTAACTGCTGGAGTCAGCAAGTCTGGCTGTACACATTAGACACATGGAAAACACAGGCAGAGCAGCCATGCCAAATTAAACGCAAAAGAGGATGCAGAATGATCGCAAGGATTTTTTTTTTTAGTTCCGTTTCCCCTTCCACAAAAACTTTAATTTTAACACAAAGGATACTATGACGAGGAGGTATAACCAAAATAAACACTGGAAGGAGAAGACATTTTAACTTTTAAAAAGCTGCAATTGCACAGTAAGCCCTGTGAGAGGTGTAAAGGCATCATTTTAAAGGTACTATTTAAACACAACAGGAATTCTGTGGTTTCGCTTTCACGGCTCATTTGGTCCTTTCATTCCTAACACATGATTCTGAATTTTTTTTTAAATACTCTGACATGCATCTAAAACTGAATAACTGAACTTCTTTGCAGCTGAATTTTTAAATAAAATAACAATAAAGAATTGTTCCAAATATGCTCATTTTAAATTAAAAATTTTTGAATAGTTCAAATATAATTATATAGAGGCGCAATCAGTGCTGAATTAAACAGTCTTGAATACTTTTTCAGTTTTAGCTTAAGCACGTCTCCAGTCAAGAATCGCGTGTTCACCCTGTACGATGCAGTAATGACCACGCCCCTCTGAGACCTGATGTCACTGGGATGCTGATTCGCTTCCGCCAGTGAATCATTTTTTATTCTTAGAAAGAGCTCTGCACACTTCACCAGGTGTTGGAGACACATGCACTGTGACGTACGCATCGATACTGAGCATCCTAGATTAGCACTGGTTATGTGTAGGGCCTTTTCAAACCAGATATTGCATCTGAAAGCAAACTAGAAGGTCTGTTTCCAATATATTTTGACACACCTGCCAGCAGAAAGCCGATGAGGACATTTTAGCATCAATTCTCGGAGTTTCATCAATTAACTGAATGCATCCAGTTCTGAAAATCCAAAAAAGATTTTTGTTCCATCGCTCAGCTCTCAATAGCCAACAGATACAAATTAGAATGACTTGTCTGCCTCGACAGCAAAACTACTGATTTAGGAAGTGTTCACAGGTATAATCACATGTCAGTTGCAGACACTAGAATTCAGCTGATGCATTCATGACTTAGCACTACCCACCTTCCATCCATTATCTATATTGTTTCTTCCTCACTGGGGTCGCAGTGTAGCTGGAGCCGATCCCAGCTGACTATGGGCAAAAAGCTTAAAGACACACCCTGGAAAGCTCATCCATTCATGACAGGGCACACACACCATTCACTTGCTCACTCATATCTGCCAACATATTTAGTCTCCTATTAGCCTGAGATATATGTTTTTGGACCGAGCAAACTCCACACAGAAATGGCCCAGGCCATGGCCTGGAGACAATAGTTCTGACCAAAGGTTTATTTATGGCAAAGAAAGATCTGGCACTATAAACATGTATTAACCCTTTAACTGCCTCAGCCTTTCGGTAGAGCACATTATGAGTTACTGTGCCTAATTGAAAGATGCGTTGAACTTAACCTGCGCCATCTTTAACACTCGCTGGATGTATACTATGTTGAAAGGGTCCAAACGATTCAGTTCAACACATTTCTCAGTTAGATACAATGACTTGAGATGGTCATTGCAGGTAGTTAAAGAGTTAATGCAAGTAAATCATGGGTATTTAATATTTTTGAAACCTGGGAGATCTATCATTAAGTCATAAAGGGTACATATCTTAGGTTTTATATTTTTAAATATTTCCCCAAATCTAGGCTATATGTAGGCAGTATTCCACGTCTGGCCAAGGACTCTCTAGATCACCTGAAAGAATCCCCTTTGGTCCACAGATACCATGTTGATAAATGAGAATCCAGAATTCAAATGAACTTCAGGAGAAAAGTGTATCTTTTCAGTGCCAAATTAGCTTCAGCAAATTATAGAGAGGTCAACAGCACAAAACAAAACCGCTTAACCCTAGAACACTATCGCCGGGTGATTTTCACCTGAGCAAACGTGTTTACGTGATTTTCATTATGTTGCATTTGTCTGAGTGTTATGGGTCCCTGGGTAGCTTCAGCATTGTCTTTGACTTCTTTGGAGACATGGGTGTTTTGTTTACCTCAGGGTACTTTTTTTCATTTTGTTAGACATGGCACAGTTGAAAATAAAAGAACACTACTCTAATTTGTCATGTATTGTCATATTTTGATGACAAGTACTTTTTATTGGGTATTTTACTATATCGGGAAAAATCACCCAGCGTTAGTGATGGTGTTACTAATTTTAGCAATCGTGTTCTAGGGTTAAGTACTGATAGCAAGCACCTCCTAAGTGGAAAGGCACAAATAGGCAATTAATTATACCATTTGGCCCCAAGTATTCTCCATTTCATGGTCATGTCCTCCGCCACAACAAGCTGCATGAATCTTAAGAACAATAAACCTATGTCTACTTCTTTTTAACGGGACGAGAATTACATTTCTTCTGATAAAAACCCACAACAAAATGTGTTGTATTGCAAAATGCCAGAAAGGAAAAATGGGAAGCAATTAAAATTAATGCAATGTGCAGAATAACGTCAATTATTCAAGACAACACCCTTCCTGATTTCCTGAACTAGGCGATCACTTGCAGGCTTGATGTAGGCCTGGGCTGGTCTTTGACTCCGAATGCCGAAACACAAAAGCTGCAAATGTTATTCACTCAGTGCACTGTCACAGCCAGAAAACTGAAACAGGTGGAAGATAACCGCAAAATGGCACAGGGGCTACTTTGCTGCATGTAGGTCAGTGCTCAAACCTGTAAATAGGAATCATGCAAGTTCCATTTTCGCTGCCTTTCGTAGACACTCCGACTTTATTAGGATGGTGTGATCCAGCATTTTACGGAAATGGCTTAATTCAGAAATCTTGAATCCATTTGTAGTTCATTAACTATCGTATCAATTCAAATATGAATTACGAGAAGAGCACAAATGTGATAGATAGCCAAAGGTAAATAAGTCGCAAATTGTGTGATAAGCGATGCAAGACAAAGGCAAATTTAAGGGTGAGGGGTCAACCAATGGTGCCGACCATTATTTTTAAACCCATATCGTCTGTTACGGGAACTGTAAATGATCAAATAAACTGATAATCACGTTGGCAATATCACTTTGACGATTACTGGCATGCACATAGGCTTTAATTCGAGCGTGACATTGTCATTACATTTCGCCAGATATAAACACTGGAATTTATACGTATCAAATGCCAATTAGATTATGCACTGGCCCACAATGTGTATTTACGCTGAAGTATTACTCTCGCGTCACAATCGCGGGGCTGTGGTCGGGGCAAGCCTTGCCAAAGAAAATAATATGTACATAATCGTTGAAGAAAATAATCACGACAAAGAATATTACATATCATGAGACATATTAGCCGACGCGTCGTAGGTGATGGCAAACGCTAACGAACGTTTCCCCACATTGTTTATAGTCAAAGACCTAAAGGGTACACTGATGCAATAATACTCACACATGCAGAAACACACAAATAACAGAGACTGTTACACATTTAAATCGTGTCCCTCCCTTGACAGTTCCATTGTATATTCAAAAAAAAAACAGCGGCTCACCCCAGCTATCCCTATCCTTGCGGTTCCTCGCCATGATTAAAGAGAATGCTCGAAATCCTCTGAAATTCTGTGTTGCTTTGGAGATCCTATCTTAGTCACTTAACATGTAGACGTAGGCGGTTCTTTTTTTTCATTCGGCAGAGAAGATGCTCGTAGCTCCAGGATGATGGAGCCTCATTCTGATCACAAACACAATCGCAGCATCTAGAAACTTCCACCAGGGGGTACTATTTGACATATGCAGAACGTGACATAAAAAACATCAAAAATGCCACAATAAGGTAATAGTGCACATTTCTAATCAAGCGAACGCATTTAAAATCTTAAATATTCATAAGAATGCATTGTATACTGTATATACAAACAGACATAGCTCGTCATTAACTCGGAAATTTTAAACTTAACCGGCCTCGTAACGGTTTTCAGAAGCCTACCATTTGTGCATGTTTGTAAAATTTACTCTAGATGGCAGTATAAGTCCCTTAAAAACTCTTTGTCGCATCTACGGTATTGTGGAAGAAGTCATCCTTGAACTCTGGTTAAGACTGGAATGCAGGATGCTATTTGAACGCGGTACATGGACGTGACACGAGATGAAGCCGTTCATTTCAGTGAACTAAATGTGTGTCAAGTGAACTGTGGCGTGGTGGTCTGCACTGCCGCCTCTCCACAAGAAAGTTTCGTGTACAAATCCGGGCTGGGGCCTTTCTTTGTCGAGTTAGCATGTTCTCCCCGTTTTCACCGGGTATTCCGGTTGCCCCTCTTCCAAAAAACATGCATTATAAGGACGCTCCTAACGCTACCCCTGACCAAGGTACAGGCTTAAAAACTGGAGTACCCCAGGCGCAGAGCTTGACTGCCCAGTGCTCTTAGCTGTACAATGGTTTGAATGTAGAGCACAAATTATCCCACGGGGCTCAAGTATATATTGGTTTCTTGAAATAACGTTATTTCTTTATTACGCGTAAGAATTCAGACTTTGCTCAACTCAAAGCTGCACAACCGTCTGTGGTCCTAATGATTTGATTTCCACTTCGTAAACAAATCAAACTATCGACATAAAACTCAAAGTAGCATTATATTTCTTTCAGACTCCATTGAAAGCTGACGCTGCTTTCCCCCCGGACGCGAAACGAATTTTTCGCGCGACAGACTACGTTCAAAGTCAATGCAAAGACTCAAATCGCGTTGGCTTTGAATGTAATTAATCTGTCGTGCGAAAAAATCGTTTCGCGTCCAGTGTGAAAGCTGAGAGGACTTGTCAACAGGAGGAAGTGACCTGCTTGTCAGCGTCGTGGAGTGAGGCGGAGTAACGTTAGAGACCCCGCAGTGTAACCAGCCGAGAGCGTCGATGAGGCTTCAGCTGAGTGATAGTATGAGATCGACCGACTAGACGTGAACGTCAGCTGCGGAATAAGTGTTTTACTGCTGCCCGAAGTACTTCACTGGACTTCAGATTCGACGACGAGTGATATTGGATCATCTCTGGAAAGCATCTAAGAAGACGAATTTAACCAGTGAGCCAGGATTTATTTTTTAGACGGTGAGTCAACATTGGTTTATAGCCACTAGCTAACTTAGTTGTCAAGTTCGCTAGCCGCTGAGCGAGCTAACGCTTCGTGTAGCAGGCTAACATTATTGTATTGCATTATTGTCTGGCAGCGACAAATTCATCAAATTAGCATCCGGTGCTAGTCCGGTCTTCACAACTTTATTCTGAGTTAACGTTAGCTGGCCAGTTAACTGCGAATCTATGTTTAAAATCTAATCAGTGATGCTGGCTGAAGTCCAGAGTGAAAGCGCCGTTAAGTTGAAATGAGCTGGCTGTTTATAAATAGCATTATTGCCACTGATATGTACAGGTTTGGTTAAATCTGGACTTGCTCGCTCTCTAATGTTGTTCATACACACAATGAAGTCGGGCTCGCTGGTGGGTTAGTTGAAAGTTAAAGTAACGCGTTAGCTAGCGTTTGTTAGATCGTATACAGACTGTGCTGCCCAGGTAGTGTTGGTAACTGGACCTGTGGAGTTATTCCAGCAGTAACGAGTCCTCTCGTTGTCCATGAAAAGAAAAAAAACTGAAGCTTGCAGCTTCATTAGCTGAGTAATTAAGTAGTTAGTCAGAGATGGGCTTCAATGACCCGCGATTCGTTACAGATGATGGTTAGTAAATGTATTGGCAGCAAATTAATGTTAACTGCGTATTACAAGTTGTAAGTTGGCTAACATCATGTAGGAATGGGCTAAATGTTCCTCGCTAGCTAAGTTAACGTTAGCTGGCTGGCTAACTTACGTTTCGCGAAGTTAAATCTTAAGTTTGGGTAAACGATGAGTCCCAGTATGTTTTTTTTTTACACGCATTTGGTAGGCTGGAGTAAATGTGTTGCCACGACTCCATAGGATAAAGCCGCTTTCACACTGGACGCGAAAGTAATTTTTCGCACGATAGATTACATTCAAAGTAAATGCAACGACGATGCATTGCATTCTCGTTTTTGCATTGACTTTGATTGTAAATCTGTCGTGCGAAAAATTCATTTCGCGTCCGGTGTGAAAGCAGCTTGAGCAAGGAATAAGCAGTAATGTGAACGATGTGCTAAGCTAGCTGATACTAAAACAAAGGAAATGAATGTTGACTTGTGGATAAATTAACTATTATACTATCGGTGGCACTTTCCATCGGTAAATGAGCGTTAGGTTTCCTGCTGACTTTTTCTACTAGTCTTCCCTCTCAGGGAATAGGTTTGATGTTTGATTATTTTGTCCTGATGTCTGCAAAATGCGTGGGACTCCCGTGATGGATTACGCCCTTTCCCCTGGCATGCTACGAGTTAGCTATCAAGTTATATTAACCCGTCCGCAGTCAATGCGTACGACCTACCAGCATAACACTGGCTCGAACTGTTGCTGGGTATCTTGCCAACTGGGTTAGCTGATGTTTTCCATCTGTCATTCATACTTATTTTTCTGTCTCGCTTGCAGGAATGGACCAGACGCCACTATTGGAAATGGGAAAGTTGCTACGTTAGGAGCAGAGAAAAAAACATCGTACGGGCTTAAGATTTTCGTTTCCACGCCGCTTAACTAGTTAATGTGAAGCGCAGGAGGAGACGACCATGGATGTTTTCTCCCGGCCCAGCGGGGAAATTCAAAGGAAAAATCCACAGCAGGATTTTGAGCTTATTCAGCGAGTTGGAAGCGGTACTTATGGAGACGTTTATAAGGTATTTCCCCTCGTAACTGTGTTGTGTAATCTTCAGTAATCATGTAATATACGCGGAAAATGTACTTGTACAGTTTTGCTCACACTCAAGCCGCTTTCACAGCGGACGTGAAACGAAATTTTCGCATGACAGATTACATTCAAAGTCAATGCAAAGACGCGAATAGACGCGTTTCGCGTGTGTTCGCGTCTTTGCATTGACTTTGAATGTAATCTGTCGTACGGAAAATTCGTTTCGCGTCCGGTGTGAAAGCGGCTTCAGCAGAATTAAACTCATTATTCACGGTGCTGTGTAAAACCGTGACAGGTGTTGCTTTTGCGAAGACGGCTCAGCCCGCTAACATGTCGTTTTCTAATTGCAGTTTCTGACCTAAAATGCGCTTTCAGTCGAATGGTAACGTGGAAAACTCTGATTCTAAAAGGAAACAGCCATTTCAGTTAAATTTGTGCAGTAAGTTGTAATATCAGCCGGTTATGAGCTGTGTTTTTCTGGCGAAGTTGTTACAAACACGCACCCTCAGCAAAGCGGTGAATAATTTGCCTGCATACAAATTCAAAGATTAATTTACATCATAGAATTTTGCTGCAAAAAAAGCCACCGAGACTCGGATTATGTGAACATAGCTTGCAAAACGTTGTTGATCTTCGTTGACTTGCGAGGGTTTGTCAGTTTACCGCCATCAGTCACTCTTATCAAAGTTTTTGGAAATACATTCTTGTGTAAACAGATTGGTCTTGTTTGGTTGTGTCAGCTCTGAGCAGATGGCTGGTTTATTGATGTTTGCACGGTATATGTTTTTGTAGCTGGGTAAAGTATTTATGTAGTTGAATGAATCATCCACGGCTACAAAAGATCTGTTTGAAGCGTGAGAAGCTCAGGTCAGGGTTATATTTCAGGCCTCTGTTGCCTCTTAATAGTACCTTTTGTAAGAGTGAGCATGATGGTGTAGTTTGTATTGTCTTCGTCGCCCACAGCCTCAATGTGTGTATGAAGAATTCAGTGTCCAGTTTGATAATGTATAGAAACAATATTTGGAATAAGATGTTTTGTGAGAGCTAGAAATGTTCTTCCTGGTTTCCTGCTCTAAAGGAGCAATGGAAATTCCTTACTCAGAGAATTGAACAATCAAGTTTTTTCCCCTACACGAATCTGTGCCATCAGTTCCACCCGGAGATCTTTTGAATGAATTTATGAATGATCCTTACATGCTAAACAAATTGACGAATATGCCAAAATTGGCGAGCACGTCAGCAAATAGACCAAAGTCCAACCCTTCATTCACTGTTTAACGCAGTTCATCAGTTTCATTTGTAATGCTTTACCAGTCCACGTAACTTTATGCATTTTTGCTGTTGCCTGGATCCATTAAAAATACAACATAAAATTGCCGTGCTGTTGTTGTGCAGGGTAGCCTGCTGTTATGGGTTTTAGTGGGTCATTCCCAACATTGTATTCAGCCTGGTTTATTCAACCTGTTGCATAGGTTTACTTGATTTATTATTGTAGTTTTCTAGGGAATTATTGTATATAAGCGCTTCAAACTCTCCTTGTGATATAGCAACACAACAGAAACAGTTTTGCATTCTTTAAAGGGGACCTATTTTGCTATATTTCCAAGGTTATATTTTGATCTTGGACTCCCCTAGGGTACTCCTGATGGTTCAAAGTCCAAAACGGGGTCCTTATGTTGTTCATACTGCCATCCTCAAAAAACCCCATTTGTAGTCCATTGTAGTCTCTGCCTGAAAAGCCTAATTGGGGTGGCTCTTCCGCTATGGCCCCCACTCCCTCTTTGCCCACTTTCTTCTGACTGGCCAGCTCTGTGGAAAGCGGAGTTGGGCAGGTCAAGGCTGCAGAACGCAGTTTTCCGGGTCTGCTTCCCCAGAGTGAAACGTGAGGCACATCTGGATTTGATAAGGAATCGGCAGGGAAATTCTGAAATCTAACACTATACATGAATATAGATCTAATGAAATTAACTTGTTCTAATAAAAGCAGCGGTGAAAGTGGAGGATGCTGTGCGAAAATCTAGCAGCTCAAGCTCAAATGTGTTATTGGCTACAGTTTGCTACGGCAACAGTAGTGAGAACCACTGTTTTTCTACTCTATAGCTTGGATGCAGGGAAAGCTAGAATCCACCACATACAGACACATTTGTGGAACGGGTCGACAAACCCAAATGTAGACCGGAGACCGTAGAAATCCGGTGGGTCTGAGTTCAGAGGGAAACATGGACAGTGAGGAGCAGCTAAAAGTGGACTAACAGCTTATGGACCGTTTCATTGTGTATTTGGACCTGCTAGTTCGTGTGCATAACTGTGGTGTGTCGTTGGCATGGAGTAACGAACAGCTTCTGCGCTGGTATATGACAGAGCGGTGAAATCTCCAGGCAAAACGGCCTTTTCGGAAGTTGCCTGTGGTAATGGTTTACTTTTCGGATCGGAATGACCAACATTTCCTCGCGGAAAATGGGCTCGTTATGGATAGTGCACGAGAGCTGGGTAGAGCTCTGGTTATGTTATGAGCATAATACAGGTTTTATAGACTGTAAGTTCTGTTTGCGTGAACAGTTGCTTATGTGGAGCTAGCGAATCGATAACTTTAACAGGAAAGAACTCAATTGCTGATTTATTATTCAGTCGACAGCAATGCGGAGAAGTCGTTTGTTATACCGGACACGTTATAGCCTGTGCGTTTCCCTATTGCGTTCACCGGTAGCATCGGAGAGCTTGCCCAGGTATTGGGGAAATATCAGGCTGACCTCGGTCATGGATAAGTAAGGAGATCGTTTCACAAGCACCCAAAAACGCGCCCCAAGCTCTGCAAAACCTACGTCTTGTATAACTGCAGCCTTCGCTGCCTAACTCTGGAGACACATACAGCACCTCTGCGGTTAGCTTCGACTGTAGTGGCTACAATCAGGCAACATTATGATGGAACTGCCACATTGATGCTTACCGAAGTAACTCAAGCATACCGATCATAATTACTGCCTATAAGTTACCAGGAGCATTTTAGTTTACACAGCACATTAGGCTTGGCACGGTCCTGGGAAAAAAACCGAACCGAACGATATGCCTGTTGCGGTGCAATACGCGTGTAGACTTCGGTTCGCAAAAAAAAAAGGGCGAATGCCCGTATGAAACCACGTGGTTGTCTTTAACGCGAAAGAATTGAAGCGACAGCGGATTGTGGAGGACAAGTGCAAATATGGCAAGTGACAGTGGAGAAGACATCTTGTACATTGAGGATGCCCCCGCGTCATTCAAATCAGGTGTGTGGGAACATTTTGGTTTTCCCATTACATACGATGACGCCGGCAAAAAATCAGTTGACAAAATCGTCACAGTATGCAAGCATTGTAAAGCACGAATTCCGTACAATCGTGGGAATACTTCAAATATGCCACAACATGGCAGCAAACGCTCCTGACACTTTGTATAAATACTGTAGTAAATAAAAAAAAAAAGCTGGTTAAATCATCCATGTCTTACTTCTTGCTGTTTCAAAGTACTACCTGGCATTTCATCAGAGATTTTTCATAAAATATGCTTATGTCAACTCAAACTTAGTTTGTGCATGACTATTTCATTCTAACTATAATTTTAACCTCTCTTAAATGCTTAAAAACTATGGTAACTTAGGGTAAATAGTATATGCCCAAATATAGAGTACTTAAAATAAAAAAAACAAAAAACCGTTATACGTACTGAACCGCAGACCTCAAACCGCAATACGTACCGAACCGCCACTTTTGTGAACCGTGCCACCCCTACAGCACATGAACTAACATGCAGTAGCTGTCGAGCGGTCATAACTAGAGACAAACGTTACTCTGCAATACAGGTTTTACACACAGGTAATTCCTTTACCGGGGGGGCAGTTGTACCAAGCATCCAAATTACAAACAAGTATAAAATGTTTGCTTCACTTCAAATAAGGTGTGTAAGAACATAAACCTCATGTTGAATTTCTCCTGATATTATTCTAGAATATTTAGGACCCAAATATTAGCAATAGTAACTTGGCTACATTAGCCGCAGTGCTACAGCCACATTCAACAGGCCATCAGTTGGGTAGGCTTATGCTTTGAAGCAACTGCCTCCGCATTTGTAGCCATGTTTCCATCCACACCTTCTTATATGAATTAAGTAATATCGAATTAAAAATGGCTCACGGAGACAGTGAAATTAGACTTGATTTCAAGACTATCGACTCATAGTTTGTACGGTCCATCTCATCGGATTTTCTCTTGATCGGTAAAAGGCTTATGCGATAAATGCTGATGGAAATGATATTCGCCGAATAAATCTGCTACTGCATCTTGACGGTGTTGTGATGCCTTTGTTTCCTTCTGATAATGGTCTGCTATGCTTCTAATAGCTGGCACCTAAGCACTACTACAACTGGTGCAATTATCGTCATTTGTTGGTAAACGCGATCCATTTTGGCTAACCAGCTAAATTAGTTGGCTAACAAACTACTTTTGTTCACTTGAAGGTTCTGCGATTCAGTGTGAAAATGAATGGAAACAGCTTAAAATGTCAGAAATGTCCTCTACACCAATTTGATCGTATAACAGCATGTGGCGTCATTGCACACTACATTTATTCGCTTTAATGCCATTAGATAGAAATGTATTTTCACCAGCTTTATTCGCATGTATATTTTAGGCGAACTTCAGATAATTTGATTGACAAGTGGATGGAAACATAGCTTGTGAGTCACGACGGATACAGGCTTTATCTTCAAATATTTTAAAAAGCCTGCGTTTGAGGCCACTTGTTGGTGCTAACTATCGTAAGTGGTCCTGCTAGCCTCCTGAAACTCGTTAGCTTCACTTACATTATTTGCTGTTATATTGTTCGTTACAGCTTGTGGCTTCGAGCGCTTGATCAATGCAACTGCTTCAGATTTGAGCAGCAACTGAAACGCTTATCCTGTGTCGAATTATCCTTTATTGACAAAGCTGTCTTTGGTGAAATGCTGAGCACTAACAGCTTAGGCCGTGGCTGTTTGCAGCCAGCAAACAAAAAAGCTACCCATTGATTTCTAGAGGCATCGTCTTTTGGGAGAGAAATAAGTGCTCTTCTTCGCGTCCAAAAGTACACGGACGAGCAGCTTTGGGAGAGATGCTGACAAAACTGCACCTCAAATGATCTGCGGTTCTTCTTTTGTATTTCTGGAAGTGTAGATGCTACTAAGGTATAGTATGAACCGCGGTTGTTCATGTCTGCTAGAATAATTTCTGGTGTGGGCAGGTCCAGTGCTGTGATTGGCTTTGGTTAGGTCTGTACTAATTGGACGGCACAACCTGACGTCAGGTTTTGCCCAGATCTCGTGAAGATCTCGGGAGGAGCTGTTCAGAGAGGAAATCACGTTCACGAAATCACGTTCTTGGATTATGGAAAAACCCCTGTATCTTATGTTTAGAAACTTTTCAGAGGTTGAGTATGGACATCCAACATTATAACATTGCCCATATGTATTAAAAGAAGGATCAGCATAATGGGTCCCTTTTAAGGAGAATTAGCCACAGTACAGATAGCTAGAAATTGAATTTGAATGAGTGGTGTTTTCTGTGGGATGCCCTGATGTGCAGTTCTGCCAAGCACTAGAGAATTCAGCAGGCCTTTTAAATGGGTGGCTTTTAACAGATGGGTTGAGTTAGTGATCGTTTCTTCGAGCCAGTAGCCTTGCACAATGATGCACATTTCAGCTGAGTTCTGCTGTAGACACCATGTGTGTTGTTTTTTTTTTGTTTTTTTTTTTTAATAGATCTGGCATCTCCAATCCCACCCGAATCTGGAATGCCTAATCCAAGTACTACATACAAGGCTTTATATACTAGTTCCTTTTTCTGGTAACTTATGGTTGTGCTAATTGCGACTTTGCTGCCAAGGCTAGTGAAGTGAATCATGGTCAACCCCAATTCTGAAATGGTTGGGACAAAGTGTAAATTGTGAATAAAATCCAAATGCAGTTACTTTCAGATCACATGAGCCAATATGTTATTTACAATTGTACATTGATAACATTTCAGATGTTGAAACTGAGACATTTTAAATTTTTATCCACAAAATGAGCTCATTTCAAATTTTCTGGCTGCAGCAGGTCTCAAAAAAAAAAGTTGGGACACAGGTAAAAAGGCTGGAAAAGCAATTGATATATAAGAGAATCAGCTGAAAGAACATTTGGCAAGAAATTACATTAACTGGCATCAGGTGTGTAACATGATTGGCTGTAAAAAGGGATGTCTTAGAGAGGCTGAGTCTCTCAGAAGTAAAGATGGCCAGAGCCTCTGCAACCTGTGAAGGCTTGAGGGGGGGCGGGGAATTGTGGAATACTTTTAAAAACAATGTTCCTCAGCGTCAAGTTGGAAAGACTTTGAAGCTCTCAAAGGTCATCGACAGTGCATAACATCATCAAAAGATTCAGAAACTGGAAAAATCTCTGTGCATAAGGGACAAGACTGAACACCTTTATTGGATGCCTGTGATCTTCGGGCCATCAGACGCCACTGCATCACTCACTGACGTGATTCTGTCATTGACATGACTAAATGGGCCCAGGAATACTTAAAAGAAACAACTACCCGTAAACACAATCCGCCGTGCCATCCACAGATGCCACCTAAAGCTCTATCATGCAAAAAGGGGGCCATTGTTGAGCATGATCCTGAAGCGCCGCCATGTTCTGTGGGCCAAGGCTCATTTAAAGCTATTCTTACCTTTCTGGAATTTTTTTTTTTTTGCTCCTAATAAGCGTATGGCACACTAAAATGTAAAAGAAATCCACCAGGTGTTGAAACTCATCGATATTCAATTCTCATATATTTCTGATAAAAGTCTGGCCAATCATTGTCTTTGGTCCGAGTAAAATGATTTGCCGAGCTTCCTGTCTGTCATCCGTTGCTGTGCCCCTTCCAGTTGCCTACCGCTGTCACTCCTTGCGAGACCCGCGCCTCTCTGGCAGAGCAGCAGAGTGGTCGAGACAAAGCAGGTACTCAACGAAGTTAGCCTGCGAACAAAGCAGCTGCAAATGCTCTTGATTTAATGACTAACGTCATCGGGACAATTCTGGTGAGGGAAGACATTATGACAGCAGTTTTGCAAGAAAATATGTATGAATTCTGCCAAAACAAGAAGCATCTGACTGTAAACAAACAGGCGCCGAAATGCTAGTATTACTAACGTTAATGGTAATTCCTCAGACGTTACGAGGGCATTTTATTTTATACCACACATAGAATTGAATATTACTTAATTACTGTTGATTAGTTTTCACTAACAGGTGCCTCTGAATCTGACTCTATTGCCCCGTTTCAAGATGCTTTCACTCCAGACACGAAAACAAATTTTTCGTACGACAGATTACATTCAAAGTCAATGCTCAGACGCGAATACGCACAAGATTTGCGTCTTTGCTGGGATTTCAGAGGCAGGCAAAGTTGTTCATGTTCAAATTTCTAATAAGTGCAGTGCCGCATGCCAGAAAGGCAAGAATAGCTTTAAAATGGACTGTAGCAAAGTGGTAAAGTGTCCTCTGGTCAGATGAGTCCAAATTTGACATTCTTGTTGGAAATCATGGGTGTTATGTCCTCAAGGCTAAAGAGGAGAAAACAGGAGTGGGGTCTATCAGTGTTCAGTTCAAAAGCCAGCATCTCTGGTGGTATGGGGATGCATTAATGCGTATGGTGTGGCATGCTTGCATGTTTTGAAAAGCACCATGAATGATTGAAGGTATATAAAGGTTTCAGAGCAACATATGCTCCCATCCTGGCGACATCTATTCCATGGAAGGTCTTGTGTGTTTCAGCAGGACAATGCAAAACCACATACATCAGCTACTACAACAGCATGGCTTCGTAGTAGAAGTCTGTGTGCTGAACTGGCCTGCCTGCAGTCCTGATCTTTCACTGATTGAGAACATTTGGCGTATAATTAAACAAAAATTCCTTCAAAGGAGACCCAAAACTCTCCAGCAGCTGGAAGCCTTTATTAAACAAGAGTGGGATCAAATTCCAGTGGCACAAATTCCACTGGAAAGACGCTTGTCTCCGCAATTCCCAGACGCCTCTACTCTGTTAAAAAGAAGAGGTAAACCATGATAAACAGGCTCCTGTCCCAAATATTTTGAGACCTGTAGCAACCATCAAATTTGATTTGAGCTCATTTTGTGGATAAAATAATACAATTTCTCAGTTTCAACATTTGCTATGTTATCTCTGTTCAATTGTGAATAATATACTGGCTGGTGTGATTTGAAAGTCATTGCGTGATGATTTTATTCACAATTTGCACTCTGTCGAAACTATTTCGGAATTGGGGTTGTAGAAGTGACCAATAAAGAACAATGAAGGATTATCATTCAGTCTCTTCTTTAAGCTTTGTTATAGCTGTCATTGATGCATATAGGTATTTGTTACAAAATTGATGGCTGATGCTTTACCTCAATTTTGAAACTGATTAATTTGCCACTTGGGTGGGCTTTGGTATCGCTGTTTTACAGGTAAAATCTGTGTGATCCATTATCATTGATTTTACATGCGAGTGGTTGATTGAAGTGCAAGGAATTGTGTGTAGTTCATTCTGGTGCTGAAAATATGCCTGAAGTGTCCAAAATGCATGCAGAATATTATGTCTCCTATTTGCAAACACAACCTATTCATAACCAAAAGCAGTGTTCTCCACTAAAATTTTCAATGACCGGGCGGTAGTTGCACATCTTCCAGGGCTCTTTAAATTCGCCACTTTTTTTTTTTTTTTTTGATCAGGCGACCGAGGATTCTCAGCCGGCGCATATAGTATTATAAACTGGCAGCGATTGCACAATCTCTCAGAATGAACGTGCGGCCCGCCCGCTCATTAATGATTTTGGTGAACCCTGCAAAAGAGGTTCCATTTTGTAATTACCTCCGCCCTATTTGACCCTATTGATTTTCACCACGATCACTGAAACAATATAGCCGTCACGGCAGCATGTTGAAATACTATCACACGCGATAACTCAAAAAGTAATGCACGGATTTGTCTGAAATTTTGTGGGTTGATTGCTGTTGCATCAAGGATAGACCCTATCGATTTTGACCGCGATCAGTGAAACAATATGGCCGCCATAGCAGCCATCTTGAAATCCTATCACATGCAATCCTATCACAGAACTCAACTCTGCTCCCACTCATGAACATTTGGATCGTGCTGCCTTGGCAGAGGTTTGCGCTCTGAGTGTCTCTAGTTCTCTGTGTGTTTGTAGTAAAAGGGATCCCGGTAAGAGCAGGTTTTCAGTTCACACAGCGGGTGTCTGTGTTTATACTCCGATGACATCACACACAGGAAGTACTGAAAGCAATTTGAAAGTGCAGATACTGGCCCGTAGGCAAGGAGGGTTTGTTTGAACCCCCCCCCCCCTCCCCCCCGCCAATATAATGACATCTAACGTTAACTGGTCTTATCCTAACTGCACAGAAGTATGTAATCTTACAAGATTTACCCTAATAACCGTCTATTTATGCGTGATTCCTGCGAAATTTGGTCAGCAAACGATTTCCCTGCGATAACTCTGGATAAATGCGAGCCGCGTGTTACTCAGCATTGTTTATTAAAAAAATGCCACATCACTGAATATATTAGTCCGCTTAAGATCATTGGAGATAAAAGCCCAGCGCTGAGACCATGTGTCACTGGGCCATTGATCAGCTGTGCTGTCATATTCACGGCACCTGTTCGCTTAAAAATGACTGTGAAGGCAGCAGAAGTATCACTATTAGTCCTTGAAAAATTTTTTTTTCCAGTAGATATTCTAGTTACAACATGATTGAGCTTGCAAAGCAGTTTTGTGTTGCTTTGTGTGGTATTTATTCAGGTTTGGGAATGATGTCTCCAAAACATAATAAGCCAAAATTGGCTGTCTGACCAGGACTAGTTAACGTCAGATCTCATGTATTTCCACTGAAATGGAGAGAAATCTCGCAAAAAAAAATTATATTTCGAAGGTGAAATGCCCACAGTATGAATACATTTTGGTTATACATTTTATTTTCTTGGTAATAGTTATATAATCGTATTATTATGCTCGAGGGTGTGCTTGACCGTCAGTGTCACTGCAGTGATTAACGGAACTCAAGCTCCTCGTTCCTGGCCGCATCACTGTCCCCAGCAAAGGTAAACATGCCGCGTGTTTGATTGGAGCTGATGAGTGTCTCTTTCCATAAATGACAACTGACAGACAGCAAAGGTGAGCAACAGAGAGACGGACAAAGAGAAAGCCACAAAAACACTGGCACTGAGAGGGTTAAAAAGTGGGAAAATATTACATTTTAAAAGTGGCTATAATCAGAATTTTTTTTTTTAATAAAATTGAATTACATGGTGAAAAATTGTTGCAATAGGCTGTGTTTGGAATTTGAAAATTTAATCTACTAAAAATAATCACCTGTACCAATGAGTAGGCTACCAGCTCATCCACTGCCACATTAGGAGAGAAAGTATGCCTATAGTGGCCAAAAGTGGTCACATCGCAACGGTTGAAGGAAAATTTGAATGATAGAGAGACAGTACACTTAAATTTAATTCAATTAATTCATGTAAAAGGAAAGTTTGGATGGTAGTTCACTTCAATTTAATTCATTCATATTCATTCATGTCAACAGAGGAGAGCAACAGATGGATAGTGGAGAACAACAGAGAGACAACTGAGGAGAGAAACGTCATGTAAAAGTGAAGGAAAATATAAATTAAAACGTATCAAGTGTGCTCATGTGTTTGGGGGGGAGCGGGGCGTGAAGTCCACTTTTTGGGGAAAAAAGACCCCCCCCCCCCCCTCCACAAGGCTGGCTACGGGCCTGAGATGGACTGTAATCCCCGCTGTGCTCCTTGCTCTGCGCTCGAATAGAAAGACCAGTGTTATTGTCATCTCCTGATCTACAGTAGTTGGCCCGGGGCTGCTGTAAAGCCGTGTCACGCTTTGCATGAGAAACTGGATTGAACAGTTATGTGGGTACCTGATCCAAGCCTGAAAACCCAGAAGGCATTTAGGTCATCAGGAAAGCAATTCTTAACAGGCCATAATGCAGGAGGAGTAATTCAAAGGTATGTTTTAGGGTCAGAACTCAGGGTTTCAGCTTTAAATCATGGTAATCGTACGCAATAATGGTTCTTTCTATCCAATGTTTAGAAATGCTTGTAATCTTTTTGAAAATTTGAACTGGCCATTTTGCCTGCCTCTTGTTTTTACCCCCATGGCTGTTCTTTTGCTGGTGAGATATTATCATCCCCTCCGCCATCTGTCTGTCCTCCCATTGCTTTTTACCGTTAGCTGCTGAACCTTTGTAGGGTCAGTCCTCAAATTTAGACTGTATGCATATTGGTTGTCTCCAGCAGCTTATTTGATGTCATTTTGACCAAGTTTTAAGGCACATGGGATGGGGTTTATAGCACCTTGCACAATGGGGTGAGTGTGCAGAAAGATTTGCACTGCTGCTGCTGATGCTGCTGACTGGTTGAAAGTTATGGAAGGTGTTAGCATTGCCCCATTTTAAAAGTTTATGAAATTAAGAAAATTATACACGCTACTATGGTATGACTGAACTTTAATTTTGTGTAAAAAATAAATGAATAAAAACTGCCGTTGACTTTTACCTTGTGTGATCTCAGTGCTTTACATGGTTTTACAGACATATAGGAAGAGATGCTTTTAAAATTTGTCTGACTTCAGCATTGTTAAGAGGGGTATAGCATACTGGTTGGACAAGAGATGTGTCTGTGAGCGATTATCTATTTTGTGACACGAGAATCAAACTGTGGAGGCGTAATCTCGGGAATCGTCCTGCAGAAGGGTCCAGATTCTCCCACAGTGCTGCGCAGGGCTCAGGCTCTCTGAAATACGATCAGGCCCTTGTCGAAACATGCACTCACCCCTGAACTCACGTTGGAAATAGTTTGAATTTTTTTTCCTGTTGTGGAGGGAAAAGAAAAAAAAACTTTTTTAGGCACACTTTTTTCTTTTTTTTTTGCGGTGCGTGCTTTTCCACATTCGGAACCCGAGTTGGGCAGGCCCGGAATAGCGATCTCTGACCTCACTGCCATAATGTTGGCAGAAGTGCCGGTTTGCATTTCCATTGCACTTCCTTATACAGAACCACAAATCCCGGTGCAGAGACAGGAGCCAATCAGGAGAGAGATTGCGCACACTGTGTAAGATAATATAGTTGGCTAAATGCATTTAAATATCTGGCTGGGATTGCAAACCGTATCGAAGCACTTATCTTCCATTCCTCTGAAATTATGCCAGCATGTCTACGATTGTGGCTAGCAGTTGGTGTCATGACTCACAGTTTCAGCATCAGTTTGAATTGAAGAGTAAATAAATGGGTGGGGAATGTCCTCATTTAGATTTTTGTGACAGCAGGCTGAAGCAGTTAAGGCTGTGTTTTTGGTTGAATTACACCTAATGAAGTTGCACTTGCCAGGGTGTCTCGTGCTTCATTTACATTTGGTAACAGTATTCAAGTTAAATTGAATATATTTGAATAGGAAATTACTTTGACCTATTTGGTAAGTTTTTAAACAGATACTAACTTCTCAATCATATGAGCAAAATGGCTCATCTTTGTTTTCAAGTTAAATTGAATATATTTGAATAGGAAATTACTTTGACCTATTTGGTAAGTTTTTAAACAGATACTAACTTCTCAATCATATGAGCAAAATGGCTCATCTTTGTTTGAAATAAGGAGAGTATTGTGTTTGAAAAGGATTCTTCTCCCTCTCGTGAGGTATTTACCTCCCTCCCCCGGAGGGAGAAGGGAGACTTACCGTTTTAGGCTCGGTTCCCGTTCGCGTCGGCGTTCCCAGGTCATTTCAAGAGCATAACTCCAAAACAGTCTGCATGATCTAAATGAAACTTTGCATACTTCCTACTCAGGTCCTGGAGTGGTGCCTTTTGATATGTCCCTGTCTGGTTATCCGTCCGTCCGTCCGTCCGCCTGCTGAGTTAGGCAGGGAATGAGGCCAGGGAGGAGACGTCCGTTTTTTTTTTTTTTAAGTAAAAAATCATTCCAATGACTGACTGTAAAGCAGAAATTCTGTGGTACCCAGACGACGCATAATTATGGTCAACAAGAAAGCCGTTCCTTATCACTGCCATTGATTTTCACTCTTGCAGAAAAGCATAGCTGACTGTTTAGTTAAAGGTCTCCTATTGTGAGAAGTGGTTTTCCTTGCCCATACATATTTATCATGGTTATCCTGCAGCCTGGCACACTATGAGAATGTGAAAAGCATAAGCCCTTCTTGTCTGCATCTTTGCCTCGTGGGTAGGCATGTGCCTCTGTCGCCATTTTGATTTGGCTCCTGTTGTTGCGTAATTATGCCCGCCCATGTCCCCGCCTCTGTGCCGCCTCCAATGTGGATAACCACTCCCACTCTTCTCCCCTGCTGTCACTACTATTATTATTATAATTATTATTATTATTATTATTATTATTATGACAGTCACTATTATTGCTCTTCCCTTTGATTTCGCTGTGTCGAAGGTCACAGGGAGATACGCCAACTGTTCAGTGTTTGGCTGCAGAAACTAGCTGAAATGCCTGTATTCAGTACCAACATCAGGCGAAAAAAGAAACCGTAGTCAGAATTTATTCACAACAACAATGTTCCGGCGGCAATTGCTGCTGATATGTGCAAACCACCTCACACTGCTTCACCAACCGTGGCCCGTGCATAGATGGCTGTTGAGGGGGGTGAAGATTATCGTTTTTGGCAAAAAAAAAAAAAAAATCCGCCTGTCTGATGTTTTACGTTTAGTATCTGATGCTTTTAGCATTGGCATTGTTTTTTGAAGTGTTGGTCATTCCTTGGTTCTGACGTCCCCTGCATTTTTTCGCTATTTTTTTCCTACATTTCCGCAACCAAATCAAATAAGCAAAGTTAACTAGTAAATTTTTGGTAATTGATCAGTCAAGTCCCCAGTAACTACTAACCCAGCAGTCCTACAGACCCTTGAGGACCAGGAGTGAAGATCTCTGGTTTACATTAGCAGATATTTGACTTCTGCAATGGTTCCCTGTCTCACTGCTCCATAAGGGCCATAAAGTTTATCAGGTATCTGAAGCCTGCCTGGGCCAGCTGAGCTTGCAGCACTGGCACGCGGAGCTCGCCTCCCTGGGCAGACAGAGTGGTGGAAGATGTGGCCTGTAATGTCATCATCCCATTTTGAAAGACTATGCAGTGCCATCATAGAGGTTTACATGGGCATTTCAGATTGGGATGTGAAACAACTCCATGATATAAACATATACTTAACAAATAAACTTTTTTTTGTAGAAGAATCACTCTGCTGACTTGGTGCAGGGAAGTTTCTCTCTGGTTTAATGCAGTGGTTTGTTTAGCTGACTGCGTCGTTGGAGTTTATCCGTGCGTGTTGTTGATCCTTAGACTCTGTTTCCAGTCACTGCACTGTAAGCTGAGGGTTGATCCAGGCCTGCTGTGGCGGATTGCACAATAACACGTGCCCTCCTGCTCTGTGCTCCTGTGGTGAAGATGCTTGCGCTGTTGACTATGCGTCAGCTGAATGAAAGAACAGGGAGGTGCTCAAAACGCTTTTGTTTCATTGGTGTCATTTTTCTGCACTCCTGCGGTCTGGTTGGATTTGGGTACAGAATTAGTTTCAACTCATTTACGGTGTCACTGACGCCGCTCATCACTGGCTATTGGATGCTCTCAGACATTGACTTTCTTGTAATTTGCTGCCAGCATCAGAAATCTGCACATTAGTGCTAATTTTTTTCTCCATCCCTGAGCATTTATTCACTGAAGTCAGTTCTTAGTCTAAACTGTCTGGAAGAACTTTATCTAGTGAGACCAGTGCCAGGTCAGAACTGTTTGAGGCAGCGTTATCCACTTGGCACTGTGATCTGTATAACCCTTGTCAGTGTATTTGCATTGAACTAACCTTGTACTTTGACAGTGCTCCCCTCTCCCTTATCTCACCCAAACCAGAGGCAGACACAGTTGAGGGTTCTCAAAACAGTGAGTAGTATCTCTTTGCTCGGGAGTGAACAGGTTCAAACAAGAAGACCTTTTAAGGGCGGCCATTTTAAATGATTAATCCCCTTCTTGGAACCATGCTGCGCATCCTCATTGGAGTGCCAAAAAGAGTGCGTTTACTTTGCTATGAAACGCTCATTACCTCCTCCACCCACCTGCCTGAAACAGTGTGTAACACCAGGGCTTACTGGAATTTTCTTTGGATATTAACAAAGCAGCAGCTGTGACTCATTTTCCAGATTGCTTATTGACTGGTTATGAAATAAATTTTTCTTTTGCCGTTACCTACAAGCTTCTGATTGCCTTTTGACGTTTTCTTGAACTAAGGTTTCGTCTCAAGTTTGCTTGTTTGCATGTGAGAAAATCTGGAAGTGAAACGCGTAGAATGTGAGAAATATCTGAATTGACAGTACATGGTTACACAGGCTATCTCACTACTTGTGCTGTCAGCACTGACTGTAATTGGGTAGCCTTTCTGAATTTGAGTCTTAGGCAACTGACAAATTGAATTGAGTCAAATCTCTGCATCACTGGGTGCTCCTTATTGGCCCTTTTTTCAATCTTTCTATTTTTCTTGACTCTCTACATTGAACATCACATACTTCTTCTGCTGTTGTTTATGATATCATGGCTTAAATGTTTGCTGGTACTTTATTTATATGGACCACCCCTAATTCAGAGACACTGCAGAATCACAGTGGCTCCACTCATTTGGCATGCATATCAAATCCCCCAAAAGGAGGGTTCTTTAGGGTCATTGGAATACTGGTGATTTGGAGCAGAATGTTTTGCACGTGCATTTATTCTGTCAAATGTGAGATTACGTTTGTCTCAGTGACATGTCCAGTGCTGAAAGGCAGCTGTTTGGGGGGCTTTAAGGTTGATTTAGCACAAGCTGTGGACCCAAGGCTTAAGTATGCTACACAGTCTGGAGCTGGATTTGAGATTGCGGCTGACCTACATCAGGGCGCTACAGTGCTCCAGTTTATTGGTGTTCATCCATGAAATGTGTGGTAAAATAATTTATGAGCACATCCCATTGGAATGTATCGATGTGTGCCTAATGTTTTTCTCAACCGCGGAGCACATGTGCCCCTTTGAAGGAATGTTAATTGTGGATTCCTGTACGAACAGACCGACTGTTTGGTTCTAGATTGCAGGATTTGAAGCCATAGTTTCAATTCTAGAAAAATATTTCAGTGCAGGACTTGGAAATTTTCAAATTTCTTTCATCAGGCTGACGGTAAAGTTCAATACATTTGAATATGATGATGAAATGACTGCAGCTGTGGTCAAGGTTAGACGGTCATCGCATTTTCTAAAATGAAGCTGTAGAGGTGAAATGAGGTATGTCTGCGATCTGAAACGGTGCTTGGATCCGCCACCTCGAATTGCCTTTCAGTGGTTTCTGTGCTTCTACACCACTCTTTGTACACGATCAGCTGAGTTGTCGGTCCTCGACTGAATGAAAGGGTCGTGTGATCTTGTTTTCCTCATCTTTCTTCTGTTTGTTCCACAGGCCAGAAACATACAGACAGGAGAACTTGCTGCTGTTAAAATCATCAAACTGGAACCAGGTGAGTTCGCCCCTTGCGTCTCTCAAAACTTCACTTTTCCCATTGTGCCGTACTGTTGTTGGGGTCGTTTAAGCATAAGAGTAATCAGTTTAAACTAATCTCTCTGGTGCTTAATATGGACTCCTGTTCTTGTACACTAAGCAGATTTATGCCTTACTTTATGGATTTGGAATTTGAATCAGTTTTTAGCCATGCTGTTGCCTCCGACTCAGACCGAATACGAGTGCTTGTCAGTTAAAACAAGAAAACATACTTTGCAATGCGAGAGCTGGAGTAACTCAAATTCAAGAATTGGTTGCCATATAGCCATTTAAAAGCTGGTTATTTGAAGCTAGTAAGAAGTGTTTCTTGGGAATGGTTTTTTTTTTTTTTTTCCCCCCCAAAAATTTTATATCTGTGTTCTGGGACGTCACTGCTTTTAATGACTGGTTGTTGTCGTTGCTTCCGCTGACTCTTCAGTAAATCGTGACTTAGTGTGTTTTTTTTTTTTTTTTTTTTTCTTGTCTAGAGTGTTGTGTGTGCAAGCTGCAAATTGCAGGTAACTTGTCAGTAGGTGCTGGTCTGCCTTGTGGGAAAAGGAGCGTGTTAGTAGGCTGATAATTTACAGCAGTTTGATAAAGGAGATGGGATTTTTATGATCGGCTGGCCTCTGTGTTACAGAAGCACTGGAACCTCCACCCTCCAGTGCCAGTTGGTGGTTAATCTTTAATTCCATGCTCAGAACTAAAAAACCGTTTGACCCAGCAGATTGAATGGAAAGTGATTTTCTCTTGGCGTGGTGTCGCATTTATTACAACCCATAAGACTTGTAGTTCTTATGGGCTGTAGCTTTTCTTTTTTTTTTTTTTCCCCCAGTAAGAATTATTTGGCAGAATAGTATTCGTAGGAACTCAGGAAAAGCTTAATTCAAATAGAACAGCATGTAAATTGGCATTTACTGCGTACATTCTGGCACCTTTATAAAGCTTGCCGACCGAACAGCTCTCCTGAACAGAATGTATAATTATGTCCCCCGAAGGGGGGACATATAGCATTTGTGACAATTCCTGTGCGCCATGATCGTTATCGTGATCGTTATCGTGCGCCGTACCAAACGACGTCACGCACTTTTTATGAACATTTATGAAGATATGTGTGTATGAAAAGTTTCATAATGATATCTGGTCCCGAGGTAGGTTGCTATTGAATTTCGGCCAAATCGGAAAAACAACAATGGCAGCCATCTTGAATTTTTTGTAAGCCTCTCCCTCCAGGAGCCCGATTAACGTCCACTGGCCCAATATGTTGTACATCATGGTATTTGAGAGAGAGAGAGACAGTGAGAAACGCACGCACACCACACCTCACCATGCATGCGTTATTTGGATCTATGGTACTACGGACTTCTGCTAAATATTCCAGAGCCATATACCTTTAGATGTTTTACTGGCATCACTAAGATGCCGTTGCAGCTTTGGCATATCCATTGCACCTAAACATTCAAAATGAGGTCTAATTCAACAAAAATTACCCTGACTGATTCCATTGCCTACTTAAGCCGCTCCCTTGGAATCCTGAACCCCACGTGTGTGTGTGTATATAATATATATATATATATATATATATATATATATATATATACATACATACATACATACATACATACATACACACACTGCCCGGCCAAAAAAAAAAGTCACCGTTTGGAAATTACTGAAAAAATTCTATAATTGGATAATTATTGTGGTTATTAATATGTTTCAGCTGGCAATAATCATTTTAACCCTGAATGATGAAGCACGTCACTAGTTATTTCTTAAAAAAATCATGTCGGAAGAGACATCCTTTGATGGTGGAAAAGATGTTACGTAATTTCAGAACGGGCAAGTTATTGGCCTGTATTTAGCAAAGAAAACCATGAAAGACAAAAACAAGTATGAGGAATCATTTTCACAAACAAATTTGCCACCACAAAGTCCTGACCTTAAACACATTAAAAGTTACTGGGATGTGCACAAGAAAGACTGCCGAGTGGTTCAACCACTATGTCGAGAAGACAAGATCTCAGCCAAAAATTATGGCATTTCTGATCGAAAATAAATGTTCTGGCATTGCATATAGTTGTCAAAACAATGGCAAGACGAATATGCACTGTAATCAAAGCTACAGGGGTGCCAACTAAATATTTGAGTCTGCGACTTTTTTTTGGCCGGGCAGTGTGCGTGTGTGTGTGTGCGTGTGTGTGTGCGCGTGCGCGTGCGTGTGCATGTGTGTGTGTGTGTGTGCATGTGTATGTGTGTGTGTGTGTGTGTATGTGTGTGTGTGTGTGTGTGTATGTATTACCATTTTTCACATTTACAAGTACAGCATTATCTACTAGATGGGCAATGGACATGCCCATGGGGTTTTGCCCAATTTCATCCGACAGCTGCGCACTGGGGGACACCGGTCACGGGCGACCTACTGGACTGCATCTAGTTTTTCTTCTCTTGCTGTCGTCTTCACGGGCAGTTTGCACAGTGCTCGTGTGCTTCAAAGGCCTGCTCTGGAGAGAGGAATATTGCTCATCTTTTTGTGTATTGACGACACTTGTGGTCACCTGTGGTTAGCTGCAGGTTTGCATCTGGTCTCCGCCCCTGTGTAGCAGTCCCCGCGCACCGTTGCAGAAGGTCGCTTCACTAAACTGTGCGGTGGAATTTCAAAACCGTGATTTTTGCTGATGTCTTTCACGTTCTCACTGAGGTCATGTGAATGGCCGTAATGCCACAGTTTTGTTCTGTCGTCAATGTACATTTTTGGTAAATCCTCACCTAATTCCCCACCTATTTTATGTACTGCATTCTACTACTGGTCACAGGCTTGCAAAAAATTGTTGAACTTTCGACTGTGTTTTAAAGCAACCCATTACCTTGCAGAAGGTTGTTTTTTTGGAATCCTTTTTCAAAATTCTGAGTCTGATTTTGGACTCCATTACTTTGTTCTATGGGTAAGATTTTTAACATCAACTGCAGAAAGATCAGTTTAGAACATTGCAGTCTCTTGAACCTTGGAGGATGAACTGTTTATTACTCAGTATTTTCAGTGCTCCTCGGCTTTTTATTATGGCTTGTTAATATGTACATGAAACTTTGCCAGGATTCTGTTGAAGACCAGAATCTCATTTGGATCATTTCTCTCTTTTGAACAGTAATGTGATTCATGCTTTTCCCACCGACTTGTGTTTGTGTGTTTGATCAGATGTGTCCTGTTAAGGCTCCCTGCTTTGGCAGTGCTGTGTTTATTTTTGTGCATTCTTGGCGGTCTCGCGCCTTCAGTCATTCACCCGTCTTCAGTTTTGGCGGGTGAAGTGCCCAGTCGCATTTGGGTCAGAGGTATGCTCAGACATGTTTTGGCATTCCTAGTGAAAATACTGATGTTTCTTTTATTAAATGGAGCATTACTGCCAATGGGAACATGCTTGTTCATTTCAGTGGTTGTTGTCTCCCAATACAATTAATGCCCATTTTTGGCACTGCAAATACCTAACCACTTGTTTGGCTTTAGACATGATGGTGAACTTTGCATAGATTAGCTTTGCATGTTTATTTATATAATTCTGTCATTTCAGAATGACAATGCAGTTTCACTGGAGTGTCAGTCCTGTTTTTGTTCAGCACTACGTTTGCAGCAGGATAATTTCGCCTTCATGATGAAGTGTTATTGGTCATTAGTGCTCTGTATTCTGGTTGGCTTTTCTAGCGTTACACTCTAGCAGGCACAGTGGTCTGTTTAAAATTCAATACTCCTTGTTGCTCCTTTAGAACACTTCAGTTGCATTAAATGGTTAGAGGCTTGAGTCATT
The DNA here is from genome assembly GCA_029721435.1 of Gymnothorax reevesii. Classification (NCBI taxonomy): domain Eukaryota; kingdom Metazoa; phylum Chordata; class Actinopteri; order Anguilliformes; family Muraenidae; genus Gymnothorax; species Gymnothorax reevesii. The sequence goes on from CM056573.1 coordinate 159,969,108, forward strand.
CTGGCATTTAAGGAAAGGAATGGTGTTGCTGCATCTGCAGTGGTCCCAGCATTCCCAGGATATCCATCTGAGGTCTGTAGTCACAGATCTGATCTCTGCTGTCATGCTAGATTGAGCGCATATGCACTGACCAGGCACACTCAGCCTGGTCTCAATAGTTTCTCCTGCACTACTGAGGCCTGTAGTGGCAGCACAGTGGGAGTTCAATGGGAGAGATGGGCGGATAAGGCGATATACTCAGACTGCAGTGACTGAAGGGCAGATAAGTTGAAGGATGATTAGTCAGAAGCTTGCGAAGTCTTGGACGCACTTGTCTGATGAGTGAATATTGAACATTTTTGTTTCTGTGCTTCAGTGAATCACAAGTCACGTGACTGGTTGCAAAATGCAAATTGATTGGCAATTTGATGTCATTATGTACAGTCTGTGCCTGTACATGTTTTGTAAAAATGTGTTCATTTGTATTGACAATTAGACTTCATTTGTGACTCCTACTGGTCTGTGGAATACATTTGCATTGTGGCCCTAGATTGAGCCCAGCTGAAGTATGAGGAGAATGTTTCACTCTGGGGTTTGTCTTGACCAGCATATGAGTTCCCTTGGGAGGCATTGCACTCTGGGTCATGAAGACTGACGGAAGTCCTGATTAGGAAAATACTCGGGGTATAGGACAGTGTTTCTTAGGTCAGGCCCGAATTTTGTTGTGGAATGTATGAGCAGGGTCCTGGAATGGGTCTCTACTCCTCTTCTGCATAATGTTACGAGTATTTTAAGTTTTCTTGAAAGGTACTACAGTTGGATCTGTTTACGGAAAGTGGTTCTGAAGTTGATCTCAATATTAGGGAGTTTACATTGCTATGAAAAAGTTTTCATCCAATTTCTTCTATTTCTATTTGTTACTTATTCATCACGTTTAAATGTTCCTGATCATCCATGTGATTTTCATATTGGACAAAGACAACATGAGTAAGCACGACATAAAATGCAGCTTTTAAATGTTCATGCAATTTATTCAAGGTAAAGAGTTAATCAAAACCTAAGCGGAAAAAATTATTGTCCCCTGAAACCTGATAACTAGTTGTGCTGGCCTTTGGCGGCAACAACTGCAAACAAATGTTTGCAGTAACTGGCAGTTTATCTTTTGGGTCATTCCGTGCCAACTCGCCTAAATTTCAAAAACCTCCCCAGGTCACCTCCTCAGATTTTGCTGGAAAAATTCTTAAATGTATATCTATATAACTCTACCCACCATGCAAAAGATTAGCTTTCAATTCCTTATAGTTTAAAAAAATATAGGCCTTTGAAATTTGGCCCTAAAAATGACACGTGAAGAACGCATTTTCTTCCAACTTCAGGGGCTTATAATTTTGTAATGGACTCTTTTAGAAAGCTAATATTGCAAATATTTACTAATTGGCATCCTAATTTTTCCATTATGGCATCAGATAGCCTCTGGGATGCATATCCTGAAAGGAGCCTCCCTGAAAATATGGAACAACTTAGGATTTTTTCCTCGCAACACAGGGATTAAAAGGTCATTATATATTCACATGTACAAAACCCAAAACCAGTGAAGTTGGCACGTTGTGTAAATCGTAAATAAAAACAGAATACAATGATTTGCAAATCCTTTTCAACCTATATTCAATTGAATACACTGCAAAGACAAGTTACTTAATGTTCGAACAGGTAAACTTTGTAATTTTTTGCAAATATTAGCTCATTTGGAATTTGATGCCTGCAACATGTTGCAAAAAAGCTGGCACAAGTGGCAAAAAAGACTGAGAAAGTTGAGGAATGCTCATCAAACACTTATTTGGAACATCCCACAGGTGAACGGGCTAATTGGGAACAGGTGGGTGCCATGATTGGGTATAAAAGCAGCTTCCCTGAAATGCTCAGTCATTCACAAACAAGGATGGGGTGAGGGTCACTACTTAGTGAACAAATGCGTGAGCTGATTGTTTAACAGTTTAAAAACAACATTCCTCAACAAGCTATTGCAAGAAATTTAGGGATTTCATCATCTACGGTCCGTAATATCGTCAAAAGATTCAGAGAATCTGGAGAAATCACTGCACGTAAGCGACAAGGCCGAAAACCAATATTGAATGCCCGTGACCTTCGATCCCTCAGGCGGTACTGCATCAAAAACCGACATCAGTGTGTAAAGGATATCACCACATGAGCTCAGGAACACTTCAGAAAACCACTGTCAGTAACTACAGTTCATCGCTACATCTGCAAGCGCAAGTTAAAACTCTACAATGCAAAGCGAAAGCCATTTATCAACAGCACCCCGAAACGCTGCCGGCTTCGCTGGGCCCAAGCTCATCTAAGATGGACTGATGCAAAGTGGAAAAGTGTTCTGTGGTCTGACGAGTCCACATTTCAAATTGTTTTTGGAAACTGTGGACGTCGTGTCCTCTGGACCAAAGAGGAAAAGAACCATCCGGACTGTTATAGGCGCAAAGTTCAAAAGCCAGCATCTGTGATGGTATGGGGGTGTATTAGTGCCCAAGGCATGGGCAACTTACACATATGTGAAGGCACCATTTATGCTGAAAGGTACATACAGGTTTTGGAGCAACATATGTTGCCATCCAAGCAACGTCTTTTTCATGGACGCCCCTGCTTATTTCAGCAAGACAATGCCAAGCCACATTCTGCACGTGTTACAACAGCATGGCTCCGTAGTAAAAGAGTGCGGGTACTAGACTGGCCTGTCTGTAGTCCAGACCTGTCTCCCATTGAAAATGTGTGGCGCATTATGAAATACGACAACGGAGACCTCGGACTGTTGAACAACTTAAGCTGTACGTCAAGCAAGAATGGGAAAGAGTTCCACCTGAAAAGCTTCAAAAATTGGTCTCCTCAGTTCCCAAACGTTTACTGAGTGTCGTTAAAAGGAAAGGCGATGTAACACAGTGGTAAAAAGGCCCCTGTGCCAACTTTTTTGCAATTTGTTGCTGCCTTTAAATTCTAAGTTAATGATTATTTGCAAAAAAAAAAAAGTTTCTCAGTTTGAACATTAAACATCTTGTCTTTGCAGTGTATTCAATTGAATATAAGTTGAAAAGGATTTGCAAATCATTTTATTCTGTTTTTATATACGATTTACATAACTTGACTGGTTTTGGGTTTTCTACATTTCTGCCAGGATAACACTGTAGGTGATGAATTATAAAAGTTTTAACATAAGCCCTTGCCTCTGAGGGCTTATGTTAAAAAAAAATTTACTAATTGCCAATTAGTACATGTTTGCAATATTAGCTTTCTAGAAGAGTCCATTATAAAATTGTAAGTCCCTGAAGTTGGAAAAAGATGCGTTTTTCACATGTGGCATTTTTAGGGCCAAATTTCAATGGCCTATATTTTTTACACTATGAGGAATTGAAAGCTAATCTTTTGCATGGTGGGTAGAGCCATATAGATCTACATTTAAGAATTTTTCAACAAAATCTGAGGTGTTGACCTGGGGACTCCTTGGTGAGTTGGCATGGAATGACCCTTTTACTTTGCTGAGGACTGGGACTTTAAAACAATTCTGCAAAGCAGAGTGGACCAATTCAGCCACATTGGAGTTTTTTATGGAGGTAAATTTGTTGCAAAACTACTGAGCACCTGCGGAAGTGAAATTTGTGCTTGCATAACAAATTTTATACATGTATATCACTAAATCTGAAGTCACAGAAAAAAGTTTCAAACTTGTGGAATTTTTTTTCACCCCGCAAGTACAACGCAAAACAGACACCTTCTCAAATTCTTATAGTATGTTCTCTGTAGTTTTGCATTCTCTGCAACAACTGTGGCAAAACGTGAGCATATTACTTCCTTAATTTGTGACGTGCAGAGTAGGATTTATGCACCTGCAATAAGAAGGTTTGAGGCGGTGAGAAGTTTTGAGTTGTGCTTGGGGGGTGAAAAAAAAAAAATGCTGCAAGTTCGAAACTTTTTTGCTGTGAGTTCTGATTTTGTGATGCATATGTACAAAATGCGGGAAGTACAAAAGTCCACTTTCACAGTTGCTTAGTAATTTTGCACCAAATTTACATAGATAGTTTTTGCGCATGAACTACTAAAATCGTGCCACAGCATCTTGATCGAATTCAAGTTAGAACTTTGACAAGGACTCTCCAAAACCCCTTCATTTTGTTTCCTTTGAGCCATTCAGAGATGGACTTGTGTACTTTGGATCATTGTCCTGCTGCATAATCCAACTGGGCTTGCCTGATGTAACTGGATCCATGTATTCCAAAAAAGTTGCACTTTTGACTCATCCGTTGAGAGAATATTATCCAAGAAAATTTTGGGAGGTCATCAAGATTTATTTTATTTTATTTTATTTTTTATTTTTGGCAAATGTGAGGTAGAGACTTTGTGGTTTTGGTCAGCAGTAGTTTTCTTGCAGCTCTATCAGGGATGCCATTTTTGCCCGGTCTCTTGTAGTGGAATTGTGAACACAAGTGAGGCCCGTGTGGCCTGCTGTTCTTTTAATGGGTTCTTTCGTGTCCTCCTGAGTGAGTTGTCGGTGTGCTCTTGGAGGAATTTGGTGGGCTGGCCACTCCTGGGAAGGTTCACCTCTGTTCCAAGCTTTCTTCATTTGCAGATAATGGCTCTTACCATGATTTGCTGGAGTTCTAGAGCCTTAGAAATGGTTTTGTAAGCCTTTTTAGATTGATAAATGTCATTACCTTTGTTCCTCATCCATTCTTGAATATCTTTTTATTGTGGCATCATGTGCTGCTTCCAATTTCACATTGCCAGACAGGTTCAGTTTACGTGATGTTTTGATTCAGCAGGGTTGGCAGATTACTGCCAGTGTGCGCAGTGAAATTGTTCCCAATTATCAACTCAGTTAGTTTATTTTGTTGATTTATTGACAAGGAGTAAATTCTGTATACTGGAGTTGCCTTCATCTGAACTTAGAATTTGTGTGATCTGAAACATTTTGCCCTATGTTGTATTGTGGTTTCTAAAAAAACCAAACTCACTCCACACCTTAAATTGGCAATTTTTCACAGCTCTGGCAGCACTAACCGCGCGGAAGAGTTTGAGTGCGAGTTAGTGGGTCAGGCTCAGATGGGCGAGGTCTGTGGAGGACACTGGGACCCAGGATGTGTGTTCCCTCTCTGACCCAGTGACTGAGTGTGTGCCCCAGATTAGTGGGATTAGTTGGGGTTTAGCGCACATAGCCACCCTCTCAAAGCAGTGCTGATTAAGACTCAGTCAAGTTTTTGTTGTTGTCTGCATTCTTATGTTCAGTTTGCTCTGCTCTTTGATATCTGTTCCCAGCTCTCTCCATGCTGCCCGATTGGCAGACTCAAGATCTCCCTATCGAGTGAGCTGGTGTTCGCACCGTTCATCCAGAGCACAGGTCGACAAAATGGCTTCACTGCAGTCGCGGTGATATAGACCAACGTGTTTAGACAGCGCCATTCTAAAGCACTTACATATATCACATGGACAGATGACGAGGAAATCCTTGCCTCTTGATCTCTGATCTGGATTTGTCAGCAGGGATCTTAAGATCAGATGTAAGGCAATGCTGAGAAATTCCTGGATTAGATCCTCTCTCTCTGAATGATGTATGCATACAGAAACTCATCAAATAGTGAGTGGAAAATGGACCTTGTTTTGGCAGCGTCAGAGGGAATTCGCAAGCAAGTGTTGCTGAAATCACTTGCGCAAATGGCTTGACTTTGCTTACTTGCCTGGAGGGCTGATGGAGAAATAGATGCAGGCTCGGTATTTGCTGAGGTTTTTTTTTAGTGCATGTAGTTGTTCAGTATTTTGACACTGCATGAAAAGGCCTCCAATCTTGCTGGATTTGCGTTGTTTGGTTGTAAATCACTGCTTACTGTCTGTACTTACACCCCATGTATTATTTTCATGGAGCGTGCTGGACCACTGTGTCAGAAGTCAGATTTTTACCACTTTACGCACTGTACAATGCATTTCATTGTTCTCTAAACTTATGGTGAGATTTACTGCACAGAAGCAGACTTTTATGGTAGATGTAGACCAGACATAGCTTGAAATGACACCGTGACTAAATTGTGTTAGCGCGGTGTGAAAGGAATGCAGAGATTGAGTGTGTGGCATCCCTCCTATTAACTGTTAACATGTCATTCAATGCAAAGAAAGCTTTTACTGGGATTGAATTGGGAGAGTGCAGCTCAGCCTTTAACTGGTACTTACAGGTGTCATGGTGCAAAAGGGCCGCTGTTTAGCTGTGTATTTACCATCGGCCAAAAAAAAATCGATGACCCAACCCCACCGTGTCATTAGGGCCGATCCTAAACATTTTTCTATGTTTTATATTTAAAATAAAAAGAAATGAAGCCGACCCCCAATGTCTGGCGTGATGCCATTCATTGCTCACATTTGCTTTTTTTTTCTTGTTCGATGGTTTAGCTGTTTTGCGGTCTGTCGGTATTCTCCTGCAGAGTCCTTGAGCGACGCTCCATGCAAAACCCAACGAATGTTTTTGAGCATCTTTCCTATTAGTCGGTAGTTTTTCGAGTTGAGATTCACGAGAAATTATTTGAGTGACCAAAATAAAAACATCGCCATTTGACAGTTTAGTTTTTCCTGTCAGAAGCTGAAGGTCAGTTTGAGTCATGGATTGTTGTTTTAAAGATGTTTCTTAGTTACTAGTTTCGCTGGATCAACCTGGAGTTTGAACTACCTAAGAATTTTACAAAAAAAACGTTCAGCAAAAAAAAAGAAATTCCTACCCAACCAATGTATTTTTCAAATTAGTGATGTTGGTAACACACCTACTGTTATCCACCGCCGCGCGATTAGTGCGAAGTAGGGGATCTAGCATTTGGCTCCGTACATACGTACATTCGAACGCCCGTCCGTCCGTCCGTACGGACACATAAAATTGAGGCGGCGGGATATATTGCCATGTTGGTAGCAAACACTTTTATATTTGGTCTTATCAACGTGTTGCCTCCCCTCTCTCAATATGACATTAGCTGCAGTCAATGCAAGTTGCTTAAATGTGGTATATTTGACTTCCTTGTCTGAAATATGTGTCCTCATTAAGAATGGGGATGCCTTCCAAACACAATGAAAATCTTAGCTAATTGGCTTGAAAGGTGCACTATTCAAGTTTGTTTACTTTCTGTGGGATTATATTTTTGCATCAATTTGCTGACATCTCTCCACGATCCGCGTGCTGCCTGCCCCTAAATTCACTGAAAAAAAAAACCCGGGCTCTGGAGACCGCACAGGCGTCACAAACTGCAAATAAACACAAGGGGCACAGGCTGTGCCCCATAACATAACAAACAGTCCCGGCCAGTGACCGACAAGAGCTGGCAGTTATGGAAGCATGGGAGGGAGGGGTGGGCTACCTCTGTTTTGTTTGAGTTCGACTGTCAACAGAAGTGAAAGTAAACAAACTTGCATAGTGCACCTTTAATGTGTGCTAATGAGGTTGACTCAGGGCTGTTCATTCTGAAATTGTTTACGCCATTTGTTGCGATGGCATGAACACATGAAAAAGCACTAAGCGATTATGCAGATAATTTATTATACTTTGGAACTGTCAGCTTCTGCAGATGTAGTATCAAAACTCAGATCTGAATCCTGACTGTCTGACCAAAGATCCCTCAGGAAGGTTTGTTTTGTTTTCCTTCCTGGTATTGAGGACGTTATCTTGCTTCTCGGAGGTCTGTCATCCTTTTTAAAAGTTTTCACCCGACTCCAACAGAGCGAACCTCATTGAAAAGCTAGAGATCTTGTTGAGCTGTTAATTACAGGAGTAAAATCAGATGTGCCAAATTACAGTAGAAATGACTGCCTAATGGGACATTTCCAGGAACTGGTTTGGAAACTGCTGGTTAGGAGTCATTCATGGAGATTAGCACGATCATAGCTGTTATTTTTAACCCCGTGCGCTGAAAGGGAGAGCAGGGCTGCTGTGTCTGTCACTGATTTTCCTCAGTCCTCTCCCATGTGTCCATTTGTCTTACTTTGCTACACTCATTTTTTCAGCTGTCCCAGGTCATTGGGGAAGCATTTGTGTTCAGTCTGGATTACTTCTGGCATCGGGTTTGTTTAAGCAAAGGGCCGGGCTTTCCTCCCCCGCCGTAACTGAAGTGAACACGTTCGTAAGCTACCTTTCGCCTTTCATAGCCTTCAACACAACATTTGTGCTGCTTGTCTAAACGGACCTGCGTTCCTGTGCGCAGCCGGGACAAAACGGGTTCGACGGGATGCAGGTTCAGAAGGTGGGGCTGAGTCATAGATCATGCACCACTTTTATTTTCTCAGTGAAGTGTGTGTGGCTTCAATGCTCTTATTGGCCTGCTGACCTTCCTCTAAGGGTCTGTATGAATAAAAGCGGTTGGCTTCGCGTACGTGGAGCGCGTTTGATTGACCCTGCATGACAGTCCTGACTGCCACTTGCAGGATCTTTTTGAATTTGCATTTAGAATAGAGTAGTGTTCATAACTGGCTGTGGCTTATATGTGTATTTGTGATACAGTACCTGTAAAGACGACGTAAGGAGGGAATAGCGATTGTAGCTGCACGCTGCCGATTCTTGAACCTAAAGCTTAAACCTGAGCAAATATGCAGTGGGCCGCTGATGTGGTTTTACGCTGTGTGTGTCCTGCTCAAGCATAGGCCTCTAACCCCCTTCCCCTCCCCTTCAGAAGGGATGTGGTTAGGCTACTCTTCTTGAAAATAAAAACCCGAAAAAAGCATGCGGTCCCCTTTTTTGTTTTTAATTCTCATCCACTTCAGTTTACATTTGCCATTATTTATGTCGGTGCTACATTGCTCACCTTTGACCCCTGCATATCGAAGCGAAGACCACCTCTGCGAATAATTGCGTAGTGATTTATCTGCTGAGGCTAGACCCGTATGCATTCCGGCACTTCCCCATTTTTAATCTCATAATGACGTCCGTCTTGTTTTGTGGTATTTGCACCTCGGGTTCTCGCTGCTGAAGTGAAAACGAAGAAGCTTCTAGAATATATTTCTCTTGCCACGCTGGAGCCTTACGAGAGGCGAGCGTATGGTGAACTGTATATTGTGGGCATTCTTGTTATCTTAGGGAAGGGGTGGTTAGCTGTAACGGGGCGCTTCCAGTGGTGGGGTCAGGGTGGAGTGGGAAACCAGGCAGATTTGCCAGAGCTAAATTTAGCTGCTACTGGTGACACTTTTTTAAAGGATCATTAATTTTCACTCCTTCCCACGAACAGGTCAAAGAAAGTGCACATCCTACTTAATTCAGTATGTAATATTGGCTTCAAAGTAAAGTGTATTTCCAAAGAGTCGATGTTTGTGAAAATATGTATTATGTCAATTGGTTGGAGTTGCGAGGGTGTTGTCAGGAGTATTATCAGGAGTGGGAGGAGTTTAGGTCTCCCGGATGCCTCTGCTCTGTGATGTCAGTCTTATCATAGAAGAGTCATTCTGTCACTCATTACAAATTTGAATATCTGTTGGGGGTTCAGGTGTGGAAGTTCATGCAGTATTCTTGGGGATTCATCTCAGATTATTTGTCTTCTGTAGCAAGGTTTCATTCCCTGCAGGAGAGAGCCTCTCTGTTTGTTCCTCTCCTGTTATGCGTTGGCCACAAGCACATCCTGTGACTTCTGTCCTCGTGAGGACATTATATTGACTTCCATTTATTCTGTGCGTGTCTCAGCAACCTCCCTGATCGCAAAAATAACCATTGCATTTTCTAACCTGAACCATTAGCCTAACCGTAACCTATCCCTTATTCTTACCCTAACCTTTTTACTATCCCTTATTCTAACCTTAATCCTAAACTTAATCTATCCCTTATTCTAACCCTGACCCTAACCTTAACTTATCCCTTATTCTAACCCTAACCTTTTTACTATCCCTTATTCTAACCTTAATCCTAAACTTAATCTATCCCTTATTCTAACCCTAGCACTTGACCAACAAGCTGTGGGCTTTGGTAGATGTGGGGACTGCTGAAAAAAATGTCCTCACTCCTGAATAATGTCCTCACATTGTTGTTTAAATTTTCTGCTTCACGCAATAAAGCAAGTGCAATAATACACACACATGCATTGTCACACACTCGTGTTTCTGAGGTCAGCATTGTGATACAGTGAACAGAATCAATCAGTATTCATAGTTGAAGTTCAGCATCACTTGTGGCTTTTGTCTTGTTGTTGATAATGTGGCTCTTGAGATGAATGGAGACATCAGAGGCCCCTCAAATGTGAAGTCCAAATTATGTAATGACACAGCAGGCCTGAATAGTGTCAGTGGACTGAATCGGTCTCAAAACTCAGTTAAAGTTCAGCATCAGCTGTAGATGCTGCCTTTTGTATAGGATGTGGTTTTTGAAAGATGAAGACAACAGTGTCTCCAAATGCCTTGTCCAGATGATGTAATGAAACCACAGTCCCACAAGGGAAGGATGAATGCCGGTACTGATGCACTTGTCATGAAAAAGGCGAGTGGAGTGGAAATGTGTTCAGTAATTTGGCACTTCTGTGGGGAAAGGAATGCGGGTTATTGAAAATGAACTGAATGATGTTCAGTTGGTCAGTACTGAGAGCGGGCACAGTTGGCAGGCTGCTCTGGCGGCAGTAATCCATGCACTGGCTCATGGCGAATGCAGACATGCTCATCAGGCTAATCATGTGGAAAATGAGATGATGGTGCGCAGTCCATTGCGGCGATGTTGCTGTAAGGCTGGCGGTGCTGTGCAGATGCACGAGTCTGGTCTACCTCCAAAAGTCGCACCCTGTGCCACCAACCCCACCCACCGCTCTGCCCCGACCCTCCCTGCTCTTCTCATGTCCCCTGCCGCACCCCACCAGGCCTCGCCCGCTCCCCTTAATCCGCCACGTTTGGCCTTTCCAAAATAAACCGTTACCTCATACCCCCCAGCCCCTGCCGTTAGCGGAGCGCTAAGCTCAGAAGCGCCGGAGCAGCGGTGCTGCTGCATACCTGCAGCCTTACGGGGGGGTTCCCCTCTGTCACCAGTGTGTCTGTATGCTCCAAAACACGCCCGCTGGGACGTTACTGCTGAGGGGGAGCGATTTACGGCCCTCGTATCGCGCTTTGGTCCAGCGCCTCTGAGAAAATGAGCTCAGTGGTCTGGAGGCCCATAAAAGGTGTGAAGAGTGTGTGTCTCCTGACTTTTTCTACTGGTCCTAACAGTACCCAGCATCTCCCCAGGAATGCATTATTTACCTGAAAACGGTGAATCATGCCTCGGACTTTCACTGGTGGACATGGCCTATAGACGCTGCTGTATTGTTTGTAATTCGTGGACATGCTTTACAGGTGCAAACTGAATGTTTACGCGTGTGCTGTGTGTTTTGCATTGACAGTACATCCTCATTTGCCCTGCGTAATTTATTATTCAACTGTATATTTTTGTTTTCTCTCTCGTCGCTTTTTTATGCTTTATCATTGCGGACATGGAGCCCTGTGTGTTGTATAAACACTTCTCATCCCAGGATTGTGTTATTGGGTGATGTGAAGTGTTTGCTGCTGGGGTGCATGTGGTTTGGGTTTACTGTCTAAGGCAGGGATGGGCAACGAGGGCTGTATCTGTCCCTGGTTTTCACACCAACCTCTGGCCTTTAATTAGTTAATTATCTAAATTAGCCAAACTATTCATGAAATCTGACATGTCATTGAATTATCATGAATTACTACCAAAGACTGTTCTTGTCTCCCTACATAAAACATTTTTCTTTGATCAAACCTTTGCAAAAATCTATATTTGTGTATGCAGCCAATTAACTCAATTAGTCAGTAATTGATAGAAATAATAACCTGCACACACACCGGCCCTCCAGGACCGGAGTTGCCCATCCCTGGTCTAAGGGGATGCATGAACAGGATTCCTGACATAAATTGTTGTGGTTCTGTCAGCTCACCCTGGAGGTGTTTATAATACTGTCCGAGCTCTGCTCAATGAAAGGAGTTTTTTCAGAATGAAGGGCATGACAGCTGTTTGCAGGACAGACATCTTTTCCAGGGCCATCTTTCTCACACTGGTGTCGTCGCATGGCGGGGAGAGCATATTTATTATATAGATTTTAGGCATAGGATTAATTAATGCCTCGTGATATGATATGCCCCCGAAAAACTAGTTGGTACTCTTTTTGAAGGATCTTTTCTCTCGGCCTGCCTTTTAAAAGTGTACAAAACAATGCACCGTATTTTAATTTCATTACAAATTATTGCTGCCTCAGAATTCTTACCTCTCACTGCCTCGCATTATTCCTTCGCCTTGCTTGCCGACACTGCGCTTCACTCATCTTCTGCTCCAAGGCATTTTTCAGATTTTCCCGCCCTGAATTCTCATGCCGAAACCATTAGGCTCATAGAAATGAAGCTACGGGGAATGTGTGCAAAGATATCATTTTTATTTTTAAACAGTTCCTCATGATGGTGGAGGGGGTTATTTACAGTGATAAAAGTAAATCCATTAGCCTGAAATTTATTGCTAAATGCCAATAATGAGGGTGCATTTTTGACTAATTGTTTTGTGCTGCGTATTGCTGTACTGGTATCATATGCTAACCATTATACAGCTGATATTTGTGCTATCAAGGCCCAACTTTCAGCACAAAAAAATCAAGCTTGAAATGCATTTGTTTTCAAGTTGCCTTTAGACAGGTTGTGTTAAAGCCCCTTTATTCATAAATAATGCCAAATTTTGCTTGTTGTGCTTGAGTCTATTTAAGGCTTTACTCAGTATTTGCGTTACAGAGACTAGGGAGAATTATTCCAGTGAGGCAAGATATTTCACTTTCTGAATGATTTAGCAATTCAGTTTTGGAATTAGCGGACACTGTCATCTGTATTTCCGCAATGGGCTTAATGGTGTGGCCCGAGTCTTGCGTATGCTTGCTGTCTCTCTATTATTTCCTAAAAATATTCCCTCAATACAGATGCCTGACTTTCCCACTCCAGTGCTTCCACTCTCATGAGCCCTTTCTGACAGTCATTATTAAGCAGTTCTCTCTGACGATTTCTCTCTCATTATATCCTTCTGATTATATCTTTCTCATGGTCCCTCTTTTATACTCCCCCTCTGATGGTCCCTCTCTGACTGTACCTCTGTAACGGTTCTTTTTTGACGGTCCCTCTCCGATAGTCCCTCTGTCTTATATGGGCCTTCTCTGATGGTCTGATTACACACTCACTGAAAGCGATACTATGAGCACTGCTGTTTTGAACAATGCCAGCATCGCTGTCGCGGCTGGGGCAATCCCAAATGGTCTCTTCTAGTTTAAATAATTTTGGAATGAGTGGCATTCTGGGTAAGAATTTCAATGTATCTTATACAAATGGAAGGTAAAATATTGCCTTAAACTGCTCTCTGTCCGGTCACTCAGATATGTTGGAACAAGTTTGCTCTTCAACTAGACCTAGATTAAAGAAGTTTTGAGTATGTATATTATTGGTCATGACCATTGTGGGGTTCGAATAGGTGATTCCAAGGAGTTGGGGGCAGTATTAAGAACGCCGTCATCTTGTTCCTTTAGTCCTAATTTGCTGTGTTGAGGGTAAATTTTCTTCCTTGCTATCATGCACGTGCATGCGGGACAGGATAGAGACGCAACCTGCTACTACTTAGTCTCCTGGAGGGCGAGTTTCCACTGGCGAATCCTCATTCAAAACTGAATTAAGCGTAGGACTTAGACCTGCACCTGAGAAAGTGGTCCGATTGTATTAAAATCTTAGGGATGGTAATCCTGGCTGAGAAGGCTCTGTGCTTTTCAGTAGCACCACTATGGCAGCGCAGAGCAGGTGCTGAAGTTTGAGTTTGTCCTGACCCCATAACTGTAAACACAACCCTTTAGACAGCAGGTCAGGACGGAGGCCGGTATTAGCGGGAGGCCCTCGAGGCTGTTTTACTTGGACGCGGTTTTGAAAGGGCTGCGGCGAGCTGCATAAGGGCTAACGGCTCTCGAGCTAACCCTGCGGCGAGCTGTACTTGGCTGCTCCTTCTGCAGGGGTGAGATGGAGGAACAGAGTTACGGGATTCCTGTCCAAGGTACACAGTGTGCGAGGAGGCTCTCTGCTATCTTAAACCCTGCGTTAATAAAGCCAACGCTGGCCCTCCTCCCCAAAAATGGTAATATTTAGCGAAAACAGTGAGCTATGGAGCGAGGAGCGAGGCTGCTTCTTTTACACTGTGGTTAGTTGAATGTGTTTTTAAATAGTTGGCATTCCTTTGCTTCTTTTGGTTTCTCTCTGTGTGTATTTTTTCCCTCTATTCTTTCCTCGATAGACCGAAAAATGAAAAACTGAAGTGAATTTGTGTGGTCTTGTGATGGTCAGCGCTTCCTTCAGAAGATTATGCCCAGTGAAAAAGGGAAGGTCCTGCAGAGATGCCATGACGGAAGGCAGGCTGTGATTGATCTGGCCTCTTTTGCGCTTACAGACTCCAGCGCGGAGACGCTCGGTGCTGAATTGCTTGCAGATGGCTCTACATATTTCTGCCTTTTATTGCCTACTGTGGAGACACATTGAGAACATACCTGTTTGAGGGAATGGCCGTCGCAGCTAGTCGCGGTGCACTATGGGACGGCATACAGTGCCTCGCACATCCGTTTCCCTCTTGAGTTGTGTCCTCGGTCAGTGAACCGTGTGGAAGGATTGGGACCTTCCATCTCGCGCTGCAGTGCATGACTGACTGTGGTCTGCTGCCGGGTTTAGATTGGCACTGCGAGAGGAAAGACTTGCTGGTCTCTGGAAATGGCTGCTGTTTGATTTTTTTTTTTTGAGTTTGTTCCCTCGCTGGAGAAGGCTCATTTGTCGTTTTGACTCTTGCATACATTCACTTAACCCATTTAAACCGGGACCGCATGTGCGCATTTTAACCTTTAAAACCGGGGACGCTGTTACGCATTTCTACCCTTCAGGTCGGGAAAGCGGATACATCACCTTGTTGTTTTCATTACTTTTCCGACCATTTCCGGGCTCGTAGCTGTTCTTTTACGGGCACTTTGTACTAGGGCAGATGACATAGTGACACTTCAAGACACTATTTTTAATATAAAAAAAACAGCGGCACTCGGCAGTTAAATAGCCTAGGGCAGAGTTGTGACCATGTCATCATGTACAAGTCAAATCAAGTCACTGGTCATTAGCTCAAACTCAAAGCAGACGAGGGAGAACAATGAGGAGTTAAAGGGGGCAGGGGAACAAATTAGACAATGAGCTGACTAATCAACAAGCAGAGTGAGGAAAGCTGAGAGAGTTAAAAGCTTTGATACATTTAGGATCAGAAAGGGGTCAATGTCAATATGACATTCTGCTCATGGCCCTCTGTGCTGCGCCCACTCTGCTTGTTAATTAGTTAGCTCATTGTCTAATTTGTTCCCCTGCCCCCTTTCACTCTGCATTGCCCTCCCTCGTCTGCTTTGAGTTTGAGCAGATGACCAGTGACATGATTTGACTTGGACATGATGACTTGGTCACAACTCTGGCCTAGGGTATAACAAGTGTGTGGCTCAAGCCGTTTGTGTGAGAGTCGACGGGTAGGCTATGCAATTTTGAATAACATAGATTTAAATACAGCAAATACGCGTCCAGAGGAATGTTAGTCATCGTACCTTATCGGGGAGAAGAAGCAGCACCTGTTCAGTGCGGAGCGCTCTCGGAGTGAACCTTCTGTTAATCGTGAAGATGACTGAGAACCGGTCAGGATTAATAATAGTTTTTAACTGCTGTTTTGTGCAACCCAATTCTCTGTTCTGCCACTGTGCTAAATTTAACCCGCAATTTAATCGCTGTTAGATCGTATATGGAGAGAAACAGTGTCTTCAGTTGCCAATTACAATAATTGGAAAAGACGTCAATAACGGAAAATGATTGAGAACTAGCCAGGACTAAAAGGGACGCGTCTTCGCCCCTTCTGTAGCTCCGCCTCTGCTGCCACCTGTTCCAGAGAAAGAAAAAATGTTTGTTATTCTCTAGTGCAGAGCTTATACTTTTATTTATTAGGCCTCTATTCCATAAGAGCTGTGCATGTTATGGAGATAGATTTATTATTTATTGTTATTATTCTATTTTATAGTTTGTTATAGTTCAGTGTTTTAAATATTGTGATGAAGATTTGCACAAATAAAAACATAGTACTTATGAAAGCCACAAGTGTAAGCTCTCAAATACTTTTTGAATTTTGTTTCTATTTGCTACTGAGGCTGAGATAACAACAGCTTTTTACTAGACGTTGACACCTGGGTGCTGTTTTCCAGAAAACCTCAGGTTTTTGGGGTTCTTTTCAAAATTGCCCGTAGGTTTTCATAGGCCTTTTTTGAATAGGCCTCAGGCCTAAATGGGTTAACATAGCTGCCCACCACAATCGCCACTGGGATGACGCAGCATTGAATGCAAGCCATGTTCTTTTTAGACAAGATATGGAGTGAAAGGATTGAATTTATCAAGCAGTGATTAAAGACCACTTGGGGAAGTCGATATGTGTTTATAACTGTGCGGGAATAGAACCCTGAAACTTCCTCGCTTATGATGTTCATATTGTATACCTGGTGCCACCATTACCTTTCAGTTTCTGTATTGGCTTTAAAAAGACACCTGTTTTGAAGAGCCATTGAAATGTCTTGTGATAACATGTACTGTATTGGAGCCAAAATTTGGGGGTTGAAGAAACTCAAAAACTCACCCATGGCCATAATCTCAGTAAGGGCCCACACTTCCACCAGATTTACTGAATTCTTGTATGACCAAAAGGAATATTTACTAACTTTCTGACTTGAAAACCCATTTCCACCTGTGATTCTCTCCCTTCTGAAGAACAGGCTGTTTTGAATATAGACGTCCCCTTTACAATAACAAGCTGTACCCATGAACGGCGCTAAATGCGGAAAATGTAACGTTAGTGCTCCAAGGGAGAGGTGGGGAGGTGGAGAGATTGTGTGTGGGGGCTGGGCGCATAGATGGAGCTGGTCAGTGTGAATACTGCAGAGCAGGTCAAATTGTGGCAGGGATTTCGATCCACATGTTTCAAACCCTGAAGTAAAAGTGGGGGGGTCAAATATTTGAACTAGGGGGTCCAAGGTCAACCTTATCCAAGCTGGGAAAAAGAATTTTCCAATGTGAGTCATTTATTACTTGAAGCTCTTTAACTTTTTTCCCTAAAAAAAAAAGTTAAAAAGTGTTCTTAAATACTGGCTTTTGCAATGAGCAGTTTGGCTATCTGCTCGCATGATTTTAAGAAAGTTCAGTTAATGCTTTCATCTAGTCTGACATCATATGGGGTTAAGTGAGTGTCAGACTGAAGAGTAAAATCCATGGTGGTGACTGAACCCCAAATTATTCTAAGTGTATTTGGTTTAGGTGTAAATTGGGTTTTTTTTTCAGATGAATTGATCAGAACTAATAATCTGAACTAATGCTGGATTTGGCCTGAAACCAGAGGCTTATTGCGTGTTGTTAATGGCGGAGGGCTGACTCACGGCCCTGTGTGGTTATAGCGTGTGAGCGCTTGTGCCAGCTGCTGGGTGTTTACTCCTAAAGCCTCGCCTCTCTCTCTTCCAGGGGACGACTTTTCCATCATTCAGCAGGAAATCTTCATGGTGAAGGAGTGCACACACCAGAACATCGTGGCTTACTTCGGCAGCTACTTGTGGTAAGAGGCCGTTCTGTCGCCACAGCTCATTGGGACACAATGCAGAGGGAGAGACTGACTGGTTTGGCAGCAGCTCTCTAGAGTTGCTGCTCAGTGAATCTCTGTGTCGCTGCTCTGTCTCTGGTGCTCACTTACAAAGAACTGCCAAGTAGTCGCGATTACGTAAGCCCCCGCATTAGCCACGTTTAACTGGTGTAGGACTACATTCTAACTCGACAACATTGCGACAGACCCTTCTGTTTACAGTCTTGGTATGCAGAGAGTGCTGACATTTAGCACAAAAACAATTCTGACGTTAATGCAGCAGATTAAAGTTGAGTACAAGGATTATCATTTGCAGCTGCTGAGTGATTCTTTATTATGGGTCTGATTCTGGCGAATGAAATATGTTTGCTGGTGCTCTTCCTGGATTTGCGACCAATGGCATCTTCTCCCTCTTCAATATGTGTGATTGCTTTGTTTAACAAGTGAAGATAATTGGCCTTTTAAATCACCCATCTTTGATCGAACCTGTTGTTACTCTCACCTGCACCTTGATACCCTGCTAAGCTTGCTTTTCAACATTCAAGAAGTAGAATCCCGCTTGGCCATTTACAGTTCATCTGGCCTACGAGTCTCTGTTTTGACGGGAAACGATTTGTGTGCAAGCCAAGTTCCCCTTTTAATATGCTTGCTGGATATTCATAGAACAGCAGCATTTTGTCAGTTTGTGTCTCTTTGAAAGTTCGATGTTTACGACCTTACAGATGCCTTATTTTGCTTCAAATTCCTTGTTCAGTCCCTTACTTTAATCATTTACAGATGAATAAGTTTACCACTGTCCGACAGACACTGACACCATGTAGGTGCGTCGTCATGCTCCGCTGCTCAGACAGACGGATTTTACTGCCTCTAAAAAGGGTAATAATGGAAGGGGTAAATATGGCCGCTGCTCCTAACAAGAGTGTCTTTGTTGTCCTGGCAGCCGGGAGAAGTTATGGATCTGCATGGAATACTGCGGCGGGGGGTCTCTCCAGGATATTTACCATGGTAACGCACCTCTCCTCTGGCACACACAGTTTAAGGAGATTTTCATAAGCATTTTTCTTCTGCAGATGTAAATTGCAAGGGCTTCCCAACCCTGTTTCAGGAAATCCACTATTCCGTTGGGCAGAGATATTCAGACTTATTCAGAAAAGGCTGGCATGTGTGTCAGCTCTCATTCCAGTCTGACTGTTTCACATCTGGTTACATGAATCAAGGGCTTTGTGACAGACTCTGGGGGTTGGTCAGTAGAATCAGGTGTGTACTGTAACTGCATGGTTGGAACTTAAGCCTGCACCCACACCGGCCAATTCTGGATAAGGCTGAACTCCTCTGCTATGGGGTTCTACTTCAGCCATGACGAAGCTAACCTCGCAGCGCTAGAGATCCTGCTGATTGGTTGATTTGGGGGTTGCCAGATTGTTTTTTTAAATGTAAACCTGCTGGACAGTAGGTCTCGGAGAGATTGGGTTAGCAGAGTCCTGGCCTAGTGCATTCAGATGGATACCGCGATTATTATTTTCCCTTGACTGCCGTTAGCGATGCTCAGCGGTGTCTGCGGGCGCATCACTGGCCTGAGGTGTGTTGGGGGTTGCTCAGTTGGAGCAGGCGGCTGCTAATAGTTTTTCCACCAGAGGAACTGATCTTGTGCAACGAGGCAAGACGTATCCTGCAACGTGAAACTGACCGACCTCTCACCGTGACTGCAGCCAATCACGCACCGCCCTGCAGATCTGTACGCAGTACACACAGAGCGAGCCCTGAGCGCAGCGCTCCAGACCTGATGCCCCACATGCTCAGATTTATGAGATTCATTTGTTTATTTTCAAGGGAGATTCTCATTGGTTGATTCTTACTCTGAGCTCCTGGTCTCATTGACTGTTTAAAGAGTGGTAGTTTCTTCCTGATATTTCAGAATTTCAAAAGTTAGTCTGATGGAACTCCGTTGGTTTTATAAACCAGCTGTGGTTGTAGTATCAGCACTACAATGTTTAGTTATCATAGTAATTCTACGTGACCTTATAGCCGGAAGCAGTACTAAGCAGCCATTCTCCTGGTAATCAACAATCGCTGAAGTTTCCCTTGTGAAGCACACTTGATTCTTCTAGAGATTTTGTTGAGCTGCTGATCGGAAGCATCAAAATGTGCCAAAATAGGTTTGAAACAAAAGCCTGTGGCATGGTACATCTCCAGGATCAGTTTCGGTTGCTACTGCTGCCACAAAGGGTAAATGTGGGCGATGCAGCCCTTATCTTGTGAAAACGCCCAACTCGAAACATTCTCAGAATATTACTGGATTGTTTTGTCAATGTTACACCATAGCCCCAACATGGCAGCAACCTTGAGAAGGTTTTGTATTGGCTGAGACAGACCCATTTGTTAACTGAGTGTTTATTGGAAAAATTCTGCAGTGACTGGCCCCCTGTCCGAGCTCCAGATCGCATACGTCTGCAGGGAAACCTTGCAGGTAACCAGCGCCCTAAAGCCAGGCTTTTATTGCAGTGTCTTTGTTTAACAGTCTGGCAGTTAAAACTGGATGATGATTATGTCTGTGCTGCACAGGGCCTGGGCTACCTTCACACCAAGGGGAAAATGCACCGCGACATTAAGGTACCGCATCGCTTAATCTGCACTGCTAATCCCACACAGCAGTGTCACTGTGGCAGTCTGCTGATGACCATGAAAATCGACCACATCAGGCTGCATCTGATCACACTCTCTGTATCTGACCACTAACAAGCTTATCTTGTGTGACTAATTCATGCAATCATGGTGCTGTAAATGCACTTTATGACTGTTTATGGGTGTTATCTGTATTTTTGCTCACTTTGTATCTGGTGAGTCTGGTGCTTCGTTGCGCATATAGCTCTGTTAGGCCCACTTGTGTTCTCTTGACTTCATTGATATTCCTTTGTTAGGACCTGTGCTAGCTAAATGTGATATTGTGGTCACGTCATTGCTTAAGGTTGGGCATTCTTAGGCCCAATCCCATTTCTCTTATTTACCGCTACCCCATCCCCTTGCCCCTTGAAACGGAGCTACAAGGGGTAGGGGTTGAAAGTCAACCCCTACGAATTGGGTCACCCCTTCAACAATCACTTGCATCATCAATAGTCTCCACTGGCTTTTACATAAGCAGACGCGACAAGCTTTTGCTAGAAATCCAACATGCCGCCTACAGCTGTGGTGACTACATTACTAGCGGCGCTCTGTAAGCAGCCCTGATACTCTACGGTGATAGCGTTATCAGTAAAAACTTCAGCAATCTCGCTGCTGGTCTTCGGTTAAATTGAGGGCGTCATGAGATACAATATATGCGGAAATGTCTTGCACAAATCGGATGTAACGTTAGATGGCCAACATTTCTGAAGCCTCAATATAGTACTAGGGATTTTTTTTTCCGTGTTCATTTTATGAAGAAAATGACCATAACAACACATTGAAACACAACGGTAAAATCTTTATTAATAGAGAAAATACTTAGATTTGTGCATTTCTTTGGTGTATTTCTTCGAGCTGGCAGTCATCTTGCTGGTGATTCGCAAGGCATTCTGAGAAATTGGTCTTACCTCTCCGTTTGAAGTGTGCCTCTGAAAAATCTGAGTTTGAGAGCCCTGGCACTTCCCTGACACCTCTGTCCTAACGGGAATCGGGCCTCCCCAACCCCTACACGCAAACGCGCAAAACGGAGGGGTAGGGCTAAGTGGTACGGCCAAGGGGTGAAATGGGTTTCAGCTTAGTGAGTGGTGAAAAGGTATCTAGGTCTACGGCGAGCATTTTCAGTTTTCATCATTGTAATCACTGATTTTTAATGAGGATCATTCAGCATGTGAAGGTGACCTGCAGTGTTTATGATGCTCTTCATCCCAGGTGACACCGCTCAGAGACGGCAGGTATCAGAGATTGTGTAATGGCCCCATAAGCATTGTGGTTTTCTCTCCTGTGTTAATGCTGAGGGCAGGTGATGCGTTAGTCGGCTGGGTGTGTTTATCACCCTTGGTTCAGTTGGTCCGCACTGTCCTATCTCTGCAGCTGTAGACACTGTGACCACTTCCTGTTCCCTCGTTCTCTCTGGGCACAGGATGTGTATAGCAAGGCCTGTCAATCAGTACCCCCACTGATCACTGCATATACAATAATGGCCATAAATATTTAGACCGCCAAAAAAAAAAACATTTGAATAGTTCCTGCGATTTCTTTCATATGCAGGTGAATGATTTGAAAATAATCATAGATCACCAGGTTTAATCAAGTGTCTAGTGCAGGGATTACAGTCTCTGTCCTGAGACAAACAGACTTTACTGTGTCTGCATCTGCTGTAAATTGTTTAGTTGAGGGATTGTTCTTCAGGGGTGAAATACGTGGTCGTTCGCATCAGTGTTTGGCTCATGCACACTTGGGTAATTGGAGAGGTGTGAAGTTGTTTTGTGAGTGCAGTAAACAGTAGCACGTAAAAGCTGAGTGCTGTTTGTTATCTCTCACAGGGTGCCAATATCCTGCTAACTGATAATGGCGATGTGAAGCTGGGTGAGTAACTGAACTGTAATGTCTCTTCTTTCTTCCTCGTGTGACTGAGAACTGAATAACGAAAGGTTTTCTTGTCATTTTTTATTCCAGCTGATTTCGGAGTTGCAGCCAAAATAACAGCCACAATTGCCAAGAGGAAGTCTTTCATTGGAACGCCATACTGGTTGGTTTTTGTGCTTTTGACTTTTTTTGTGTTAGTGTGTGATTGTGTACATTATTGCATATCTGTATGTGTGTGTCTGTGCGCGACTTTGTGTGAGCATGTGTGTATGTCTCGGTGCTTTTGTGGGTCTCTATGCCTGTCTTCGTGCCTGTATTTGTGCATTTGAGTTTTTGTGTGTGTTTGTATTTGTGTATGTGCACACAGTGGCGATAGGAAATTTCTCGTCCAGCAGGACGCTACGCTCGTAAAATGTTGGAAACTTTCCTTTTGTTCGGGTCGTGTGACTAATTATTTAGGACGCATGTATTTGTTATAAAACAACTGCTCAACGTTTGCCTGACATCTTGGACAAAACATGTCTTTTCTATGATTTCTTCTAAATAATTTCATTTCGTTTTGGCTGAATTATATAAAACTCTGCTTTAAGGATGAACTGGTGGCAACACAGTTCAGCTCAACACAGCGCACATCACTCTTTCTACCTCTACATCAGTTTATTTGTCTCACCTAAACGTCATTAAAAAGCGCATTTTAGTGTACATGAGGATAGACTGGTTTTTTCATCAATATTTTTCCTGCTTTTGTGTTTAAAGTGCACATATACATACCCACTGGATGAACTAATATTTATCATCTGTTAGTTTTATTTTGCCTCCCCCTGGGAATGTTGCTCACGTCACCGATTTTACTTTGGTCCCTGAGACATGGGGGGGATGGGCTGTTTGACGCTTTACAGGGTCAAGCCTGTATCTACAGATTCCTGTTTTACTCTACATAATGTTAACCCTGCGTAAAACTAGATCCCAGTTCTGCTGATAAGTCGGGGGTGAGGGGGTAATGATTGGGAGGTCTGCGCCTGTAGAAGGAGATGCTCTGAGACGATCGCTGCTCCTGCCTGTTGTCTGGTGTGTTGTCTCTGGAGAGGATATTGCCCAATGTGTGGGCTGAGTGTTGAACAGACGTTCTCGCTGGCCTCTGTGTACAGGATGGCTCCTGAAGTGGCAGCCGTGGAGAAGAACGGCGGGTATAACCAGCTGTGTGACATCTGGGCCGTGGGCATCACTGCCATCGAGCTGGCTGAGCTTCAGCCCCCCATGTTTGACCTGCACCCTATGAGGTACCTATACCGCCGCCCCACTGCCCCCCCGCCACGTCTGCTAGCATATCATCTCACCCTCAGGGCAACTTCCTGTTGAGGGATACTTTGGTCTTCATTCACTTCCTGTTTTTGAAAAGTGCTACTTTCTTGACGTTATTAGTTTACTTATCTGCTTGAAGGTGTTTGAAGGCGTGTTTTGTTATTTATTAAATATTTGTTGTATTTATTTATTTATTTTTTTTTGTTGTTGAAGTGGCTCAGTGTGGCGATTGTATTGTTATAGTAACCTGAAGTTGTGGAAGTGATTGAGCTAATTGTTTTTTTTTTTTTTAATGTTAATTTTCTTGCAGGGCCTTATTTTTAATGTCAAAGAGCAACTTTCAGCCTCCAAAGCTGAAAGACAAAACAAAATGGTGAGCGCATCTACTGTGGGTCTGAGTGTGCCTGCATGTTTGACTGCCTGTGTTTGCTTAGCTGTGTTGGATTGTGATTTGGATTGTGATTTGGAGTGGCTGCGTTGGATTGTGATTTGAAGTGGCTGCGTTGGATTGTGATTTGGAGTGGCTGCGTTGGATTGTGATTTGGAGTGGCTGCGTTGGATTGTGATTTGGAGTGGCTGCGTTGGATTGTGATTTGGAGTGGCTGCGTTGGATTGTGATTTGGAGTGGCTGCGTTGGATTGTGATTTGGAGTGGCTGCGTTGGATTGTGGTTAGGAGTGGCTGCGTTGGATTGTGTTTAGGAGTGGCTGCGTTCGGTTGTGATTTGGAGTGGTTGTGTCCAGGATGGTTGTGTTGGCATGTGTTTTTGTCATGGCTCTGTTTGGATTGCTGTATTGGAAAGGGTTTGGGCAGCTGATGACAGGGTTAACCTGGCAGAGTTACAGTCAGACTGGAGAAGCTTGCAGAGCAGCATATTGGCCTGGGTGGGGTTTCTCTGCTGTGGATCGAGCCTCATCCCATGGGCCTGGCATGTGATTGGCCTCAGGAGGAATGTGGAGGTGTGGTTTATGTGGCTTGTTGCCAGGTGCTCTGCATGTGTCATCCAGTCATTAACAACAGGTTTTCCCTTCTCACAGGAGTCAGGCTTTCCACAGCTTCGTCAAGGTATCTCTCACCAAGAACCCTAAGAAGAGGCCCACAGCGGAGAAACTGCTCCTGGTAACCTGTTCTGCATATGCAGCTTGATGTTAACCCTGAGTCACTAAAGATTCCAGTTCTGCTCAAGCCCTACACTGTGTTTAACCCCGAGTTACTAAAGATACCAGTTCTGCTTTCACACTACCTAGTTTAATTGCTGACCAAAGATCACACTTCTATACACACACTGCATAGTTTTAACCCTGAGTGACTACATTTACCAGTTCTGCACACCACACGGTGTTTAAATGTGAGAAACTGTAGATACCTTTTCTACTCACACACTACATGGTGTTCAACCATGAGAAGCTGCAGGTGCCAGTTCTACTCTCACACTAAGTAGTGTTGACCCTGAGTTACTAACGATGCCACTATTATTCACACATTACATGATGTTAACTAAGAGTAACTATAGATACCAATTCCACCGATTCCCTTACATAGTGTTACGTGACTAACTATAGACACAAGTTCTGCTCATGGATTTGAGGTGTGGTTGTGAACAAAAGAGAACTGAATTTCTGATGATCTCATAAAGAAAACATTACAACTGTGAATTACCTCCCCTGGAACATGTATTTGAGACTAATGATCCTTGAATTATTAACTGTGTGGTAAAATTAGAGCTTCTATATCTGGGTGTCTCATCTGCTTCCCTTCATTGACATTTGGAGGTTATTAATCTTAACTCTGGTGTGCTTCACATCTGTGCATTCAGCCCCCTGCTGGTTGGCAGCAGGCACTGCGGTTGCGCTAAATGCTAGTTTTGCTCATCAGCCCGTGAGACCACTTTCTCCTCCTCTTTTTATTCCCCCCCCCCACTAATCAATATAACTTCTGTCTCTCTGTGGTAGCACATGTTTGTGGCCCAGACTGGCCTCACGAGGAGGCTGGCCGTGGAACTCCTGGACAAGATGAACAACCCCGACAACCACCCCCACTTCAGCGAGGTGGATGATGACGATCTGGAGGTACGTGAGCCCCCTCTCTGGCCCGCCACACTTTCTCGATCTTGCCCTCACTGCCCCATTGTAGACTGTCTGACAGCCATAACTCTGGTTCAGGTTGCCGTGAGTCAGGCTTGGGAAAATTTTGGTACACAGGAAGTTCAGTGCTCGGGCACTGCCGTGTAGTACAAGTTGGAGCCAGAGTCTGCGCAGTACAGCCAAGTGTTCCAAAGTCTGTTAGATGCGGTGACATAACCTGCTCTTTGTTCATCCTCAAAACCTTTCTCTGCTTTCCAAGTCACAGAGCAGCTTAACAAATCAGCACACGGGGAGACAGTTGGACAAAAAAACTCTTTTTGAACATATGTTGACTTGTTTGAGAGAATTTTTTGATGTCTATACTTTTTTGTGAAAGTTATCATGGACTTTAAAGGAGCACTGGGTTTTTTTGACCTGCGCTGGAGCCTGCTACTGTAGCGCTAGTGTGTGTCATCTCTCATAAAAGCTCGGAAAAAAAATGCTGTCTCATGCATTATATGCGCGCAGCGGCCATTTTCCTGTGATGTCACTCTCCGGATGGGAAGATGATGGTATTATCAGATCGATAATGTTGTGCTGTTGTGTGGCAGGTTTGCGCGGCTTGCAACCTGAGACACAGCAGCAAGACATTGAGCCCCATTTTGACGACCCATACACAGTCGGTATACATAAGAGCTAAGGGTATTGCAGATCAAAACTGCGCGTGTCTAACTTCATTCCAGTAATTGTGTGATGCGAGATGATGGCACAGCTGTGGAGCTGTTGTCAAAAGGGTTGGATTAAGGTGGATGAATTACCCATGGGTGATGTGGGAGGTTTGATTCCAATAAGGTCAATTAAATTTATCGCTGTCATTCCCTTAAATTCCAGAGTATTGAAGCCATTAGTAAGGCGAAGAGTAACCACCTAACTTGCCTTATTCCCGCCTCCGTAGGTCCTCTGAGAGCCAGGCTCTAATTTAGCGATGCGTTGGGGTGTTTCAGGGTGGATTGAGGTCAATTCTTCTGGTAATGTGCTCTGTATGAAAAGACTTGGGCGACTCAGACTGTATACAAAATGGCACTTTTGGTATTAAAACAAGGGCAAGACTAAAATATATGATTTTATTTCCCCCACATAATGAAAATAGACTCCTCAGTAAAAATGTCTCTTCTCCCTTTTTCTCCCATAAGACCAGACAAGACCATTTTGTGGCCATTATATATAGGGTACATAACAAAAATGAAAATTTGAAGGTTTGCGTTTATTTGTGTACTGCTCTGCTCGCTGAGATTCAGTCCCATGTAACTACCATGGAGCAACAGCATTTGGGTTAAAAGGTGGTTCTGGGGAGTCAAAATGCAAATGAGGTCTGTAACATGGAAATAGCTCGACGCCAGCTTTATGAATTGACTCATCGCCTCTTGCGTTGTTCAACCCCCTCGAGTCACAAACGCTTTTATTTTGGAGCGCAAAACTAAAATAACTGGGCTTAGGGCATAAATATGCTATTTGCATTTGGCAACATTGAAGAGCTGCGTGCAAGAAATTCAGTGTTCTTAAGTCATATTTTTCAAAAAAAGAGCAGACATCAGTATTAAAAAGCCTCTATGACCAGAGCATCATCTGATACCAACTATTTCTCTGAACAGGCACTCAAGTCCTGTGTATTGCTGTCTTGCCATTGCCAAATTCACTAAACTTTTATGTAAGAAATGCCTGTCCATAATGTTTGAGCAAGAAGTTCCTAGGTTCATGACTGTCCAATCAAAATGCTTGCATGTGTCACTTGACTCGTTGTGAAAATGGTGACCATGGTGGCTGAACTGCATGGAATGAATGAGGAAAATGGACAAAAATGAAAATAAAGCATTAAAGCTGGTCTAGAAAGGGAGTGAAGGATGCCAAAGCATCAGATACGTAGTTTCTATATGAGGTGAAAGATGATCTGTGTCAGTTCCAGATGTGCTTGGCTTGCCATGTCTACTCGGGGGTCCTAGGTGTATTCGCCAGTTGATTAATGGCGACGCACTTATCTTACACAGCTGTATACCCTAGCTAGTAACCATGGCAACTAACAGCTGTTCTGGCTGGCTAGTAACTACGGCAACTGAAGATTCTGTGGATATTGCAGCGTTAAAGTTACCTACTTAAACCCTTCTGTTTATTATCCCCCGCCAACACGAAGTGTGATTGGGATATAGGTTTGACCTCCGTCCGTCTGTCCGTGCATCGACTTTTCAAAAACTATGACAGATAGGACAACCAAATTTGGCGTGTAGCCTCAGACCATAAAGGCCTTGATGGAGTTTGAAAATAAGAAGCACACGATTGGCGGGGGATGTTCTTGACCATGTTGACTTGTTATTATAATACCACATACCACACTACACCATGCATCATACATAGTTTTTTCCCACTGAAAGAATTGCAAAATCTCATATTTGCTCATGTTAATTACAGCCTGCTGCGCACCAGCACACAAAATCTGTACCTTATCCAACATGCGGCAGAAAAGTTTTTATGTCATTGGTTCAGCGACTCATATTGTGTTGTGTCATCTCTATACGCAGGACCCAGTGAAGATATGGTAAAAAAAGCACATCTGCAACTGACACCGGCACCACGTTTGGTTTTTCCCCCTCAGCCCTCAAGGCTGACGGAGTATTGCTATCCTTCGTGCGGTTGGGCGGGCGTCTCCAAAAGCTTCGACATCGGGCTGAGGGGTATTCCGTGCATTGCACGCCTATTTTCTTTTATTTTGGAGATTCATTTCTGGCTCAACTGAGTGATTTTGGACTCAACTGTATTTCTGCATATAATTAAACCAAGAAAAGCCAGGATGCACAGCCAAAGTGATTGTTTGGCAATCAAAAATGACTGAGTTTGCTTCATATGTTAAAAGTACTCGAGTCAGGCCATTTAGAAGTAGAATGTACTTAAGTCCGGGTATTTAGCATAAAAAAGTACTTTAGTCCAAAACTAATTTTCTTATTTGTGATATATGAGCATTATTCCACCAAAAAAGGTTTGTCAGCTTTCTGTTGCCCTTGGAAACAGCGATGGGCTCCATAGTTTGCTACCATTAAAAAAAAATATATATCTGCAACATGTCTTGAAAACTTTGAGTCCCAAAATCTCTTAGTGTTAATTTTTGACTTCTTGCCCTCAGTTCTTCTATAGTGTATAACGTTGCCACTACATGCGATTCTGTTTGCAAATGCATGAAAATGAAGCCCATTATTCTTATTATAATGGCATTTGAGCTTTCCACCGGGAGCATGACATCAGAGGAAAATGGCCGCCGTGTGAATATGGTAGATTGTGGCCTTCTTCACCCCAATCTGCGGTGACATCATCAAGATGGAACCTCTCCAACAGCAGTGTTCCGTCACACTGGCTGCACATCTGCGGTGCAGCGAGAAAATGGCGCTTCCCTGTCGCCTAGAGTAAACAGAAGCTCCGTCCTTACTGTGCACTCATGGAATGGCTCCCTATCCCCCCTCGTCCACGTGTGGGTACCTGGATTGTTGCTACAGGGGCCGTCCCGGACGGTGCCATGGGCTCATCTCACAAGCCTTCTTTCGCTTGGTGGCAGATGAATCAATCAAATGCTCCCGCCTTCTCTCTTGTGCATTGTGTCCTTGCCTGCCAACTGATGTCTGTGACTGGTGTCAGTGTACGAGGTCCCACCCGTTTCTGTCCAGCAGTGCGGGATAAATGGATGGTACCATCGGCCTTAAAGAGCCGCATTGTCTTTCCCTGCTGTCCTAAGACAGACGACACTGTGAGAGCCACAGTCGAAATTACTCCAGTTTGATCCTAATGATGGTTGATAAATTATATCTTTAGCGCATTAGTCCTTGAGTGTCTCATATTAGTATGGGCTGCGCACATTTAGTCATCCCATCCTGAGGGTTTTTCTGCCGGTTACGCTGTCATGCGTTATTTCAGAAGTGTAAATCATCTAATCATCTGTGAACCACTCAGCCATTGGTATAGTTCACATTTTTTATGTCGATGCTCATCACAGTGTGATGCGGGAGATATTGAAAATTCAGCAGGTTTCCCCGTCCTTAGCGAGAATGAAGTGCAGATTGATTTATATCTTCAGGAAGAAGAGAGGGTGGCTCACCTAGCCAATTGCATGTAAAACGAGACTGTTCATGCCCACTGCCGTTTCTTTCGGAGCTTAAAGTCAAATCCCTAGGAAGTAATTTTTCCCCGTTGGTACAGTTTTGATTTATGTCCTCGGTTTATGCCCGCAGTGCCTCCTGCACCTGTCTTGGCATTAATATCATAAGAGTTGAATCCATGGAATAGTGCTGTGCTCAGTGAAGGGTTTATACACGGTCCCAGATACCAGAGCGGTCTCCCTGAGCCGAGTCAATGGGGTTTAGCAGACGACATGTCTTGGCGGTCAGCTCAGCTTATTGTATTAGCTGATTTTATTTGAAAGGGACAATACCAGTGTGGAGCGTGCGTTTATGGCCAGAGCCAATTTCCAACACCAGGACCATGTTCCACATGGGGAAAGGTCGTTAAATGCACCACGTGTTCCCGAACATAAAATACAGTACTTTTATATTTCATATTTTACAGCCAACAGCAATTTGTGGCATGGGAACACGCCTCTGCAGTGTCACACTGGTTGAGGAACAATTCTTGAACACTGTCTGCAGTCTCCATGTAGATCACGCTGCAGCCCCTTTGAACAACGATCTAATGCCTTGTGCTTAAGCATCATTTCAAAAACCCCAATAAATCCAATTAATGGAGAGAATCTCCCATTTTATAAGTAGAAATCAATTAACTACTCCCTTAGAATGCTCTCCATACTCACAGGGCCACATTCAATGGTCACAGCAGTCACCCTACATGAGCCGGGCCTCAACTAAACCCTTAGCTGTTCGTTCATGGTGTGCAGATTCACTAAAGACAGTGTGAGGAGCGGTGAGTCTCTGACTGTCTCACACTAAACAACGTTTGGGTCTGAGTGCACAGCGATGCACAGAGACTGGGGACCATCCTCAGATTCTCCAGGCCTGTATCTGCAGATCTCATTAACCGCTAAATATGCGCTAAAGGTCCTGTAGTCTGCGCGGGGCACAACATCCTGCACCTTCCTTTGCAACACCTCTGGCTGTGACTTTTATACTCCTTCCCTGGTGGCGCAGAACAAATTTAATGTCACTAAACAGGTTGTGGCGAATGGTGTTTTCTCTTTGAATAAGATTGTTGCCGTTTCTGAGCCCTCATTGCTTTTCTCTGCGTCACAAAGCCTCTGGGCTTGAAACTGGTGTCATATCAGATTCATTTCTTGGAAGAAAAAAAATTTTTTTTTTCCTTTTTCTGCCCCTGTAGCTTATGCAGACTTGTTTTTATTCTTTTTTTTTACTCCCTTTTCATGCACTTGTGTGATTGGTATCACTTTGTACACTTCATTGCATTTATGGTCCATTTCTTATCAGCCTCAGTCAGTGAAGTTGAAAAATGGTTCTCTTTGTGCAAATGTGATGGTTCATTAAAACTGACCCATTCAATTTTTCAACGTTTTTGTTCGGTACGTTGGCAGCATGGGCTCTGAAAGTGCAGTACAGGTGAAATGACTGTAAAACTAAGCTTAGTTTTTTGCCAAGACATTGTGAATGATGATGGTCTTGCTCTCCTTCTGTAGCCTCTTGCTGGAGTGAGACACACCATCCGCTCCTCGAACAAGAACTCCAGAGCGGAGAGGACGCGCTCCGAGATCAACTGTGAGTACCACGGGCTCCTCTGATTGGCTGCCTTTCCCTGACCCACACTTCCAGTGGTCAATCTGTAGCACTACCACGGAGCCCTTCACATTGGCTGGACTTCCATACACACTCATGCGCGCAAGCCTGTGAGGTCAGTCTGTAGTCTCCCCACTGGGCTTCTCTGATTGGCTGGCTTTTCTCTCATGCACTCCTCTGAGGTCAATTTGTAGTCCCTTAGTAAACCCAACCCCCACTGGGCCTCACTGATTGGCTGATCTCCCTCTCACATGCGCTTGTGATGTCTATCTGTAGTCCTACAACAAGGCATCTCTAAGGGCTCACATTCACATGCCTTTAGGCTGCCATTAGGCAGATATGGCACCAGCAGCTCTGTGAGAGTCCAGTATCTCAAAATCAGCCAAGAGAGAACCGAGAAATTATTCCCCACCTCAGTACTATCCTGTTATATCTCCTTATTTTGCGTCTTGATAAATAAAGCTTACAATAATCAACATGATGGAATTTATCTCCTTCATCGACCACATCCACTATTTGGCAGTTTGCTGTAAATTTGTTGATGCTTCTTTATGAACATTCAACTTAGCTGAAGCTAAGAATTTTTAAGAAATGAAAAATTGTCACCTTGCGATGGCATTTTCTGAAAGTTTCGGAAACTTTGAATTTGTGTTATTTCATCCGGTGTTCAAGGGATGGACAACTTGGCTGCCTTTTTGATTCT
Source organism: Gymnothorax reevesii (assembly GCA_029721435.1). Lineage (NCBI taxonomy): Eukaryota > Metazoa > Chordata > Actinopteri > Anguilliformes > Muraenidae > Gymnothorax > Gymnothorax reevesii. The sequence goes on from CM056573.1 coordinate 160,001,129, forward strand.
TGTCTTGAAGAATGAACTTTTATAAAAGGCTGGATTGTCAGGGACAATAAATGCCTTGGGGTAGATTTACGTTACTTAGATATTTGTGGACTATTTAATTGTAGCAAAACGGATCAATAGCACGGTTTTTGCACTGAGTTTTATTTTGTCCAGTTAAACCTCAAATCCTGGTTCCTTTTAGGGGCTAGATATTGTGGATTTGTCATTTGGTCTTATTTTTTTCCTTTCCTTGAATTTAAAGCCTATGGATAAAATCTGCGCGGCAGCAGGAAAGGGTTGAGCTCATTACCTCATTCATTGGAAGAGGAGATTCGTCTGACTAGAAAGGGAGTCAGTCACATGTTACCAAAAACACACAGGCCCATTGGAGATGGAATTTTGCAAGAACTTCTATTGCAGCAACTTAATTGGATAGAATGTAGTTAGACTGGGATAGGACTCACTTTCAAAATATCTGGAGATGGAGCAAGATGGACTAGAATGTGCCGAAACAGAATCGTAATCCTGGCAGATATGATCTCAAAATTAACATGTATTACCCCTCTTCCCAACTTCATAAATATTATTGAAAATGTAAAAAAAAAAAGAAGATGGAGGAAGATGGCACTGAGGGAACTAATTGTTTAAAGTCTGTCGGGGGGGGTAATCATTTATGGTATTGAGGAAAGTGCACAAAAAAAAGAATTAAGAAAGGATAATGTCACCGAAATTTCTGTGAATTAATTATGGTAAATTCTCGTGCTCAGACATAATAACAAGAGATGTTAGAGTTTCATGAAGAGGGTTCTTTTTATAGAAATTTTTATACTTTTTTTGGGGGGGGCCATTTAAGTGAATGTTTTAGAATTTCATTGTGCTCAATTAGCCATAATTTTTGTGACGTCAGCATTACAGTGTTCACCAAGATTATTCTGATCACATACTCGTGACCTTGTACCAAATAGGGTGAGTATTCATGGAATCCGCTATTCTAGTTTTATGAAAACTTTCAAAAACGTCACCCAACTGCTCATGTGATAGAGGACCAGTGGTCTGTGTTCTGTCCCCTTGTACTGTTAGTGAGGTTAGTTGCTCCAGTAGAACGGCCTGGTTTGTGGAGCACTGAGTGCTTGAGCTACTTTGTATGCCAGAATGAAAGAGTAGCTTATTGTTTAAGTACTGAGGGGCTCCCTTGCAGTTTCCCAAACATTCTACTCTGTTCATGTGCACCATTTCCTCTTAGTTTAGATGCTTGGCTAGAACTTCACAGATCTATTGTCTTTGATCAATGGTACTGTCTGAAATATGAAATGAAGATCTTTGTTTCCTGTAGTTCTATTATTGTCCAAGTTTGTTATTTAGCTTTGAGCTCATCAGTTAGAAAGTGTGAGTGAAATAAGGAGAGAGTGAAAACCTCTTTGGTAACGCGGGATGTTTACATAGTTGAGCTGTGCTTCTCCAGTCCCTGCAATGGAAAATCTCTGGCTGGCTGGATGTGCCAGGAAGAAATGGAAGCCTGTTTGTCATTTTCTCGGTGATACCGATCGTGACCGCAGTGACGGGGGTAGATCGTCAGCTGCTGCTGTGTTCAGAGCTGTACCAAGCCCCAGAGACCTACACTCGAACTGCGACATCATGTGACATCAATAAGCTCACCTCTGAGGAGATCTCGAACTGTGCTGTTTTGTGTTTTGCCCTGGAAATCATAATATAGTGCATTTCAATGGCTTCTGTAGTCTTTTGCAGAAGGAAGCAACTGTGGTTTTCGCTGAAGAGTTCCTGTGACATGTCTCCTGCTCTCCTGAAGTGCTGTTGCCCTCTAGTGTCAGAGAGGGGTCACAGCGGGAAATAACTGCAGTAATGGCAGTGACTTATTTCTCTCCTCTTTTGCAGTTGATAAAGTCCAGTTTAAACCGCCACTTCAGAAAGAAACAGAAGCTCACTCCGAAATGGTAATGACCCATTCTTGACGCTGTGCAACACTTTTAACTGTGGTTAATCCATTTGACTTGGATTCATGGATACTTGATCTAAGTCATTGCTATCATTCCATCCTTTTTAAAGCACAATTCATGCAAGGACAGACATTTGATGGAATATGTTTCCTGAATAACAAAGGAAAATTAAAAAAAAAAAAAATGATAATAAGAGCCGTCATTTTTCTATTATATTTAATACTCTCATTTGGTGGTAAATTTGTTGGATTGCAGTGCTTTTGATTTACTAAAGCAGTGAATAGTCTGGGACTAACTTTTGAATTTGACTCTGTAATTCAGGATTGCGCGTTTGCGTGTGCGTGAGCGTGTGCGCGCATGTGTGTGCGTGCGCGTGTGTCTGCGTGTGTGCGTGCGCGTGTGTCTGCGTGAGCGAGTGTGTCTGCGTGTATGAGTGAGCATGTGCGCGTGTGTGTGCGCGTGAGCGTGTGCGCGTGTGTCTGCGTGTGCGTGAGCGTGTGCGCACGTGTCTGCGTGTGCGTGAGCGTGTGCGCGTGTGTGCGTGAGCGTGTGCGCGTGTCTGCGTGCGCGTGAGCGCGCGCGCGTGTCTGCGTGTGCGTGAGGGTGTGCGCATGTGTCTGCGTGTGCGTGAGCGTGCGCGCGTGTCTGCGTGTGCGTGAGGGTGTGCTCATGTGTCTGCGTGTGCGTGAGCGTGTGAGCATGTGTCTGCGTGTGCGTGAGTGTGTGCGCATGTGTCTGCGTGTGCGTGAGCGTGTGTGCATGTGTCTGCGTGTGCATGAGTGTGTGCGCACGTGTCTGCGTGTGCGTGAGTGTGTGCGCATGTGTCTGCATGTGCGTGAGCGCGCGTGTCTGCGTGTGCGTGAGGGTGTGCGCATGTGTCTGCGTGTGCGTGAGCGTGCGCGCATGTCTGCGTGTGCGTGAGGGTGTGCGCATGTGTCTGCGTGTGCATGAGTGTGTGCGCACGTGTCTGCGTGTTTGCTCACGCAAATGGTGTGCGTGAGGGTGTGTGCATGTGTCTGCGTGTGCATGAGTGTGTGCGCACGTGTCTGCGTGTGCGTGAGGGTGTGCGCACGTGTCTGCGTGTGCGTGAGGGTGTGCGCATGTGTCTGCGTGTGCATGAGTGTGTGCGCACGTGTCTGCGTGTGCGTGAGGGTGTGCGCGTGGTAAAGGATCTCAGTGTCCCCATGTCTGCCTCTGCTTTTCAGGACGTGACCAAAGAGAGCGACTTCCCCTCCCCCTGGAGCCCCTTTTCTGAGGGAGGAATCACCACCAAGTAAGTAATGGAACCCGTCCCCGTGGAAATCCTGCCCTTTCTCATTATCTGCTCTCCCAGCCGTCCTTGCCTCACGCACCACTGGAAAAATATTCCGTCCTGGGAATGTGGTCGGCCATTTTGTGTGTGGCCTCTGGAAACTGTTGTTCGCTTGTATCTGTCACCACAGAACATACCTGGCTTGCCTCCTCACAGGCCATCGGCCAATGAAAAGGCTTGTGTTCGGTCTTTAATGTGCTGGCTGTCTAACCCTCTGTTTTGTGATACTGTGGAGCAGTCCTGTGTCTGGAGCATGGAACACACCTCTGCAGTCTACTCTGGGAATGCCGATTGTTGTTATGTTCCTGTCCTTGTTTGGAAAGAGTTTATATATCCTTTTGTCTTCGCTCTTCTCTCCCTCTTGATTTTATCCTTTCTTTTTTCTGACTGTCTTCCCTCCACTGTCCTTCCGAAGGAGCCTTCTCAAAAGCGTTGAGGAGGAGTTGTTTCAACGGTAACACTGTGTTCTCCGCTTGCACCTCTCCATCCCCACTGATGACTGTGTGGTGGTTGTGAGGTCGTGTTTGTTCTGTGGTGTCATGTGCCTCAGTCCAGTCAGTAGCCATTGCAACCCCTCCCCCAACCTGTGGCATTTGACCCGTGTCATGTGATATGAGTGCATCTGACGCACCACAATACTAGACTGTGGATGCATAGAAAGTGGTTGTGCACCTGTTCACTTGGGAAAGGAATGGCTCGGCATTCAACCAGATAGCCTGACAGGACCCTCTCAAGATGTATCATCAGACTCCAGTCATGTGACATGAGTGCTGCTGAAGCTGTTTGATACTAGAAGGCAGCTGCATCAACTGTGGTTGTGCGCTTGTTTACATGCAAGTGCAGGATGGCTAAGTGGTAGGTCAGACATACTGACAAATACCCCTCCTCATGTCAATGGTTTACTCCGCCATCCCCCCGTGTTCCATAGGGCCCACCAGTTAGTTCCTGCAGGCTGTAGAGAGCCCCATAAATATGGTTAAACAAAGGGCCCAGACTCGAGCTTCAGCACAGCCCAGCAGGTTTAACTTCGTCTCCTCTCTGGCGGCGCTTACCAGAATCGGGCTCACTGGCATTGGCCACCCCTGTCAGTCTGAGCCTAATTGAGAACAGCAGACTCGCGGCTCTGGAAGTGAGTCACAGCACAGTGAAGATTGCTGACACAGCTGGTATTCGGAAACCCGGGTGTTTCATATGGCTTTTTAACATCCTCCTTCACTTTGTTTATAATTTTTGAATTATTTTCATTTACTGGCGTTGGAGGTCATATAACTGCCACGAAGAATTGTGCATTAGAATATCAGTCCGTTTCATGTGCGTACATCGTTTCTCTCCTTTTTCAATTTTGTTACTTGATGACATAAATATCTGTGTGGTCAGGACGAGTGACTAAAATGCTTATTTTAGGACTAAATAAGTTGAATTTTTTTGTGTAATTGTTATTCCCACTCCATGCTCAAATTCGATTTCGATTTCAGTTTTCATTTAGATGTGGTTTTGCTAGTTTTAGTTGATATAAATTGCATTTAGTGATAAGTATCAGATTATAAAGGTGATCTGTAAAGATCCACATGCATGTAGTGAGACGTATCACACAGATGGTGTATTTGGATGGTTGTGTGGATTGCTTGGCTAACCATGGCTGGGGAGAGATGGCGGGGTTTGAATGGCGATTGGCTGAGGTTTACACTGGACCCTGAACTCGGACTGCCCTTCATAAGCAAGCACGTGCTTCCTGTTTGCGAACAGTTGTCATCCTTCATTTGAGGCACTGTTGCTTTATTGTCATTAAGGTGACATTATTATTCAGAGCGATGCACAACACAAAGTGCATCTTCATACTTCTTACTTTTATCCTCGCAAAAGTAAGAAGGATTTCAGAATTGTCAGGTCCATTGTTTTTGTGTGTGCATTCTTTATTTGCTTGCAGTCCATATGTTCTGCATGAGTATTCTATACATGCAGTTAAATTCAGGAATTGTACACAACCAAGTTTCCAAAAAAGTTTGGACGCTGTGTTTAATGGACAATAAAAACTGAGTGCAATGATTTGCAAATTGTTTAAACCCTGTTTTTAATTGAATTGCACGAAACCACTTGTGAAATGTCGAAACTGAGAAAAAAAAAATATCTGCTGAATTTGAATTTCATTTTGGCAACACATTTCAAAGAAGTTTTGACGGGGCCAACAAAACACGGGAAAGTTCTATGATTCTAAAAAATAATACTCCTGGTTGAGCGTCTCACTGCTAATTAGGTTAATCGGCAATGGGTCAGTAACAAAATTGGGTATAAAAACAGCATCCCAGAGAAGCTGAGTCTTTCATACGGTGAGGGCTTCACCCTCTCTGACAAACTGCATGGGTAAATAGTTCAACAATTTAATAATCACGTCTCTCGATGTAAAGTGGCAAAGATCTGGGGGATTTCATCTACAGTACATAATGTTATTAAAAGATTGAGAGAATCCAGAGGAATTTCAGTATGCAAGGGACTAGGCTGAAAGCCAGTATTGAATGGCCATGGTCCTCAGGACCTCAGGAAGCATGGCATTAAAAACGGACAGGATTTGTTGCGGCAATCACTGCATGGGCTCAGGAGCATTTCTGAAAACCATTGTCAGTGAACACCGTTTGTTGCTTTGTCCATAAATACAAGGTAAATCTCCTCCATGAATCAATGAAATCACACAGACTCAAGGGCCAGAAATGCTGCTACTTTCTCTGGGCCCAAACTCATTTAAGAAGGACTGAGCCAAAATGGAAAACTCTCCTCTTGTCTGACTCATCAAAAAATGAACTTGTGAAGTGCAATTGGGAGGAAATGTACGCACTCAACGAGCAGGACAAAGCAAACGAACTTAATTATTTTTATAAACGTTTTGATCTTGATTTTATAAGGAATGGTGATGATTGTAAGACCCTGATGACGACTCTAACCTATGACCCTGTGGCAGATAGAATAGTCATTGACGCAATTGCTGTGGCTAATACTTTAAAAAAATTGGAAATCAAGAAGGCTTTTGGGCCAGACCGTATTTCAGCCTTTATTCTTAAATCATTTGCTGACGAACAGACTCCTGCCTGGAGTCCTCCATTCCAGCTGTCAGTAGATGCAGGCACCATCCCAAACATATGGAAAAAGGCTGTAATTATTCCTGTGGCAAAAACATCTTGCCCAAAAGAAAATAATGATTTCAGACCAATAGCATTAACATCAATAGTAATGAAATCCTTTAAGCGCATCATGCTAAAAAGCCTGCATAGGGAGGTTTAGCAGCTTTTAGACCCCCACCAATTTGCCTACAATAGCGGCAGAGAACTCCGCAACCTATTTGATTCTAAAACATCTTGAAAGTCCGACAGCCTACGCTAGAATAATGTTCATGGATTTTAGCTCAGCATTTAAACCGATACATCCTCAGACCCTGCTAAACAGGCTGAAACACATGAAGGTAAATCCCTATTTAATTAGATGGTACAGTGCATGTTTATTAGATGGACAATAGCAGGTCAGAGTAAAATCAACTCTATCTGAAGCTGTGCTGATAAGCACAGGAGCCTCCCAGGTTTGTATAAGTTCATCTCTTCTTTTTATAATTTCCACAAATAGTCTTAGGAGTCGGTACTCAAACAATCACATTATTAAGTTTTCTGACGATACAGTGTTTACTGAGTTTATTAACAAAACAAAATTCAGGAACGTATAGAAAAGAGCTAGATGAGGCTGCGCAATGGTGCAGGGAGTATGACCTCATTCTAAATGTGAGAAAAACAAAAGACATTATTTTTGACCCCCAGATCTGTGGCGGATCACAGTCCAGTCGAAATCAGTGGTGAAAGGGTTGAACAGGTAACATCATACAAATATCTAGGCATCTACCTTGATAATCAGTTGAATTGGGCTCATCAAGTTGATTTTGTGTGCTCACGTATTAATCAAAGATTGCACTTATTAATAAGGCTCCAGGAGTGGACAAACACATCATGATGTTGACCAAAGGCTAACAAACAGTACTTGGTTTGGAAACCTTTCCGTCAGATTCAAAATCTAGTTGAGGGCTGGTAAAATAACAGGCATGCAGCCCCCATCTTCTCTTCAGGAGATGTATGAAGAGACCGTGAGGACGCAGGGCCTTAAAATCTCCGGCGACTCAAACCACATCCATATGCAGAGTATGAGTTAATGCCATCAGGCTGAAGGTACAGGTTACCAAACTGCAAGCTAAACCGGTATAAATTCTCCTTCATCCCAATGTCGATCAGACTTCTTAATCAGAGGTGATGCTCTGTCAGTGTGATTTGTATACATCAGCAGGGAGGTCTCACCCACAACTTCCGTTTCTTCTTAATTCTTTCTTCCTTTTTTTTCCCCTTTCCTCGTCCCCTCCTCATGGGGCAGGGGTGCAATGTTAATCTGTCTGGAGGGGGGATGGAGTCGTGTCCAGGGGTGTCCAATGTGATACTGATGACTGTGTGTATATTATATGAAGATATGTCAGTATATGGTCAGTGCCTGGTGAAAGACTGGGTGTGTGATTTTACGAATTAAAAATTATATAGGTGTTTGTGCATGTGTGTATGTGAATCTACGTGTGTGACTGTGTATGTTGTATGGGGATGTGTGCATGTGCTCGGTGCTTGGCGAAAGAATGGGTGTGTGATTTCTATGAATCAGAGATTATATGGATGTGTTTGTGGGTAAGTGTGTGTGGGTGTTATAGTGTTGGCGAGGGGGAAATGACTGTTCGTGATTCTATTTATTGTGGTGTGTGTTGATAGGTTGGGACTGGAAATCAATTTGTATGTATAGGAAATCAATGTATGAAATCAATTGGTATTATACTGTGTTTGATATGTTTCTTAGTGTATGTGCCAATAATGCTGTCCTACGAATGCCCAAGGCAAATTTGTCATCAGGGATACAATAAGGGCTAACCTAACCTAACCTAACCTAACCTAACTTCTTTTTGGAAATCATTGATGCTGCATCTTTGGTACTAAAGAGCAGAGAGACCATCCAGCTTTTTATCTCTGCACAGTTCAAATTCCAGCAGCCATGATGATATGTTGACGTATTAGTGCACATGACATGGCCAACTTTCTCATCTGTGAGGACTGAGGATACAATTAAAGCTGAACCATACATTCAGGTTTTGGAGCAACATATGCTGCTTTCCAAACTTCTTTTTCACAGTAGGCCTTGCTTATTTCAACCAAACACCTCATTTTGCATGTAATATAGCAACATGACTTACTAAAAAGAAGTGTGGTAAACATACCCCTGTTCCTAATTTTTTAGCTTACATGGCCAAAGGTCATATAAGCTATTGTCATGGGTTTGCATCTAGCGTAGTCCGTCGTTCGTCGTCTGTGAACTTTGGTCTCCTTTCAGAAACTGCAGGACGGGTTGTTCTGAATTTTTTTTTTGTGAATGTTCCATATTAGGATGGGACTAAAGTTGGTTCAAGCCTTTTGAAAATTTTTAAAATTGAATTTTTGAGAAATTTTTGACATTTTTGCTACCATGGAGCCTTATGGGAGGGAAATTTTTGATTGGCTATATCTTTGAAACCGTAAGAGATAAGGCCATACTTACTATTAACCGTAAATAGGAAGTCCTATAGGGGCTTCAATTTGGCACCCTGACCTTTGACCTCAGACTACCTTGAAAGGTCAAATTCAAGGTCATGGAATTTTATTGGCCTACATCTCCAAAACTACTGGACGGATTGTTCTGAAATAATGCATAGAACGACGCAATTGAGATGATCGAAGTGTAGACTTGGTTTCTTCAAGCGTCTCGTGGCACACTGTTGTATTGTTTAAAAACTGCCTTTTTTGATGATCAAACTCCTTAATTTTTATGATTAAGCCTTTACTATTTGTTGGTTCACGCCGCTAAAAGTGTAATGTCGATGTGCCAAGTGAAGCTGCACGTGGCGGAAAGGGAGCCGCTCGCCCCTCAGCTGGTACTATTGTTAGCCATGACCAAGCTAGCATGGAGCCTTTAGATATGTGCTTAGTTGAAGAGGAAGGCGAACTTCCACTCGTGACAAAAAATGTCAAACAAGCTCTTGCTGTCTTTTAACGAACGGTTCGACAAGTTTGAGCTGACTTTCCTAAATCTTTTGTCTGCTGAGCAGACGCTCACTGAGAGGGAATCCGCCACCGAAAAAGTGGAGGACCATGAGCAGCGGATTCATGCGGTTGAAACGAATGTCTCTGAGCTGTGGGAAGAAAATGGACTGGGGGCTAAATGGCGCAACAACATAAAGATCGTTGGGGTTTCGGAGGGTGAGGAGAAAGGTAGATCAACAGAATTCGTCTCCAGGATGATTTCCATGCTGGTGGGGGAAGACTATTCTAAGCCCGTTGTAATCAACAGGACACATAATCTTGAATAGCCCAAACCACCGGATGGCTCCAGGGCTCTCGCGATAATGGCACGAGTGCATCTTGCACAGGAAATCGATAAAATTCTGCGGCTTGGGAGGCAGCGTTCGCTGGATTACGGAGGTCACTACATCCTAATCTTCCCTGACTACACCGCGGAGGAGATGGAGCAGCGGTGGAGTTTCCGTAACATGCTACAGTGCATGCGGGAGATGGAGGTTCGGCACTCGCTGTGCTTCCCGGCTAGGCCCCATGTACACTATCTAGGGCAAGTAAAAATATTCAACGATCCGGTTGAGACAAAGAATTTTAATGACTAAGAACTTTGTAAATAATGAATGAAGAATTAAAATGTACATTGAATGGACTTCTCGTATCAGTTTTTATATCCCCAAATGCCGAATGGCGTTCCGGGGGATATTATGTTTTTGGTCTGACTGCCGCCGCACTACGTGTTAAAGCAATAACTTCAGTAATATTTCAATTACAAATTCCAAATTTTGCACATACGTAAGTATCATAAAGAGGAAAAACTGATTCGATTTTGGACAAAATATGATGTCTAGATTGGCCACCAGGGGCCAAAAACTGATTTACATGTTAACGCGATAACTGCAATAATATTTCAATTAGAAATTCCAAGTTTTGCACATAAGTAAGTATCATAAAGAGGAAGAACTGATTCGATTTTGGACAATTTACCATTTCTTGATTGGCCAATAGGGGCCAAAAATGGAAAAAATCACTATTTTTATCATATCTCTTGAAATATTTGTCGGATTGACCTTGCATAAAACAATTACATTTTGTCTTGAAACTTTTGTTTTTGATTAACTTTTGCAGTGTTGTGGTATATAATTGACCCTTAGGGCTCACCAGGCTTCATTTGGGACCATTTTGGGCCAACTTAGGTTGGACTCCACTTTCACTATTTTTTTCATGTTGGTCAATTATTTGGGTATTCTGGGCCAAAATATCACAATTTCACAGACAATATTACAGTTGTGACCATTTCAGGTGAACTTTGACCAGACATAACTGTCATACTTTTTTTTTTTTTGGGGTCAACTTTTTGGGTGCTCGGGCCAAAATGTGACCTTTGAGGTCACCAGGGGTCATCTGGCACCATTTTGGGCTGACTTCAGTCCAGCTCAACATTCCCAATTCTTTAATTTGGGTCAACTGTTGGGGTGTTTTGTGCCAAAATGTGAACATTTTGGGTCACCAGGGGTCATGTTGGAGCATTTCCGGCTAACTTTGAACCGGTTCCACTTTCACAAGTTTTCAATTTTGATCTACATTTTGGGTGTTTTGGGCCAAACTACAACCCATTTGCGTCACCAGGGCTCATTTCGGGCCAACTTCAATCCAGTCCCACTTTCACAATTTTTTTTATTTTCAAAAACAATTTGGATATTTGGGGCCAAAATACAATCCTTTTCAATTACCAGGAGTTATTTGGGACCTGTGACCATTTCGTGCCAACTTTGATCTGCCTTCAGTTTCAGAAATCTTCAATGTCTGTAAATATTTTGGCCATTTTCTGCCAAAGACCCTTTTGGATCACTAGGCGTAATATTTTTATCAACACATTTGACATTTGCGTATCAAAGAATTTGAAGATTTTGAATATTCTTTGCAGTCTGAATAGCCATGTAAGCTATGAAGTCTGTAGACTTTTATTGGAATATGCTGTTGGAATCAAATTCAAGCATGTATTTTTAAAAAATTCTCAGTTTCAACATGTTTCCTCTGTACTTTTTAAAATTAAATATAAATTATGAACAATTAGGAAGTCATTGTTCTTTTTTATATACTTATTAAACAGCTTCCCATCTTTTTTTGAAAATGAGGTTGAAGTGCTTGCTGTTATTTGCAGACTGCCTCATGTTATTTGTGTTCTGAGGCTGGGATTTTGAGTTTTGAGATTTTATCGGAAAGTGTTCGCATTCACGAAATCCGGGCTGGCCACCCACTTTTAACGGTAAAGCGGTAATTGTCGATAATGGGAGTCACCTGTTTCCACTTGAATTAATGCAGCTGTCTTTAATGAATGTTGGAGCGTGTTTGGCTCTTTTAGCGGAAATCCCCCCGGCGACCTTCGCGCGCATACCTAACCCTGCCCCACGTACCTCTCGTGCCCCCTTCTCCCTCCCCCAATCTCTTCCCCGCAGGGGCCACATCACACATCTGGAGGATGCGTTTGAAGACGTGGAGCTGTGAGTACAACCCCCAGACTCAAAGGGCCCTTTGAAAAATGTCCTCCGCCACTCCGTTTAACTGTTAAACTCTCTCTCTGTTTCAGCTCCACTCTGAAGCCTGCTGCTCCTCCCCCTCTGCCTCCTAAGGTAAGGCCTGTAGCTCTCTCTCTCCTTCACACACTATCACCGAGGGTTAATGCCCTAAACACGAGACAATAAAGAGTTCAGGTTCTGTTGTTTCGTTGTTATTGTAATAAATTCAGTTTGTCGCCCGTTTGTCTGTACAATTGGCTTCTGATAAAAGCTGATGGAAGTTTAGATGTTGTTTTTCCTTCAACTGTCATGTTGTGTTCGGTGCGGCTTTCAGCGATCAGATTTCCAAAAATTTCAACCCCGACGCCGCGGGCAAGGTTGATAGGAGTCTTAAAAAAACACCTTCTAATGGAGCGTGACCCTGACTGTGTCCGTACCACGTGTCAATTGTATTTTCTTTCAGTGCAAGTTGGATATTTCCCAATGTTTTTACCTTTCGCCTTAAAAATATTTCAATTGTAAAGAGCACAAAAATGTTTCCTTTTGTCATTTAATGGAATTTTTCAGGGTATTTACTTGTCAATGTCACGTAAGAGACTATTTCAGTCAATCATATATCAAGTAAAATAACGACTTTCCAAACATTATTCTTATCTTTTCTGTGATTTCTCCTGAAAGTAAACGGAATGAACTAAATAAACCTAAAAGTTGATTACCAAAGGGCATATTCTGAAATTATGTGCCTTTGTCACGCTTTTCAACCCTTTTGTATGGATGCACCCATATTGGTATTCTTTTCTTTTATTTCCTTTGTAAACTTACTTTGAAATCATTTATTTTCTATGAATTTCCAGGAGCTTACAGTAAGTATTTTGGGATCAATTACTGGTGATGGTGTATATATTTTGTACATGGATCTAGTACCTTACTGCTTTTCCTTTAGTATTTTGGGATCAATTTCTGGCCATGGTGTTTATATTTTATTGTATATACCTTACTGCTTTTTGTTCAATCAGTTTGTTGAATAGTAAGTGATACATTTGCCAGCTACATTTATTTGGCATGATGATATTAAAATCAAGTTCCAAATAACCAAAGCTCATCAAATTTTAGTTATTTGTTCACTGTTGAGATTACCATGTCTGTCAAAGTAAAAAGATTGTCTTCAGTTGGCAGATGTACTGTCTTGCAAATAGACTTCATTTTAACATTCTTCAGGTGATTGGAACTGCTTTTATATATACACAGTGGAGTGGTGAAGGAACTGCTGCTACTAACACTAACAAATATTTGTATCTCCCTGACGACGATAGTCGGGAGATACTATGGTTTAATTCCGGGGCCGCCACATAGATTTTATGTTCCGGGCTCTTTGGTTTATTTTGTGCTTTCAATTTAGAGGGGTTTATGTCCCCAAGTATTAATAGAAACCCACCGGCAAAGCCCCCCTGACCCCTCCCCCCCTCCCGTTCAGATGGAGAAAATAAATTTCCTCTTAAATCAATTTTCCCTGTTGTCGTCCCTATTACATGTCTTCGTGGGGAATCATAATTTTCGTGACTCCAGTTATAGGCTGTTCTTGTGCGGAAATAATGGTAGCCCTCTCTCTCCCTTCCTCTCTCATAGCCACGCTTGAACAGCAGCACGGATGAGATGTGCCTTGCCGATGAGCGGTGTGTGACGATTCGCCGCTTCCCCAACTCCGAGAACGGCCCCACTGCCGGCTCGCGGAGACAGAGCACACCTGAGCAGGGCAGCGCCACCGAGCACGCGCCCCCTGACTTCCTGTCCGTCAGCGTCAGCAGCCCCGGCCTGCTGTCCCACACTGCTGAGCAGGGTACACCCCCGCACGCCCCAAAACCACCACTCTCCACCACTCATGCCCCACCACATCTCCTTCATAGTCCTTCACTTGCACATTAAGACTGTACTGGCAAAGAAAGTTAAGTTCGTATCATAAGGTTTTAAAATGAACAGTTTTCTCACTTTTTTTAATCGTCGATGAAGATCTTTCACTCCAAGAAATGTTTTCCTGATTCAAGTTTTGTAATGTGTTCTTTGCTCAATAAGCCGCGCTGGAAAAGGCTTAACACAAGCTGTACAAAATGGTAGTTGGTAGAAGTTAATGTAGTGCCTGTGTTTTCAGAATGTAGTTGGCAATGGGAAGAATGACTGAAGTGTTCGAGGTGCTTCAGGTGCAGAATTAATGGTGAAAGATTTGCTTTGCTTTGCCTCTCAGAACATGCAGATGCGGAGAGTGGGCTAAACGGAGACGGCTCCAAACAGCCCTCAGCCACACCTCAGCGAAAGGAGAAGAAGGACTTCCCTGTGAGTGTGTTGTACAGCTGGAGTTATCTACTTAACACTAAAAGGATTGTTATACTGAACATTAATGGGGTTATTATGCTTAACACAGCTGGAGTTATCTACTGAACACTAATAGGGTTATTATACTGAACACTGCTGGATTTTTCTTCTGAGCACTCAGGGGGTTATTATACTGAACACTGCTGGATTTATCTTCTGAGCACTCAGGGGGTTATTATACTGAACACTGCTGGATTTATCTTCTGAACACTCATGGGGTTATTATACTGAACACTGCTGAGGGTTTTCCTCCTCAACACTGCTTGAGTTATGCTGAGCAATTCTATGATTACCATGCTGAAGTAATCATATTGAACACTGCTGAGGTAATCTCAGTGAACACTGGTAGGATTGTCATACTTAATACTGCTGGGATTATCCTACTGAACACTGGTAGGATTGTCATTCTGAACACTGCTGGGGTTATCCTACTGAACACTGCTTGGATTGTCATACTGAGCACTGCTGGGGTTATCCTACTGAACACTGCTTGGATTGTCATACTGAACACTGCTGAGGTTATCCCACTGAACACTGGTAGGATTGTCATACTGAACACTGCTAAGGTTATCCCACTGAACACTGGTAGGATTGTCCTTCTTAACACTGCTGGGGTAATCACACTTAACTGTGCTGGGCTTATCATTGCTGAATGCTTAATAGTATAATTGTTTTGAACATTTCTGTGGTTACCATGCTGAATACTAATGGAATAGTCAGACTGAACACTGATGGGGTTATTCTGAACACTACTGGGATCATCGTGCTGAACACTGATGACATAACGTAACATAACAAAAGTGTGGAGAACTGGCCGTTCAGTCTGGCATTTTTCCTGTAACTTAAGGTGAAACTAATATTTTGGATACTAAACGACTAAATGCTATCAAGCACAGTAACAAGCCTGGTCTTAAAATCTCCAAGAGTTTCTGCCTCTATGTTATGGCCAGGTAAGCTGTTCCGCACTGTGATTGTTCTTTGTGGGAAAAAATGTCCTAATGTACGAATGTCAGTTCTAAATTCACCCTTGGCTGACTTCCATTTTCGACCCCGAGTTCTGCAAACAGAACTTGGCTTGAATAATTCTGAGTAGTTAACTTTGTTAATCCCTTTTACATATTTAAAGACCTCAGTCAGATCACCCTGAAGGCTCCTTTTTCTGAGGCAGAAGAGATTAAGATTCCTCAGTCTGTCCTTACAGCTTTAATCTTTTTTTGTACAAAGAATTTACTTTGTCGCTCGTCTTTGAACCTTTTCTAAAGCCTCTATATCCTTCTTGTAGTATGGTCCTCAGAACTGCTCACAATACTCAGTGTGGTCTGACAAACTTATAGTACTAGATAAATAAACTTCTTTTGCTTTATAATCAATACTTTTGGCTATATATCCCAGCATTCCGGAGGCTTTTTTAACTGCTGTAGCACAGTTGGGGTTATTGGTACACTACTGGTATTATGCTGATCAGTGGAGTTTATTTTTAACAGAAAAACATGGGTAAATATAATTTTTTTCTTTTTGATATTCAGCACAACAACATTTGTTTGGACCTCTCGGTAAAACCTGCTATTTCTTAATTAGGAAAATGGATGGACATCCATTATTCAAAACGTACATTCAAAACGAATTGCTGTTGTTATGCCTTAGGTCAGTGAGATAGTTGTGGCCATTATAATCCTAAACATAATCCGATGTTTTGGCGTGAGTGTGACCTGTGTGTGATCATGGTGGGGAAGAGATTGTGTCTCAAGTAGCGTTTGCTTCTCCTGCAGAAACCAGCCATCAATGGTCTTCCACCAACCCCTAAAGTCCTGGTGAGTTATTTCTCTTTCTCATCTCCCCCTCTTCATCCATCATTTCGGTCTTTCTTCATGCATTTCTGTAGGGATTTTTAAAATATTTTCAACTATAATTATACTTTCCTTGTCTGATGTATTTGCGGTGATCTCTTAGATTCTAGAAACACTGATGTAGCTTGGTGCTTGAGTAATGTGATATTTGGTTGGCAGGGCCCTGCCTTCAGGAGACACTTTTTTTTTTTCACTCCTGATCTTTTCCCTGACCCCTGACCCTCTCTGTGTTTTGACTGCAGATGGGTGCCTGTTTCTCCAAGGTCTTTGACGGTTGTCCCCTGAAAATAAACTGTGCCACGTCATGGATACACCCCGATACGAAAGGTAATGACGTGGTTTCTAGAGCACCATTTCCTAACCTGTGGATATTGACTTAAAATGGGCCGTGGGAACATAGGAGGTGGGTCACAGAATGGTCCACTAATCTATGCTTGCATGTGTATTTGATGTGTACCTGAATATTAAAAAGAATGAGGACAAGACCACTGCTGTAGAGCTTGGGTGGGGTGCTAGGCAGACGCACTGTTTGTGAAAGGTGTGTGTGTGTGTGTGGGCGTGTGTGTGTATTTTAGTGAGCCCCCTTGGTCAGGTGTGCCTCGGAGTGCCACTCTGTATCTTGTCCCTTTCAGATCAGTACCTCATTTTTGGGACGGAGGATGGCATTTACACACTGAACTTGAATGAGCTGCATGAAGCTACAATGGAGCAGGTGAGGGTCCATTTGCAGTTTTTGGCATCATCCTGGAAATATAATGAACGCTGGAAATATATCTGCTGAATGGCCAGAATTTTCCTTGCCGATTCTCAAAAATTTGTGATTTTTATTATGCGTCTTTAGATTTTGGTTATTGGTTACAGTTTCCTGGGATAATAAGTGTTGTACTATTTGCAGCATTGCTCGATATCACTGGCGAACAGTATCCAGTCCTCGTCCTGAAGTGCTGTCTAGTGCGCTAGTTTGTGTTCTTGCCGTACGCTTTAGATTCAAGGAATAATGTGAGGGTAGTTAACTGTATACTCGGCTGCCTTAATTGATCTGTTTAGTTCACCGTAACACCAAAAACCAACAGACGCTGTGGGTCTCCAAGACCGGGGTTGGCTTCTCTGGTCATCTGCAGATTAAGTGTAGAAACACAGCTATGTCTGATGTGTCCTCAAATGTGTGTGCCTGTGTTTTATCTGTTCTTTCAGCTGTTTCCAAGGAAGTGTACATGGCTGTACATCATTAACAATAACCTGATGTCGTTATCAGGTACGTTAACAAAGATAGCGGTGCCATCTGCTTTACCGCAAGTGTTGCTGCATTCTTCCTGTAATTTACTGCCACATTCCTTCTATCAGTTTCTATTGACAGTAAAGCCATCATCCTTATCGTTGACAAATAATTGACCAGTCTAATGCCGTTATAAAGGCAGCGTCTGTTAGTGGTTTCCTGTCGGATGTGCTGTGTGCCGTAAATACCTTGCCTGTTTATGATGGGGCAGTTCTGCTGTACTATTTATGGGTCTGGAAAGTCATGGATATATTGGCGATATGGGATGATGTTCCATTTCTAAGACCAGGTTTATAAAGCAATATAACTGCATTGTCATTGTCTATTTTCCATCCATTAGAAAGGAAAGTGCCCTCTGTTTAAAAATCGGTCCATAATTTGATGGGTGTCATCTCAGTGGTCACCAGTAGGTGTAGTATTGCCCACCTGATTCTATGATGAGGACTTGAGGGTCATTCTGGGGCAATATCTTTCTATTCATTCTTTATTTTACTTTTGGTTTTTCTACATCTTTAAATGCATTCTTTCCTGTTGAAAATGGGTTACATGTACATGATAAATGTGACACTGTGTAGAAATTGTCAGCTGTTGAATGACACAGTGATATCTTTGTCCATTTTGAATAAGAGTCCTAATTCTTCGCTTCCTTTGTCTGCCCTGTGATTCTCCTGTCCTGATATGACTCCCTTTGATGTGCTGATCCTCTTTTTCACTCCAACAGAAGGTAAATTTGTCTTCCTTTTTCTTATTTCTTTTGGTCGTACTCGCTTAAGCAGTCTGCCTGTCATATAACCCAAACTATTTTCCATACTGCCATTGCATTCACTTACCAGGAATGATCCTTAGACAAGCTCAATTATCATTCAAATTACAGTTTGATCCTATGCCTGAAGGGGTTTATGCTGAAAGATACAATATTTGTATTTAGGTGGAAGTCCTGTAATGGTCAGTGTTAAGTTTCATTGAAGCCTGTCAAGACTCAAAGCAATTTGTCTTGTGAGCTGCACATTTTTACTCTAGTAAACTTGGATTTTTAGTTGAGCTGAATGCATAAAAGCTCCTCTTTGTAAGAACTTCCTTTTGTCCCTTCCTGTTATGGGCTCTCTTGGTCTTTTAATGTTTTGTCCACAGTTCCCCCTGTAATGTACAGTATAGTTCACTGACTAATCTGTCCACAGTTCCCCCTGTAATGTACAGTATGGTTCTCTGATTGATTAATTACTCATCTGGTTTGAGTCACTAGTGCCCTGAGTAATGACTGAATGAGCACTGAGCTCTTGCTAATGTCAGGACGATAAGCGTGCCCTCCAGTACTGCTGTGATGTGTGTGTAATATTCCCCTCTCATACGCCTGTTCCAGGGAAGTCCTTCCAGCTGTACTCCCACAACCTGATTGGTCTGTTTGAGCAGCTGAAGAAGCCTGGCCTTGCTGCACAATTCCAGACCCATCGCTTCCCGGACAAGATCTTACCCAGGTGAGAGGCCCTCACTCAACATCCTACCCACTTATTCCACTGTCCCGACTCTCCGTCACCTCTCTCTGGACACCTCCTTCTCACCTCCTTACCCTCTCTCCTTCTTCCAGGAGGTTTGCCCTGACCACCAAGATCCCGGACACAAAGGGCTGCCACAAGTGTTGCATTGGTGAGTGTCCACAGGCCTTTGCTATGAGCCGTTGAGATAAGGCCATGTTTTCACACGTTGAGGAGCACTGTACTGACCTGCTGTTTGTGACATAGTCACGTTACATGGTTGTGATTGCTGAGCCACACGGGGACCTCCCAATGCACAGGTTTGTATGACACAGCCAGCCCTGTCTCTCCACAGTGAGGAACCCCTATACGGGACATAAGTACCTGTGCGGGGCTCTACAGTCTGGGATCGTCCTGCTCCAGTGGTACGAGCCGATGCAGAGGTTCATGCTTATTAAGGTAAGCCTCTCATCTTTCCTCTTTGTCCATCATGTCCATTTGTCTGAATGAAGTACAGTATTTCCAGTAGGTCTGTTTGTATCCAATGGCATGTTTCCACCTAATAAAAATTGATTTTCCCCCAGCTGGATTTCATATGAAGTCAATGCAAAGATGGGAAATTGCGTTGGGCGACTTGAATCGCACAAGACACTTTGCGCGAATGGTGCGAAAGACATTATTCATATATTGCGCAAGTTGAAAATATTCAACTTGAGCGAGATTTTTGCATAATTATAGTACTTTTCTGAATAGCATCATTCTACTGGCAGCTACATTGGCTAGCTGCGTTACTACCTACATTTCTCAAACTGCAGTGGGAAAGCTAGCGAGCTTGCTAGCAAGTTGGCTGTAACCAGTGTCATAGTTTAACAAAATATTGTGGTCTAATTCAACTTCAGATATGACAACATTATCAGATTTCCGAATATTTAATTCTCAAGCAGGCAGAATGCTTGTAAAGTAAACTGTTGGTGAAGTTAGAATGGGCACATTAGCGCCGTCCTCATCTTGCCATTTTTCTGATAATTCCAGGGAAGAACCCCCAACCCCCCTTCCCCTGAGGGGTAAACAAGCCTCAACTCTTTTGCTATTCATCAGCAGTGCAAAATCACTTGCCAACCAAGTTGACCTTGAATACAAATGAGTAATATTGCTGCAAATCTTTAAAGCAGAGAATAAAAATGAAAAAAAAAAAGATCAATCTCATGTGAGTAAATAGAGTCAGATATTCACTGCATTGGTTTGGCTGGTTTTTGTTCTGGCTGTAAATCTAGCTGGGCATATCCCCAGCATGAAGTGGATCTTTTGAATTTCCCTCCAATGGTCCAGGGATAGTGGTCAAGCGTGGGGTCCACCTACATTTCTCATTCTGAATCACTTTTCAATTTTTCTGCCCGTTTGCCTTGGTGTCACAAGTTTTTCTTTTTTGATGAATCCTATAGATATCATTCTAAAAGATGGATTTAAAATGTACTAATGCTTTTTAAGTGTTGAATTTGCATGAAACATGCGAACAGTTCCACAAGAATGTTTCCTTTCTCTCCGAGATGAAAAGCTGGCCAGATTAAAATGATTAAAGCCATGATCTTGCTCCGCTGTTGCCAGAGTTTTTCCCCCTCTATTCTTCAACACAAGGGAAGATTTATTTAACTGACGCACATATGAGGATCCATTATAATTTTTTCTCAGGAAGTGATGATTGAAAATGAAACCATCCAATCCATATGTGTGTCGAGTACAGGCTGTCAGCCCCAGCTGTGGGGTGCGCAGGATGTCATGCAGTTCTTACTGCGCTCTATATTCATGTGGACATGCTACAATGCTACTGATTAATTTGAGTGAGAAGTACGTGGGGGGCATTGGTTTACTTAACCTGCAGGTTAAGTAAATGTTCTTAAATTGACTGCTGATGTAACAATCACCGCTGTTATTATAATGCAAAGGAGTTTTAGAAGAATGACTTTGGGCCGACCCTGGTCCTGGAGATCTTTTGTACTGTAGGTTTTCTCTCAAACCCCCAAGTAAATGCCTTGTTGAACAGCTGGAGATCTTAATGAGCTGATTAGCAGTTTAGCCCGGTCTGATAATTGAAGTTTGAGATTAAAATTGCACAACATGGCAGATGTCCAAAAGCAAGGTTGGCCTAGGATACAGGAAGACGCATGTCTTCTGAAGCTTCAGAAGCTTCAGGGACCGCGGAGCGTTCAAATTTTTTCTTTCACTCAAGAGGCCCCAGCCTCTTTTTTAGGTTTCTGTTTGAAAATGACATACCCAAAATGAATAGAGTATATCTGTTTGTGTAGCATGAAGTATCAGAGAGGGAGACATGGAAATGTGGAGAGAGGGTTGATTTTCTGACTCTACTCGGATTTTGATATTTGAACATTAATATGCTTGGCGTTTGAGTTGTGCTTGGTGTATGTAAAAATGACTTATATGTGCTTGTAGCAGAGGCTCTCCTGTTTCATTTGATGTGTAATATGACTATATTGCTACTTAATTAGCGCGGCGTTGTAGGTATTTTGCTACGGTGAGTCTCAGGGTCCCCCAACTGGGGGACCCTGGAGTTTAAGAGGTTAATATTGACCGCAGAGCCCCCTGAGGTGGGTCTGGGGGCTTCTCTCCCCAGAAAAATTAGAAAATTTGGTTGCCGTAGAACGCATATAAAACCCTTTTCTGAGAGGGATAACAGTTGAGAAACATGCATCGAGATCGCATAAAAGGATGCGTTGACTGAAAAAAAGTGGGTCACCAATGTGGATACGACTGTGGAAAAATGAACTATGTACTATAAGACTATCAACAATCTGGACAAGCTTTAAAGACGAAATACGGGCCACCTACCTTGTTAGTTATAAACTGATAGAAATTACATTACTGAAAAAGAATACAGTATCCAAATGGGCCGAAAATGCGGCGAATGCTGACTTCAAGTGCGTTGATGTGGATTTATCTTGTTCCTTTTCATCAGTGGATGATAGTTTTGAGGCAGTGCATGACTATTTACTTCCAATGTCAATATCTCAAAGTATGTAGTGTTGACAGGGGAGGGGGTGGTCACATCATCACGCTACACGCGTACCTTACGACCGGTGTATATTTTAAAAAATTATTTTCCCATTTTCTTCTTACATTACATTATCGATTTATCATCGAAGTTTTTTTTTATATTGCATTTATTGAGCGGGACATTGAGTGGCGAGAACTGGTCCTGTATGTATGTCCCAAATGGGTGAGAATATCGTCTGCTGCAGACCAAAGCGTGGCAGTCGCCCAGTTCCGGTTATGGAAATGACATCTGCGATATTGTGTACATTCTGGCGTGGAATATTGAGGTCATTTCCCAGCTCAAAATACTGAGCATTTTAGAAATAAATAATGAAAAACTCAACATAAATGACGAGATCTGGTTGCCCACCAGTAGTCATTTCGGCACAGAGTTATTTCGGCACACAGTTATTTCGGCACTTGGCAGGGTATTTTGGCACTTGCGCACGACGTTTCGGCACTTGTGTGAGACGCCTCGGCACTTCTGTAGGAAATTTCGGCACTTCTGTAAAAAACACTCGGCACTCAAAACCACGAGAGAGAGAGACTCACACATAATGTCCTTGGAGAGTGAAGACAACGCATGAATAAAGGACAGTTGTTTGAAACAACATCATAAACACGAGGTTTAATTGTGAAATAAAAATAAACCATGAATATTATGTTTACCAATATTAACTAGCCGAATGCCGAATAAATACCGAGGCGTCCCATCACAAGTTCCGAAATGACCCGAGGCCAAGTGCTAAATGACTTAATAGTAGGGTCCGAAATAACTCTGTGCCGAAATTACCTGACACCTGGTGTAGATGTGCTACTCGTATTTTTCAATACAAAAAATTGAGTTACTGGCGAGGAAGCAGTCTCCGCCGGCGCATAGTTACCGCCATCACGCGCAAGACACTACATAACAATGTAACCGGGCACAAAGTTGTGTGTCTTGCGCGTGACAAAAGCCCGCAACCAGGGGCGTAGATTTAACTGGGAGTTGGTGGGGACTTTGACACGGCCTTTATGACAATTAGTCCTGGCCAGTTCTCAATTATTTTCCTTCATCGACGCGTTTTCAAATTATCGTAATTGGCAACTGAAGACACGGTTCCTCTCCATATGTGATTTAACTCTACTCTTTAAGTGTTGATGCAACCCTGAACTTTTTGCAGTCCATAATGAACAGGTGCTGCTTGTTCTCTCCGAGTAAGTAGGACGGCAATCGGTCATCGGGATGCGTATTTGCTGTGTTTAAATCAACATTATTCAAAATTGCTTTCCTGTCGTGTCACAGGCAAGCAGTAAATTAATTTTCTGAACTTAATTTACCCCACCGTATCATCGCTGGATGCTGTTAGATCGCATATAGAGAGGAGCCGTGTCTTCTGTTGCCAATTGCGATCAAAGAGTCTCCAGCACATTGACTGGACGCTCCTGTTGTGCTCTCTGGTCTCCTGCAGCACTTTGATTTCCCGCTGCCCAGCCCTCTGAAGGTGTTTGAGATGCTGGTGGTCCCGGAGCAGGAGTACCCCATGGTGTGTGTGGCCATCAGCCGCGGCAGCGAGCCAGGCCAGGTGGTGCGCTTCGAGACCATCAACCTCAACTCCTGCTCCTCCTGGTTCACTGAGATTGGCTCAAGTAAGGAGCCTATCGGTCGCGCATGGGAAGGTTTCATGAAATGAACTACCACAGGGGAACTCCAGATTGAGTTCTGTTATTGGAACTAGAAGGGATAATCAAAAAATTAACTGAAGATCTTGTCATTGAATAAGGACTTTTCCACATGGAGGGTTGGAGCAGAAATTGAATGGGGTGTTTTCTTGACCAGGCTTGATAAGGTGCTAGAAGCCTGTGCGGTCTAGCCTGTAGGTAAACTGTGCACAAGCTAGATATCAGTGGTGGGGAAATGGTGGGAATTGTTAGGCAGAATAGCCTGTTGCCATCATGCTGTGCGTCTTACTTATTTCATGATGTATTAAGAGAATCACCTGAAAATCACTGACTCCTCCCTCACAGCTGCCCATCAGGTGGACGCCATTCATGTGACCCAGCTGGAGAGAGACACAGTGCTGGTGTGTCTGGACAGTGAGTAAAGTCCTACTTTCCCCTCTCCTTCTGCACTGCCCCTCTCACATGAGTCCCTCATTTCATTACACTGATCCTCACAGGCACAGGGTCCTGAGTTTAACCTCCCATACGACAGTCAGGCCACACCTCCCGGTAAATTTGAAGCAGATCCTCCTTCAGTTCCGTTCAGCTTCAGAGAAAACTATATAACGTCAGCTCTGGTAAAATTTCACAATGGGACATCTCGGCGCCGCTGGGTCATAAAATCCTGAGGGTGATCCGTGAACGTGTGCTGGTACAGCAAATTTATGAATGCAGCAAGAGACAAATCAGTGTTTATTTTTTCATTGTGCATATTTCTTATTGAAGCTGTTTATTTCTGAATGTGGTGTAGTCGTTTTCTGGTAATAAAGCGCTTTTTTTATACTTGCCATATAAAATCCTGCCTAAATCTGGAATTTTCAATAAGAGAATATTGGACTAGCCTGCTTGTACGCGTCTCTTGCTGCCATCTTGGGCAGAGCGTGGGCAGTTGCTCACCCAAACTGACTGTATCCCTCCCATGTCCCTTACCAGCGCAAGGTTCTCAGGAGGCTGCTCACTGCAGTCGACCCGATGTGATTCTATCACTCACAATTTATAATACATGATTCACACCAAATCATTGGAGAGGTAAACCGGCACTATCACAGCACACCCCACTCCTCACCAACTCAACTGTCAGCGCATTCGCTCTCAAGTTTGGTTTTCAAATAAGTGGAACAGGGTCTTCGGTGCACTCGCCAGTGTTAGTTTGTGTGCTTGATGGTGCAGCACAGCATCAGTTGTAAATTCTTTTTTTCAGATGTGCCAACTGTCAGTTTTGGTCTTTGGTCAGGACTGAGATCATTGTTTTAATTGCAAATCAGTCTGTAGAAAAATTCAGTCAGCCTCAACATTTGAATAAAGTTAATCTTCAATGAAGGTGTTTGCATATATTCCTGAGAAATGCAATCCTATAACTTAACAAAGGAGGAGGCGAGTCCATGACTGAGGGCTCTGTTTGGGGGATGTATATTGATCAAAGAGATGCATTTCTGAGATAAATTATCTGTACTCTATTAGAATAATGAATTTCTTGAAGTGCTCTGTTATCCTCTCTCACATGTTGGCAGCCTGTCAAAGACCCCTTTTTTCCTATTACAGAGAATTTGAAAATCGTCAATCTCCAGGGCAAATTGAAGTCGAACAAAAAGCTGGCCTCGGAGCTGAGCTTTGATTTCTGCATCGGCTCTGTTGGTAGGTTTTGGCACTTCAGTCTTATTCACGGCTCCCTTTTGATCTTGAAAAGCAGCTTTTTCATCACGAGAGGATAGACGGGGCGAGTTTCGCGTTTTAATCATGTGCGCCTTTGTGATGCGATTGTGTCTGACCTCTTTTGCTCTCTTTGTTCTTCAATCTCCATTTCTCTCTCCTTCTCTTTCTCTCCCTCTCTCCTCATCAGTGTGCCTTCAGGACAGTGTCTTGGCCTTCTGGAAGCACGGCATGCAGGGGAAGAGCTTCAAGTCCAATGAGGCGAGTGAAGCATAACACTCTGTATTCCTACAATCAGCACTGATACCTCTGTTTATCCTCAAGCAGTTATTCCCTCTTTCAGGGCCTTCAGTTAGCACTAACACCGCTGTTTCTCCACAAGCAGTTATTCTCTTCGATCAGAGCTTTCAGTTAGCAGTAACACCACTGTTTCTCCACAAGCAGTTATTCTCTTCGATCAGAGCCTTCAGCTAGCAGTAACACCACTGTTTCTCCACAAGCAGTTATTCTCTTCGATCAGAGCCTTCAGTTAGCAGTATCACCACTGTTTCTCCGCAAGCAGTTATTCCCTGCGGTCAGGTCCTACAGTTGGCGCTAGCACCACTGTTAATCCACACGCAGTTAATCCACAAGCACTTACTCCCTGCTATTGGAGCCGACAGTTACCGCTACCACCGCTGTTAACCCACAAGCAGTTTTACCCTTGTATCAGAGCACATGGTTATTGCTTATTCCTGCAGGAACCCGCACCTGTTTATTCCCATATATCAGAGCCTACAGCTAGCGTGGACACCCCCGCTTAGGTGTGCGTGGTTATTTTATGCCACCCGATCTGACTGTTAGCATTAACACTGCAGCTTTTCCATGCGCAGTCCTTCACCGCCTACAGACAGGGCTAATGCCACTGATAGTGTTCACCAACACCCCAGACTGCTAAAGGTTAACCCATGTGATCGACCTTCAGATGAAAACACAAACAAAGGGGGCAACCCTTTCTGTTCGGAAGTGTCAACCTTTCACGGCGGGACGAGCGTGAACCCAACCGCGAGGACGGGCACAATGGGCCCGGGGATCATTGCGAGGTGAAGCATTCTGGTTTTTGAAAAGCGACACCGGCCCTCCCCTCTTTGAGTCGGCGGCCCATGAGATGAAGCTCAAAGGACTGGCGAAACAGAAGCACTCAGGGACCCCCCTGACTGACCCCGCGTAACAGGCCCCTCCCCCCCGCTGCCCAAGGATGACTGAATATCAGCGGGTCCTGCAAAATTCATGTGCAATCAAAAGTGAACCAGCTTGCGCACTGAGAGGGCTGGACCCTAAATTATTCAGCCCTTTTTATGAGGCTTTTTGAAAGGCCGTTAGACAGCTCTGGCAGAGGTTGGCTTTTTCACACGTGTGCAGTAACGTGCACGCGGCCAGTACCCTGTGCCCCCACCCTCCCAAAACTATGCAGCCGAGGATCAGCAGTGTCCAAGTCAAGTGTTTATAAGTAGCAGGGGTCAAAGGTCACATGCTTCATGTGGAGCAGATGTCGCAGTTCATCTACCCCTGTGGTTTGTTTCACAATGAGAGAATGTGAGTGTGTTTTCGCCGCATGAGCTTTGCGTTTCTCTCGCCACGTGAGCTGAGTGTTTTCTCCAGGTGATGAGCCGTGATCTCAGGCTGCACCCTACTGAAGTGTGATGGGAGAATTGCAATTCACCCTCAGGCTTCCACAGATGACTCTATTCTACACATGTTCTCAGCCTCTGAGAGAGAGCAGTGTCAGTCCTCTGAGCACCCAACTCCAGTATCTAAGTGGATTGCAGTTTCTCTGCATCCTAGGATTGAGCATTGAGGGGCCAGTGCATCAGTGTGTTTTTTAGCTTACCGGCCCTATGGGCGGATAAGCTATTGTCGTGGTGTAGCGTCCGGAACATTTATGTTTTTTTTGGCTGGATGAATTTTCATGTTAATTTGCAAGAATATTCTACTAGACCATATCTCCAGAGGTATTTCTCAGATTTTTGATTGAATCATTTTTGTCCGTTTTATGGGCCCTTGTAATTTTGGGTCCAATGTTCGAGATAGGACTGATAATTTTTTTTTCTAAATCCGGCAATCTACTTACCTTGGTACCATCAATGTACAGTGCTAGCGCCATTTTGATTGAATCAACGGAAGTGGGTCTGTTGGGGACACTGTACTTTATGAATATGCAAGACGGCCTGTGGAGGCCAAATGGTTGCAGATAGAGATTAAGTTTGTATGATCAACATTTACAAAGTCATATATGACCTATACAGTGACTATGATAAAGTTGACCTCAGATGACTTTAAAGGTCAAACTCGTGGTCATGGAATATATTAACAATGTTAGAGGATATGACTTGAAATTTCAAAAAATAATTTCTCAAAAACTGTAACTTTTTTTTCTGAATCTGGCAATTAACTCACCTTGATACACTATGTACAGTACGAGTGCCATTTTGATTGAATTGACGGAAGTGGGTCTAGTGGGGACGATGTACTGTAACATTGGGTCTTACGAGGAATGGGCCAAATTGCCTGTGGAAGCTAAATGGTTGCAGGTAGAGACTAAGTTAGTATTACTGACATCTAGGATGTAATATGACCTATATTTTGGCTGTGTTAAAGTTGACCTCAGTTGACCTTGAAAGGTCAAAACTTGAGGTCAAGCAAAATGTTACAATTTTCAAAGGTTTCTAGGCTTGAAAATATTGACGATTGGGAATATATGTGCATTGAACACTTGTAGGAAGTCATGTTTGAACTTTCATTTGGTGGCCTCGAACTTGACCTTCGAAGGTCAAACTTCACATTGTGAAATTTCAATTTCTATTGTTATGGCCCCAATTTGTTATTACATTACAACACAACAGCAACAGCAAGGGATGACAGACGCAGTTTTAACAACTAAAACACATTTAATTTTTAACAAAGACAATAATGACTAAACAACTAACAACGAAGACCAAGATTGATTATAACAAAAACAATAAGAAATATTTACAGTCCCTTTTTGTGGGGCGGCTTGGTGATGTCCTGGGTGAGAAAAATCCACAAACACAGGCAAAAATCCACAAAAGAAACATCACAGGTCTTGAACAGAATGACAGGTCTGGTCACATGTATCCTTCTTCTTGCAATTTCTCCTACTACTCCACTGTCTCAGTTCTTCTCCTTATATACTCTTTTGCAGACCCCACCCACATTTAGACCTCTTTTTTTTAATTTTCGGGGACTTGCCCCAGACATGTCCAGGACATGTCTAAACATAATCCCAGTCTGAGCTTAACAAAAAAAAAGGTAAATACTGCCATCCAGTGGCCTATATTCACATTACACCTCCATTCCAAAAGGGAAAAATTTTGACTCATAAAGGCAAAATTTTTCTTTTCAATACAAAATGGTTAAGTGGACACTTGTCTATATATACATATCATACAATATTCAAATAAACACGTGATATATATATACATATTCAAACACGGGATAAGCAATCAGCAATTACATTGTCTGTACCCTTCACATGCTTAATTTCCAAGTCAAACTCCTGTAAAATCAAACTCCAATTCAACAATCTCCGATTCTTGTTTTTCATCTTACTCAAAAACATTAACGGATTGTGGTCAGTGTACACAATCATTGGCTTTTCCCCTGTACAAACATAAACCTCAAAGTGTTGTAAAGAAAGGACCAGAGCCAACAGTTCCTTCTCTATTGTGGAATAGTTCCTTTGGTGGCGATTGAACTTCCTGGAGAAGTATGCCACGGGATGCTCAATGTCATCAGAGTCACTTCTCTGTAGGAGCACAGATCCACAAGCTTGGTCGCTAGCATCGACCGCGATGGAGAACGGTTTGTTGAAGTCAGGAGATTTGAGCACGGGGAAGTGACACAGCAGAGACTTCAGGCAATCGAAGGCTCTCTGGCATGCATCATCCCAAGTGAACTTTACGCCTTTCTTCAGTTGGTTAGTTAGACTGAGAGCAATCTCAGCAAAGTTCTTGCAGAACGTGCGGTAGTACCTGATCATTCCAAGGAAGCGGCGCAAAGCTTTTTTGTTGTCAGGAACTGGAAAGTCCATGATGGCTTGGACTTAAGCATTTATGGGTGCCACCTTTCCCTGGCCTATGACGTAGCCAAGATAGGTGACAGTAGCACAACCAAAGTCACTCTTGTTCAGGTTAACAGTCAGGTTAGCCTGGGTCAGGCGCTGGAACAACGTCTCTCCATCTATCAGATGTTCTTCCCAGGAGTCACTCCATGTGATCAGGTCGTCGATGTACGCACCCGTGTGTGGCAATCCGGCGATTGTAGACTGTATCATCCTTTGGAACGTGGCTGGGGCATTTTTCATGCCAAAGGGTAGGACTTCATACTGGTACAATCCAAATGGTGTGGCAAAAGCAGAGATGCTCTTGGCCCTCTCAGTTAAAGACAAAGTTTTGGCCAGAAACTTTGCTTGCCCTACTCTATCGATACAATCATCAATCCTAGGTATTGGAAACACATCAGTTCTAGTTACAGCATTGACTTTGCGATAATCTGTACAGAATCTAGTACTTCCATCAGGTTTTGGAACTAGCACACAGGGTGAACTCCAATCTGAGTTGGAGGGTCTGATAATATCATGTTCTAACATGTACTCAACCTCTTTCTCAGCAATCTTTCTCTTTTCAGGATTCATCCGGTATGGATGCTGTTTAATTGGTTTGGCATCACCAACATCTACTTCATGAGAGGCTATAGAAACTCTCTTTGGAACATCAGGAATCAGATCCTCATATTTCTTGATCAACCTCTCAAACTGATCTTTCTGTGAGGGTTCTAAGTGCTGGAGTTTTACATCAAGATTTTGCAACACTTCAGAATTTGACAATTTACATGAAAGAACTTCAGCTTTAATTCTAGGCTCATCATCTTAAAACTCCCCCTCATCTTCACAAATCTCAGCCATAGGAGAATCTAAAGTGACAGCTGCAACCCTAGCATTTCTGTCATGATAAGGCTTCAGCATGTTGATGTGACACAATTGTTTTGATTTTCTCCTATCTGGAGTTTTCACAATGTAATTGAGATCATTGAGTTTTGTCAGAATTTCATAAGGACCATGAAATCTTGCCTGCAATGGATTGGACTGCAAGGGAAACAACACAAGGACCTTATCTCCTGGTTTAAACTCACGGCTTCTAGCCTTATGATCATACCAAGTTTTCATTTTTCCCTGACTTGATTTCAAGTTCTCTTTGGCTAGGTCACAAGCTGCATGCAATCTTTCCTTGAACTTGCTAACATAGTCTAACAGACTGATTTGCAGCTCTTCTTCTCGCCATTGTTCACTCAACAATAGCAAAGGTCCTCTCACTTCATGACCAAACACTAGCTCAAATGGACAGCATCCAGTAGACTCCTGCACTGCTTCTCTAGCTGCAAACAACAGCAAATGAACACCTTCATCCCAGTCTTTCTCATGGTCATAACAATAAGTCCTCATCATTGTCTTGAGAGTGGAATGAAACTGCTCTAAGGCACCCTGACTTTCTGGATGAAAGGCACTAGAAAGAATCTGCTTTGCACCTAGTTCATACACAACCTGCTGAAACAATCCTGAAGTGAAATTGCTACCTTGGTCTGACTGAATTTCCCTGGGAAGGCCAAACAACGTGAAGAACTTTATCAAAGCCTTTGAGATTGCAGTTGCCTTGATGTTACGTAGAGGTATGGCTTCGGGGAATCTGGTAGATGCACACATGACTGTCAACAAGTACTGATTTCCAGATCTAGTCTTGGGTAATGGACCAACGCAATCAACAATGACCTTAGAGAACGGCTCCCCAAATGCTGGGATAGGCTGCAATGGAGCTACAGGTGGGTCTAACTGGTGTTTTCCAACTACCTGACAAGTGTGACAGGTTTTGCAAAAGTTGGAAACGTCTTTCCGAAGCCCCGGCCAAAAGAAGAGTTTCATTATCTTATCAACAGTCTTGTTAACACCAAGATGACCTCCTAAAGGTAAACTATGAGCCATTGTTAAGATCTCATTCCTGTAGACCTTCGAAACAACAATTTGCCTGACCACTGCCCAATCTGCATTGGCAGGGATATCAGAAGGGCGCCACTTCCGCATCAGCACACCATCCTTGAGATAATGCCCAACTGGAACTGCGTCTATTTCTTTATCAAGAAGGGCTCTCCTCCTTAGTGCACAAATTTCAGCATCATTCGTTTGCTCCTCAATCAACCGCTTTCTGGACAGAGACAAGTCTCCAGACACATCAGAATCACCAAACCCATCTGGCTGGCTGAACAATGAACTGATAAAAGTGTCTGATAAGTTCTCAAACGGAGAAACCATAGTAGGCCAATCAGAGTCATGAGGCGAACCACCTGAGTCCTGACTATTCAATGTGCTGGACGGCACCACATCATCTTCTTCTTTAGCCTTCTTGGCCATAGCACGAGTCACTGCGCAAGAAGGATACAGAGATGGGTCCTCATCCCCATCTTCAGTGCTCGGCTGTGAAGTAAGATGTACAGGGGGAACTACTTTGCCCCCAGCCAGGTCATTGCCTAGCAACAGAGAAACACCTTTTATAGGTAGACTTGACATAAGTCCCACCTTTACCTGTCCTGTAACTAAATCTGACTTCAAGAATATAGAGCGCAGGGGTACAGATACAGTCCTCCCTTCAATACCTTGTACAAGTATGAAATCCCCTGAAGCGGTCTCATCACGTAACTCCAAGGAGTCCATCAACAAAAGTGACTGAGAAGCTCCGGTATCCCTTAGGATATATATGGGGACAGGAGTAGTATGCTCATTCAGAGCCACAAATCCCTCTGACACAAATGGAAGAAATTCCTCCCTCACGAAGTCAGCTGTATCAGGCTTTTTAGCCCCACAAGAAGCAGGCAATTCAGCAGATCGGTTATCTACTACAGGGGTTTCTAACCTTGTTTTCACAAAGGCATTTGGTTTGGTATCCTTTTCTTTTTCTTTCTTAGCTTTAAGGAACCAACAGTTAGTTGTAACATGACCAGATTTCTTGCAATAACTGCAAACTAGACCACTTTTGTCACTGTCAGCTTTCACACTTTGATCAGACCTGTTACTGGATTTCTGAGCACCATCACCAGATTTGTCTTTGTCTTTGGGTGAGGAATCTTGGGTATCACCATAACCCTTTTTCTGAAATTGGGACCATCTATTATTACTGCTAGACTGAAATTTGGACTTGTGTGTGAGAACATATTCATCTGCAAATTTGGCAGCTGATTGCAAATTCAGTGCTTGCTTCTCATTAAGGTAGGTCTTAACATCATCTTTAACACAGTTCTTGAATTCTTCAACTAACACCATCTCTTTTAGTGAGTTGAAATCATCCTTGACCTCCATAGAAGTACACCAGCGCTCAAAGCAAACCTGCTTCTCATTAGCAAATTCAACATAAGTCTGATTTTCAGATTTCTTCAGACCTCTGAATTTCTGTCGGTAAGCCTCTGGAACCAACTCATAAGCTCTCAAAATAACCTTTTTGACAACCTCATAATCAGAGGAATCATCTGCAGACAAAGCCGAATAGGCTTGTTGAGCTTTACCCTTGAGGACAGTTTGCAACATCAGAGGCCAGTGTTCCTTTGGCCACTGGCAACTCTTTGCTACCTTTTCAAAACACTGGAAATAGTTGTCAACATCCTTTTCCGAAAATGGAGGCACCAATTTTACCTCCTGGCTAGCCCGAAATTTATTTTCAGTTTAAATTTTTATTTTTAGTTGCTCCATTTGGAGTCTTTCTTCTCTATCGAATTTCTCTAATTCAAAATCTCTCTGTCTTGCAAATTTTTCTAACTCAAATTCTCTTTGTTCCCTTTCTTTCTTCTCTTCTCTAGCTAATTTCTCCAACTCAAACTGCCTTTCTTTCTCTCTTTCTTCCCTCTCAAATTCTCTTTGCTTTTCTTTTTCCTCCCTTTCTTTTTCTCTTTCCTCCCTTTCAATCTCTAGCATTTTTAATTTAAGTTCCATTTCTATGTTTGGATTTTCCACTGGAAACTGTTCCAGATCTCCTGGTGCAAACACATTTTCATCAATGTAATATTCAACTATCTCTCTAGCCAGTCTTGCTTTTCGCATGGCTGGTTTTACCTCTGTCAGCTCCAAATGTCTGCATATTTCCAACAGTTCTGTCTTTTTAAAAGACTTCAAAACCCCTACGGTTGGTGATGCCAAGAAATCATCCATTGCTGTTGTCAATATATATCTAGGAAAATTCACAAAAACAATTTCACAATTTGAAATGTTAGATTTTTAATAAATGACTCACAAAATGGTCTATCCCGGACCTTTAGCCCCCAATTTGTTATGGCCCCAATTTGTTATTACATTACAACAGCAACAGCAACAGCAAGGGATGACAGACGCAGTTTTAACAACTAAAACACATTTAATTAAAAAGACAAAGACTAATAACAACTAACTAACTACGCTAAAGACCAAGATTAATTACCAACAAAAAACAGAAATAATTACAGTCCCTTTTTGTGGGGCGGCTTGGTGATGTCCTGGGTGAGAAAAATCCAGGCAAACACAGGCAAAAATCCACAAAAGAAACATCACAGGTCTTGAACAGAATGACAGGTCTGGTCACATGTATCCTTCTTCTTGCAATTTCTCCTACTACTCCACTGTCTCAGTTCTTCTCCTTATATACTCTTTTGCAGACCCCACCCACATTTAGACCTCTTTTTTTTAATTTTCGGGGACTTGCCCCAGACATGTCCAGGACATGTCTAAACATAATCCCAGTCTGAGCTTAACAAAAAAAAAGGTAAATACTGCCATCCAGTGGCCTATATTCACATTACACCTCCATTCCAAAAGGGAAAAATTTTGACTCATAAAGGCAAAATTTTTCTTTTCAATACAAAATGGTTAAGTGGACACTTGTCTATATATACATATCATACAATATTCAAATAAACACGTGATATATATATACATATTCAAACACGGGATAAGCAATCAGCAATTACATTGTCTGTACCCTTCACATGCTTAATTTCCAAGTCAAACTCCTGTAAAATCAAACTCCAATTCAACAATCTCCGATTCTTGTTTTTCATCTTACTCAAAAACATTAACGGATTGTGGTCAGTGTACACAATCATTGGCTTTTCCCCTGTACAAACATAAACCTCAAAGTGTTGTAAAGAAAGGACCAGAGCCAACAGTTCCTTCTCTATTGTGGAATAGTTCCTTTGGTGGCGATTGAACTTCCTGGAGAAGTATGCCACGGGATGCTCAATGTCATCAGAGTCACTTCTCTGTAGGAGCACAGATCCACAAGCTTGGTCGCTAGCATCGACCGCGATGGAGAACGGTTTGTTGAAGTCAGGAGATTTGAGCACGGGGAAGTGACACAGCAGAGACTTCAGGCAATCGAAGGCTCTCTGGCATGCATCATCCCAAGTGAACTTTACGCCTTTCTTCAGTTGGTTAGTTAGACTGAGAGCAATCTCAGCAAAGTTCTTGCAGAACGTGCGGTAGTACCTGATCATTCCAAGGAAGCGGCGCAAAGCTTTTTTGTTGTCAGGAACTGGAAAGTCCATGATGGCTTGGACTTAAGCATTTATGGGTGCCACCTTTCCCTGGCCTATGACGTAGCCAAGATAGGTGACAGTAGCACAACCAAAGTCACTCTTGTTCAGGTTAACAGTCAGGTTAGCCTGGGTCAGGCGCTGGAACAACGTCTCTCCATCTATCAGATGTTCTTCCCAGGAGTCACTCCATGTGATCAGGTCGTCGATGTACGCACCCGTGTGTGGCAATCCGGCGATTGTAGACTGTATCATCCTTTGGAACGTGGCTGGGGCATTTTTCATGCCAAAGGGTAGGACTTCATACTGGTACAATCCAAATGGTGTGGCAAAAGCAGAGATGCTCTTGGCCCTCTCAGTTAAAGACAAAGTTTTGGCCAGAAACTTTGCTTGCCCTACTCTATCGATACAATCATCAATCCTAGGTATTGGAAACACATCAGTTCTAGTTACAGCATTGACTTTGCGATAATCTGTACAGAATCTAGTACTTCCATCAGGTTTTGGAACTAGCACACAGGGTGAACTCCAATCTGAGTTGGAGGGTCTGATAATATCATGTTCTAACATGTACTCAACCTCTTTCTCAGCAATCTTTCTCTTTTCAGGATTCATCCGGTATGGATGATGTTTAATTGGTTTGGCATCACCAACATCTACTTCATGAGAGGCTATAGAAACTCTCTTTGGAACATCAGGAAACAGATCCTCATATTTCTTGATCAACCTCTCAAACTGATCTTTCTGTGAGGGTTCTAAGTGCTGGAGTTTTACATCAAGATTTTGCAACACTTCAGAATTTGACAATTTACATGAAAGAACTTCAGCTTTAATTCTAGGCTCATCATCTTGAAACTCCCCCTCATCTTCACAAATCTCAGCCATAGGAGAATCTAAAGTGACAGCTGCAACCCTAGCATTTCTGTCATGATAAGGCTTCAGCATGTTGATGTGACACAATTGTTTTGATTTTCTCCCATCTGGAGTTTTCACAATGTAATTGAGATCATTGAGTTTTGTCAGAATTTCATAAGGACCATGAAATCTTGCCTGCAATGGATTGGACTGCAAGGGAAACAACACAAGGACCTTATCTCCTGGTTTAAACTCACGGCTTCTAGCCTTATGATCATACCAAGTTTTCATTTTTCCCTGGCTTGATTTCAAGTTCTCTTTGGCTAGGTCACAAGCTGCATGCAATCTTTCCTTGAACTTGCTAACATAGTCTAACAGACTGATTTGCGGCTCTTCTTCTCGCCATTGTTCACTCAACAATAGCAAAGGTCCTCTCACTTCATGACCAAACACTAGCTCAAATGGACTGCATCCAGTAGACTCCTGCACTGCTTCTCTAGCTGCAAACAACAGCAAATGAACACCTTCATCCCAGTCTTTCTCATGGTCATAACAATAAGTCCTCATCATTGTCTTGAGAGTGGAATGAAACTGCTCTAAGGCACCCTGACTTTCTGGATGAAAGGCACCAGAAAGAATCTGCTTTGCACCTAGTTCATACACAACCTGCTGAAACAATCCTGAAGTGAAATTGCTACCTTGGTCTGACTGAATTTCCCTGGGAAGGCCAAACAACGTGAAGAACTTTATCAAAGCCTTCGAGATTGCAGTTGCCTTGATGTTACGTAGAGGTATGGCTTCGGGGAATCTGGTAGATGCACACATGACTGTCAACAAGTACTGATTTCCAGATCTAGTCTTGGGTAATGGACCAACGCAATCAACAATGACCTTAGAGAACGGCTCCCCAAATGCTGGGATAGGCTGCAATGGAGCTACAGGTGGGTCTAACTGGTGTTTTCCAACTACCTGACAAGTGTGACAGGTTTTGCAAAAGTTGGAAACGTCTTTCCGAAGCCCCGGCCAAAAGAAGAGTTTCATTATCTTATCAACAGTCTTGTTAACACCAAGATGACCTCCTAAAGGTAAACTATGAGCCATTGTTAAGATCTCATTCCTGTAGACCTTCGAAACAACAATTTGCCTGACCACTGCCCAATCTGCATTGGCAGGGATATCAGGAGGGCGCCACTTCCGCATCAGCACACAATCCTTGAGATAATACCCAACTGGAACTGCGTCTATTTCTTTATCAAGAAGGGCTCTCCTCCTTAGTGCACAAATTTCAGCATCATTCGTTTGCTCCTCAATCAACCGCTTTCTGGACAGAGACAAGTCTCCAGACACATCAGAATCACCAAACCCATCTGGCTGGCTGAACAATGAACTGATAAAAGTGTCTGATAAGTTCTCAAACGGAGAAACCATAGTAGGCCAATCAGAGTCATGAGGCGAACCACCTGAGTCCTGACTATTCAATGTGCTGGACGGCACCACATCATCTTCTTCTTTAGCCTTCTTGGCCATAGCACGAGTCACTGCGCAAGAAGGATACAGAGATGGGTCCTCATCCCCATCTTCAGTGCTCGGCTGTGAAGTAAGATGTACAGGGGGAACTACTTTGCCCCCAGCCAGGTCATTGCCTAGCAACAGAGAAACACCTTTTATAGGTAGACTTGACATAAGTCCCACCTTTACCTGTCCTGTAACTAAATCTGACTTCAAGAATATAGAGCGCAGGGGTACAGATACAGTCCTCCCTTCAATACCTTGTACAAGTATGAAATCCCCTGAAGCGGTCTCATCACGTAACTCCAAGGAGTCCATCAACAAAAGTGACTGAGAAGCTCCGGTATCCCTTAGGATATATATGGGGACAGGAGTAGTATGCTCATTCAGAGCCACAAATCCCTCTGACACAAATGGAAGAAATTCCTCCCTCACGAAGTCAGCTGTATCAGGCTTTTTAGCCCCACAAGAAGCAGGCAATTCAGCAGATCGGTTATCTACTACAGGGGTTTCTAACCTTGTTTTCACAAAGGCATTTGGTTTGGTATCCTTTTCTTTTTCTTTCTTAGCTTTAAGGAACCAACAGTTAGTTGTAACATGACCAGATTTCTTGCAATAACTGCAAACTAGACCACTTTTGTCACTGTCAGCTTTCACACTTTGATCAGACCTGTTACTGGATTTCTGAGCACCATCACCAGATTTGTCTTTGTCTTTGGGTGAGGAATCTTGGGTATCACCATAACCCTTTTTCTGAAATTGGGACCATCTATTATTACTGCTAGACTGAAATTTGGACTTGTGTGTGAGAACATATTCATCTGCAAATTTGGCAGCTGATTGCAAATTCAGTGCTTGCTTCTCATTAAGGTAGGTCTTAACATCATCTTTAACACAGTTCTTGAATTCTTCAACTAACACCATCTCTTTTAGTGAGTTGAAATCATCCTTGACCTCCATAGAAGTACACCAGCGCTCAAAGCAAACCTGCTTCTCATTAGCAAATTCAACATAAGTCTGATTTTCAGATTTCTTCAGACCTCTGAATTTCTGTCGGTAAGCCTCTGGAACCAACTCATAAGCTCTCAAAATAACCTTTTTGACAACCTCATAATCAGAGGAATCATCTGCAGACAAAGCCGAATAGGCTTGTTGAGCTTTACCCTTGAGGACAGTTTGCAACATCAGAGGCCAGTGTTCCTTTGGCCACTGGCAACTCTTTGCTACCTTTTCAAAACACTGGAAATAGTTGTCAACATCCTTTTCCGAAAATGGAGGCACCAATTTTACCTCCTGGCTAGCCCGAAATTTATTTTCAGTTTAAATTTTTATTTTTAGTTGCTCCATTTGGAGTCTTTCTTCTCTATCGAATTTCTCTAATTCAAAATCTCTCTGTCTTGCAAATTTTTCTAACTCAAATTCTCTTTGTTCCCTTTCTTTCTTCTCTTCTCTAGCTAATTTCTCCAACTCAAACTGCCTTTCTTTCTCTCTTTCTTCCCTCTCAAATTCTCTTTGCTTTTCTTTTTCCTCCCTTTCTTTTTCTCTTTCCTCCCTTTCAATCTCTAGCATTTTTAATTTAAGTTCCATTTCTATGTTTGGATTTTCCACTGGAAACTGTTCCAGATCTCCTGGTGCAAACACATTTTCATCAATGTAATATTCAACTATCTCTCTAGCCAGTCTTGCTTTTCGCATGGCTGGTTTTACCTCTGTCAGCTCCAAATGTCTGCATATTTCCAACAGTTCTGTCTTTTTAAAAGACTTCAAAACCCCTACGGTTGGTGATGCCAAGAAATCATCCATTGCTGTTGTCAATATATATCTAGGAAAATTCACAAAAACAATTTCACAATTTGAAATGTTAGATTTTTAATAAATGACTCACAAAATGGTCTATCCCGGACCTTTAGCCCCCAATTTGTTATGGCCCCAATTTGTTATTACATTACAACAGCAACAGCAACAGCAAGGGATGACAGACGCAGTTTTAACAACTAAAACACATTTAATTAAAAAGACAAAGACTAATAACAACTAACTAACTACGCTAAAGACCAAGATTAATTACCAACAAAAAACAGAAATAATTACAGTCCCTTTTTGTGGGGCGGCTTGGTGATGTCCTGGGTGAGAAAAATCCACAAACACAGGCAAAAATCCACAAAAGAACCATCACAGGTCTTGAACAGAATGACAGGTCTGGTCACATGTATCCTTCTTCTTGCAATTTCTCCTACTACTCCACTGTCTCAATTCTTCTCCTTATATACTCTTTTGCAGACCCCACCCACATTTAGACCTCTTTTTTTTAATTTTCGGGGACTTGCCCCAGACATGTCCAGGACATGTCTAAACATAATCCCAGTCTGAGTTTAACAAAAAAAAAGGTAAATACTGCCATCCAGTGGCCTATATTCACATTACACTATCAACAAAACTATTACAGATAGAGCTTAGGTTTGTATTGCGGGCATATAGGAAGTCGTGTGAAGTGTCATTTGGTGACATTGCACTTGACCTTCAGTGACCTTGAATGGCCAAACTTCACAATGAAATTTCAATGACTTATATCAGCAAAATGGTTACAGATAGATTTGATTTGTCTTGGAGATGTATAGGAAGTCATACGTGAACTTTCATTTGGTGGCCTTGAATTTGACCTTCGGTGACCTTCGAAGGTTATTGACCACAACTTTACATTCTGTGACCTTTAAAGTCCACAATTGATGTATTGAATACATATTGACATATTTCATTGGCTTGTATCACAAGAACTGCTTCAGAGCTTAGGAGTGTATTTCAGAAGGTCTTATAAATGTATGCGAACTTTTATTTAGTAACCTTGACTTTGACTTTCATTGATTCAAATGTCAAACATCACATGAAATTTTCATAACTTGCATCATCACTGTAAGACTGCTTGTCGGAAAGCTACAGGGCCCTTGGTCCTTGGTTTTTGTGCACAAGTTTCTTTGCAGTTGAACTGTAGCCCAAAATTGGTTAATGTTTTTCAGTGAACTTTAATTAGAGAGGTAAATCAGGCACATTTCCTACACCTGCTACCAGTCATAGAGGTCAAATATTGAGAGGAAGAGAGCGATGGACATTCAGATGGAGAGCATGACATGACATTGTTTAACATAATGATGAGAATAGTCCCTCCAGTCAACAATACTGGCCCCCTTTACTACCACGAGAGTGTACATAGTGCTTGGTTTACCTGCCGCCATCAATATTACCTAATTTTTTTAAAACTCGAAACCCAACCAGTGGTAAAATTTCCAAGAAGCGAATTTCCCAAAAAAAAAATCCACATGTCTGTATAAAATCTTTACTTGTTTTATCATGGATGCAGCAGAGCTTGTGACAGCACATGAAGTTCTGAGCATACTTCTGACAGTCCTCTTGGGACACACGGTGGACTACTGATATGAGCGCACATACTGGAATACTGATACACAGAGCATACACACTGGAGTACTGATATATCGAGCATATACTCTGGAGTACTGATCTACTGAGTATACACACTGGAACACTGATATACTGAGCATGCACACTGGAGTACTGATATATCGAGCATATACACTGAAGCACTGATATTCAGAGCGTACACACTGGAGTACTGATATATTGAGCATACACACTGGAGCACTGATATACTGAGTATACGCACTGGAACACTGATATACTGAGCATGCACACTGGAGTACTGATATATCGAGCATATACACTGAAGCACTGATATACAGAGCGTACACACTGGAGTACTGATATATTGAGCATACACACTGGAGCACTGATATACTGAGCATGCACACTGGAGTACTGGCATAATGAGTGAATGCACTGGAGTACTGACGTGTCGAACGCACACACTGCAGTACTGATATATCGAGCATGCAAACTGGAGTACTGATATAATGAATGAATGTACTGGAGTACTGACGTGTCGAGCGGACACTCTGGAGTACTGATATATCGAGCATGCACACTGGAGTACTGATATAATGAATCAATGTACTGGAGTGCTGACGTGTCGAACGCACACACTGGAGTACTGATATATCGAGCATGCACACTGGAGTACTGATATAATGAATGAATGTACTGGAGTGCTGACGTGTCGAACGCACACACTGGAGTACTGACATGAGTGAATGCGCTGGAGTACTGACATGTCGAGCGCACACACTGGAGTACTGATATATCGAGCACACACACTGGAGTACTGATATATCGAGCATGCACACTGGAGTACTGATATAATGAATGAATGCACTGGAGTACTGACATGTCGAGGGCACACACTGGAGTACTGACATGAGTGAATGCGCTGGAGTACTGACATGTCGAGCGCACACACTGGAGTACTGATATATCGAGCATGCACACTGGAGTACTGACATAATGAGTGAATGCACTGTAGTACTGACATGTCGAGGGCACACACTGGAGTACTGACATGAGTGAATGCGCTGGAGTACTGACATGTCGAGCGCACACACTGGAGTACTGATATATCGAGCATGCCCACTGGAGTACTGACATGAGTGAACACACTGCAGTACAGTCATGTTGAGCGCACACTGAAGCACTGACATCATAAGTGAACGCACTGGAGTTCTGACATGTTGAACACACTGAACCCATTGCATTTAAAGCACACAGCTACCATACTGCATGTTGTTACTTGGCCCTGTTTTGTGAGTGTTTTCTGGTGAGAAAGGAAGAAAAACTGGCTGCTCATTTCATCTGAAGTGCTCTCTCTGTCTCTTCATCTTTCCATTTCTTCTGCTCCAGTTTCTTTCTACACCAGTTGCGCTCTCTTTCCATCCCCCCTCCCTTTCTGGCTCTTTCTCTCTCCATCACTTTCTCTCCCGTTTCCCTCTGCCTTGGTTTCATTCTCTCCCCAACTCTCCTCTCTCTCTCCCTCCCTCTCCTCTCTCTCTCTCTTTATCGTCCTCATAATGCTGGTCACTCAGGCTCTCCTGTTGTCTTTGCCCTCCCCTGGTCTGTGTCACAGGAAACCTGAGGTAACGCTGAGGTTGTAAACCTGTCATCTGCCTTTGTTTGCTCAATTAGTAAAACTCCCTCCCGTGTCTCTGTAAAATGCAGAGCCCCCGAGGTTGGCCAAATGGCATGGCCCTCTGAAATGGTGTTGTATGACAGTCACTATGCAAAACACTGTCTAGACTGCCTCAATTATTAAAGGCCCTATATGTTCATCCTCATTCCGTTTACCAGCTTTTAATCTTTAGAAAGTGTAGCCTGATAAAAGTTCAGTTCATAAAGTGAAGGTCATTTCATTTTTTTCACAGGTAACTCAGGAGATTTCGGATCCAAGCCGGGTCTTCCGTCTCCTGGGGTCTGACAGGTAGGGAAGGGGGGGGGGTTTCTTCATTTCTTTCATGGTTTATGTAATTTTCTAGCCTTAACATGTCGGAAAAAATTTTTTCAAAAACCGGATGCATGCCAGAATTTATGTTGTTGGTTGAAATCCTAGACTGTATAAAAAGATGGACGAAGCAACTGTGAAGTCAGTCATTGATTTCAGCATTCCATTTAGCCTCGATTTTGGCATTTTGAACTGCGCCATTTTGTCATTTTGAAACTAGATATGATTCCTAATGGACAAGAGCATGAATGAAGATCCAGGGAGGAGTGTAGCTCTGGATCTGACCGTATCGGATGAGGACCAGAGGATAGACACGCCCCTAAAGCATATTCTGGCTTTATCTTTTATTCTAGTCTATATGGGACCATAATTTACAAAAATGAACATTATGATATTTCGAAGGGGGACTTGAAACTTGTGATAGATACAATAAAGTAATTTGGAAAATCATTATTATATCCCCGAACGCCAAATGGCGTTCCGGGGGATATTATGTTTTTGGTCCGACCGCCGCCGCACTACGTGTTAACGCGATAACTTCAGTAATATTTCAATTACAAATTCCAAATTTTGCACATAAGTGTCATAAAGAGGAAGAACTGATTCGATTTTGGACAATTTTACGATGTCTAGATTGGCCACCAGGGGCCAAAAACTGAAAAAATCACTGTTCCGCGATAACTTCAGTCATATTTCAATTACAAATTTCAAGTTTTGCACATAAGTAAGTATCATAAAGAGGAAAAACTGATTCGATTTTGGACAATTTACGATCTCTAGATTGGCCACCAGGGGCCAAAAACTGATTTACATGTTAACGCGATAACTGCAGTAATATTTCAATTAGAAATTCCAAGTTTTGCATATAAGTAAGTATCATAGAGGAAGAACTGATTCGATTTTGGACAACTTACAATTTCTAGATTGGCCACCAGGGGCCAAAAGCTGGAAAAATCACTTTTTTTTTAATCATATTTCTGGAAATATTTGTCAGATTGACCTCAAATCAAATGCAAATGAAAGGTCATGACCTGAGGATGTGTCCCACGATGACATTTTACCTGTTTGGTTCAAAATTTTGACACAAGGTGGAGCTTTGTCACATAAAATTCACCATTTTTGCTATATCTTTGGAACTATTTCTCCAATTGACTTGAAACTATGTGCAACTAAAAGGTCATGACCTCACAACGTGTCACATGATGACATCATACCTGTATGGTTCAATTTTTTGCCACCAGGTGGCGTTTGTGATGGAAAATTACCATTTTGGCTATAT
The DNA here is from genome assembly GCA_029721435.1 of Gymnothorax reevesii. Taxonomy (NCBI): domain Eukaryota; kingdom Metazoa; phylum Chordata; class Actinopteri; order Anguilliformes; family Muraenidae; genus Gymnothorax; species Gymnothorax reevesii. Next base: position 160,045,003 of record CM056573.1, read on the forward strand.
CTTCAGAACCGTTTCACCGATTGACCTGAAATTAAGTTCAAATGAAGGTCTATTCAAGGATTGGGGAATTGGAGGATTGGAGGCGTTCGGGGATATACCCCTAGCAATCGCCTCCAACGGCATAAGCCTAGTTGAAATAATAAATCAGGTGGGAAAGTAGGGTAATTTCCTCATAGAAGTTCAATGCTCTTGAAGTCTTTCTGCAACCACCGTTTTCGCCATCTGCCGGCCATTAAATATAATGCACATTTTTGAGATTTTCGCATTGACCTCACTTTTCAGACCCGGATGCTGCGTCCATATTGGGACAAGCACTTTTTTCTACAAGATTTGACCCTGTGCTGCTTAAAAATTTGTTCCCAGCCTGTTGACTGCATATAAATATTTCACTTTGTATTAATTACCTTACTTTTTATACA